>ONZH01023430.1:0-1214694 GCA_900303285.1 Rhinella marina | reverse complement strand
CTAGTGTCAAGAAAAGTAGTCAATACTTTATAGACAATAATGAGTTTGGAAATAATGTCTTTAAAAACCACTGATGCGTTCCACCAGCTGCAGTGGTTATTGACTGGATTTAGCTGAAGCAAAACAGCTGTCTCTCTCTCTGACTCATCTCCTATTTTTCAAAAGTAAAAACATGAGAAAGTCAGCTTCTTGAAGAACTTTACTGAAGTTAGGCTCCCGGTTTCTTGTTATACATGGCAACCATTGGCTTTTTCAGCAGTTACAATGAGGATTCATGCAGGGAGATGAAATACTACTGTAAAATAAAGTATATATATAAAGTCATTGTAAAGTTTACAGTCATAAGTAATGCCCATTTAGTCAATAGTTCAAAGACCAATGTTTGAGTTCTGTCCATGGTGCTGATGGGGTTTGGTTTTGATGGCACGATCATCTCTATTATAATATCCCATTCAACACAGAAGAAGATATGAATGAAGTTCCTTGAAATAACTCTCTGGTATTGCAATTTTAACTGAATGGGCACAGCCTATGGACAAAAGTTAAACATTAGACCCTTTTTTCTAATCACTTTTATGCTGGACAGGTTCTAAAACATCTCCTCTGTATTATAAATGTGCATGCAATGGAGCCTTGAGTTCTTATTTAATGTACTCAATTAGCCATGGGCATCAGACATGAATATCATATGTTATTATTGTCCTAGTCCCAGAAAGAACTTAATGAGACAATCCATCTCCATATATCTTCTTAGGGCATATGGACATTATAGAGGAGAGTTCCTTGCTCAAGATATAAATGAATGCTTTTAAGTAAGAGTAACTCCTACTGTGGCAGAACCAACCCAGTTACTTGATAGACCATTCATTTGAACCACTAATTAGCCAAAGTTCATATTGTGATGGCTGAGTTTAAAAGACTGTCTTGAAGAGACAATACCTTCCTTCAGACGACTAAATGTGCTCAAAAAATCCTTGGTAGTTCAGACTAGTCTCACTTACCTGTAAGGTGTCTCATTTTTAGACCTTCTAATAGTGTTATGCTTGCAAACCCTCAAATTTTACATTTCGAAAAACACCTCACATTTTTATGTTACTAGATGGTAGGTCTGAATTCCACCCCCCAAATCTATGTCAATGATGAAAGGTTTGGCCCCTTATTTCAGTCTTTTTACCTTATTCCATACATAGTCATTATGTGAAACATGAAGAAGTCAAAATGCCTAACAACATCCATGAGAATCCATCAGAAGGACAATATTTTCTGAGTGTACGTGCTTCCATGTGCGCCTCTTGTCAGCACTGGCATGAAGATACTCAGCTTTATGGTCAATCACCCTGCTCAGACTATTCCTAAGCAAAGAAAAGGCAGCATGACTGATATAAGATTGAAGGAAAATTGAACACAAATTAATTCTCAGATGTATGGGAGCAGAAAAAAAAATCTCACACAGCTATATTACATTTTATATTTCCGTCAAGAAAATGAGTTAAAAGAGAGAATGAAACTATTTTCCACTTCTAAAACATCACTTTGGACCTCCTCGTTTTAAACTCAAAATCTCACCGGCACCCACAGGTATTATAAATATCATGCCCGTACATTCCTTCTATTCAGGTGACAGTCAATTGACCACTCGGTGCCTGAATTATTCATTAGGTTAAAAGCTTCAGAGGGATCGTCACATGGCAAAAAAGGCCAGAATAACTATTGTAAAAGGTCAGGCAGCCGAGTGGCATTGTAGCAACTTGATTAATTGACTAAATCATTAAGGTCTGACCTACCTCTCAAAAGTTTAATGGATAAGTTGATGAGTTTCAGGAAGTTGACTTACCACAATAAAGATAAGAAGGTCACAGATGTGCAGGAAATCCAACGATGACATGTCTACTTGAGATGGAAAGTCAAGTGCAGATTCAGAATAATTTTCCTCTCGACAATGACAAGTATTTATTCAGGGCATTGTATGGTAAATATGCTTATTTTTCAGTAATACTGTAGCTGAAATACTGATTCTAGTTAATGAAATGGAGCCCTCAGTTCATTTTGAGCAATACATCGACCTCAAAGAGTGACTCTGTCCAAAAACTTAAAGGCGTAACCCACTATGGACAATGCATTTTGTCAGTAGGGACCCTGTTGATAAGTGTGTCTTATTGCTGGCATCTCCACTTGAAATATAAAGGGGAAATCAATCAACAAGTGTGTCATTTCCCTACAGCACCACCACAGGACAAATGCAGCATTACATGGTGCCTATTGATATCAATAGGTTCCCTGTGTTAATTCACTAATGTGTCTGGTCCTCCAGTGATAGAGAAGCTCCATGTAGCCAGTTACTGATCTGGCTAATTAGCAAGGAACCCTCCTCTGGTTGATGGATGAGGGTCCCCACTGTATTAAAGGGATGTTCCCATCTCAAACATTTATGGCATATCCACAGTATATTCCATAAATGTCTGATAGATGTGAATACCACTGGTGAAAACCAACGGGGTAGTTTTATTATCCCCTGTGTGTGCCTGAAAAGTTGGCATTAAAAGTGCAACTTTTTTTAAAAAAAAATTGTCACCTCTGCCACTTTTTGATGTCCTCGCCACTTTTCTGAATTGGGGAGCCCCCACTGCGACAAATTTATCTTCATGTACGTAAATGAAGCCAGACATTTTCGGCAGCTCTGAGCTGTCATAGATTTCTGGTTAGGCGCACGAACTGCAGGAGAATGCGCCTAATTTATGACATGCGCCTTGACATAAATTAGGTGCATCCTCCAGAAGTGCAGGGGATATCAGAACAGGTGCAGAAAGCACCAGTCTTGATAAATCTTCCCCCATATCTCTAGAATGGGGTTCCATGGAGCTGCTTGTGCCTTGTAGGGAGAGGGGTGGAACTATGGAAACCATCAAGTGGACTGTGCTACGCTGTTTCTGTAGCTCTCATACCAGTGAATGAGGGTTGCAGAAAAATGAGTAACACAGCAAGCTGCATTGTTTCCATAATTTGTGAGACGTGGAAACATTGTAGTTCGCTTTGTTTTGTGGTTTTCATATCTCTTATTCACTTGTATGGGAGCTATAGCTCACTCGGCAGTTTCCTTAGTCCTATTCTGAGATGAGGATACCCTTTGGTTTGATAAAATGCCAAGTCTTTCTCAATCAATTTTAGTCAAGTAGTGAAGGGGTGCTCTAGACATTTGGCCCCCCTTTAAAGCCTACTACTACTACTAGAATATGTTTGGGGGGGGTTGTTTTGAAGGAAACTTTCTTGCCTCTTCATGCCTATTCTCCAGTGCTTTCCTGGTTTAAATAAAACATGGATTTTTTGGATTCACCTATAATGATGTGCGGGCTGGAAAGTGAATTACGTTACAGTAAATGATTAATAGGTATTGATACAGATCCTGAATATGAAATGTGGGAAGCTGGCTGCATTGATAATAGCACTCAGGGAAAAAGTTAGAAAAAAAAAATAAAAGTCATTCTTGCTTAGTGCATGAAAGTATTCCAGTATCCCATGTATGAGGGTAATGAGCTAGTGATGTGGCCGGATATGTAGAGGTGAGCGAAGCTTAGAAAATTTTGTTTCGGCAATTTTAACAAGATTGTATGGAGTGTGGGGAATGGCGATAGTGACGTTACCCCCCCCCCCATCATTTAACCCCTCGAATGCTGCATCCAACGCTGTTCGCAGCATCTGTGTCTCACATTCACCTGCTACGGGGTTTAAAAAAAATTATACTTACCTTATCCACTTGATCACAGAGAGGCCGTCCTCTCCTGTCTTGAGGAGAAAATCTGGCCAAAGGACCTGCAATGAGTGGATGGCAGTAACCCACTATATGTGGGTAGTTCCTGGACAGTTTGGAATAAGAATGAAAACATACCAGGCACATAAAAAAAATCCCGGTTCACCAACATAGTCCTTCTTCTACCCTGAATCTATAACATAACCACTGGGGTAAATCACTTAATAAAGGAGTGAAAAAAAGTTTATTGACAGGAAGATTTGCATGGGCTCTTAAATATGGCCACTGTTATGGTACCTGTGAGATCCAAGACCAATGCTGGGTGATAGTATCCTTATGGCTAGCAGCTTACTATTGAAAATGGAATGAGTTTGAGGCTACGATTGCTCCCGATAACTTACCTGGTCCCAAATTAGTAGTACAGCACTCTAAGAAACACATATAATATAGTTAAATACAATAGTGCCATACTCACTATAGAAAATGTTACTAATGTATGTTATAAATGTGAGATTCTTGTGGCAAATACATTTTGTGCAAAATTATTTGTGCCTGTCAGCCAACGACAAGGCAATCTATTTAAGACGGAACATACAGTAAATACTACCTTCATACCGCCTTCAGGGAACACAGTTTCCACACGCATGTTGAGCCCCACACTATATTATACCTCCACTGGTGCCAAATGGCCTCCAAGAAATGCAGGGAGAGTGGTATTTAGTGTAGGTTCCTGTCTAAAAGAGATTGCTTTGTCATTGGCGGACAAAATGTATTTGTCAAGAATCTCACATCTATAACATAGTATTAGTACAATTTCTATAGTGAGTATGGTACTATTGAATGTACTTTATTATTTGTGTTTGTAGAGTGCTGTTGCGTTGTGTTTGTTTTTGCTTGTAGGTGGTTGCCTGACTATCAAAAAATTTCCTTCTTCTCCAGAAAAGTCTTCTCAACAACACTAAAGGAAGAACATGCAAGTTGTTGAAAATGATCCATTCCTTCATCCCTGCATAATGGGACTGCTAAAAAAAATTTTTTATGGCACTGGACACTGGAAATTAGTGTTACTCAACGACTAGAAAACCATCATGCACACGACACCAGGAAAAGACAGAACAAATATTGCTATTTGCGAATTTCGTTTCAGGTGCAAGTTGCCAAATTTTTCAAAAATATAATTAGGATAAAAGAGAGAGACCCACACATTACAAAATGAGACATGCAAGTCAGTTCTCCTTCCAAAAGTAAAAGGAAACTGAGTGTCTCAAGAGAAAATTGCCTTATTTAGCTTTTTTTTAAATAAAAAGGCAATGATTAAACAGTGTGAAGATACCACTTACTACCTGATGGCAGCCTCAAACTTTTCAATCAGTATTCTTTTCATAATAACATTTCCTCCTGGTCGTAGCCTTGAACTTTTTAATCAGTGTTTTGTTTTGTTTTTTGTCAAATAACATTTCCTCTTGATGGTAACGGGAAACTGTTCAATCATTGCTTTTTCACAAAGGAAAGGTAATTTGCATACCTTCAGGTTTCTGGGAAAGATATTCAAATTAGTTTCTCTTACAAAAAGAAAACTAGTCCTATCTGATGACAGTAGTAAGTAGTAAGATATGCCAATTTGCATGTACTTTTCCCAGAAATGCAGAACAGTGTTGGCTGGACTACAATACTTCTCATGAACATTAGGTGGTCTCCCTAATGAGGAAGAGCACCTGAAAGACATTGGCAGCTAACCACAACCATTTGAGACTTGCATACCTCATTCAGAGAAGTGTAATACGAAGACTTTCCGTACTCTTGTCCAGTGGAGTAGTCCATGTGAGTATCTTTCTATCTGTGATTTACCCAAAATGAATCACAAGAAGGTTTGAATGAATCGCAGGTTTGTAAGAATGTGAAATTTTTGGGAAATGTGAAATTTTTGGGAAATCTAAGACACGTTCGTAATCATTAGAATTGATTTGTTCATCTCTAATTTCCAGATGTGTCTTCCGAAGAGCTTATCCCACCATAGCTGAATAATGGGCACAACCAGACCCATGTCTTAAGCCAATAGTATTGCAACTACACCAACATTAGTTCAGCTACTCTTAGACTATACATTACAATTTTCTCTCAGGCACAGGTCATAAGGGTACTTCACACTTGCGTTGTTTTATTCCGGTATTGAGTTCCGTTATAGGGGCTTAATACCGGAATAAAACGCTTCATTTTTGTCCCCATTCATTGTCAATGGGGACAAAACTGAACTGAAGACAACGGAATGCTCCTGAAAGCATTCCGTTCCATCTCCAGACCGGAGAGCAAACCGCAACATGCTGCGGTTTGCTCTCCGTCCTGGGCATCCGCACCAAGACAGATCCGGAATGACCCCCAATGCAAGTCAATGGAGACGGATCCGTTCGGTGTGACACACTAGTAAACGGATCCGTCCTCCGTTGACTTTCAATGGAGTTCATGACGGATCCGTCCCAGCGATGTTAAAGATAATACAACCGGATCCGTTCATTACAGATCCACATGGTTGTATTATCAGTAACGGAACCGTTATTGCTGGACCCTGCCAGATCCAGCCAATAACGCTAGTGTGAAACTAGCCTTAGGGGAAGAATACTTTCCATAAAGAAAATTTACAAGTCATATTGTTTTTGAAATGTCTTCAGAAGTGGCGAGAAGGACTGATCTATGAGTTGGTCCAGACAGCGAACACATTGTTTGCCGTTTCTACCTCGAGATTGTATCTTGGCCGTTTTCCCTTATCTACGGGAAGTTGCAATATTATTCCATAATAATATCTCTCAATAGTTGGGTTGTACTGTATATTTCATGTTGTCATTTGAAGGACACAGCTTTTTATCTTCTCAACCAGTTTCAGGTTATTGTTGATTTTGTTCTGTGAAATTTCCAATGAATTCTTCCCCAAGTTGTTATCTATCACCGTGAGGGTTTTATCGTGTTGTATAGGCCAGAGTATGTAAATGACTGTGAGGCATGACCAACAAGTCTGAAATGCATATAAAACACCAGATAGATGTGTGCAGAGAAGGGATTATAGCTTTTCACATGACTTAGTTGTACCCTCATTGGATAATATTCTAAACATGATATGTTATAAAAATTACCTTCACAGCTAATTTTTTAAATTTTTTTCTTTTTGCTGTTCTACCTATTCTCCAACATCAATATATCACTATAGCAGTGTGGGGGGTTCCTGACCTACAAACTCCCTTAATTACCAGAGCAGATACCCACCAGATTAGTGTCCCTGGAGAATTTGTCATGCCTTTATATTATCTGGTCACCTGAGAGTGAATGTAACGGCTGATCTCTGGGTGTTATAGTACAACTGGGCCAATCCACTGACTGTAGGTACCATTGAATTCATAGGGGGGTTGTCTTGTAGACACAAATGCTTTAAAGGGGTTGTCTTGTTTAGAAAACTCACTTCAAATGCTCTAATAGTGCATTGTGACTTAAAGGGGTTCTCCCATGATTGATGTAAAAATGAAAATCAGCGATCATATAGTACATGACAACCTCTTTCTAACAAAGCTAGAACCAGCCCTGTACCTCACATGGAACCAGCAAACTAACAAAAGATACGGCTGTTGACAATTGAAGATTTAAACTGAGCATGTGCGGCCTTCTCAGTGAGGTGGACAAAAATAAGGAAAAGAACAAACAGCAGGTGGCGCTATACAGATACATTTTATTGAAAAGCTCAGTGGCTATACTAAATTTTTAATTACATGCAATTACAAAAGTATTCAGATCCAGGTGCTCGTTTGAAAATGTAGAATATGTTTGGTGGTACAACCCCTTTAAAGGGACTGTAGGGGGCTTTAGGTAAAACGAACTATTATTCACCCATTAAATCCCTCTCTGCTCCAGTTGCTTCAAGTCTTGCAGTGATGACAATATAAACATCATTCATGTAACTGCTGCGGCCATCACTAGCATGTATGCCATGTGATCACTGAGGCACTGATTGGCTGCAGCAGTCACATGAATGACTTATGCAATGCAATCACTGCAAGACCAGCATTGACCACTAAAGCAGCAGAGGTGGAGCGATGGGAGATGTCACAGGTGAGTAATGGTTAGTTTTTTTTTTCTTTTTGTAATCGTATCCCATTTTCTGCTCTAATTCCTGGACAACCGCTGTAATAAAGGGGAGCTCATCATTTGAGATCTCCATTCGTTAACTGGTACTAGAAAGTGTTTCTCCATCTGGGAGACCTGGTACTGATTTCAGTGGGTAACTTGCAATGCACCATTTCCCCTGTGGTGGAATCAATGTGTGTGATTATATGCTATTACATGATATCACAGATAACACACTGTAGTACTAGCCTTAGACAGGCAGAGTTGTATCAAATCACACATTTAGTTCTACTTCATTGACAATTTGAGCTCTGCTACATGTGAAGAGTCAGTTTTTGCCTTAAGAGGTGCTCATCCCCTCCTCCCTCCTAGCTGAAGTCTTGAGGAGCTTCTCTCTGCTGGCGTCCTTCTCAGCATGGCCACCAGTTATCAATAAAACAATACACAATAAAGATGTAACAAGATGTCCGCAGCTGAGGGAACAAGCTTCTATGCAGAGAGCCGTGACAGCGCCAGTCCTCACATGCCACCACGCCATGCTTCCTGAAAGGCTTTTTACCTAGATTACTGAATGTTAACTTAAATATTTTCCTGCTGGCGTTTCCATAACAACCATGTCCTTCTTAATGTGTGGTCCCTACCGTACAAATATATATTTTGGCCAAATTGATGGATATTTTACTATGTAAACAGCAGCACACTTACTTATCATACGTCATACCATTTCTCTCTGCCTATCTACTATATATCCATCTATCTATCGTTCTATCTAATCTATCTATCTCCTATCTATCTATCTATCTATCTATCTATCTACTATCTACATCTATATAGCCATCTATTATCTATCTAGGTCTCTGTGTTTTTATCTAATTATCTATCTATCTATCTATCTATCTATCTATCTATCTATCTATCTAACTATGCATCTATCTACTATCTACATCTATTATCTATCTAGCTCTCTGTCTGTGTTTCTATATATCTATCAATCTATCTTCCTATTATCTATTTACCTATCCATTTAATTTGAACTTTCAAAGCTTTTTGAATTAAACTTATCATAAAACTGTGATCATTGTGATCTTTACCATAAGTTTTGTCAAATTACAAACTGAACTTTGCTTCTTCTGATACATTCCTCTTTGCTGTACCTTTGATACCTTATATAGCATTGCTTAGTCTTTCTCCAGTATAGCAGTACACCTTGCGATTGTAATACATAGAAATTCATTGAGGTAATTATGTCTTGTGTATTATTCTGCAATGAATCTTCCTCTTTATTGTACTTTTTATGTTCCATTATATGTATAGTAAACATATGGATGCGGTTTACTGTCTGCACAGACCAGGTCTACTTCCCTTGTTTGGAGTAAACATTGACATGCCGGTCGTATTCATTGCCAGAGGCATCAGAGAATCACAAGTACTTGCTATATGGATACAGTCATATGTAAAATTATATTTGTTCTGAAGTAATATAGAACACAGAGATTTTATATCCCTTAACCTATGATTAAAATGTCCCTCAATGTTTTTTTAGTGGTCGGAGCTCCATTTTCCTAATACAGTCATTGGGGCACATTTTCTGATGCCAGCCTTAGTAAAAGGACAGTTGGAGTAAAGTCCCATTAGTTTATTTGGTTGGTAATTTCATTTATAGTTTACTTCAGTTTTCTGGTGTAAATTAGATGTGTTGGCAGAGAAGAGAACCTACCTCTTTCACTAAGCCTTGTCATGATCTCTTTCAGAAAGTTGTTGTAGAAACTACTGTAGAAAATGCTGTTTGCTCAAAAACTGGTGATTTTTATAAATGTACCTTCAACTATGTGTCTCATAGAGTTTAGTAATAAAATTCTGACCGCCTTCCTCCACCACTAGGTGGAGCTCACTGTATAGGGATGTACAGTACATGACTCCCATTGAACTTAATAATAAATGTTTTTTTAGTAATTTCCTAAGTTCCCCCTAGTGGCTGCTGAAGGCTGCCAGAATTTTATCCTTTAACTCCTAACACTTGGGGGATTATATGTAAGAGGATAATCTGTATCATGGTTTATTTTTTCTGATGGATTATTATTGATGGATCTGTTCATTCTTAGAGAGAGCATCCACAGAAATGACCATCTTGCAGGTTACTCAGGAGCCTGTGTTGAATTTAAAGGGTACCATGTAATGCTTCATTTCTCCTGTGGTGCTGCTGCAGAACACTTGCTGCCAAGTTTCCTCATGTATTACAGTTGATTGTAGCTTGCTGCAGTAAAGGGATGTCTGGTGACCATCTCAATTTTAGGACCCCTTCTAACAAGTGGAGACTACCCTTTAGGCTTCGTCCGTATGTGTTTTGCGGTGCGCAAAATGGATGACGTTCCGTATGGCATCCGTGTTTCCGTTTTGTTTTGTTTTTTTGCGGATCCATTGTAACAATGCCTATCCTTGTCAGCAAAACGGACAAGAATAGGACATGTTCTATCTTTTTTGCGGAACGGAAATACAGACATACGGAAATGAATGGTTCCACATACGGTCCGCAAAAAAAGCGGAACGGACACGAAAACAAAATACGGTCGTGTGAATGAAGCCTTAAGATGACAAGTTTCCCCCGTTACTGTGTCTTTAAGGGAATCCTCCTCCTTGTTGCTCACAGCCTGTCTTTTTCTCTTCGGCGATGGGCACTGAACAGTAATGAATTGCAGTAGTTCCCTACTGAGGCACAAAGAATGAATTCAGCCCTCGCTGCCTCTTGATGTTAGACCGCTGTTCTTTTCCTCTAAGGAATCTCATTAAAAATGTATTTAGTGACACTTGTTTCTCCAAAACTTGCACACACAGCATTAACTCCATCACTGCTGAAAGACAGGCGGTTAAGCGAAGGTGACAGGGAGACGGTGGCCATCCTGCCCGGCTCATTCACATCTGGATGGGAGGCACTTTTTGTGACAGGAAACATGTTTAAATCTTAAATCCTCCTCCTTCATCATAAGGAACTTGTCTCCAAATATGAAGATCTATACCTGGATATATTGGATAGAAACGTCTATAACCTCAAGCACACGACCATATTTTTGGCCCATGTCTGATCCGCATTTTTTTACTGATCGCACAGGGACCCATTCATTTCTATGGGTCCGGAAAAAAATGGACAACACATGTACAGTATATAATCCATGTGCTGCCTACATCAGTGCAGCCAGGCCGCAAATTATACAACCTGTCCTATTCTCGTCCATTTTGCTAGCAAGAATAGGCTCTTTTACAGCGGGTTCTATGAAAATTGTAGGATGAACATGGACTGCATCCGGATTTTGTGGACCGCAAAACAGATATGGTCGTGTGCAGGGGGCCTAAGGGTCATACATAAGTAAACTGTCAGTTATTCCATATTTTCGGACAGGCAAGGTATCAGTAAAATGCTGTCACATTACATTTTTGTTCAGGTTTGTAAAAAATATCAAATTTATGGGGTTTTTTTTCCCTTTTTCCTTTTTTTTCTTTTTTTTCAGAAATGTATTTTTCTTATGGCGAAATCTTTGGGAATGCATCAAGCATACACCACACCCAGGGAATGTTGTGATTTGAAAAAAAAAAAAAAAAAAAGCCAAGGGGCAAAAAAAGCTAGTAAACTATCATAAAATACCACACAAAAAAGGAGGAGCAGAGCAGATTAATATAGTTTTCTGGGAAAAGATTCTGTAAAACCTGAAAGTTATTCATAAACAATCCCTCTCTTTCTGACTTTAGTTGTACACAGGGGCCAATCTGTGTGTATACAGAGACAGCTCCTAGTTATTGATAGTTGTACATGGGGGTGGTCTTAAGTTCAGAAAGAGCAGATGTTGAAATATATAAAATAATAGTCATACTGAAGCAGGGGCGTAACTACCATAGCGGCAGACCATGCGACTGCTATGGGGCCCAGGACAAGAGTGGGCCCAGTCTTAGTTCAGATTATCTTATATTCTACTGGAGGTGAAAACTTGGTCAGGACTCTACCTTCTAAAGGAACAACTTTTAGCAAATGAGGCAGTGGAAAAAATGACCCAAGGGTCATTGAAAGGGTTTAGGCAGAAACCCTTCTGTCCTGTGTGGGGATTCTGGTTTGATCCTTGCTATGGGACCCTTACTTCTCTATGTATGCCACTGATACTGAATCTTTACCCATAAAACTATACATCAACTTGCTTAGTTCCTCCTGCACTGTATCATCAGATTACACTGCATTTCATGGTGACAGGCTCCCTTTAATGTCAACTTAGACAATTGCTAACAATCGCAATAACCCGTTATAACATTATTATTAGAGATGAGCGACATTCTTAAAAATTTGATTCGGCTGCTTCGCCGAATTTTACAAAAAAATTTGCTTCATGATGAATAACTCCATCTCGAAGCGCAAAATGCGGAACACACGTGGCCGGGTACTTGTGTTTGCGGATCCACGAGTCCCTATACTGAATGTTTTCCCATAAAACTATATAACGACCTCCTCAACTCCTCCTGCTCTATAACCTGCTGCCTGCATTTCATGATGGCAACCGGTTCCCTTTAAGAAAGTGTTCTAGCGTGTTTTGGGCCTTGGCATTTTTTTCCAAATCACAGCATTCTCTTTGAATGGTGTTTTTTCAAGTGTCTTTCCATAAGAAAAAAAAAAAAGTAAAATGTGTTTTTACAAACAAAAAAAAAATGTGGACGCTCCCCAAAAGAAGTTCCAGTATCCTGGACACTAAAACAGTAGGGTGATTCTTTGTATTACATTGTCCTCTAAACAATTTGCATAGTAAAGTTCTTAATGTGAGAATAAAGTAAGTGAACATGTGTTTTAATTAGCAGGAGCCATCTAAAAGCGGGTGATTATTGGCTGCTGATATCTTAATTAAAGAGAAATTAATAAAAGAGCAGAGCAGAATCCTAGAGAAGAGGCGCAGAGCATTTATAGACAGATTTCCAGGGTATAAAGTGTTTAGAGTAGGTGGTGCATAGTCTTAGCGAAAATATTTAACGCGCGATTGCATGAATCTGAAATGATTATTTTTCTGATGGGATTCTAACCATTCAGTATCTTCATAAATAATATAATAAGTGATGCTGAATAAGGTCTCTATGCAAATGAATATTACAACAAATGTAAAGTGTTTTTTTTAGGGTAATATTGAAATATAATGTGCTGCTTTTGTCATTGTCCATGAACTGCGCTGCCCTCTGCTGGTCAGTCCTGGTAAGGCAGGTGATTTGTATTCTATGGCTATTGACACTAATTTTGGATTTCATGTATAGGGTTATCCACACTGCTCTGTAAATGTTACCCACAGCTCCAGTGTAGAGACAAGCAAATTGCTTTGTTTGATTTAAATTTTGATATGACATGGGAATAGGAAATCCTCTCTTCATCCTGCAGGACAATTAAATCAACCTTTTAGTTGATAAGAGTAATATTAGTATTGAATGGGAATTTAATAACAACTTGATACAAAATTATGTTTCCTCATTGTAAAATGTCTCAATGGAGGGAACCCCACTGCTTTAAACTTTTGGAGAACTGTTCAATCTTCCTGCAGCACCACCACAGGAGAAATAAAGCATTACACAATTCCCATAGAAATCAATGAGCTGTGTAATGCATGGACAGGGTGGGTCCTCCAGAATGAGGCACGGCCCTCATGACCGCTCTTGGCACAGGTTATTAGATGAGGATCCTGAGCAGGTGACCCCTACCCTTCTCTATTACTCAGAATTCCATAATCAGGAATATGAAAGAGTTTTCTAAACCATACAAGCCCTTTAAGCTTTCCCTACTAACATCAAAGACTCCTTGGGGGAATGTATCAAGATTGAATACTGAACCACCAGTCTTTAGGGGGTAATGCATTGTAAGGGTAATATTTGATGTCACTCTTTTGTAGTGGCTGCTCTTTTAAGCCATTTTTGCTACAAACTTTTGAAATGTTGCACACCAGAAGTTTTAACATTGATGGCAGTGGTGTACATAGAGAAGGGCCCCATAGCAAGGATCAAACCAGGCCCCCCACACAGGACAGAAGGGCTTCCACCTAAACCCCTTTCAATGACCCTTGGGCTATTTTTTCCACTTCCTCATTTGCTAAAAGTTGTTCCTTTAGAGGGTAGAGTCCTGACCAAGTTTTCACCTCCAGTAGAAGAGGAGATGATCCCAACTGGGCCCCCTCTTGCCCTGGGCCCCCGTAGCAGTCGCATAGTCTGCCGCTATGGTAGTTACGCCTCTGATTGAGGAGAGGTCATAAATACTTAATTGTGGGGGTCTGACTCCCTGCACCTCTGCTGATCAGCTGTATGATGAGGCTGTGGTGCTCAGATGAGTGCTGTTGCATCTTCCTGTCAATGATGTCATGCTCACCATTTACATGGTCTCTGTGCTGCTCAGACCCATTCAAGTGAATGGGCCTGGGCTGCAATACCAAATACAGCCACTATACAACGTACAGCGCTGTGCTTGGTAAGTTGTGTGGAGGTTGCAGCACTCAACATAGCATAATTACAGCTTTACAGGCACTGCTGCAGGTGAGGGACTACAGCTCAGACACCCATTACGTAGAATAACCCCTAGGCCAGACTAACATCAAGCCTGTATGACAGTGAACACCTATATCCACAGGTGACTGCAAGTGTCATCCAACTGGCTATCATACCTCCTCATCTGGTGCCAGAATGTACACCTTGTACCTACCTCCTGGATGTGCCACAAGTTATATTATACACTGTAAAGAGACTTTATGCATTTACTTCTGGCCTTATTCTTCAAGCCACCTTTCCAGTGCACCTGTCCACAGGGAGCAATGGCCTGAGGGAGTACACCGTGACATAACACCTAATCAGGGCCATTACCACTCCTATTCTCTGCACCAGCTCCTCAGGGGCTTGCTGCACTTCACTCAGGACTCTAGTATAGTTGGCTGACAACCCTAGCGAGACTTAGAATGGTGGCCATATTGTTTGTATCCCAGCTTTCTAGGATACAGATATTTTGTCAAAAAATCTATGTCATTTAGGCTCCAATACTCTTTATGCTCTTTAATAAACCCAATACGGTATGTAGTTTGCACGACAATCCGTCTGGAGTACACATGAACTGGGATCCTGGAAGAGCCACAATATTGGGAGCTCTGGGGTATGAATTGCGTAAATGTCTCCGTTTTGTAGAGATGTGTATTGGGATTGAAGCCGAGCAGATGTGGAGAATAGCACCTGACAGTGTCCATGGAAACTGAAAATCTAGCTTCATAAATAAATCAAGCTTTGGTTTTCTTTGTAACTCATGGAGGATCCTCATTCTGTGGAGAAGTTGTTATTATGGAGTTTTATATCAATTTGTCAAATTGTCGTGAATAGTAAAGTCAGGTTACGCAACAAAATAGTTACACAATGTGGAGATTTAGTGTACTGTTTCTTTAAATGAAAGAGGACCTGTCAACTCCCCTGACATAGGATGGAGACAGCTCTCGTAAATGCAAACCAAGTGATCCTTTTTATTCCAGATTCCCTTTCTGCTGAAGATCTCCCTCTAACAGTTTCTTACAGTAGAGACAGCTGGTGGCAGTTGAAGGATGAAACTGAGCATGTGCAACCACCTTAGTGAGGTGGACATATAAGGAAAAAGATAGGTGGCAGTAGGTGGCACTATACAGATAGATCTTATTGAATAACTCAGTGGCTCTTATGGGCAGAGGGTGTGAACCTACTGTACTAATCACCAGTTTGGTTTTGGGCTGACCCTAAGGTCGTTATCATGACAGTACCCTGGTATTAACCCTTTAACCCCTGTACAGGGATCTGGACTTCGCTATGGAGAAGCAACGAGGCAGCTACCTCTTGATATAGTCCCTGTGTAGTCTGCAGCTGACCCACGGGGGTCAGAGACACCGGTGTGAAGCACTGAAGTATCAGGCAATATGCATAGTAAGAAGATGGGCCGAGGTCAGGGCAGCAGCATACTATTGAATCAGAGAAACAGCTCCGAGGTCAGGGCAGCGGCAGTGGAGAAATACGGGTAACAGACTAAGGTCAGAACAGCCAGCTAGAAGTCAGGGATAGTTGTCAGGAGTATGGTACACAAGTAGTCAGGCAGAAATTCACATCTTTACTGGTATCTAGTGACTAGGAAGATGCCTTAAGTACCCAAGGACTCCCAGCCATAGGCGGTGGAAGGAATTGGAAGTGCAAATGTGCCTCCTAAGGAACAAAAGTTTTCAGATCCAGGTGGTGTTTTGAAAAATGTAGAATATTTTTAGTGGGACAACCCCTTTAAAGGGAGAGATTTGTTTTGGTACATGGAATCACCTTTTATTGAATTATTTAAAGGGAATTTCAGTCTTGACTTGTCATATGGTAATATCTATGTAGGTTTTAGTTGTGATAGAGTAGTCACCATTTTGCCTCAAGCTAGTTTTCCCATTGGGTGGGGGGGGGAACCCTACAGTTTTTATCTGGTTACATGTCTCAATGACTTGCTGGAGGACAATAAAAAGTACAATTCCACCTTTATAAGCTTTGTAGCTTATATTCTGCTTGGTGCATCTCCCCCGATGTTCCATGATGCTTTTATTTCATGCCGTTAGTAATTTCGGTGAGCAGAGCAGCTACAGCCCACCAGTGCCGCCCAGCGTGATATGACTCACGTTATTTGCTGGAAGAAACATATCAAAGAATCAGCCTTGCTGCAAAACTAGGAGAGGAAGATAACAGGTAACGACTGTTCTTATACAGGGTACCCGCCTGCCAAATCCGAACATAGGTCACAGGGTCGTGAGCCCATACTTGTCAGACAGGTAATTACAACTCCCATCATTGCGATGTGTCTAGCTAAAGAGTCAGACTTTCAAGCTGTTAATGCACTAAAAGCAGAGATGCAGGATTGGGACTTACCTACTGTTGCCTGGGCCACGGCTAAATAAGAGAAGAAAGGGCTATATTGAGGCAGGAGTATGGTGACATTCCTGGGGGTAGGTACTCTACAGGATTACAAGCCTCAGCAAGCAGGCAATAATGCACTGTGACTTTTAGGGCTCCTGCACACGACCATATGTATTTTGCGGTCTGCAAAACACTGATCCACAAAAATACGGATGGCGTCCGTGTGTATTCCGTATTTTGCAGAATGGAACAGTTGGCCCCTAATAGAACAGTACTATCCTTGTTTGTAACGTGGAAAATAATAGGACATGTTCTATTTTTTGCGGAACGGACATACGGACATACAGCAAAAGAATACACACGGACCCATTGAAATGAGTTGTTCTGCAAATGGTCCCCAAATAAACCCTGAACGGACACGGAAAGAAAATACGTTCGTGTGCATGATCCCTTATTCTGTTTGAAAGCGATAGAGAGCCAAACCTGGTATATAGATGTAGCAGAGATGGATTTGTTATTTATTTCCATGAGACTACGGTACGTTGCTTGTGCATTGTGCTAGTCTCTGGCTCGTAGATTTACGCGTAGTCCTGTGTGACGCAGCAGATATCATAAACACCTTGGGGCATCACCGTGAATAACAAACTCAGCCTGACAAAATTGGCCCCGCTCCATGTGCTACTTACTTTGATTTCAATGCTGTTTGGCCGCATAAAATGTTCATTCATTATAAAAGTTTTCACTGCCTACTCTCGTGTATAAAGAGGCAGCAGAGCGGAGTTTGTCATTTACCCGTGTGCAGTATGAAAACCACCCTTATTGCGGTCTTGTTAACAAAACATATTTATTGTCATTGCAAATTGTGTCAAATGACAAAACTTATGTAGACTTGATGCATCTGTAAGCGATGTCTGAACTTTAAGCGTATGTTCACACATGGCCGATACTCACACATGGTCTACTCATGCTGTTCAGTATCTTTGCAATTCACAGTAAATCCGCTAATAAAAATCCACACACGTTGCAGAAAATCAACCACATGTGACAGCATCCAAAAGGCCAGGTCATATGGCGGGTTTCCCCCCTGCAAAATCCACTTTGTATTTAGTAGCAGAAACTGCCACGGTTTTTGTTGCGGTTTTTCACTTTACATACTGCGGACCAGCTTGCGGTTTAGCCCCATTGAATGGAGCTAAACCATGAGCAGACACTCGCCGCAGCTTCCAGCGGTATCTGTCCAGACATTGCATCAGGAAGGGACATGTCCCTTTTTGGTGGGTTCACAGCTTTAATAATGGCAATGGGAGGGTGAAACAGCCCAAAAGGGACTTTCAGAGATGTTACACTGAAGGTCTATCCTTAGATTAGCCCAACAAGTAGCAGATCTGTAGTAACTGACAGCACCACCAATGCCTGTGTGGTTGTGTCTGGTACTGCAGCTGCAGTTCAAGATAGAGCCAGATGGAAAAGAGTGGAGCATTGTCGAATAATGTAGTGAAAGAGCTCAGTAACCCCTTTCTGCTGATCTTTAGGGTTATTAGGGTCAGCCCCCCCACCCCCCTTCCTTACACATTATGGTCCTCCCTGAGAATAAACTCTCAATGTTATATCACCTTTAAACCTTTTACAGTTTCCCTCATTTAATAATACTAAAGTGTACATTTTTTACAAAGAACAATGTTGGTAATCAGACACCACACTGAGGTATCCGTGAACAATAGAATCTAATTTTTTCTGGTCAGATTCCGAGAAGTTATGACGGTGAGAACTTTATTTTTTTCAAAAGGAAGCAAGAAATACAGAGAATTAACTCATTGTGTGCGTGCAGGGGTCTCCAGGGGATGTCACATAACCTTATCCACTTACAGATTGTCACATTTCAGTGCTGCACAATGTACAAATACACATTGTGTCATTTCAAACAAGTGACCTGGGGACAAAATGACTTTATTGTAGATGGTATGGCCCAAAAGGATCTGATTGCTTTTTCCTTTCTCTGTCCTTTTAGCCCTGACAGTGACATACGATTTATTACATCTTATGTGCCCCCTTTGGAATTAAACTAGAAAGCCACAGGATGCCAACAGTGTTTTATTTGAAGTCACGTTAGCACCTAGGATGCATTCAAGTCAGACGTTTCTTCTCGAAGGGCAAAAGATGTTCTCGGAATGACGATGGCTTTAGGGTTCACATTTTTGAAAGTGTTCTGCTCCCTCTAGGCTATTTAAACAACTACTGAGTGAAATTCAGAGACGGTTTCTGTGCCAAATATGGTACCCTCTGTGTCAAGCGCAATACAATGAGATGACAGCAAAGACCTCAACGTTTTATGTAGATAGGAAAATGCATTTGATAGGAGCTTGGAGACCACTCGTGGTCCCAGAATAAAACCGGAGCTTCCTTTACAATGACTTATGGACCATGAGGAAAAAAAATAGACTTGAGATCTAATAACAGCTCCTCACTTTCCAGCTGATACTTGACAAAGATAATTTAACCGCTAAAGAACCGGCAGCAGGATGGTTGAGGTTCTTAACCCGGGACTGGTACAAGTCAGTTGACCTATTAATTGTCTAGCTATATGCGAGAGACTGCTGAGCACCCAGAGGAGAAAGCGGAGCAGTTTTCATCACTTTTTGATTTCATCTGCAAGATGCTCCATCAGCAAGTATTTGATGTCTCTGTTGCGCCCCCACAGGGGAAGCAAAACATTACACATTTCCAACTGAATCAATGAGTTGTTTGTGTAATACATGGACAAGCTGGGTCCTCCAAAGTGAAAGACGCTCTTTGTAGCTGTTCTGTGTTCTCTCTAATAGACAAGGGTTCTGACTAGGTGATTGAAAGGTTGGTTTTCTAAATCAGTGTTCTTGGACAACCCCTATTTTTTAGAAATGACCATAAGTTGATCACAAAGTGTCCCACTGCTAGACCCTAGCAATCAGCTGAACTTTGTAAGGAAACCAGGCAGGAAATAATAAATTTTCCTGCAGCGCCTCCACAGGGGAAATGAAGAACTGCATAGTTCCCAATCAAATCAAAGTGTTGTAATGTAGGACAAGGCAGGTCCCACAAACAGAGAGAGAGATACTGTCTTTATAACTGTTCTCCGTTCTGGGCAAGAAATGAGGATTCTGAACCAGTGACCTTCAATTATTAATTCAAAATTTCATAACAGGGTTTATGAAAATGGGTTTTCTAAACTGGGGAACTATTGTAAAAGGTTTCCCAGGCTTTGCAAATGCTTAGGTGCATAGGCCATCAGCGTATTAATGGTGGGAATATGGCCATGTCTCATTTGTTGCTTATCCAGGCATGGCAATGTTCATACTAATGTTAGGCCAAACAATTGATACGTCCAGAAAGGCCATCAATCAAGATAAAACCCCTTTAAGGAGGGAAAGACCTATCAGATCTCAGCTTTGTTCTGTATTTTGTGTATGTAAAAATCTGTCAGGATCTGATGTGTGCAGGAAAGTCTTACCCAGCACAACTGGACCCTATAATATTGAAGACATGAGGTAGATCCCGAGCTTTCACATTCTTCTGCTGCACAAAGGGAGAAGAGATTAAACCAATTCCAAAAATTGCAGATAAACTCTTACAAAGAAAATATTCAACATCGAAATAACAGACATAAAGTCAAGCTGCTCATTTTGGAATTCATATTGCTGACCAGAGATTTCAGACCTGTTCTGATGAGGCCCAACTGGCTGGAAGGGATCTACATGCAGATGGGTCTTCTGTGTGTCAGCAAGTACCTGAGTCACATTCTGAAAGCTCCTAGTGGGCATGGTAATGACTGATAGGGGAGCCATGTTAATGGCACAGTAATGGAGTCATTATGGAGAAGATGTTACATAAAACAAAATTAGGAAAAACTCATCCAAAAACAATTCAGCAAAATGCTACATAATACTGTAACTTTAATTAAAACATGCCATAGGAATGGTTTCTTTGGATACATCCTATTTACATATCAGGTCATGGGATAGTGATAGAAGGAGATCAAATAAGTATGACTCCCAAAAAATTATGGGTTCCCAAACCCTTTCAGACTGATGACATCACAGTCAGCCTGCACTAAATAAACCACCAGGAGATATATGGTTTAGAAAATCTATTTTCAAATATCCTATAAGGTGAGTTCACACATTGTATTTTATCATAGATTCCACAGTGAAAACCATGCAAAATCCATGTGGAAACCGCTTCCATTGTTTTAAATAGGAGTCAGGGCTGTCATTCAAGCACCATCAGTTTATTTCTGCATGGTTTTCCAGACTGTGCCAAGAAAGAACAAACTGAGTTGGGTCACTGCTCACTAATTAACTCTATTGAATAGACTTAAAGCCACAAGTTGATCCACCATGCTCAAACCGCAAAATCCGCCATGTTAACTTAGCCTAAGAGTTAATAGCGGTGAGATACCTCATTAAGGACCTACATTAACTAGCTAGAAGGAACTTCTCTCTGTCCGCCGCACTCGGCAAACCAGGCATTTTTTGGAAAGCTCACGGATTGTAATTGACACCATCTAATTTAAATACCATGACTTGGTGTCCAACTAGGAAGAAAAAGAAATGACCCCCGTCCTAGAAAGAAGAACTAGCTAGACTTTGCGAAGTTTAAATTTTATGCAGTATCTTACTAAAAAAGCATCATGGTCCTGAATTTCAGGACTACAAAAAGACATGTACCTCCTTTATCCATTTACAAACATATGACAAGTGGAAGTTTCTTTTGCGTATTTACCCTCCTCTTCTGTGTCTCCTTTTATTAGTCATGGGTTAAGTAGTCTTTGTGTGTGATTCTGTGTTGAATGATATTTGGGATCCCCGAGGAGCACTCTTTGTCTGCTAATCATTAACAAAAGAAAAGGCTAATTCTAATTAAAGAGGTTAATGGTATTGTGACATGCGGTCTATCCTAATGAAAGGAGCTTGAATTCAGTTTTTTGGATGCTTAGAACTCTTGGATGGAGGAATATAGTAATTACTCTTGTGTTTTGGCCTTCTGTCAGGGATTTACTCAATTTATTGTGGTTGTTTGAATGAAGAATGAGCATATTGTCCCAGATTAACTGCAGGTCAAGAGTAGACTTTCACTATTGTCTATCTGCCTTTAGTGAATTTCAATTTCAGTTTTAAGTAAGGAAGACTTATAAAATGAAAGTCATTGCGTGGCCATATTTTTGGATAAAGCCTGGGAGCTACAACAAGCAAAACAACATAGTGAGTGATATGTCACAATTGCCATTCCCTTTTCACAATTACAAGCAGAATTTGTGTGGACAGTTAAAGTGTACCTACACATTCCGATGATTTTTCAGAATAAGACAAGTAATAACACTATATCTGACCATTATATGACTTATATTCTGCATTTTTAGCCATTTTCCTTTTGCAGGCTCCTGTCACGGACATTCCTGTGACAGGTATCAGGAGGTCTGTCAGATTGGCAAACCATGGGTTGCTGCCACAATCTTCAGGAAAGCTAAGTGTCTTCCTTCCCTTTCGTTTGTTTGTGTATATCTTCCCAGTGTTTTGGCGTTTGGGCCTGTGGGGAGACTACTGTTCGTCCAGGTTGGTGGAGGAACGGTTTGTCTCATTACTGTCACTAACTTTAGGGTCCTTCAGGGACAGTTAGGTTCCCAGGTTTCCAGCGTATGAACTCGCCTACATTCTAGGCCTGTTCATACTGGTAGTTATGCAGGACTGGAGTCAGGGTTTGTATAGGAGGTGACCATCTGCCTTTACTTTTCCAGGCCTAATCCCATTTCCTTCCTTCCCACCTTCTTCTTCCTGCGCTTGGTGTGGGATATCCCCCCCACACACACACCAGAGCGTGACAGCTCCATCTCTAATTCTCAGATGCCCCTAAGACTTGCTGCTGTTATGTCTCCTTTATACCATGCATGAAGAAAACAGGAGATTCTGCTACCCAATTCTTGTAATCGCTGAAAAGAACCATATAGAAAATTAGAGAGGAGTACTGAGTAGTACTGATGTGAACAAAGCACTTAGGTTGAGATATAACACTATTAGCTGCTGTGGGTTTTGTGTCTGTGCCTGTGTCTCTCTCACTGCAGCTCACTCCTCCTTCCTCTATCCAAAGATCGTTTAGTGCGATAATAGTCTGTCTTAGTCTGTCAATATGGATTAAGCAGAGAATTCAGAGTGAATGTTAGCTTAAGAAAGAAGAAGAGGAAAGAGATTGATAAATAGAGAGACATTTTTTTCTCTGATAAGATATATTACAAAGTTTCTTATATTTGTCCTTACTATTGATTTATGCAAGGTTGCATAAGAAGTTGTTGGCCTTTCAAAAATGATTTTCACAGAAAATGTAAATGTTTCCAAATACAGTAGCTGTAAATGAACATATAGTCCTCGTTAGTCCCATCCACGGTAGGTTATAAGAACCTTTGTAGGAGGTTATAACTAACAAACAGATGAGTGAGGGATTGGCTTCAGGGTCATGAAAAATGGTGGAGGTAAAAGAAAGGGGGGCTATGAGCCCCCCTATTTTTTGGGCGCCACTATAGAAAACCCTAAATTAAGTCATCAAGTTTGATGTTCACTTTGACATTCAACTTTATCCTACAATTGAGCAAAATAATTTTACCCATTTTGAAAAATTTTTATTCAGTTTTTAGTCACATCCAGAAGTGTAACTTAAACATCCACTGAACTACAGTAAGAGATGTATAGTGTAAGTGATGCTGAATTCGATTATGTAAGTTTTATCTTCATACTCACTTCCATTCTGACGCTGTGCTCCCACAAACAGTGTAAAATACAGTAAAATACAGTTACAAATACATTGAAAGGACTCTTCTTTGAGTCCTCTCCATTATGTGAGTGAGCACCGGAGTCCACTGAGTGCATTTTACTGCCAGTTTGTCAGAGCACAGAGTCAGAATGCAAGTGAGTATGAAGATAAAAATTACATACCCGGACTCGACGTCACTTACACTATACACCGCTAGGTAGGCCTTTGCCCCCCATCAGGTACCAGAGCCCAAGAGCAACCTCAGTTTCAGTCATTGCTAAAAATCGGCATATTTTGAATCTAAAAATGTGATGTCTCTGTCTTCAAGATCATTTGGTGACTCCAAAGTCCCCACATTGCGCCATTTAGTTGAGTCTTTCAAAAACATGCCTGTTCTGACTGAGGCGGGGTTATTTTTGTAACATTTTATCTCTATGGTTTACAAATGATGAAAATAAAAAGAATTTCGTCAACTGTGTTCCAGCACACTGCCTTAATTTATATCATGTACGGCAAAGTAGAATGTCCTGCCAGAACAAGATATGAATAATTGCTCCATCTAACATGGAGCTATCTCTAATCTGGGATATGATTTTTATGTGCAGTTTTCAGAAATAATTTACTCAGCCATGTGTCAATACCGTCAGCAATAACAGCCATTTAATTGTTTTTTATGTCAGCAAGAGCTGAAATATCTTAAGTTAAAGATAACCCCTTCTTTGTCCTTCTCATGGATCGGTAATAAACTTCATAGCCGAGCCCAACGAGACAGCCTTAATGGGTCATGTTTTCATTGAATGCTTATAACTATTTTTCTACAGGGTTTAGATATTGATTCAACAATCTAATAATTCAAGGTACAGGAAGATGGAATTTTTTTCTTGACTTTTTTGAAAGGGGTGAGAATCCGTGGCCACTCAAGTGAAACATATGATTTTTTTGTAACAATCAAAGTCAATTAAAAATGCAAATCTGTCATGATGGCTGACTTCCATGGCTCTTCACAGTACAAAGATCCAAAAGCAGTGATGGTAGTCAATGATTCCAATGCAAGAAGGATAATTGATTCAGAGTATCACCAGTAAACAGAGCCCAAAGCAATAGTTCGGGCAGCCATGCCCTTTATCAAGCTTTGCTAGGTGACCTTGGTGGGATTTAGAGATGCGCGAAGTATTTAAAGATTTGATTCGGCTGCTTCGACGAATGGGACCCCATCCTTGTACCCCTCAGATGCGCTTTCATAGCTGATTGTGGCATCTGATAGTAATAACAGTGTAAAATAAAAAATAAATAAATTAAATCATACTGACCTCATCCATTTGAGCGTGAAGAGCCAGCAACCATCTTGATTGAAGATCCTGGGCAAAATATTGTGCGCCGTAACGTATGATGTCACCACACTGGCTGACATAATTACGCCACGCGCAAGATTTTGCGTTGGATCTTCAATCAAGATGGTGGCAGCTGGCTCTTCACAATCAAATGGATGAGGTGAGCATGATTTTTTTTTTAATTATAGACCTTAATATTAATGTCAGATGCTGCAATCAGCGATGAACGCGGCATCTGAGGGGTACATTGACGGGGAGGTGCAATCACTGTTCCTTGTGATTGCACCCGCTACTTATACAGAAAATGTGCTGTGTGATGAAGTAAATGTGATGAAGCTGCTGGCTTTTGGCCTGGCTGGCAACTGGATGTGACCACTTCTTTTCCTGTTCAGCTGCATTATAGTCAATGTAGCCAAACAGGAATAGGAGTAGACACATCCATTTAAGGGCCAAGGTGTTAGCGCCCGCAGCCCGCGACAGTGCAGGGCAGATAACAGTATCGGGGAAGCGAGGGAGGGTAAGTCCCATGTAAAAGAGCTTCCATCCACAGGTTAGCACCAGTCACTAATTAGACTAAATGCCCAGAGAACCCCTTTAATGAATTAATGCAGATCAACTTTATTATTAACTCACCAGTCCAATCCCCCGCCCTTCCGCCGATCCCGCTCCAGTGTACCCTGTCATTTTTTTTTCTGGACATACACCATTACAATCGCAATTGCTGCAGCCACTCAGTGGCCTCAAAGATCATGTGAGAAAAACTGGGGGTCAGTCAGCACATCCAGGTATGCAGGTGCACGTCACATAGGTGTGGCTGCAAAATAGAATGGTAGAACATAAGAAATGCAACAGCACTCTGCGAACACAGACAATAAATTGAGTACATATAATACTGCCATACTCACCATCTACACGATACTAGCACTACATTGTAAATGTGAGATTCTTGGCAGATAATTTTGTACAAAAATTATCTGTGCCTGTCTGCCATACATCAAGGCGATCTCTTATATAATGTCTGCTTAGCATGCATGTGGAGCCTGCATCCTCTACAGTTAATGGAGGCTGCTATGGCACCTAGTGACTATGGCGTTTAGTGTTAGGTTCCTGTCTTAAAGAGATCGCTGTCACGGGGGAGACAAGGGAAGGTGTGCCCTGTACTTGAAACCCCCCTTCTTTCCCTACCTACTTGCCTCAAACGGCCCTAGGCGGCCGCAGACAACCACGAAGACGTTCCCTATACTGGGTAAGTGCAGAGGGAAGGAAAGGGAACACAGGGAGAGACAAAACACAGACGGAACAAACACAATGATAGAGTAGTCAGCAAGCCGGGTCAAACACAGGAGATAGCGTAAATACCAGGGGTCAAGAGAAGAGAGGTCCAAGTCCAAGTCCAAAGTCAGAGTCCAAATAGCAAATCCAAAACACAAGGTCGCACAAGCACTGATCAAAAGTATAAACTAATCACAGGCATCTGAGTGAGGCAGTTGCCATCTTTAAATAGCCCACCCAGGATCATGTGATGTGGCCAGCATCACATGACCTGAGGAGGAGCAAGCTGTCCAAACAATATGCAAAGTAGCCATGTGGTGTGATCAGCACCACATGGCTAAACCCAAACAGAGAATTAACTCATGAAGTGCTGGCTGACAAGACCAGCACTTCAATTCCCTATTGCTCGTCTCTAGGGGGGTGGAGAGGTCCGGCGATGTCGTGCAGAGGGAGCGCGACGCCGACCTCGCGTGACAGTACCCCCCCTTCACGAGGGGCCACCGGACCCTTACCAGCGGGAGCAGGCTTATCAGGATGCTGCAGATGGAAGTTTTGGATGAGCGAGTCTGCATGCATCCTGGTCAACGGTACCCAAGACCTGTCCTCAGGACCGAACCCCTTCCAATGTACGAGGTACTGGAAGGAATTCCGGACCCTTCTCACATCCACAATTCTGGCAATCTCAATGCTCCATTTGTCCTGCTACCTCAACCGGAGGAGGAGACTGTTCCTCAGGACCAACGGGAGCAACATAACGTTTGAGCAAAGACACATGAAAAACATTATGAACACGAAGGGAGTCGGGTAAACATAACCTAAAAGAAACCGGATTGATCACCTTGGTGATCCTGTAAGGACCAATGAAGCGAGGTGCAAACTTGTAGGATGGTACCCTCATGTTGAGATTTTTAGTCGATAACCATACCTTATCCCCAACCTTAAAATTCACACCCTTAGAACGTTTTCTATCAGCCTTAGCTTTTTGAACTCCTTGGGCCTTTTCCAGGTTCGACTGAACCTGTGCCCAAACTGTGCACAGTTCTTGAGAAAAATCATTGACCTCTGGGACAACCGACGCAGATGGGGAACAGGAGCCAAAGCGTGGATGAAAACCCATATTGCAGAAAAACGGCGACATCCCAGAGGATGAATTAACACGATTATTAATTGCAAATTCAGCCAGAGACAGGAATCTGGCCCACACATGTTGGTTATCAGAAACATAACATCTGAGATATTGCTCAACGGATTGGTTAAGACGTTCAGTCTGACCATTGGTCTCCGGATGAAAGGCTGATGAAAAGGACAAAGAGATACCAATCTTATTACAGAACGCCCTCCAGAACCTAGACACAAACTGTACTCCCCTATCAGAAACGATATTCTCAGGAACACCATGCAGTTTGACAATATTATCCATGAACACGGACGCCAAGACCTTTGCAGAGGGTAATTTACACAAAGGAATAAAATGACACATTTTGCTGAATCTGTCAACCACCACAAATATCACGGTTTTACCCTCAGAGCACGGCAAGTCCGTGATAAAGTCCATGGACAGATGTGACCAAGGTCTACTAGGTATGGGTAAAGGATGTAACTCACCCATAGGTCGTGTCTTGGTATTCTTGGACCTGGCACAAGTGTTACACGCAGTTACAAAAGCCTGAACATCTCTGGAGATTGACGGCCACCAATACTGCCTAGAGACCAACTCCTTGGTGGCATTGATGCCAGGATGTCCACACAAAACAGAATTATGGCACTCACCCAGCAGTTGCAATCGCAAATGAGCCGGCACAAACAATTTGTCATTGGGGGTACCAATGGGAGCAAGATGTTGTCCTGCCGAGATTTCAGAAGCGAGGTCAGATGAGGTAGCGGCCACGATGATATCAGCTGGCAGGATGGGCTCAGGAGGGACGTCAGGAGGCTGATACGCCTTGGAAACTTCGGGATAAGGGCATCGGCCTTAACGTTCTTGCTCCCGGGTCTGAAGGTAACACAAAAATCAAAACGAGTAAAGAATAAAGCCCACCTCGCCTGTCTAGGATTCAATCGCTTAGCCGATTCTAAAAACATTAAATTCTTATGATCCGTGAGGACCGTAATGCGGTGAACTGCCCCTTCTAAAAAAATGACGCCATTCCTCAAATGCCCACTTGATTGCAAGTAACTCCCTATTACCAATGTCATAATTCCTCTCGGCAGGAGAGAACTTGCGGGAGAAGAAGGCGCATGGCATAAGATTAGTTAAGGTGGAAGACCCCTGGGACAGTACAGCCCCCACACCATCCTCAGACGCATCCACCTCAACTACAAAAGGCTTACTTTGATCAGGCTGGACCAACACAGGAGCATTCATAAAACACTGCTTTAACCTTTCAAAGGCCTCAATAGCTGCAGGGGGCCAATTGACCAGATCAGCCCCCTTGCGAGTCAAATCCGTAATGGGTTTGGCTACCACAGAAAAATTTTTGACAAATTTACGATAAAAATTAGCAAACCCCAGAAATCGCTGGAGCGCCTTCAAAGAGGAAGGTCCGCACCCAATCCACAATGGCCTGTACTTTAACTGGGTCCATTTTGAAAGAAAAAAGGGTGAGAATGTATCCCAAAAAGGCCACTTCCTGAACACCAAAGGTACACTTCTCCCCTTTAACGAACAACTTGTTTCACGCAACACCTCCAGCACTTGCCTGGTGTGAGATACGTTGACTTTCCCAGTCTGCAGAAAAAATCAGGATGTCATCAATATAGACAATTACAAATTTCCCAATAAATGGTCTAAAAATGTCATTGACAAAGTTTTGGAAAAATTGCCGGAGCGTTACTTAACCCAAAAGGCATTACCAAGTACTCATAATGACCTTCCGGGGTATTAAAAGCAGTTTTCCATTCGTCCCCCTCACGAATCCTGATTAGGTTGTATGCCCCCTTCAAATCCAGCTTGGTGAACCAACAGGCCCCCTGGACCTGATTCAGCAAGTCAGGAATAAGGGGCAACGGGTATCTGTTTTAACAGTGATTTTATTGAGCTCCCTGTAATCGATACAGGGCCTCAATCCTCCATCCTTTTACCACAAAGAAAAAACCTGCCCCCATGGGAGAAACTGAAGGCCGGATGTGACCCTTGGCCAGACTCTCCTTGAGATAATCCCTCATGGACTGACGTTCAGGAGTAGAGAGATTATAAATGCGACCTTTGGGATATTTTGGATCCCTCAATAAGGTCGATGGCGCAATCATATTGCCGGTGAGGAGGGAGGAACTCAGTCTCGGACATGGAAAAAACGTCCAAAAATCGCCGATATACTTGGGCAAGGAAAGAGACTCAAGTGGTACCTCCAAACAGCAATACTGATTTACAACATTTGTCACAATTCATTCCCCATTTTTCCAATTCACCTACCGACCAGTTGATCACAGGGTTGTGGTCCTGTAACCATGGCAGACCTAAAACAAGGTCGGCAGGTAAATCCTTTAATACAAGGAAGGAACAAGTCTCGGTATGGGTAATTCCTACAGTTAATACAACCTCAGGAGTACAAAACTCCACTCTCCCATTATTCAATGGAGTGGAATCCAGTGCGATAATTTCAATCACCTTCCTTAAAGGAACTAGCGGAATCCCCACAGATTGTATAAAATCAAAATCAATAAATTAATGGCAGAACCAGAATCAACAAAAGCCTTACCGGACCCCCTGAGTTGGTTGTACGCATGGAGATAGGTAATAATACTTTCCTCCTTACCACCGCTGGGGTTACCTTACTTCCGGCAGAAAGCTCTCTAGAGGGCAGAAGTTTCGGGCATTGCTAGAGCCAGTGGTTCGTCTCACCGCAGTAAGAAACAGGTTCCATTCAAGCGTCTCTGATCTCTCAAAGTTCCTCCCCACTGTATGGACTCCTCCGGACCCTGGTAGAAGGTGGACTCAGAAGAGGGGATTCAGGCAGGACGACACCCTGAGGAATATCTGAACGTTCCCTCCGTCTCTCCTCACTCGACGATCCAGTTTAATGGCTAGTGTCATGGCCGCCTCTAGGGTGTCAGGAGTAGGGTAACTGACAAGTAAGTCCTTAAGATGGTCAGACAGCCCCACCCTAAACTGGCTTCTCAAAGCAGGGTCATTCCATCCAGAGGAAACACAACCACTTTCTAAACTCAGCACAGTAATCCTCTACTGGACGGTTACCCTGCCGAATGTCTCTGAGCTGAGTCTCAGCTACAGAAGTCAAGTCAGGCTCCTCATATAATAGGCCTAAGGCCTGAAAAAATGCTTCCACAGAACTGCAAGCTTGGGGAGTCAGGCGGTAAAGAAAAGGCCCATTCCTAAGGATCACCTTGCAGCAAGGAAATAATTATTCCTACCCGCTGCTGCTCGGCACCCGAGGAGTGAGGACGTAAGCGAAAATACAATTTTAACGCTCTCCTTAAAGGAACGGAAAGTTTTCCGGTTCCCCAAAAACCGATCCGGCAATTTAACATGAGGTTCCACAATGGGGTTAGATGTGGAGGGAGCCGCTACTAGTGCAGGTTGTAGCTGCTCCTGATGTAGGAGCCTCTCGGCCAGGTCCTGGATCATCTGCGCCCATACCCTGAACCTGGTCCGTGAGCACCCGCAATTGCTCCATAATGATACGGCCTGTGATTCTGTCACGGGGGAGACAAGGGAAGGTGTGCCCTGTACTTGAAACCCCCCTTCTTTCCCTACCTACTTGCCTCAAACGGCCCTAGGCGGCCGCGGACAACCACGAAGACGTTCCCTATACTGGTAAGTGCAGAGGGAGGGAAAGGGAACACAGGGAGAGACAAAACACAGACGGAACAAACACAATGATAGAGTAGTCCAGCAAGCCGGGTCAAACACAGGAGATAGCGTAAATACCAGGGGTCAAGAGAAGAGAGGTCCAAGTCCAAGTCCAAAGTCAGAGTCCAAATAGCAAATCCAAAACACAAGGTCGCACAAGCACTGATCAAAAGTATAAACTAATCACAGGCATCTGAGTGAGGCAGTTGCCATCTTTAAATAGCCCACCCAGGATCATGTGATGTGGCCAGCATCACATGACCTGAGGCGGAGCAAGCTGTCCAAACAATATGCAAAGTAGCCATGTGGTGTGATCAGCACCACATGGCTAAACCCAAACAGAGAATTAACTCATGAAGTGCTGGCTGACAAGACCAGCACTTCAATTCCCTATTGCTCGTCTCTAGGGGGGCGGAGAGGTCCGGCGATGTCGTGCAGAGGGAGCGCGACGCCGACCTCGCGTGACAATCGCCTTGATGTATGGCAGACAGGCACAGATAATTTTTGTACAAAATTATCTGCCAAGAATCTCACATTTACAATGTAGTGCTAGTATCATGTAGATGGTGAGTATGGCAGTATTATATGTACTCAATTTATTGTCTGTGTTCGCAGAGTGCTGTTGCATTTCTTATGTTCCCTCAAAGATCATGTGAGGTATCAGGGTCGGAGGCATCATTGCTGGAGCAACATGTGACTGCTGAGGCCAGTGATTGGCTGCAGTGAATGCCTGGGATAGTGGGGGATGTCATCGGTAAAGCGCCGGAAACAAAGTCTGGTGAGGATCACTGGAATGGCGAAGGATTGGACAGGTAAGTAAGGCTTCTTTTCTTGTTTTATAGCATATCTGGCTCTTAAATACATATTTGGGGGTTGTGGAAAACCTCTTTGACTACAAAAGGTTTTTTACTTGGTATTGTCAGTACTAAAGAACAGAGTCAACCTTATCACTGCACTCTATTAATAGGTGGCACCGTCCAATGTTCTTAAAAGACTTATCTCTGCCCTCCTTTTCTGTACCCATGACCAGTGCCCTCAATAGAACTGCCTATTCTGCTAAATCACAACCAAGAAATCCTCAATCATATGCTGAACAGTTGTCAAAGAGTTAATAGAGGGGGTTGCTTATTTAGGAACCTGATATATATATATATATGGCATATTGGAAAGCAGCTAAAAAGCATAACTCTAATTTTGGTGGACTCAACAGTCCATTGATTTCAATATAAACTATGGAATGCTTTATTTCACCAGTGATGGCGCTGCAGGAAATAGAAGACTTGCTGCAGGGTTCTAACCGGAGGTCTCAGCAGCGGGATAATATGCTACCAGCTTATCATCAAGGGACCCTTCAAATAAAAAGGGATTGTTCAAAGTGGACAACCCCTTTAATTTAATAACAATGCCTGCCAGTAAAGCCTGGCCATGATCCAGCATGTTTACTGCTCAGTTTAATTCGGATACTATAGCTGAGGAGCATATCCGTGTCTCCTATCCAGTCTGATAGATTGTGCTGCTCACTTTATGTAATCTGAAGGATGTGACCGCTCCCCCATATATCAAAATGTCAAGTGTAATGTCACTTTATATCTATTGCCACTCAAACTTGTCCGGGGGAAGTAAAAGCCTCATATGTCAGCCCCAAGTTGTGTGTTTTCATGCAGTTCTGTCACAATGTGTAGAAAGCTTTATACCAGGCCTCTTTTTCTGAAGATAAAACCGCATTTATGAATGAAAAATACTGAATCCTGGTGCAGTCCTCTTCAGATGCAGACAACTAGTCTTCACCTCAAGAGACAAGATACATGTCTCTTAGTTTTACTATCTTTTATACAAGTCTACATCCATGTGTATCATTTAGCTTCAATGAATTGAAGGAGCACAGTCATCAACGCTGATTGACCTAATCTCTCTCTCTCTCTCTCTCTCTCTCTCTCTCTCTCTCTCTCTCTCTCTCTCTCTCTCTCTCCTCTCTCTCTCTCTCTCTCTCATCTATCATCTATCTACAGGTATCTATGGGATCTATCTAACGTTCTCTCTCTCTTATATCTATCCATCTAAATTACTGGAAGCGATGAAATTACCCTTACTGTTTAAGGAAAAATATGGGCTAGAAGCATCTATTTGGAGTACCTAGAAGGATTCTATCTATCTATCTATCTATCTATCTATCTATCTAAAAAAGAAAAAAGAGGCAGCACTCTCCAGTAAAAAAGTGAAAAAATGAAAGTCTTTATTTACCCATGTGGGATTGCGACGTTTCGGCCCAGACTGAGCCTTTCTCAAGCTCAGTCTGGGCCGAAACGTCGCAATCCCACATGGGTAAATAAAGACTTTCATTTTTTCACTTTTTTACTGGAGAGTGCTGCCTCTTTTTTCTTTTTTATATGCTGGGACCTTGGTCTGGTCTGTTTGGTGTGCACCTCGTTTTTCCTCATTCAGTGCTGCTGAGACTTGTTTTTTGTTTTATTTATTTATCTATCTATCTATCTATCTATCCATCTCTCTAATCTACCTCTGTCTGTCTGTCTGTCTGTCTGTCTCTCATATCTGTCTACCTATTTAAATCACTGAAGGTGATGGAATTACACTTACTAACTTTTAAAGGGACAAATAGAGGCTAGAAATGTATATTATGAGAACATAGAAGCATTCTATCCAGGGGCGTAGCTAACGGCTCATGGGCCCTGGTGCGAGAGTCCAGCTTGGGCCCCTCTTCCCTCAGTGCTTTGTGTGTCTTCTTATGCAGCAGAAGGGTCTTTGTGCCCCCTCAGGCTCCTGGGCCCGGTAGCGACTGCTACCTCTGCACCCCCCAATAGCTACGCCCCTGATTCTATCTATCTATCTATCTATCTATCTATCTATCTATCTATCGAATAACTCCACGACACTCGATGGTAGTGAATTGAATGTGTTTATTTACCCAATTGCGACGTTTCAGTCCACTCAATGGGACTTTTCTCAAGCAGTATCGGATACTGCTTGAGAAAAGTCCCATTGAGTGGACTGAAACTTTTAGTATTTTTTCCAGGGCCACTTTAAGTTCCCAGTCCGCCCCTGTATCTATCTATCTATCTATCTATCTATCTATCTATCTATCTATCTATCTATCGGCATAGCTTTAGGAAGTAGTCGCACCTAGAATATGGTGCCTAAGTGAGGCAATAGACCCCTCTGCCACTTAAGAAAACATCAGTCTTATAAATCTTCCTTGGTATGTGGAGGCCCTTTTATAGATTTTGCATTGGTACCCAAGGTAAATTGCATCTTTGTATTCATCTATCTGATATCTATCTACCTTTCTGTTAGATAGAGCTATTGGAAAATAATTTGCTGGAAGCTGGAAGAAACCCTGCACTCACCTTTTATATTTCCTCGGTCACTACCTGACCACTGCTTTAATTATTTCATTGTGCGTACCTCTTGGTGCCTCATGTAGGGCAAATTTAAGAACAGTTGGAGTTGCCCTTTACTGCCCTTAGCAGACTAGTGCCGTGTTCTTCCCTGCATTTCGATGTTAAACAGCAACAAAATGAATCGCCAAGGATTGAAATTCCACCACTGCTACTTTATTTTGACCCTCCAAATGAGCCTCTCAGCTTCTCCTTGTCTACGGCAGAATCCCTATAGCTGAACCATGCAAATCAATGAGCCGTCAATGGAGCCTTTGCCTGTATCTTGTAATGATCTCCGATTTGTTCCATCTCTGACCATTATCTCTTCTCGTCAAGCATATAAATAAGTAACGTTAGAAAATCTATAAGTCAGCGTCAGATTGGCAGGCGTTACAATGCACAGGACGATGTAATGTGTACGCAGTCAGAAATCTGATTTAGGGGGATTTCAGTGGGAAAAGTAGCTGCACTGTACAGCATTTACATGATAGGGTCGCTGTCGCCATCTCTAGCACTAAGTGCTTTACACTTTATTATGTTTCTGCTATTTCTGCCTTTATAGCAGGATCGGCTGGTTATGATGTATAGAGATGTACTTCTTTAGCCAATTTCCAGTTTTGTTTAAGAATGCAGCTTTTCTACTCAGCATGTTTAATGCAAGTCCTTTTATCTCCCTTGAATATTTAAACACTAGCAAAGCTGTAAAAATTCTTTTTTTCCCTCCCCCCACCCCTCCCCTTCCTCCTTCCTTCTTCTGTACAGCAGATTTCATACATCTGTTAGGCTAATGCATAGTTTGTATGCAAGTGTATGGTTGTGTAGGTAATGTGTATCCATCTAACAAGCTATTTGTATTTTTTTGGGTAGCACCGATATGTGCTGCTGCGCCGAGTGCTGACATTTCAGCGGCTCATCCTTGACATGATACCAATGTTTCTGTGACAGGTCTTATAATTTTTCTCTGCAGCAACCAGCAACTCACTCACCCACAAATAGTATCTGATTCCCCCGTCAGATGTCATGGAGCCTGAGAGGTAATAGAATTGTATTAGAATTTTCTAATACTGGAAACACTGATGATTTGACAATTCTTAGAATAATTCAAGTTCTTTAGGAAATACAGGAGCAAATGCTATACGTATAGTATTAAACCTTAGCATTGCTCTCCTATGGGCATCGGTTTTCCATGCAGCCATAGGAGTTGTAGAGGTATCATTTGTACCTGGCTTTGATGCTTGAGGGGGTGCAGAGGCCCCTCTGCCACAAAAGAAGGGGACTGTTTAATAAATGGCACCTAATAAGTGGGTTCCCTTTGCACATTAACTTCTAGTTACACTTCTGCAGACAGCTATGAAGAGTTTTGTAGGTGTTAGACTACAGATGAGCAAATTTTATGAAACTCATTTCCAATTCAACAAATTTTTTGAAAACTTTTATTCTATCTGAATCAAATATGCTTGACTCATTTTTTTCTGAAAAGATTCAGACAAAATAGATAAGTCCTTGAAGAGGGAGTACAAACAAAACACAGCACTCATGCAAAAGTAAAGCATACAAGGCAAATAGTAAATATAATATAAAATAATATAATATAAAAAATCATCATTTTTTTTATTTCATCAGAGACAAAAACTAACAAAGGAAAACCTTTAAAATACACATAATTTATACAGTGTCAATTGATAAGCAACAACTCCAAAAACCACAGCACAAGCCCCTGATAGAGTAAAATCAACATGTGAGGCTGACTCACGAGTGCTAGCAACGTGTCTAGTGCAACATGTGCAAAAAAAAAACACATATGAATACTAGAATATGCTAAATCTAATGTATAGACCTGTAAAAGCATATAAAAGCATACAATATAAGCAAATCATACCATGATGCAAGCAAAAGCAAAGTGAAAAGGAGTGTCACATGAATAGAGGGAACTGGATATCCCATTTTTCCATTTCTCTGAATGAGGTAAACCAGGCATGCTCAACCTGTGGCCCTCCAGCTGTTGAAAAACTACAACTCCCGGGATGCCCTAATAGCTGTAGGCTGTCCAGGCATGCTGGGAGTTGTAGTTTTTCAACAGCTGGAGGGCCACAGGTTGGGCATTCCTGAGGTATACAACCCAGCCCTCCTATAAGAGTCTAGAGTACTGCATGACTCAAGCTAAAATTGCCCTAGTTAGCTGAGTGGCTTTGGGGGGTACTCTTGCAGACGCTCTTTCTCATTAGGGAGACCAATAAGTATGCATGAGGAGTATTGTAGTCCAGTCAATGATGCTATGCTTTTCTGAGAAATATATATACACATTTTAGTTTCTTACATCTGCTTACACCCATTAGGAATCAATAAAGCTCATCCTAGCGCCACCCCTTCATAATCAGATGCCCTATTGGCCCTGGAAAACTTCTTGACAACCTTTTGGAACATTAAAGAATAACCTTACCCTTATAGAAGCATACCTAAGAATAACAAAAAAAACTACTGAATAGATTTTTTAACTGATTGACAGAAAAAGTCACCATTGATTGGACATGGGGTAGAAAATGATAATCAAATTGCTTGAAGTTATAGTCTTAAAGTGTCTATGTATGTATTTACTATTTTATGAAATTAATTGTCTGCAAACTTAGGAGTTCCACAACAAACTTAGGAGTTCAACAAAAATTCTTAGGTCCTTGTAACATTTGGTGGAAAAAATTCCCGCTATCAGCTCAGATTGTTAACCAGTTCCGCATTGAACAGTCTTTTCTTTCACTTTTTAATCTTGCCTCATCCACATTTCTTTTAACCTAGTACTACATCCTGTGCATCTTCACAAAGAAGACTTGATATATAATTTAATTCCTTTTAAATTTACTCATGCTGTGACCTGGCAGCTTTGCAGGTCACTGAAACTTACAGTTGTGTAGACCTTTGTGAAGGTCTTCAGGGCTTCCTGTACTGTCTGAATCCCATTACTTTTCTTAGGGTAAACTAAATTAGAATTTAAAATCTACCCTCAGGTCTAAATATTTCCAGGCGTAGTTACTAAGATTAGACATTTGGAAACTCACATCTGTAATTCTTTAGAGGGAATTCTATTTTTTGCAGCATATGTTGAGTGTTTTAAGAGGAATAGATGTTCTGCAAATGTGCCAATCTTTCATACACCTGGGTCAATAATACCCCTCATCTGCTTATTTCTTCAGTTAATTATTATTATAAAATGTGAAAATGTGAATCAATATCTATAAGAAGCTGGGAAATCCCAAGGGAAAGGCCATTTAGTCATTAAAAAAATCCAGGTGTCTGAATCATAAATACTGATATAAATCTGACAATCTGACATCTAATAGTCTGGTTTGTCAAAAAATAATTTCTCTAGTAGGGTATTTGGAGAAGAATAAAATACGGGAACCTAAGCTTTGAGGTCAACAGATCACACTGTAGCCTAGGAAAATGGCGCCATTATAAAAGGAGAATACAAGATACTCTGTAACCATCAATTCAAAAAGTATGGAAAGTAATGTTGACAAGGCATAGACATCAAGGATTAACTACATTATTGGTGTCAACACCTCACCAGTTGAGGGGCCTCAAAACTCACTTTTGAACCAGGAGTTATCTTTGTTAAAGGGGTTCTCCCATGAATAATGTAAAAAATAAAACTCAGATGTCATATAGGACATGGCAATTGCTTTCTAACAAAGCTAGAACCAGCCCCATGTCTCACATGGATCCAGAGATCTCCCCATTCATTGCTCTGCTAGATTTATATCAAGCTGAAAGTTGAAGGGGAGTGTCTTTTCTGTTGCAGATAAGGGGGCGTGTCTCAGCTCTTCCTATCACAGCTCAGGAGGCAGTTGAAGGATTAAACTGAGCATTTGTGGCCTTCTCAGTGAGCAGGTCAAAGAAATAAGAAAAAAACAAACTGCAGTTGGCGCTATACAGATACATTTTATGGAATAACTCAGTGGCTATGCTAAATTCTTAATTACATCCTATTACAAAAGAATTCAGATCCAGGTGCTGGTTTGAAAACTGTAGAATATTTTTTTGTGGGACAACCCCTTTAAAGAAGTTATATTACTGGATCATCTGTTATCACTGGGGGAGGACACTGATGAGTCGTTATTCCCCAGTTGCAATGTTACTTGAGATATGTACAGCTTAAAACATTTCCTAGTGCCCTTTTAAATGAAAGGATAGTCCATGTATTTTACTGTACATGCTCTAACAGGTCTCTCCTACTTTTCTACCTTTCTCAAGCAACCACTTTGGATTGTTCCAGAGATGGGACCCTACCTATCTGAAATTATCTTTTGTATCCCATGGAAAACTACTTTAAGAACCTCTCCTAAAAAATGAGTATAAATAGCTTCTTATCCCTCCTTATGTTTGAAGTAGTTCCAAAGCAGACCTTCACTTTCAGCTGATTAAATGTTAGTAACCACTAACCAAATTGCTAGTTTCTCTTTAGAGGAATATGTTAGGACCTGAAGGGATGTATCACAGTCTACTCCCTAAGGCCGTTGCTCCCTGATGGTAGTTAGGGGGTGCCCAGTTAATGTCTATGTGGGTGCTAGGCAGGGTATGTGATAGAAATGAAAGGGCCAACGTGTGGTGTTTAGAGTCAGAGACCAGGCCAGATTGAACTTATTAAAAGTCTGTCTTTACTGTGTGCTGGACAGAAGTTGAAGTACATCCAGCAAATCTCTTTACGCAGTACAAAGTCCTCCCAGATGTCCAAGCATGAGCTAAGCAGATGAGTGCAGGATTAGTCTGTCTAAAATATCTACTACAGGAATCTCTGGCAAATAGCTGTGTTCTGGCAACTGTGACTATAGTGTCCACTATTCTGCGGTGCATAGGGTCTTAACTTGTTTCCCCTTTACTGCAGCAGGGTCTGGAATGCTTTAAAATGGGTTAGCTTTCTGACTCTCTCTCTCTCTCTCTCTCTCTCTCGCTGTAGCAATGCCAGAGGCTCCAGGACTTGAAGCTAGAGTCTGGGAAAGAAACAGGTAGTCTGACTGGAATCTTCTGAAACTAGAGGGTGGGGCAAGCTCACACCTTAAGTTGCAGTGAGGGGGCTGGGCCAGGATGGTCAGTTCTGAGCACACATAGCTCCTGCTTGAATATACTGGATGTAAGTTGAATTACATTAACATTAAAATACCTGACACAGGGATTCAAAGAATACCAAAGAGGGAATCCTTGTGTCATGCACTGCCCCATTCAGATCTGTATTAGGCATAATACAGTGTATCAGTTTTGTCTGAAATGTTCCTTTAAGAAATAATTTAATTTAACAGCACGTATGTATGAAATAAAGCAGAATGTTTGTCACTTCATCTCCGGCCTTGTCATTATTCTAAGGTCAAGTTCACTTTATGTCAGGAAGTGGTTTTCAGAAGCTGGAAACAGATCACCCACTGTGTTGTTTCTCTCATGCCCTATGTGATGCCAATTAATTAGACAGGAAAAAATTTAAAAAAGGGATTCACATGAGTGATGATTTGTGATGTGTCAGAAAGTGATAATCCCAAGTTTATGCAATAAATTACCAAACAGCACAGTACCAAAAAAGTAAAAATTACAGTAGTTTTACTACATCTAGGAGGACTGTTAAAAGTCACCTAGACTTGCCAACCTTGGTTCTTAGTGACAATATTAACATTAAATGACACTAAAGGGGTTAAATTAAGTATACGCCAAATGGCAGGGATTTCTTTGAAAAATATGAGCTTTCAGGTTGGAAATTTAATGAACAGTCTATTGTTTGAAATCTTTGCTGACAGATGTTAAGATTTTGTGCAACTTTAACCCAATGAAAGAATTATAATTTAGTTGATGTTTCTGAATGGGATTGTCATATACATTGGCATCACTTGAATAAAAGGAGTGTAGGGTAACAAGCCTGGGGTTTAATTTGTGTTCTATCCATGCCTTTTGACTATGGTAGCATCAGTCAAGGTTGATTGGTCCACAAAAACATCCTCCTATGGGCCCATGTTCTAACAAAATATGGACCCCAAAAATTGGTTTAGCCAAAATGTGGCCCTGGGAGAAATTGAAAGCGGGGCCCCAAATTCTGAAGTACTGTATCAAAAGTCAGATTTATTCACTTGACGCAAGGGGGGAAGTCACCACCGTGGCCCACAATTGGTTGCCGGCAGTGTCAAAATGGATGATGAGATCCAGGGACCTGAGCAGACGTTGGGAGAGTACCAGAGCCGAGAGCCAGGGTCAGGATGCAGGTAAGGCCTAGTTCACAATTCAGTTATTTGGTCAGTTATTGTGAGCCAAAACCAGTAGTGAGGCCTCCTCAGAGATAAGCTATAATGGGAAAGTTCCTGTTCTATGTTTTTAACCCGCACCTAGTTAAGGATCACAATAACTGATGGAAATAACTGAAGTGTGAACTAAGCCTAAGAGTTCATGTAGACGGCCGTTGCTCATCTGCAATATACGGGCACCAGCCATGTGCTCACCGTATCACAGATGCAGACCCATTCACTTGAATAGATCCGCAATCCAGAAAGAGCAGTGTGGAACGGAGACACAGAACCCCACAGAAGCACTATGGAGTACTTCCATGGGGTTCCTCTCAGTGACTCCGCACCGCAGAAAAATAGGACATGTTCTATTTTTTTGCAGTGCGGACGGATCACGGACCCATACAAGTTGAATAGGTCTGGATCAGTCTGCTGCAACCGTACAGATGGTGCCCGTTATAGATGAGCAAACGTGCTCGTAACGAGCACTGTATCGCTCGTCTCCCCTGCGCTCGAATGGCCACAGGCATCCGGATCCGTCGGGTGAGGAGGAGGGATCCTGATGCCTGCGCCCATGGGAGCGAAGGGGAGCCGAGCGCTACAGTGCTCGTTACGAGCACGTTCGCTCATCTCTAGTGCCCATGCATTGGGCACCGCAAATTGCACGTTTGTGTGCATGAGCCCTAAGTGTGCTTCACTTGCTTAACTCTGAAATAATCAGAAAACACCTGAAAATAGTCACTGACTATTTTCAGGTGTTTTCTGATTATTTCAGAGTTAAGCAAGTGAAGCACATTTAGGGCTCATGCACACAAACGTGCAATTTGCGGTGCCCAATGCACGGGCACTAGAGATGAGCGAACATGCTCGTATATACAGACATCAGGGACATGGAGATCATTTGTTCTCTGCATTGAAAGTAAAAAGTAAATAACAGTTAGAAAGAAATATAAAAAAAAAAGTAAAACTGCAAGTAGAAATGAAAAAAGTGGATTTCTTTATTCACCTAAATACTCATGGGAACAAAGGAATCCACTTATTTCACTAAAGTCAGAAGGCTGCCTTTCTTCCCTAATTTTAGATAGACAGATAGATATTAGATAGATAGGTAGATAGATAGATAGATAGATAGATAGATAGATAGATAGATAGATCAATGATATGAGATAGATAGATATGACATATCCAATAAAAAAAAAACACAAGCGGCACAGCAGGAGTAATGTGAATCACTCTGTGCCAGCGGCTGTGGAAGTGATCCAGAATCCAAGTAAATAGAAAAGAAAAATCAACACTACTTCGAAAAGTTGTTCAATGTGACGTTTCAGTCCTTTTACCGGGAATTTTCTCACACAGTATTTTTACTGTCCTGGAAAGAGGACTGAAACGTTACTTTGAACTACTTTTGGGAGCAGTGTGGAATTTTCTTTTCTAGATAGATAGATTATAGATAATTGATATGAGATAGATAGATAGATAGATAGATAGATAGATGATAGATATGAGATAGATAGATAGATAGATAGATAGATAGATAGATAGATAGATAGATACATAGATAGATAGATAGATAGATAGATAGATAGATAGATAGGAGATAGATAGATAGATAGATAGATAGATAGATAGATAGATAGGAGATAGATAGATAGATAGATAGATAGATAGATAGATATGAGATAGATAGATAGATAGATAGATAGATAACATTAGATAAATAGATAGATATTAGACAGATTATTTCATATACAGTGGGGGAGGGGGGTGTAGAGAAGAGGTCCTGTACATTCTCTGCAGGCTGCCTCCCCTCCTGTACCTATCATTAATTTACTGCAGCACTGAGAGGAGAGAGGGGGCCATCAGCAGATTTTTCAGTTCATAAACTGAGTAAACCTCTGGAGCAGGAGTCCATTACATGCACAGTGCAGGGCCTCCGGTGAGAGAGAGAGAGAGAGAGAGAGAGAGAGAGAGGAGGGGGGCGGGGCAAAGCTCTGCCTGACTGCTGTGTAGCCCGAGCTATGGATGGAGCACCCAGCTCCTCACCACAGCAATAAGAACCCTGCCGGCTACAGTAGGCGGAAGACCAGAGTCCAGCACTCCTAGGTCTGATGTCTGTGCTTTTCTCTGGTGCGGCCACAAGCTCGGGGCCCTGGGCAATTGCCCTGTTTGCCCCCCCCCCAACGCCTGCCCTGCCAAAGATGCATCAGAAGATAAGCTCACTTACTTCTAGGATATATTTCTTATGTGATGATTCACAAATAATCTCTTAGATCTTATTGATGATATGTCCAGTGGGCACCATGCTTCCAATAAAGATTATGAAGAAATTAAAGATGGTTGTGTATATTCATATGGCTGGTTGGCCTTCAGGATATTGTTCTCTGTTAGTCCCAAGAATCCCAATCCAACTCTATAATTGTGTAACCCTGAATATTCTGTTATTTTTGTCCTAGAACTCATGTTACATGGAGTTGTAAAAAAACAGCCCAAGGTGGCACGCCATTCTGTGGATGTCCTCTATGTGCCTGTACATAAAAGAGAAGGACTAAGCTAATGACTGAGCCAGCACAGACTACACTTCTGGTCCAGCCTGAACTCCCACTTTCACCTCTGACAACAGTAGTAGTTACTGTCTCAGATCTTAGGAACAGAGTGACTGTCAAATCACAACTGCTTCTTTTGGACCATCTGGCATTGATCATGATCAGTGCTACAGTAGTCAAGTTCATGTTATCACTGCACAGCAGTGCCCGCCAAGGACAATTTGGAGCAATAAACTCTTGAATGCCCAATACTAGGGCTGTAAACCAAGGAGGATCAGCAGAGACTGGACCACAAACAAATAAAAACCAGAAGGTAGCAAAGAACCAGTACTAGGGGAGATGTCTCCAAGGATGCTCTTTGATAAATAGTTAGGAGCCCATGTACTGATCTGCTGACTGTGTCCACCCATGAACCTCATCAATAGAAACTCACAATACAATGTTAACAGATGACTATAGTATTTCCCGAGCAAGATCAGGTAATTTTAGGATTTACTCTACACATAGAATTAGGTTAATTAAACCAGGCCAAACAGGATTCCCCGAAGGCTCTGTCACATTTGCTGCTCTTGAGTAAACAGCAGATGTCTCTATTGTACAGCATCTGCCTCTCTCCTCCCACTTGCTGGAGCACATTACTGTACATCAATAGGATAAGTATTTGTAATGAAGGCCTTTCAAGGAAAAAATAGGTTAATAGCATTGTTTATACGTGGAGCTGCAAGAACTGCAGTCATGTTACTCTTAAGGCAGGAACGCCGTTAACTGTATTACACGCTTCATACGCTTCCACAGAGAGATCACTGGAAAAAGATGCAAGGTAGACAAAGTACAAAAAGCCTCTCCATAGCCTGAGCTATTCACAACCAGATTACAGAGAACGTTTATTTACAATAAACGTTCTCTGGAGAGGAATGGATTTTTACTGTATACATTTTATGTCTTAAAGCAATTTACACCAAAATACAAAACTCAGGTTGAATGTTCTGAACCATCAGGCAAAAAAACCTCAACAGGTTTCTGAAGTCCAAATAATGGGGCAATGGGCTAAATATGTAATGACTGCATCACTGAAAATTGTACCATATGAAGTTATAATCTTATCTGCAGTGTTCCAAAAGAGTATAATGTGTACCTTTGAGATAAAATAGTATACCTGGACTATGAAAGGATATGAAACAACTGTCTCCTTTAAGGGGCTTTTGTAAATGGACCTTCATAGCTGGACAAAGGCAAAGAGGCATGAACAAACAAGTCAAGGGGACACCAACAAACCTTTTTGCCTTGGCCATTTTAGATCATGGACAAGGACAATGAACCATTTTTGGCCATCACAATCCTCTTTTTGAAAAATTTCGCAATTTTTAGGGCAATAAGAATTAATTTTTCTGATGGCCAGTACATTTCACTACTGCAAGTGATGATAAGTTAAAATTAAATGGGGGCATGTGGACTACCTGAAATTGACAAGGATTCATTTTGTTGAGCCTTATTAATTTGATGCTTGCTAGGTTTCCATAGCATGATGGAAGAAGATGTCAAAATTATGTTTTCCTTCATTACAATTCTCAGTGTCTCTAAACTTCTTTAAAGTCAAATCAGAAACCCCCAAAATCAGACTGAGAATGTACATTGTTGAGAAGACAATTAGACACAATCAAGTGTTTTGCCCATTTGCATTGTATGGGCAGATTCCTACAGTAGTAAGAATATTCATCTTTCTCTCTCATCTGTCGGGGTGGTGGGTTGGGGGGGGGGTTTGGAGCTCCCAATATACATTAAACTGTTGCCAAACCTGCTGTTCTTAGAAGTTTCAGCTGACAATACAATAATGTTTATGGGGGCCTTAAAGGGTTTTCCGAAACTTTAATAATGATGACCTATCCTCGGGATAGGTCATCAGTATCTGATCAGTGGGGGTCTGATACCCAGGACCCCTGTTGATCAGCTGTTTGAGAAGTAGCACCACGGCCTTCTCTCAGATTTTCCTAGGCCAGTGATGACAAGTTCATCGGTCACGTGGCCAAGGCTCAGTTCACACCCACAGAAGTGAATGGGGATGAGTGCAATACCAAGCGCAGCCACTATGGATTTTCAAACAGCTAATTGGAGAAGGGGGGTCCCAGGTGTTGGACACTTACCATTGAGATACTGATGACCTATCCAGAAGATAGGTCATCAGTAATAAAGTCTTGGAAAAACCTTTTTAAGTAAAGAGTATATAAGAAACCTACAGGTATGGGTGAGGACTCAGACCTTTACACAGCACCCCCTAAAGGATGGCACACTCTGACCAACATGTTTGAGGCAACAAGCCTACATTTACTGTCTGTCAGAGAGTGTACAAGCTTATTGGTGACATGCATGACATGTTGTGGCAGAGAGCTTGGTGCTTACTTGCACAGAATAGTCGGCAGGACATTCACTGCTCTCCAATCACAGGGTGGAAGTTGCCCCTAGTAAGAGGTCAGACAGTCACCACTCTCACAGAGTGTCCGTACCCTAAGCACCTCAAGCGCTTGCAGCAGTCTCGTTGTTCAAGCCACCGCACATCTCGTGGTGCACTTGTCAGGCCTCTACTCACAGTGTTCAGTATATACTTAGCTTGGTGATCACAGGACATAGCCTTTTGGCACGTCTTCGTCCAGAGCTTCAGACTTGGGCCTACCACACTGCAGTCTCTACATGTAAGTAGTCCTCCAACACTTGCGGATTCTTTACCAGGGTCAAGTGCTCACTCAAGCATCCTGACTAGCAGCAGCAGTCCAGAATGCTTGTTAGCAATTATCTGGCGGATCCTTGGCCGATATAAAGGGCCCTTTACAGTTTGTGCAAATAAATGTATGTTAGGCTTCACATAGTGAATAGTTATAATACTTACAGTCTAAAGATACAGTTTTGCTGGAAGGAGTGATAAGTGTTCTGACAGTCCACACCAGGACGCCCCTTTACAAATTTACAGTGGACATATAAATAAAAGGGACAAAATGTGTGCCCTCTAGTGCATACTTACCCCTTGATTGGACAAACTGCTTTTGTTAGAAGGGTTCCCCAGAAATTGGCTGATCACATGCAGTTTCAATGCAGGAACCCTCAGTGGTCAGCTGAGGAGCCTGGCAGGAAGTATTCAATTTTAGAGTGCATCTAGTGCCCGACTCTGGAATTACCATGTAAAGCCTGATAGTGTATAACTTTTTTGAGACCTAAATCATGTAAAATGAGGTAAAGATTTGTCCAGCCCTTCCTTAGTTTGATTTTTGTTAAAGACTCCAATTTTTCATGAAAAAATTTCAATACAATGTCACAACCTGTTAGCTAAAACCTTAACCGACTGCAATTCACAATACAACCACTGGGCGGCCTCACACAGACACATCTAGGATGGACACTTTGTGGTAGAATATCTCAAAATCATGTTTTTTGTTTTTAAAAAGCTAGTCATCCTCCACCACACACGATATTTGCTGAGCCAAGAGGAAAGGGAAGGAAAGACACATCTGTATGTATGAAATCCGGTCTATCGATTCAATATTTAGAATTCAAAATATAAAAATGTATTTTTTTCCCACATTTCAAAGTACAAATGGGTTAATTTCTACTCTAAGCTGGTAGGAGGACATCCCCAGAGACCAAACTAATGAAACTGCTGGTGCTAGTTGCAAAACAAATAGATAAATCAATGCTTCAGTTCACCTCGTGTGAGAGGAATGGCCGCCCGTTGCCTAGCAATATAAAGAACATTATTGTAGGTTTCCCAAAAGCCACTGTAAATGTTGAGAAAATTACTAGGATTTATGTTTTTCTTCCAAAATAGTAACAAAATGCCAGCTCTTACTGGTAGTAATATTTCAAGGTTATGAGGAAAAATGTTTGCATTTTTCAGGGAGCCATGACAGCTAAGGACTCGTTATTGAGCTACAGTTCCCAAGGTACACTGATGGATATGATGAGAGTTGTAGTTCAACAGAAGATGTATGGTATTAAGTCGATGTCAGCGGGAAAAGTGGGAATGATATGCTAAATAATAGTAATAATAAAATAATAATCATCCGTATCATTATCATCTGATTTGTTAAAGGGGTTCTCTGGGCTAAAGATATTGAGGACCTATGCTTTGGTCATAAACATTATATCGGTGCACCTTTATTAATCAGCTGTTTTGGACTGCTGCGGTGCTAGGGACTGGAGGCAGACAGCTCCACACACTGCGTAGTGGCCATGCTGGGGTATTGCAGTTGAGCTTTAGTACATCGGTGCCAGAAACTATACAATGCACAGAGCCTTCTCCTGATACTCCATACACTGTTAATTTCTGACACCTTTGCAGCCTCAAACAGCTGATGAGTGGGGGTGCCTGGTCTCAGACCCCCACCGATCTGATATTGTTGACCTACCCAGATGATAATATAATAATTTAATAATACCCTTGAAATCCTAGCAACTGTTACTTTAAAGCTTCTTTTTTCTCAAAAAGTAAAGAAAAAAATTGCGGAATAAATATGATTTGAAGCGGAGCATTTTGTAGATGTTATCTTGTTGATTGCTTTTGTTTTAATGCATCTGTATAAAAGCACATTAGAGGCTTTTTATATTCAATTATCCCATGTAGTATGTCATCCTTGTAGATTCTACAGGACTAGCAGCTACAATATAACTTACAGTGATGTGTATAGACAGTCACACAACCTGTACAGTAAATGCGCTCATATATGTTCACAGGTTTAATTATTAATGTCACAATATAACGGTCATTCATAGACAGGGAACCCTGCAGGATAAGAAACATCCAGGCTCTTAGCACTGCACATTTTGCTGTCTGTATCGATTCCATTCTAAATCATGTTCATATGTCTGTTCTGTGGTAGAAATGTATAATATATCCTATGATAATTCTAGACCGTGAGGTCTAGCATAGGTTACAGTATAGCATACAATACTGACCAACAGTCCTAACTGTAAACTACATTATACTGGAGAAGTAAATCATGTCACACTTTATAGGAAGATAATATTAGGTGGATTAGATCTTACTAGAATATAAGTCTTGTCCTAGGGATAGGTCACACTAGGAACTTAAAGTGGCCCTAGAAACCTATAGTTGCCCTATGTTGTAGGTGAGTCCAAATTGACAGAAGGAGGGGCAACAAAAGTTGGCAGGGCCAGCAATACTGTGGTGTAGAACCGCCCCTGCAGAACCACATACCACAGTGCAGCACAAAATATCACCACCATCACTGCAGCAGTGAAGTGTATCACTGTCCTGAGGATGTCCATGCAGTTAGGTTCAGGAGAGGATCAGATCTTTATGTATATGGGATCTTAAGAGGAACAAAGGTTCACTGTTATAACATGAACTGACACGGTAGTGGAGCTTCACCTATCATTAATCAACATGGTCAGATTTTCCAACTACCGTGCCAGAGGGTTTGGGCCATATGCTGCTATAATAATGTGGATTAGTCGATCAACATGTTGGGACTGACCCACCAGAAGTCCTGAGGATCCTCTATCAGGCCTATGAAGTGTCATGATAATGAGACTTAACTTCTGCATAATATCAGACAAACCCACCAGAGGATCCTCCATTGGTCCAATGTACTGACATAATAATGTGCGGCTTTAGCCCATGTTCAGAATCAAACTGGCTCACCAGAAAACCAAACGATACTCTGTTAGGCCCAGACAAAGATTACTTGAGGCTTGTCTGGCAAGCCAATTTGGACTTTGTTAGCACAAAAATTATTGTTCAGGGACATGGACATCACAGATTCCATCTCATTTGAGAGTACAAATAAAACAGCATGCAGCAACATTTTTACCAGTGAAAAAAAGATAATCATTCTGTAGAACCCTATGGACTTCAAGTGAATGGACGTCTGTCTGGCATTGTAGATGGGTCTACTAATGCATCATGGTTTCCATTCTAAATAGAAACCAAGGCTCCCAGTTGAACAGTGTACATAGGTATAGTAATGTTATAAACAAAAATCAATCAAAAAGATTTAAAAAAAAACACCCTTCACGATGTGATATATATGGATGTATATGGATATAAGGATGTACATAGCTACATTTATAATAGAAAAATCACTGAAAATAACACAGTAGATGCAAACATCCGTGTCCACCTACCCACACCAAGGTGGTCTCAGTCAGGCAAGACCTACCTAAAACCTGCGCATATAATGTGCTTCTACTAGTTACCTCTGTGTGCAGTCAAGCATCCAATGGGAAGAAAAGTACGTACAGCAATTTTATAGTAATCGTGGTTCATTTTAATATGAAAAAATAGAAAGCCTGCTATGTTTCTTTAAATTGCAGAGCAAAAATATTTCAGTGACGTTAGATCTTCCCAGTTGGTTTGCCGAGGTGACATGACCATAGATTTGATATACGGTGCCATTTAATACCTTTCAATACCGCAGTGTTCACATGTGCTTAGCATGGCCTTGAGCAGGAAGCGCAATCGTTTTAATGCGTTCTCACAGTGGGGCTTACTGTACCTTAGTACAGAGACATCTGTTAGTGCGCCAGATGCATTCATTTCATCTAAAGATTATAATAGAGGAACTCAGGAGCTTTAGGGAAAAAAAGGTTGTTTAGATATGGAAAGTGCCTAAAATTTTCCAAAAAACTTGGACTGTAGAATGTGATTGAGAACCTGTGTCTAAAATGTATATTAGAAGTCACCAATTTAAAGGGATTGTATTGTAAAGTTTTCTCTTTCTAGGTCATTTTCTATATTTATTTTTTAAGATCCCCACATCTTGCACTTTTTAATAGTGGTCCATGACCTGACAACAGGCTAACAATTGCTGTTACTTTTGTCTTCAGGTGGCAGGATTACAAAGAAAGCTAACTCTAAGCTAACTTATAAAGCTAGAGGCAGATAACACAAGGTCACACCATGGACATTAACGAATGGAGACATTTTAGCGCCACCTCCCTCTCACGGACAGTGTCCTCTGCACATGTCACAAAGCATGCCTAGAACAACCTCCCAAAGCAAAATCCGAAAGCAAAAACTGCAGCACTCCCAGGTCTTGAAGCAAAACTCCTTTATTCACCACTTCAGTGCGACGTTTCGACACAAAATGGTCTTTCTCAAACGTCATACTAAAGTGGTGAATAAAGGAGCTTTGCTTCAAGACCTGGGAGTGCTGCAGTTTTTGCTTTCGGATTTTGGATGAATGGGGGTACAAGGACTGGTACCCATCATTGACAGCACCACCACATAATGGACTCTGAGGCCGTAAGTGCTGCTACAATCTTTTATTTATCTATTCTCCCAAAGCATATATTGAGCAGCAGGAAGATGTCTGCCTCATAATTAAGTCAACTAGCTTGTGAACAATAATTTAGGCCAATTAGCTGGTTATATAGGAGTAGCTGCATAATTTAGGTGCTCAAGTCTAAGTGTGTGGTTCCTATACCCCAGAGGAGCTTACAAACCTTGTCTCCTAGGAGTGCTTGCTCTTTTCTCATACTGTACTTTTAATGAATAACACAATGTATGAGCAGAGCCTTGGGATATTTTAATAATATTTAGTGCACAAATATCTCAAGAATTTTGAGAAACAATACTTTAGGTTATATGGAAGTAATCATGATACCATGTGATAACTAGCCTACAAGTTACTTTGAGCTATCTAGTCTGTGATATGGGGTAGATTGTGTTGATTAGACCGTCATATGAGAGCAACTGGGATTTTTTGTCCCAACTAACCTATTATTGATAGTTCATTTATTGCTACTAACTCATACTGTATACTGTAGCAGTATCAAATTTCCCTTTCATATGCTACATCTATACAGAGATTATTCCTCTGGAATTTGTATTGACAGCTGCAATAGTGTTTTTATATGATACTTAATATTTGATATCTCTTATATGCAAATTAATATTCATATAACGTTTGGGCTATTTCTCCATTTATGAGCACTTCTAAGTTAAGCTTTTCATGGTGATTGATTGAAACATTCAAGTTATCTATAACAATTCCCATGGTCCTTCACTCTAATTGAAGACATCTTAGCTTCTCTAGATTCTCTAGTATTTTATCCTGCTCCACAAGAACAGAATAAAATCCTCTTGCTCATCTACGCCTTGGTTGGCCACAGGAAGGTATCTCTTGAGGATCACTGGTTACACCCAGACCATGGGGCCTAGTCCCAAGACAATCCATGAGGTCCAATGACATACAACTTGTTCTAAAGGAGACAGGGACATTGATCACGAGTCCTTCCAGAGCATCCTGTCTTATGCGTGGGTCTTCATCATCTTCTGCCTCTCTTTCCAGACTTTTTCTAGTCTTCATAGCAAATCTCTTCCAATGAACTGGGTCTTTTTGATTTACTATGTCCGGAGTTACAGAGAGCTGCCATCTAGTAATTTGTGCTTCAAGTGGTCTGTTTGGCTGGATGAATTCATGGATGAATATTATCAACTGCTTAACACAATCCCAAGATACTTTTGTCTCAAATACTCATTGGCCCTCGTGCACCTGACAGTATGTATTTTTTGGTCCACAATTCATCATCACAGCAAACTTAAAGGGGTTGTCTCACTTCAGCAAATAGCATTTATCACGTAGAGAAACTTAATACTAGCCACTTACTAAGGTATTGTTATTATCCATATTTCTGCCTTTGCTGGCTGGATTCACTTTTCCATCACAATATACACTGCTTGTTTCCATGGTTATGACCTTCCTGCAATCCATCAAAGGTGGTCGTGCTTGCACACTATAGGAAAAAGCACCAGCCTATGTGCTCTCCCATGTTCCTGGCCACCAAATAGTCCTACATTTTTTCCTATACTGTGCAAGCCCGACCACCACTGATGGATTGCAGGGTGGTTGTAAACAAGTGGTGTATAATGTGATGGAAAAATGGACCAAGATAGCAAGGGAAGCAATATGGATAATAACAATACATTAGTAAGTGCCTTATACGGTATTAACTTTCTCTACATGATAAATCCTATTTGCTGAAGTCAGACAACCCCTTTAAGTTATTACGAAATTACTACCAAAATCAATGGGCTGTCCACATAATGTTTAGACGTGTTGGGTCCTCCTGAGCTGGGGACACTTTTTGTAGCTACTGTCTTCTTTGGCTAATAGATGATCGTCCTCCTGAATGGTTTCTAAGCTAGACAGTCATATTGCTGGCTGGAATTGTTGCTTTTTCATGTAACAGCAGAGAAGTATAACCACGGCACTTACCAGTCAATAAAATGTATTTCTTTTATTTAATTCCCCCCCCAAAAAAAAAAAATGTTAGAATAGTAAGGCAGATACCAACATGGACTTTAAACTAGGAAATCTGAATTGACTTGGCAATATAAGTTGTGAGTGCCTGTGTGAATGTACTTTCTACAATAATGGCTTCTTTATAGAATTTATAACTTGAAAGTATGGTACTTTTAAGCTCTGAGCTGTGGCTATAAAATGAGTGACAATGTACAGCATCTCTAGACATTACTTATTGAGTAGTCCCATTGGTGCCTTACTTAAAAGTTCAAGAATTGGCAAAGTTTGGAACTTTACATAATTGTATAACAGTGTAATAGTTTTCAGCTTCTGTAATACTTTACATACATTGAGATTGCCTTGTCCTCCTCTATAACGGGGGAATATATGCCTGCTATCGTTCCAGTGCACAGTGGTAAGATACATTCTGCATTCTATGAGGTTAATCATGAGAATTCAAGCGTGACTCAATGTCGCAAGCCTCTTTGTAACTTTGGCGCATCCAGCACCAGTCTAAATATAAAACACCTGAGCTGTCTTACATTTAGACCCTTTTTTAAGCCTGAAACAGGTGTAGAAAATGGTAAATGAGACGGGACTGCCAGCCCGTCCGCTTCCCCGACCACGCCACACCCACTTATGTAGAGCTGGTGTGAGCGGGACAAAGTCGCAGATTGTCCAAACAAGCAAGCGGGGGGCACACTGAAATTAGTGTGGAGTGCAAAGTTGGTTCTAAAAAGCAACTACCATGAAACAAGGACCAAAGGTCCAAAAGTGAGCCAGCATAAAATGCACATCCAATATAAAATGAATCAAGATATATTTATTGGACAGACAAAACACACAAAATTTAAAAATTGTATACAATGATCATGAACTGGTATAATATCACCAGTCACTATACAGGAGCCAACATCATCTGTCTGTCTATTATCTATCTATCTATCTATCTATCTATCATCATATTGTTATTGCATTGGTTGGCTGTATGCTGTGCCTATTCATCATAATAAGACACAGATGAAAATTTTCAGGTCATATGAATAAAATGGCTGTGGAATGAGTATTGACAATTACACAACTACTTTTATAAGGTACTTAAACTTCATAATGCTACAGGAGTTGAAAACTATGTAGAAATTAATATCCCTCTAAAGTTTTAAGTATTTCTCCAATATTGCATAACATAAAAACACAATGAGCACTTTGGTAGGATTTATTTCTTTATTAATTATTTCCTTTTGACATTCTGATACATTCGTGAGGCCAACATAAGGTCAACATAGAAGTCTTATACATCTGCAAAATACACATACAGTGCTGTGAAAAAGTATTTGCCCCCTTACAGATTTCTTCTGTTTTTGCACGCTTGTCACACTTAAATGTTTCAGATTCTCAGACAAAGAGGCTGAGGAATGGCTATTTATCCTTTTCCAGACTGATAGATGTCAGTGAATTTCTTTCTCATCTGTTCTTGAATATCTTCAGATCGGGACATGATATGTTGCTTTTTGAGATTTTTTTGCCTACTTCATGTTGTCAGACAGGTTCTACTTAAATGATTTCTTGATTGTACAGATCTGGCAGTGATCAGGCCTGGTTGTGGCTAGTGAGATTGAACTCTTTCTAAAAACTGTGGTTACTCAAAGTTAATGCATGTGGTGGTGGTGGTGGGGGGTAATAATTTTTCTACATAGGGCTAGATTGTTTGGGATAGCTTTTTTGCTTAATAAATGAAATCATCATTTAAAAGCTGCTTTTTGTATTTACTCTGGTTATCATTGTCTGATATTCAAATTTTCTTGATAATCTGAAACATTTAAGTGTGACAAATGTGCAAAAACAAAAGAAACCTGTAAGGGGGCAAATACTTTTTCACAGCACTGTAAACATAAACTAAAGCTAGAAAATAGAGAAGACAAATGCCATATGCTTTTCTCGTATCATAAAGTAATAATCTTTAATCTTCACCAATATCAGTGTTACCATTCAGCTGTCAAATCCACAAACACCTGGACAATGACCGTGACCTGGACAATCCTTTTTTAGATCTTCTGCATTCTAGATGATTAGTTGTTGTTCTACCTGTATATTTGCTGGGTTGTGGCCAGATCTCCACCGATCCCCATAATAATCAATGGGGTTGGGCAAAATTCTGCCCGTGCACGGCAGCACCTGGCAGTAACGGATCTGACAGAGTGTCCCCATCTGGAACAGCCTGCTGGATCTGCTTAACACAGACGTGAAACAGACCTAAGGCAATACTCTTCTGTAGACATCTTTATTTAGTGAACAATAGAGCTGTCATACTGTTATCCCAAATCGACAATCTACTATTATAATGAAGATTTCCCTCACAGCAGCAGTAAACTGACAAAGGATTACTGCTCTATACAGATGTTCTTATAACTTGTGCTAGCAGGTAAAAAAGTATAACATTTGCTCTTTAATTTTCAATGATACAGTCCTGCCAAAATGAAAAACAGCCAGAAATCCTAAAAATTGTTTTGTATGACTATGGAGTTTAAAAAAGAAGATGCAACTCTCTGATGGAAATGTCTCTTTAAAGTGTAACTGTCATACTTTTTTTATTTTTGTAATGTATCAAGGCAGTGATACTGACCGTTTTTTGTAATATACTTTAATTACTGAAATCACACATTTCTATTAAAAAATAGCTCTAAAGTGGCCCATTTTGAGCCCTAGCAAAGCTCTATGTCTTCTGTTTACATAACACATTCAGTGTTAACAATTCTGTTAGGTAAACAGAAGACAGAGGAGCATTGCTAAGGCTCAAAATGGGCCACTTTAGAGCTATTTTTCTAATACAAATGTACAATTTCAGTAATTACAGTATATTACAAAAATGGTCAGTATCACTGCCCCTATAAATTACACAGATTATAAAAGGAATGACAGTTACACTTTAAGGCATCATCACGACATAGACTTTATGACAAGAAAGTCTAATGATGGAGTGGTTTATAAAAAAAATGCCCAAAGGGTATGTATTAAAGTAGAAGTTTTTTGCATTTATAACTTGTTACCTAAGTAGGGTACTACCAACTTTGAACCTTGTATTGGGCTTCAACCAAGCTGAGCCACCGTGTGGTAGCCATTGCCGCATAGGAAGTTTTGTATTTTGAGCACAGCAGATAAAGATTTACTTTTACACAAAGCACCGATTTAGAAAGACCAAAATGAAAGAGATTTGAAGCTTGACGGGAAGGGGAAAAAAAACAACAGCAGCCTCCCTTTAATGGAAAAATACACATCTGAAGCGGTGGAAGTGAAGTCTTTCCGACCATCTATTTAGAAAATCAGCAAGCCCCAAACTAAATCAAAGAGACTCGCAGAATTGAAGTAAAAACTGATCTGTCTGCTGTGGTAAATTTCCCAAGCAAAAATCATTTTCATGTATCTAAAGAGCAAATAGAAACAGGCAATATTCTTCAAAAAATTATATTTATGGACAGGAAATAAAAAGAATTCAAACAAGCAACACTCTGTCATCCCCGGTAACTTGGTATTACTCTAGAAATTGAACACATTGCGGTTTTACATCACGATTCAATAGACAAATCTCAGACGTTGTTTATGCAGTGCTGAAACCGCCTTGCCTTCTTTTAACACACTGCAGGCTTGGAAAACCCATTAATAAGATTACCTACAAAAGCATATTCTGTTTTTATCAAAGACTTACACTGCCCTAGGAGTTTAGTGCGCTGATGAATATTAATGGAGAGCGCAAGGAATATTGTTTCAAACAAGTTGGGTTACAATTTTTTTTCTTTGTCTCTCTTTCTTCTTAAATATGTATGGGGTCTTTTCTGCTTTATGGCAGTTGAAAGTTTTAAGGAAACATGAGTACTAAATAACACAAAGTACCTGTAATTCTGTGATAAATGATTGATTAAAGCTAGGGCTGGGAAGTAGATAGAGGGTAGTGAGATATTTGCCCTGGGTGCCTAGGGGACACCAGAAAGACACTCTGTCTTGTCTATTTAAATACAGGGCTAAGTCCACAAACTGTATTTTTTCCCAGGATAGGACTAGGATATGATTGGCTGATATTAGATATTGTAAGTAATCCTGTCAGTAATTTTTGTCTGATGGCAGATGTAATGTACAGCTCCATGCCTTCCTACCTGAACTATGGTGATTCTCTATGGTGGTTGTTCCTAGACCCTATTAGGTTTACTCATTTTATTTATTTCAAAAAGATTTGCCAGCTTTATAGGCTATCCCCTATCCACAGAATAGGAGATAATTAGCTGATAGATCGGGGTCCAACTGCTGAGACCCCCACAATCCCAAGAATGGGCATCCTGTTCCCCCGTCCTGATGGAGTTTGACATCTGAACAGGATATTGGGACCCCCATTCTCAGGATCGGTAGAGGTCACAGCGGTCATACCCTAAGCAATCAGCTAGTTATCCCCTATACTGTAGATAGGGGATAACATAGAAACTAGGTACAACACTTTTGAAAATTCATTTTTTTTATAAAGGTGTCATTGAAAGCCCAACCTTTAGGACCCCCACCAATCAACACAATGATGGGAAAGTTGGACTTCTATGTATTACAACATCTGTTCATGTGGTCCTTGTATGCTGTATGGGCCGGTTACCAGATACTGGTGGTGCATATCCAGGGCCATTTGTCAGTGTGGCAGTGCCTATTTGCCTCTGTGTTGTGGGTACTGGCTGTGAATACGAGCTCAGCTATATGTTCTGTCTGTGTATCCCATCCCTTGGCTGAGAAACAGCTATAGTTCCTGTATCTGCTTCTGTTGCTGTTCTCTATTCAGTCTGTATGTCTGATCTGCGTCCATTGTTATGTCTGACCTTTCCCTGCCTGAGTTCCTGCTGTGGTCCGTCTGTGTTACCCTTCTCTTGTTCCAGTCTGCCTGTTGTGATGTTCCAGATTCCTGTGTTCTAGTCTTGGTTCCTGTTCAGACTGTGCCTCTGGTTTCATCTGTTTCTTGATCCTGCCTGTGTTCCTGAGTCTGAGGGTCAGCTGCCAAGTTTAACAGGACCATCCCCGGAGGTAGCAGTCTGGTCTCTAACCTGCAGCAAAGTCCACATCCCTGTATAGGGGATAAAGGACTGGGGAAGCTCCAGAATACTGCCCTTAGGGTTTGGCCCAACGGCAAACCAGTCACTTGGCACAGTGGTTCCACATTACCATTGATCCGTCTTGATCCATAATCAGTGTGGCCCACCCACACCCTGCCCTCGTTGCACAGCTTTTACAGAAACTAGCAAGGGCAGTATAAAAATGTCAGTTGCAACTAAACCTACAGTAGGTGCAATGGCATTTAAAAACTTGCAAAACCGAGGATTTGTGACTTTTTAACGCCAAATTCATGGCATAGGGAGATCTCCCCCTTAGTGTTTCTTATATATGTGTACTCAGTTTATGATCTGTTCCTGGCTTTCAAAAACAACATAAAAAACTAAAGTGGAAACCCAGCCTAATGCAAGTGCAGATGTCACAAGTTAAAATCATTGTTGTAGCAAACTTTCAAAAGACACAATTCAAGGAAAGCGTTTGAAATAGTCAAGTTACTGTAGTTTGCTGCAACTGTGTATGGTGTGAAGTTATCATATGCTGCATCTGTAAGTGGACTTTATGTGGAGCTGCCATTTTACCCCGTGATCTCGCCTGTAAACTCTTACACTCATTATTTAAAGCTATTGTTGTCAAACATTTTATGGAAACCTTGAGCAATTACCAATTATTGGTAAACACAAAACCTTCTTGAATATTTGGGGGAGGAATAATTTTTCGGTTATAATAAATCTACTTCTAGTGCTACATTTTGCCCAACATAAACTCAACAGTACTCTGGAGAAAACAAATTAATTTTTATATTGTTCATATGCCTCTACATTTACAGAAATGCCTGTTTAATGTTCTTAAAAGTCCAAACTAATGTGTTTTGTTTCCTACTGAATGGATAAAAATGCTCATTAATCATGAATATTTCAAGTCCCTATCAGTAGGTGGCAGACAGTCATTACCGACTAAAATACTTAACTTACGGATGTTTTCATGGAGCCTAAAAGAATATTTTAATTTGCTCTGACATAGCTGTTTTGTTTAAAGCTCTATAAACATAGCTGATGGCCAAAAATTAAGACTTGTCAACACTTTCAAAAGCGAAAATAGTTTCATAACATATGTACGAATAACGCCGATCAATGGCACTCATTTGCTTGGCAGGAACTCCAGCTTCTGCTTAATTCCATGGGTCAAAAAACAATTCTGTGTTTAGTTATTAAAATAGTCCAACAAACTGGACGCTTCACCCATGCTAATTAATGGCAGAAGCACCAGACAAAACTTGGGCAGATTCCAGGGCCCACTGGTCTTGAAAGAAGCCCAATGGAGATCGGGCTAAAGATTCCCTATGCTTTTCAAATAGTGGACATAATAGACAGTGAACACACTGTGAGTTTGTCACCCTAAAGAAAGAACTGTGGAAGATTTTCACTTTTTCTTACCAGTTTTCAATGCATTTTTCTGCCCCTATGGTCACAGCAAAGTGAAAAGGCACTTAATTCATGCAACTGATCTTCATATTAAAAGAGCAATATAATATTTCTACAAGCCATTTTCTACAGTACATGCAGGTGGCATCCTTCTGTACACAAAAAGTATCAGACACCAAACCTAAGCAATCAGAGACAATAAATTTATTGACATTGGGAATGGTCCTCACAGAAAGTGATTAAAGGGGTTTTCCGAGCTATATATATTGATGACCTATCCTCAGGATAGGTCATCAATATCAGATTGGCGGGGTCCGACACCCGGCACCCCCGCCGATCAGCTGTTTGAAGAGGACGCGCGCGCCGTATCAGCGCTGCCTCCTGTTCACTGTTTACATGCTGGCCGTAACAGAAGTTGTGGTGAGTAGGTGTAATTACACCTCACCCCCTCATTCATTTCTATGGGAAGAATCGCTTCCATAGACTTGTATGGAAGTGATTCTTTCCATAGAAATGAATGGGGTGGTTAGGTGTAATTACACCTACTCACCACTACCCCCATTACGGCCAGCATGAAAACAGTGAAGAGGAGGCAGCGCTGATACGGCATGCACCTCCTCTTCAAACAGCTGATCAGGGGAGTTGCTGGGTGTCGGACCCCCGCCGATCTGATATTGATGACCTATCCAGAGGATAGGTCATCAATATACAGTACAGACCAAAGGTTTGGACACACCTTCTCATTCAAAGAGTTTTCTGTATTTTCATGACTATGAAAATTGTAGATTCACACTGAAGGCATCAAAACTATGAATTAACACATGGGGAATTATATACTTAACAAAAAAGTGTGAAACAACTGAAAATATGTCTTATATTCTAGGTTCTTCAAAGTAGCCACCTTTTGCTTTGATTACTGCTTTGTACACTCTTGGCATTCTCTTGATGAGCTTCAAGAGGTAGTCACCTGAAATGGTATTCCAACAGTCTTGAAGGAGTTCCCAGAGATGCTTAGCACTTGTTGGCCCTTTTGCCTTCACTCTGCGGTCCAGCTCACCCCAAACCATCTCGATTGGGTTCAGGTCTGGTGACTGTGGAGGCCAGGTCATCTGGTGTAGCACCCCATCACTCTCCTTCTTGGTCAAATAGCTCTTACACAGCCTGGAGGTGTGTTTGGGGTCATTGTCCTGTTGATAAATAAATAATGGTCCAACTAAACGCAAACTGGATGGAATAGCATGCCGCTGCAAGATGCTGTGGTAGCCATGCTGGTTCAATATGCCTTCAATTTTGAATAAATCCCTAACAGTGTCACCAGCAAAGCACCCCCACACCATCACACCTCCTCCTCCATGCTTCACGGTGGGAACCAGGCATGTAGAGTCCATCCGTTCACCTTTTCTGCGTCGCACAAAGACACGGTGGTTGGAACCAAAGATCTCAAATTTGGACTCATCAGACCAAAGCACAGATTTCCACTGGTCTAATGTCCATTCCTTGTGTTCTTTAGCCCAAACAAGTCTCTTCTGCTTGTTGCCTGTCCTTAGCAGTGGTTTCCTAGCAGCTATTTTACCATGAAGGACTGCTGCACACAGTCTCCTCTTAACAGTTGTTGTAGAGATGTGTCTGCTGCTAGAACTCTGTGTGGCATTGACCTGGTCTCTGATCTGAGCTGCTGTTAACCTGCGATTTCTGAGGCTGGTGATTCAGATGAACTTATCCTCTGCAGCAGAGGTGACTCTTGGTCTTCCTTTCCTGGGGCAGTCCTCATGTGAGCCAGTTTCTTTGTAGCGCTTGATGGTTTTTGCGACTGCCCTTGGGGACAGTTTCAAAGTTTTCCCAATTTTTCTGACTGACTGACTTTAATTTCTTAAAGTAATGATGGCCACTCGTTTTTCTTTACTTGCCTGCTTTTTTCTTGCCATAATACAAATTCTAACTGTCTATTCAGCTGTGTATCCTCCTGACTTCTGCCCAACACATCTCATGGCCCCAACCCCATTTATAAGGCAAGAAATCCCACTTATTAAACCTGACAGGGCACACCTGTGAAGTGAAAACCATTTCAGGTGACTACCTCTTGAAGCTCATCAAGAGAATGCCAAGAGTGTGCAAAGCAGTAATCAAAGCAAAAGGTGGCTACTTTGAAGAACCTAGAATATAAGACATATTTTCAGTTGTTTCATACTTTTTTGTTTAGTATATAATTCCACATGTGTTAATTCATAGTTTTGATGCCTTCAGTGTGAATCTACAATTTTCATAGTCATGAAAATACAGAAAACTCTTTGAATGAGAAGGTGTGTCCAAACGTTTGGTCTGTACTGTATATAGCTCGGAAAACCCCTTTAAGGGGTTATGCTGGAAAAGATAATGATGACCTATCCTCAGGAAAAGTCATCATTATCACATCGGTGGGTGTAATGCCTCTAGGTAGGGACAGACACAGACAGTGAGTCCTAACCTAGAACCTAGCCCACTTTCCCTACCTACTTGCAGTGCAAGCCCTAGACAACAAGACCGCAACTGGTCGACAGTCCCTATGCTACTAAGGTGCTGAAACAAACACCTAGAGACAAATGACACAAAGACAGAGTCGTATGTAAATGGTCAGAACCAGGAGGACAATGCAGTACAAAAACAAGAGACAGAGAGTGATCAAAAGACGAGCCAAAGTTAGGATTAGATGGGATGCACAGTACAAATCATGAGAGACCGAGAGTGGCCAAAGGACGGGCCGAGGTCATAAACATGAGCAATCTAAATCAGCACAGGAAGAAGAACCAGGAACCCAGCTAGTGAGCACAGAGAAGACTATCACTGGCACTGGTGTATGGTCTTTCCCGACACGGCTGAGCTGGATCACACCGCTGGTGCTCGGACCATTAAGTTTATGACAGCGGGGGTCCAAGTCCTGGCAACCCCACTGATAAGCTGTTTCAAGGCATAGAGACACATCTGAACAAGCACCTGAGAGGCACACTGGGCTAACTGAAGAGGGTACCAAAGGGAGGGATGAGGGGGAGAGAACAGATGGGTAGTTAACCTGCCACTATGATAAATCTGGTGCAGGTCCAGGCAGCCATTTATAGGATTAGTTAATCTGCTCCATTTTTTTTTTTTGCAACAAGCTGTCAAGTTAAAACAAAAAAAGTTTCCTTCTGGTACTCAGAAGGGTCTGGAGTCTATAAAATATTTATCGATTCTTTAGATATTTTATTGGTGTTTTAATTCTTTATGGTAGAACCAATATGCCTCCATTCAAGAGAGAAAGATGTGTTCATTTCTAGTTTCAATACTTAGATGGTAGTTGGAGTACTTGACCAAATTCCAATTGAGAAAATTAAGAAAAATCTTTCCATAAATGTATATTTTAGGGTCAGTCAAGCATGCAAACATGGCAGTGCTAGAATGAATCAGAGTTAGGTCAACATATCTTGATGAAAACATAAGCTGCTCTATTGACTTCACATGAATCTGTTGTGTATTTTATAAAGAATGATAAGTAGACAAAGAATAAATAAGTAATATAAAAGAAGAATAGAGTAAGATGGGGAGAGAATGTGAGAAAGGTGGAGAGCAGGAGATTGGTAAAGAGAGAGGAACAGGGTTCTTTATTGTTGACATGTTTTTGTATTTTCTACTTCTTTCGGTTGCTTTTCAGTTGTTCTGTGACCTGAAGATAAAGAGATGATCCATAATACAGGCCTTGAAAGGAAGGAGATAGATTTATTATGTGTTTGAGCTGAATACAGAACAAATTTTCTCGCTCTTCAGCTGTCATGCGACTCAGGTGCTGAGAGGAAACTGCTAGAAGAGAAAAAGTCAAAGAAACCGTACTGCAAAAATATGACAATGCCAAACTGGTGGATATGTATTAGGAAGGACATAGTTTTCTGTGTATCTAAATACAACAGGGTAAAATCAAGCTGTAAGAAGTATATTTTCTGTAGCTCGTCAGTAGGGTTGTGTATTAATATTTCATTAAACTGTTACCGGGAAAGGTAACAGGAGAGACAAGTGTATGCATCAAATGGAGGAGTCTCTCTGCTGTTTCTCCAGATGGTTGGGGCTGCCATATACAAAGATGCAGTATTTCAGAATAAATCTTCGAGTCATCCGGTAAAGGTCCTCCAGTATGTGACTGCAGAAATCCCTGATGGGATCGCTGATGACTCCTAATGTACATTTGCTTTGTGGTTTTCATCTTAAAACTGTCCTTTCAAAAACATCACATTTTATGTCACCGCATTTAAATGATGGTAGTGCTTGATCTTTGCTGGTGGTGCTTTGAGATTAGACAATATAGATATAGCTATTGCAAAGTTTTAGTATATATCAAATTCATTAACTGACAATTTCAACCTGAGATTCATATACAGGCAATTCCAACTTGAGAGTCATACACTCAGGGGCATAGCTATAGGGGGTGCAGAGGTAGCAGTCGCTACAGGGACCAGGAGCCTGAGGGGACACAAAGACCTTTGTGGTGCATAACACATCAGTATTATAGAAAGTGCATGCTGGTCAAGTTATACTTCTGGCTGGAGGGAAGGGGTTAGGTCAAGAATTTGGCATGGGGGTTTAACAATTTTTGCCTCAGGCAGCATGAAGGCTATTTGCTTCCCTGCCCCTGGCCACAAAGCACTGAGAGAAGGGGGGCCCAAGCTGAACTCTTGCACAAGGGCCCATAAGCCTTTAGCTACGCCCCTGCATACATTGACTACCTCAACTTGAGAGTCATACACTAGGAACCTCACCCTGAGATACTGTACCTATACTGTCAACCTCACCCTGAGATACCTACACTGGCCACGTAGCCCTGAGATACATACTGTGACATCTCCATTCTGAAATGCATACGCTGACAACCTCACCCTGAAAACTGAAAACTAGCGTCCAACACTTTTGCATTAAGTAGATAATGCTTTCAAACTTTTTTCTAAGCCCCGAGGGTCATGGAGACGGCACACATTCTTTAACCTCAATTGCCCATGATTTCTTCCCATACTTTCTTTGTAAACTTTCCCCCTCCTTCAGAGAAGCTATGGATGCATAAACATGGTAGAGCCCAAATTCATTTTGCTTCGTTCTGCATGATCAGCCACCTGTCTAAACGTATGTAAATTGATTAGCAAGATGGCTTATATTTTACACAGCCAAAAGGAATATATTCTTTACATTTGCAAGAGTATTACAGTGAAAAGGCAAGCAGATTAGCTAACTAGAGGAAAGAAAAGGAGGATTGGATTTTAGAAGAAATAAGTAATCCAAAGAATATATTTTAATATCTGTCACTCAGTACATAACTAGAATATGACTTGGCTTTTAGTGAATAAAACATAGATCTTAGTGGAACATATTTACAGCAGAGTATAGATGGATAGAATCGGGGATCATGCAGGAACCTTGGAGGCATACATTGTGGAATGGATATTGGGGTCCAAGTTGCTACCAGTCCACAGTTCACAGTCACATAACTGAATCTGCTTTTAGTCGACAAATTGATGATACACAATCAACTTATGAGACTGTCTTTTAGTCATTGATGACCTGTAGGTATATGGGGTGCCCATATGGGCTCATGATGAACTATTGCACAAATAATGGTCTCTCTAGAAACCCTGTTTATAAACTTTCACAAACTTTAAGCAATTTCACTTGATGTCTTTCATCAAAACCAGGAGCAATGCCTGCAGTTGCCCTTGCACCAAATAGGTGTATGACAAGAGCCTGAGGGTGCTCAAAGAACCCTCTGCTACATAAAAAGATGATATTATTTTAGAAGGCTCGTGGTAAGTGGGGGTTCTGCTACAGATACTGAACTGGAGTCCAGGGTCTTCAAGTTATACCTCTGCTGATAACCATTTCGTGTTGCCCATATGGGAATAGTCAAGTACTCTTAGCAGAGATCTCAAAGTTGGTGGGGACAAGACCTGCTTAGGCTATGAGCTGGATGAATAACTTCTTTGGGTCTGGTTTGCAGAAGCCAGGCACTGTTCCATCCACTGTGTGGATGGATATTGCAGCTTGTTCCCAGTGACTTCAAAAAGACTGAGCTTCAGTAACTAGGCATGTCAATTACAAAGTATACAGAGCTATGACTGGTTCCAGGACTCCTGCAAACATCTGACTGGCAGGGGTGCAGGGATTCAAAACCTGCTGACCTGATATTGATGACATATCTTAAGGATCGGTCATCAATATTTGGGTAGTGGAAATCCCCTTTAAGTCACAATTGTTAGTATTTTCTTGCCAATAGTTATGAACACTGTACCCCATTTATCTAATATCCTTACCTATACCATCCATGATGTAATTAAACGCTTCACACTTCAATATACAACTCACTGAGGTTTGTATAGGAACATTGAATGCAATGGACCAGCTGATTTTGTATTCTTGTCTTCCTCACTGCAACCTTCAGTCCTCTCTTACCCAAAGTGATCTTTGGGAGAGTTTATCTTACATTCAAAGTGTTCACCAATATAGCATAAAAGAATCTTCCTCAGAAGGACTAGAGCACAATGTGAAAATCAGCAGCAGCAGCTGGCACTTCAGTACTGCAGAATGAAGTGGAAGTTGTATAGACGCTGGGATATGAGGTTTTTGTTAAAGTGCTCTTACTATGCCCAGGTCATTCATTTCTAGATTAAACTGTAATTCAATTACAGGGAAACAACTTGAATCCTTCCTAATAGAGATAGCCAACAATGTAGGGGTGGCAGTATTATCACTGGCAATTAGGATCATTGCTGAAGGCCGATAACTACAAACATACATCATTAGCTGATTTGAGGAGACAGAAAACATAGGTTCTGGATCTCTGAAGAACGGCTGAGAACCTGGAAAGTAGATGGTAGTATTTGGCTAAGCTCAATGTTCCCTCCACCATAACACTCACTGTGGTCAAGGAAGCTAAAATGTAAGGTTATGTTTGTTGAGGTCTTCAATGTGGAGGGTTGGTGTGATATTTATTCCTTAAAGAGGTCGTTGAGTTTATTAGGGAATTGAATTAATAGTGGCAGGGTTTTTTTCATTGGTCCAGGATCCTGGGCAAATCCAGGATTTCCTGGGAAGAGTGAAGAACAATTTAAAATGTGTTTTTCTCTCTGGAGCATCTGTCCTGTCCTGCATTGTACAGGCAACCTAGTGAAAACTATATACGTAACACTTAATTCCCCTTGTGGTAGTGCTGCAGAGAAACTGAACACTTTGCTGCCATGTGTCCTTCAGATTGCAGATGATCACTTTGTGGTCTTCTAGATATTGTCAAAAGTGGACAACCCTTTTAACTCAGCTGGTGTTTTGTGCAAAAAAATAATGGACTCTATAAAACTCTTGTTAGCCATTTCTTTCATGTTTCATTAAATATTATGCAAAATGAGGAAGTATTTGCAGGATGATAATCCTCTCAGGGCAGGAGATGTGGACTCACTTTCACCTGTTGCTTCATAGTTTTTTATGGTTTTATGGATTTTTTGTTCTCCACAAATCTATAATACTGACAGATAGTGATAGACCGCACACGTCTAGCAATTCACTTCTTAAAGAAGGCATATGGCAACCACTCCTCACCCACATTGGGAGAATCCACTCCTCAATACCCTTCTACTGGAGCAACATAACTCGCTCTACATCAACGCTGGAAGAGTCCAATACTCAATATGGTTCTTCCTGTAATGAAGAAGTAGAAGTGGTAGAGGAGGACTGTGTAGTGGACTCATGTGTAAAAAAAAATGGTGCTTGCTGCCCATAGAAACTAATCAAGCTTCATTTCTTTCTCTGGTAAAATGAAAGCTGTGCTGTAATTGGTTGATTAGACAGCAAACAGCTTTTTTTATACATTTTTGATATATCTGCTCTACAAAATACAATTTACATGTAAAGCCGAACATTTATTAGATTCGGCCATGCAGGGAGAGTAAAGGCAGGCTGAGAAGCTGTGCCTCAGCAGTTACAGTTCGTACTATGAACATCTGCTTCAACCTTAGGCCCCATTCACACGACCATATGAATGGGGCCGTATGTATTCCGCAAAATTGCGGAATACATGCAGCCCCATTCACCTCTATGGGAGCACACAGCCTCCGCATAAAAAGATAGAACATGTCCTATACTTGTCCGTACGCACAGACAAGTATAGGCATTTTCAATGGGGCTGCAGGGCATGTGTTCCGAGCGCTGCGGAACACACGCCGGGCGGCCCCCGTATAATAATGCAGACCCGCAAATATACGGTCGTGTGAATGGGGCCTTACTCTGACTGGCAGAAGTAGTTACACATGTAAAAGCTGCAACCAATCAGAGAAGAAGTAAGTCATAGGCAACACAGCTTGTCTTTTACATATCAGATAGGTCATGAACTATTCACAAATAATGAAAATAACCAAGGGCTCTAGGTTTTGGGGGAGCAAAGACACCCTCTCCTTCATACCCCATGGGCACAGCTAGGGGGAAGTGGTGATGCAAGTGTCTTGGATGCCAGAAGGGACACCAACAAGCCATTCTGCCTTTTGTCTTGGTCAGAGTATTTAGATATAGGTCAGCAAATTTAATCTTTGCCTTTGGGTTCTAAATAGCCAAGTTACAATTCTGACATATGCGATCCATGCTTGATAACTTAAAGGAGTTGTCTCAATTCAGCAAATGGCATTTATTATGTAGAGGAAGTTAAAACAAGGCACTTACTAATGTATTGTGATTGTCCATATTGTCTCCTTTACTGGGCTGATTCATTTTTCTATCATATTATACACTACTTGTTTCCATGGTTATATATGTGGTAATGGACAATATTAGTAAGTGTCTATTATTAACTTGTGTACATGGTAAGTGGCATTTGCTAAAGTGAGTCAATGCATTTAACATAAGTAACATTTTTGGGGGGATTATTATTTCATGTTACTTATGTAAACTAAGGCTACTTTCACATCTACATTTTCCTTTCCGGTTTTGAGATCCGTCAAAGTATCTTAAATCCGGAGGAAAACACTTCAGTTTTGTTCCCATTAATTGTAAATGGGGACAAAACTGAACAAACCGGAACGGAGTGCATCAGAATGCATTCTATTCTGCTTTGTTGCGTTCCCATATCGGACACAAAACCGCTGCAAGCAACGTTTGTGTGTGCATCATGGGATACTGATCAAGATTTTGTATCAAAAAAAAAACTGATCCAGCACCATTGACTTACATCGTAATTTTTGGCCATGAAAAAAAAACGGATCCGGCGCCCATTGACTTACAATGGTTTTAGAGTTCATTTTAGAGATAATATAACTGAATCCCTTCTGAACTGATGCAGACTGTTATATTATTGACTGGATAAGTTTTTGCTGATCCCTTTCCGGATCCAGCAAAGATGCAGATGTGAAAGTAGCCTAACTCTATACTGACACTATATTCCATTTTAAGACGAGAACATTCTCTATACACAATACAACGTACAATTCCTACTTTTGGAACGTTATTTATGTCTATTTTATACAAGCAGTCTCATCACCATAGCATAGAGTAACTAATCCTATTTATGGCTTGTGCTATTTCTACCAATGACCATTAAAACACAGCTGGAGCGCAAAACATTTCCTTTATGAAAAGAAGCTAGGATTAAAATCGCAGCTTGTGATATCTCCTATTAAGCAGATTATATATTTATTAATGGCCTACTCGAAGTGATGCAAAAATGCAAATGGAATTATATAAATTAACTTGGCCTGAATTGATGATCAGGACTCCCTCATAAAAGGCTGAAACCAACAGCCATAATGAGAGGGCGACCTAGTGACAAAGCAGCACTGCTGGAATGTCAGTGCAATAAAACTCCTTTAATATGGCTGCCCTCAGAAATACAGAAAAAAAAACTTGTAAAATTCTCCTGTTCGGTAAATGTTTCAGGTTTTGTACATTGATGTACATGGAAAATAACAAAAAAAATGTCTATGATTACTGCCTAGACTAGTGCACAAATTGTAAGTAGTATACAGATTGTATTCACCATCTAGTGCTCATAGCTAAAATTGCAATTATATTTTGATTTGAATTATCTTTTATTTTCTTTTGTGTGAATTGCAGGTCCAATGATTCCCCCCATTCACACCAATTAAACTGTTTATCAAAAGTGTTGCAAAGTAAAACTGGCTTCTACTGGAAGGTTGATTCTGATTGGTTCCCATTGGCAATTTTTTCTTTGCATCAGTTTTGATCAAACCACCCCAGTTTCTTTTTTTCTCAACTTTTGTTTTGTGGTTGCCACCAAATTTATCGACAAATCATATGGTTGACAACAGCACAATTCAACAGTGCTATGTCATGTACTAGAAATGAAAGTGGCAATTTACCATAATCTACATTCCCTGGTTGTCACGGAACCCATGTGTAGTACCCCAGACCAGGGAGTACTACTATTGTGAATAGTTTGTAGTGTAATGTGATGCAATGTAATGTCATGATATATACTTAGTTCACCAGCAGATGGGGTTGGCAGTTGGCAGTTGGCAGTGTTTGGCAACAGGAATGGCACTTACTATCCCATTCCTCTCCTCTTGGTAGGAGTAGGCTGATCCGACTTCCTGCCAAGGGAGAAGCAGAGCTAATGAGTAAGAAGAGAGTGAGGAGTGAGGGAGCCTGTGATCCAGCTCCCCCTCCTCCAGGCATGAAGACTCCAGAGGCAGCTCATTTAGGAGGAGCCCTAACCCAGGTAGCCTGCAGGGTTCCACGCTACAGAAGATCTGTAAACTATGGTGTATTATTGATAGCAGACTGATCAAGCAACCAAGCTATACAGACTCCACTGCAAGGTGAGAGAAAACATGTTCAGACCACCACCACAGTTCAGGACAGGTATAGCTAGATGCCTGCATGATACAGTGGACACCTACAGCCACAGGTGCCAGAGTACAGCCATAGGGAAGGGAATCAGGGGAAAGACATTATCAGCTAGCAAACGTCTGAGTGTCATCTATGCCACATTGCCAGCCGCCATACCCTATTATCTGGGAGGGGAAAATGCACTTTGTATTTATTGCTGCTGGATGCGTTGCTATTTGTTTTTGCACTCAGTAACGACAGATTTTCTTAATTCTTCTGGCTTATCTCCTCGAGAACAAAAGGATCAGGCACTTGAAATCGAAATCTCCCTCAAGATCTGCCGTCAGGTGTTAGGTTAGTTTCACACCTCCGGTGAATTCTGGCAGGCTGTTCAGGCAGACAATGCGGAAATCGGCTGGGTGCTGAGCGCTGCATGCAGCAGTTTGTGTCCAGCCGATTCTCCACATTGTCTGCCGGAATGCAGTCGGATCTCTGCCAGACCCCACTAAACTTAATGGGGCTGGTGGACATTCTATCTGCATCCAGCCATGCAGGTGTGAAACCAGCCTTTGTTAGGAGACTTCCATATACAGTACGTTAGATGGTTAGCAAGTCCAACCAAAATCAGTGAGTTAAGCCAATATTAATCTGTATTTCCAGCTTAAAGAGGACCTGTCCCCTCTCCTGACATGAATGTAACTACTTGCCTTCCCCATGTATTAACAATTCTGGAGCTATATTCATATGCCTCTATGTTGTGTCATTCCTTTATAATTCCTTTTAGAAGTTATGAATGAATTACTATCAATTTGCAATAAAGGTCCAGATGAGTGTTATCAGTTGGGGATGTGTCCCTGAATGGATGGTATCAGACAATGCAAGGACAACTGGTAACAACCATCTGGACCTTAATTGTAATGGATACACCAGAATTGTCATTACATGCAAGAAGTGACTAACACAGAAATGTCAGGAGAGGTGACAGGTCCTCTTTAAAGGGAATCTGGCATCCCTATTCCGGACCATTATCTACAGTAATACATGGGTAGTGTAATATGATTTTCCATTATCTACAGTAATACATGGGTAGTGTAATATGATTTTATTATTTCAGCAAGTTGAATACATTGGAAATACACTGATTAAGAAATGTTTTATTTTAAATTATTTATATATATATATAACTTTTCAAAGGATAATATACCATTGTTTATTTTATTATTTTTCTTGTTTTTGTCTTTTTCAATATCTAATTGATATACCGTATTTTTCGCTTTATAAGACGCACCTGATGATAAGACGCACCTAGGTTTTTGTGAAGGAAATTAAGAAAATAAAATATTTTGAACCAAATGGTGTGCTTTTGGTGGGTTTGAACTAATGGGGGATCTGTGATGTCACTGTATGGGGGATCTGTGGAGGCACTGTTATGGGGGATCTGTGGAGGACACTGTTATGGGGGAGGATCTGTGGAGGACACTGTTTATGGGGAGGATCTGTGGAGGACACTGTTATTGGGGGATCTGTGGAGGACACTGTTATGGGGATTGTGGAGGACACTGTTTATGGGGGATCTGTGGAGGACACACTGTATGGGGGTTGTACTGTTATGGGGATCTGTGAGGACACTGTTATGGGGATCTGTGGAGGACACACTGTTATGGGGGATCTGTGGAGGACACACTGTTATGGGGATCTGTGGAGGACACACTGTTATGGGGGATCTGTGGAGGACCAGCTGTATATGGGGATCTGTGGAGGACCTGTTATGGGATTGAGAGGACACTGTATGGGGGATCTGTAGAGGCACACTTATTGGGGATTTGTGGATGGACTTGTTATGGGGGGATCTGAGCCCCATTACATTGGGCCCCAGTTATTTAGAGCCATTGCTCTTAAGTGTATGAATCTCCCCTAACAGGGCTGCTTTGCTAAACTAGCCATAGCTTTAATCACTTTTCAGTACTCACTATGGCATGCAGCGCAGGCAGGCCGGCAGCTCAGGTCCCTCACTCAGTAACGCTATGGCCCCGCCCACTGAATTAGTGAAGTGGGCGGGTCCAGAGCCGGAGTGTGACTGAGTGAGGGACTGCGCTGCCGGCCTGCTTGCTGCCTGCATTCATTCATAGTGAGTACTGAAAAGTGATTAAATCTATTGTAGTTTAGCAAAGCAGCCCTGCTAGAGGAGATTCTTACACTTTAGAAGCGATGGCTGCTGTGAAGGGGGCCCGGCTTAATGAGCTTCAGTGACTGCGCTGGGCCCCACTTTACATCTGGCACATCGCAGGCAGCACAGTGCGGCCATGTAATACTGCTCTATTCCGTTTATAAGACGCACAGCCACTTTCCCCCAACTTTGGGAGGAAAAAATGTGCGTCTTATAAAGCGAAAAATACGGTAGTTTTTTATATTTACTATTATTATTATTATTATTATTATTAGTACTATTATTATACAAAAATGTTTAAAAATTAAACAAAAACTTGAAATAGACTGTTCCATTAATTAAACCCATAATCCATTTATCACCACACATATCAGTACCATAGCAACATGTTTGCTCTCCTGCAAAGGATGCTGGGAGTTCTCAAAAATGTCATTATGACATGTAATTTCAACGTATTAACCACTATTCTTTCCAGTGAGTGCACATTACCGGCAGTAAAATCCAAATGTTGATCTTGTCTTATTTATCATCCGATCGACTTCAAGAGCAGAGGTTATTTTTACACCATGGCAACAATATTCCCCAGCAATACCAGAAGTTGAAATAATTTGGACAACATGTCGCTGCAAACAAATTCACAGCATTCAGCTTTTTTCGACCTCGGAATAACAATCAATATAAGCAAAACACATAAAGATAAAACTGCCTCCCTAACGATTCTCCAAATGTTAACGGTTAAAAATAAGCCCAACAGAAAAATAAACACAGGGAACAATTCCAGCTTGTAAGAAAGGACTAAATGTACGCCGTAAAAGGACCGTCTGTTACTTCCCAGAACCAAATCCGCTCATTATGCCTTTATTATGAGCAGAATCTCACTTCATATTAAAAAAGGAGAAATGAAGTTGAATGTTTAGTATAGATTTATACCTATTATGTCACATATCCAGGCCAGGAAAACTTCCAGCCAACATGTTTTTCCACCAAAGTGTTTACTGATCGTTCTGCAGGATGATTATCTACTCATACATTGGACCTGAAGCTCCAGCTATCGAGCTACAATACAGGAATTGCCCACTTTGGCCCTAATATGGCATATGGTGATAACTGAAAGAGCACCCAATCCGTTTTAGACCCCTCTCTAATAGTAAGAGTACCACAAGGAGCGATATTGATGGTTACTGACTTTAATTTGTTTCATATGTGTAGCACATAATGATGTAATACACAGTGATCAATCAGGTGTGTACAGTCCCATATATACTGATAACCTATCCTCAGGATAGGTCTTCAATATCAGATCGGTGACTGGGACCCCACCCATCAGCTGTTTGAAGAGGTGGTGGCACTCCAAAGGAGACAGAGCGCAGTGTGACGAGGAATGACCTGCTTGTCAAACAACTGATCGGTGGGGGTGCCGGGTGTCATACTCCCTGCCGATCTGATATTGATGGCCTATCCTGAGGACAGGTCATCAATATATATGGCCAGATAACCTCTGCATAATAAATTTGGCACTTCTTCTGGAAGTCCATTTGCTAGAACAGAAAGTCTGTGTGTCTGAAATAACATGGTGTAGACTTTCACTATAAATTATGTCAGTTTCTGGAGTCAATTCTAGTAAATCTGTCAGGCAATGGTTCTCCAGCACCTTCGAGTAAGCCCTGCCCACTTATGTGAAAAGTGGCAACAGTGGCGTAAAATTGAAAAAAGTGACAACTTGCTGTACTGAACTGGTGGCCACTAGTGATGAGCGAACCTGCTCGTAACGAGCGGTTCAATGCTCGGATCCCCTGCGCTCCCCTGCCCGCAGCCATCCGGATCCGTCCTCACCAGACTGTAAGTCAATGGGGACAGATCCGTTTGGTGTCACACACTGGTATGTGACTAGTGTGTGACACCAAACGGATCCGTCAAGTCAGAATCAGAATACCCTATCGAATAATGTTGTGCAAATCCAGGCACAACACTAGGAAATGGCATGGTCTCCCCTGTGGAGAGGATAGATCAGGCTGCTGAGCTTGTTCACCGCCATCTTCCAGGCGGAGTCTGGAATACAGATAGAAACGTGTTCACTCAACAAGGAGCAGAAAAAGAAAAACAAAAGTGCGCTGATCTGCTATCTATAAAAGTTATTTATTAAAAACATACATAAAACAATATAAATTAAAGGCTAGCTACGTGTTTCAGTGGCAGGCCGCCACCTTCATCAGGCTGTCCACAAACTCTGTAACAAACTTTGGTTCATTAGAATCATTTTGCTCATCTCCACCACTGGATTGTCCTGCTCTTTCTGCTAATGTGTATGTAGCTGAACAGGATGAAAGAAGACCACATCCAGTCATGATATCAGAGAAAGAGGTCCCAGCCTGTAGGTCATGTGATCCCAGCCAGTTGCATGGAATTAATGGAGTGATGGAAGAGTAAAGCTTCTTTCACATGATTTTTTGTCCTTTTCAGCAGGCTGTTTCAGCACAGAATGCCAGGAATCGGCTGGACAAACACCTTTGCATGCAGCAATTCCGAGTTGCAGCCAGATCTCCATTGGACCCCAGTATAGTTAGTGGGCAGTCCGGTAAAATCTGGCAAGCTGGATCCAGAGAACTCCAGTAGGCTGTTTTCTGCCACAACAGTGAATTGGAAAGCTGCGTCATTAATGTGAAACTAGAAAGTACAGCTCCAAGTGTTTTCTTAAGTCTTTTTAGGTACAAGCCCAGAGAACCACTTTAATGTGGCTGTATAACTCCTTTAATTTTACACTATAGTTTTAAAACTGTGCACTCCATAAAATATTGAATATAGATGACGCCTCCAAAATTTATTTGCATGGCTTAGTATATATATTTCCCAAAGTTTACCATCGAATGTCACGGTTCTTATCGACAGCATCGTAATTTACTATCCGGCTAAAGAGTTTACCGTTTTTTCATAATTATATTTCCATCTGTGAATTAAAACAGGAGCAAATGACAATAACTAACCACAGTAAAGAGTCAGCCTCATATCTGATCAATAACAATTAAAAAATAAGAATTAACGGCCCAGAGCAGCCCCACATTCACCCAGACAGCAAAGGGCTGATTAAAAGTCTAAATTAACTTGCAAAAAATTAAAAAAAAACACCAAACATTTTATAGAAAATGCCAACTTTTTATGCTTCGTTATAAGAGCCTGTTATAACTTGTTAAAATTCCCTGGGCGCAGCCGGCAAGTGGAGTGGACTTCCTTCCTTACCACTGACTTGCTATGGTCTGAAATCATTAGCAACAAAGTAAATTGTTTTAATTGATCTGATCTTCACTGAGGCCTGGGAACCTCAATTTTATTTTGCTGAGCTTTCTAAAGTGCTAACATAACAAATGAATATCTCTTGAATCCGGTCATCTTTAGCGCGTCCTCTGAGCTGCTGTACCTTACAGGCATGAGAAGTCATTAGGCAACTTTTACTCCACAGTCCGATTGAGTCTACGGTATTTATCTATGGCTTTGCTTACCGAGACTCATCACCTCTCCATCGCTGTCACAGCTCTGCCCAGATAAAGTGCTCTGCAAAAACACAGCGCAATATCATAAACAATGAGGCACATCGGTATCTAACATATCTTGCCGAACACGACCTTGACAGCCCGCTCAACAATCCCGCCACAACATAGGTCTTTTTCAATTAATAAAGCAAGTTGCCATCTACTACAGCTAAGACAGTGCACAGGAATGGCGTAAACTTGAATTTTCAGTGTAGAGTCAAGACAGTAAAAGGTGGGAATGAAGAACAGTGTTGCAAGATATGCCTTAGACGCAGCCACAGAGTGTCCCAGATGCATGTACTCATATACATATTCAACACTTACATCCATACACAATTACATGTTCACTACATACATGGAAGCACACAAATTCATGCACACCGCATACAAAGAAGCAAGCGTATGCATGCTCACCACCTACAGTACATTGAAGCATATTCACTATGTACAGGAACAACACATACCCTGTATGCATGTTCACCATGTCCACTACATGGAAGCATACATACGGTATGCATGCACACCATATACATGGAAGCAAGTATATGCATGCTCACCACATCCATGCATTGAAGCATACTCACTACATACATGGAAGCACCAATATGCATGCCCACCGCATACAGTACATGGACACCATGGATGGAACCTCGAAGCATGCAACAGTTAGCAGGGGACTTGGTAAAGACCAAGTTTTTTTGTTTTTGTTTGTTTTTTCTTTTTTTGGCGAAGCTGCCCTGCCGGACCTGGAGAACTGGAGGGAACTGGCTGAATCCCATGCCTGCATATAGGCTGCTAATAGGGGATTTTTTTATGTCAGCATACCTTTAAAGCAGTCCTACTTGGAAAAGCGAGTTGAATTTATCATTTGGCACAACTAATCATATCATTATATTTCAAATATTTCAAACCTCAAACTCATTAACACATAAGGGAAGGGCTTGATGGAAGAGTGACAACTACTTCTTTAAGTATGTCATAATGTCACTGTTGTAGATGGGAACAGGGTCCTTCCAGCTTGTGTACAGGAGCTCACAAAAACAGTGGGATACAAAAGGCAATGAAATTCATTTCAGCACTCAGTACTCAGTACTCTAGTTACTCCACTAATATCCATAACACTAATTATTGGAATACGTGATTAGTTTTAGATCACCCGCCAAGTTCACGCCCACACACCACGTTCATCACTATTAGAGATTATTTAGCAGTTTTAACATTTTTCCATTGATGTGAAAATGTATTAAGTCTAATACAAAAATTGACCGTATACAAATATGCAAAATCTCCGAACAGTGTCATGTTATTCGGTAAGCCTGTCCACTAGTCGTTGTCCTCAAATGCTTGGAAATAGAAATGTTCTGAGAGCTGTTGCCACTTCCCTTCCCCCATTCGTCTCTGTATTATTCAGCAGACGGCGATAGTGAGCACAGGAAAAAGCTCCTCCCAATGTAATATGAAATCTGTGATTCAAGCTACAGTACGTCCTGATGGGAGTGGTTCTATGGACTGAGAAAATACATGATCAGGAGTATTCCAGGCAGAACTTTAAGGGCTATATCAAGTTAGCCCCTATTCACAGTATAGGGAATAATGATTAGATCATAGACTTCTGACCACTGGGACTCCACCGATTTCCATACTCTGTAGGGACCCCCAAAATGAATGGAGCTGCAGGTCAGGCATGTGCACCACCATTACATTCCTCTGTATGGGAATGCTGGAGATCACAGCGCTCAGCTATTTTCAGAACTCCCACAGAAATAATTGGAGAAGCAGTGTGCATGCCTTACCTGCCGCTCCATTCATTTCAGGGGTCCCCATTGGGGTACGGGTTCCATTCTCACAATTGGGGTGGGGTTCCAGTGGTCAGACGTCCACCAGTCTATTAGTTGTTCCCTATCTTGTGAATAGGGGATAACTTGATATAACCCAAATACCCCTTTAAGTTCTGCCTGTAATACTCATGATCGGTGAGGGTCCCACTGGTCAGACCACCACCAATCTAATAGGAATCCTCTTTTACCAGAATATCCCTATAAACTAAGTGTAATTCTTAGTGTAGGACTTGAGCACTTGACACAGGGACTTGAGGAACACGGACTCCCGTGTCATGCTCCGCCCCCTCAGGCCTGGCACTACAAATAATACGGTGTGTCTGTTCTGCCCAGATTGTTCCCTTACAATGTAATCTGCTGTAATCTGTTTTCCATGTTATAAGCAAGTGAAATAAAGAAATGATGGGTCGGTTTGATAACCGTGTTATTCTAAATTCTGAATCTTTATATGTTGAGTTTCTGAAGTGTCATAAGGCCAATACATCCCAGTCACAGTGAAAGCTGGTCCTTGATGATTCAGGGTCATTTTCTGTGTGGATGACTTCTATACAATATCAATGTGCCTACTTGGTAAAATGCTCTGTTACAAGCCAGGGACAAGCAGATCTGTCACGCCCCCACTCAGTTCCATTGCTTAGCTACACTACAATTATTACTAAAAGTTCATGGCTGTTCCCTGGGATCTACAAATTGAGACTTTTCTTTGGTTCTTTCTTCTGCTAATAAGCCAGGTTTTTATATTTTGGGCCCTCACTTACCATGTGGCTTTGGCGTCCCTCAGGAATAAGGTGTCTGCACTGGCTATATCTATGCCCCTCATTGTGGGCCCTACAGTAATCTGCCATTAGTGCCATACATAAAGCAGCACACTAACAATGAAGATAAGTCATTGCTGTGGAATACAAATTCAGAAATAATTCACGTAATATACAAAAGGATGTTCCAAATACTTTACATTTGCATCTCATATACAAAGCTGCACTCAAACCTCTCCCAGCTGGCCTTTGAAACTTACATGTAACCTAACACCCTAAGGACCCATTACAGGACCGTATTTTTCCCTGGATCCTATACAATTTTTTGCAGAGCGGATGCAGACCCATTCAGTGGTGCCATAAAAATGCAAAGCGCAGACGGTGTGCTGTCTGCATCCATACCTTCGTTCCGCAGCCCCACATAAAAGGGAACCCATTCATTTCAATTGGGCCCAAAAATATTTAGACAGCACACCATGTACTGTCTGCATCTGTATGTCTATTCTGCACCTCCGCAAAAAAGATAGAACATGTGCTATACTTATCCGCTTTGTGGACAAGAATAGGCATTGTTACAACTGAAACAGATGCAACAGGGACATCACAGGGATGTCATCCGTAATTTTTGTGGATCCGCATTTTCCTGACGAAAAAACACATATGGTTGTGTGAATGCACCTTTTATACATTTATACATAAGATATCTCTAAAGAATCCATGTTTGGTCCGTTTGTCCGTTCTTTGCTCTCCATGTGTTATCCGTGTTCTACAGACACTGCACAGCTGAAAATTAATTTTCATAGCATCTCCTCTTAATGGTCCATGACACATGGATGAAACATAGATGGCATCTATTTTGCGTCTGTGTTTTTCCATGGACTCATAGACCATAATGCGTGACGCATCTGCAAACACTGAAAAACCTGTGGTAAAACCACAGACCATGCTAAAACCTTGATGTGTGAATGTACACATTAAAACGAATGAGTACGGGTGCTTCCATGGAGAACACGTACAGCACACGTCCGTGGAACACTGACTTGCAAATAAGGCCCAAGAGTGCAATTATCATTTGAGCTCACACAATTCACATCATAGTGATCAACAAGATCCTGATTGCAACTTTGGAAGGGACTGGAGTAAGAAACATGATGTAACTCAGAAGGAGAGAAGTTAAGCAAAGAATCCGCAGGGTTCCTCAATATTATATGCAGATTCCAACTGTGACGTGTTGTAAAAACGTTGTTAAACATTTACAAGTCCAAAAAGCTGATTATATTCTGAAATTAAACATTTGAATTCTAAAATATTTAAAACACAGAGGGAAGGTAAAGAGAAGATTGTGTTAATTGGCTCATCGCTACGAGAGACACAACTTGACCGGGATTATTTGCAGGCTGAAATTTTACTGTTGTCAGCTCCAGTGTTGGTCACATATTTATTAATTCAATGAATCTAAAATAAAAAATGAAGCCATTCTGTAAATAGTCTACAGGCCCTGTGCAGACTCATGCTTCTCCAACACTGTGTGTGGTCTGATCCTGTAGGCAGGGTGCACCACCAATGAGGCTAGGTGAGGCGATTGCCTCGGGCAGCACCAGGTAGGGGCAAGAGGGGGTCAGCAGAAGGGGGATTATCTGTTTCTGCAGTATAGTATTGGGAAACACAGTGGACACAGTATGTGGCGCTGTATTACCATACATGTTTTTTGCGCTGTATGTAATGTTTTCCAAGTATGTCTTTAACAGTCTGGCTGGAGGGAAGGGTTAGGTTAAGAAATTGGCATTGGGGGGGTGTCAGAGCGCCATTGCAGTTTTCTCAGGCAGCAGAAAGGCTAGGTACACCCCTGCCTGCAGTCACATCTTATTCCACTCCTTCTGTTTGCTAACCTAGAGAGATTAGAGCCGAGAGCAGATACAGAGGAGTAACGCATGACGACAGTAGAGATGAGCGAATCTATTCGCCGCTTCGTAGATTCATATCGAATCTTACAAATTTTCCACTCTGAAGCAAATCCAGATTTTTTGAGATTCGCTTTATTAGATTTGAAAGTGTTCTTAAAGCTTGGTACGCATTCGCTATGTACTTGTCTGATAAATTGTACGCTAATGCTACGTATAAGTTACTTTATAGAATGATGTGTACAAATTCAGTTAATTAGCGAACTTTTACTGTAAGTTTGTTATTCGTGCGGCAAAAAGCCCGGTAAGAAATCGGTCACCTGACCTAGTGGGAAGGGCTTGCTCTGATTGGCCCATAGGCTTGGTAATCCTGTGACATCAGTTGTGCTGCAACTGCTGAGACGAACAGAAGTACTGTCTGTGAAGTTCTGAGAGACAGAGAACTGTTTTGTTAAAATTGGGGTGTAATTGTTCTGGGAATCCATAATACTCATATCAGGGATACTGCAGGGCAAGTTCAGGGCCAGTGCAGGGCCACAGTCAAGTGAAAAATGTCTGGCATGGAAAAGCAAAAGGGTTCCAGTTCCAGCCAGACCTCGAGCTCCAAAAAAAGGAGAAGGTGGCACAGGGCAGCAGTGCCAAAGGACCTGTAGCTGGAGCTTCTACTTGTAGAATTCATGCCGATGTTCCACCAGGCTGAAATATTTTGTTACTCACCCTGTCGTATCGCTGCACGGATCTCATTAAGCCACTCTGGGCACTTAAACTTCAAATCGGACCATTTCCGCTGGATCTAGCCCGGGGTCCGCACAGTGTCGAAATGATGGCACAAGCCTCGGATCACCTGCTGCACTTATTTTTATGCTGGTTCGGGTGGCGGTGTGTGCCATTGTAATCCTGCCGGTCCATCAGCCGGATCATGTATTTAAGCTCTCCAGAGCTAAATGCTGATGATCGCCTGGATGTCATTTTGCAAAATTCGCTCTGCCTCTGAGTAGTGCACGTCGCAGCCTAGCATCGTGCGTACCTGCGTATTACGTAATCGCTAAACAATAGTACACTGAGGATTTGTACGTAATTTGTACACTCATGCGTTCACATAAGTTGAGTAACTTTAATAACTGTACATTCTTAATAGTGCGCGAATGTTAGCAAAACACCATATAATAATGTATGATTTGTACGCAGCTTCGGCTGAATAGATTCGTATGAAGTACGACTCTTTTGAAAAATTCGACGAACATACGGCGAATGAATTTTGGATGATTTGCTCATTTCTAGGCGACAGGATCAGACTACACTCAGAAATTGTTTGTAGTCTGTAATGATAGATGAAACCAGGGAAGATAGATAGATAAGATAGATAGATAGATAGATAGATAGATAGATAGATAGATAGATAGATGATAGAGGAAAAACAGCAGCATTATTAATCCAAAATGAATGGCTGCAATCTCTTTTGAGACCACTGGCTAAAGGTCCACTGAATGATCATAACATTCCAAAAATGATGCAGAACTCCATGGTAAACTGAAAGGCTTGACAAAGGTTTTATTGTGTCAGGTTGAAATGTAGTGTAGGTGAATAAAGCAGGTCCACCTTATCTTGGAGTGGTGCCTCATTTTCTGATTTTCATAGTGCTGGAGGCGTTACATTACAGATCACCATTACTTCAGTAGTATAAATTAGGTAAACACAATCATGGTGGACCACCATGGTCTTTTTAAACTGCATGCTCTGGTAACAATATATACGGTAATAGTTGTACAGGATTATAAAACGTGGCTTTGTTTCTCAAAAACGGTGCCACACCTGTCCATAGGTTCTGGGTGGTATTGCAGCTCAGCCCAGAGACCACCTGTGGTCAGGTTCTTGGACTTTAAAACCTTAACTGTTTCTTATCTAGATAACAGATCTTGTGGCAGAATCTGTCACCAGGAAGCTGCTTAAATTGTCTTCTGTGCTTCCTAGCAGCGACAGACTGATCATCTGGGCATTTGGCCAGGTCCAGAGGGGTGTTACCCCCTTATATACCATAGTTACACCATTCCTTACTACCAGGAACATGTACCATTACATGTTAGCCAATAAAAGTAATAGCTAACCATATTATCCATGGATGGTCCTCCTTACTGTTAGCAGCTCTCTGTGTTGACTGATATAGGGTAAGCCCAAATAGGGAGATCCCCCCCAAATAGGGAGATCTATCATATCCACTAAGGCTGGTCTAAGGCCGCTTTCAGACGAGCGAGTGTCACGCTCCAGACTCACTGCGCAGCTCCCGTCCTGAACTCCCAGCACTGACAGGTTTGCATAGCATTATATTGATTTATGAATCTATGTAACCCTTACAGTTCTGAAATATATTGGAAAACACTGACATGATGTTGTCAATGTTATCCAATACATTCCAGACCTCTAAGGGTTACATAGCATCATAAATCAATGTAATGCAATGCGACCCTGGCAGTGTTGGAAGTTCAGGATGGGAGCTGGTCTGCGAGTCTGGAGCGTGACACTCGCTCGTCTGAAAGCAGCCTTAGGCCTCATGCACACGAACGTGTGCCGGCCGTGCCCATGCTGCGGGCCGCATACGGCGGGTCCGCAATAAACGGGCATCGTCCGTGTGCAGCCCGCATCACGGATCGCGGACCCATTCACTTCAATGGTGTTGCTTCCGTGGTGTTTCTGGCCGTGCCTCCGCACCGCAAAAAAGTAGCGCAAGCACTACTTTTTTGCGATGCGGGCCCTCGGATGCGGATCGCGGACCCCATTCAAGTGAATGGGTCCGCGATCCGCATGCGGTGGCCTCACGGTCAGTGACCGTGCATTGCGGACCGCAGTTTGCGGCCCGCAGCACGGGCAAGGCCGGCACACGTTCGTGTGCATGAGGCCTAATGGAGAGGGGTTTAAAGCTTGGTGCCGAAATCAATCTCAGTTTAGTCCTGCACCTGATTCTTCATAGAACAGCTACACTTGCCCTTTAAGGTACTCTGCTCATTTTCTTTTCTGTATAAGAAGTCTCTTTCTCCTTACTACACATTATCCTACTGGAGCCAATATAAAGTTTTAATTAAGTGAATCTAATTAGTTAAGCCTAAACATGAAAAGCAGCTACAAAAATGAGATGTTAAGTGGCAACTGGCGTTTAAATCAGCCCCTATGATTACTTTCATGTCGGAATCGCAACATCTTCCACTAAATAGGATCAAGTCCAACTTAAAAGGCTGAAGAAATAAATTATTTAGTTTAGGCTTTAGACCTTTCTAAATGGATCATCTTCCAGGGAGAGTTTCCTTTTATTAGTCATTTCATTGGGAACGTTCATGTTAAATGTAATAAATCTAAACAATATGTTTAGAATGTGGGGGTATAATATTCACTACAGACCTAGGCTGCTGCAGAACTTCTTTCAAAGAAGTAGTTACCTGAGGAGTTACCTGTCTGCAATTGATTATTAGGGTCATTCCTCATTCCTTTCACAAAGGGGGTCTTGATGTGATTATGAGGTTTTGCTGTGATCTGTATTATGATATTATGCAGCAGCTGGGGTGTGTATTATGAGGTTCTGCAGCAGCTGAGATGTGTATTATGAAGTTCTGCAGCAGCTGAGGTGTGTATTATGAGTTTTTGCAGCAGTTGGGACCCAATACTGTAAAAGGCAGCTTTTACACAGCCAAGTGTGGTCTGTGAAACAATAGGGTCTGCTGTCCTGTGCTCAAATTATGGAGCTGGAAGGCAATGTGCGTTGTCGGACCCCTGCTGATCTGATATTGATAGCTTATCCTAAGGATAGACCATGAATATTAAAAGCCAGGATAACCCCTTAAAGGGGACACTAGGATATGCCATCAATGTCAGCAAGATGGAGGTCCCACCTCTGGGACCCATGCCTATGTCAAGAACAGGTTCCCCAAAGTGAAGTAGAGCTCATCACAGGGAGGTGTGGCCTCCCTCCATTCACCACTATGAGTTGCATGGGGAACTCTCTATTCATCACCAGAGAAGGTGTAGAGGTGGGAAAACTTTCAGCTCTGAACCCGGACATACCCTTATATTCACCCAGGCAGCCCGCCTGAACAGGGCATCGGAGCATCTCATGCTCCGATGCCCTCCCTTGCCCTGCGCTGGATTGCGCAGGGCAAGGGCTCTTTTATTTACATAACACACTGCCGGGCGGAGGCTTCCACGAGTTCGGTGACATCACCGGCTGTAATGGGCCGGCTTTAGCACTGCCCTAGCCGTTTTACTGGCTAGGGCAGCGCTAAAGCCCGCCCATCAGCGCCAGTGACGTCACCAGCTCACTGCCGGGTGGAAGCCTCCGCCTGGCAGAGCCCGGTACGTCACCGGAACCGGGCTAAATGCCTTTGCCCTGCGCTAATTAGCATAGGATGCTCCGATGCCCTGTTCAGGCGAGCTGCCTAGGTGAATTTAAATGTATGTCCGGGTTCAGCTCTGAACCCGAACAACCCCTTTAATGAAAAAATTATAAATTCATCAAAAATACTGCCTGGGAGTGTTTGATGAGTGCATATTGGGAAACTGAGTGGAATGGGGTGGACCACACTAAATTTTGCTATGGGGCACTGTGTGATCTGTGTATGCCCCTGATCATAGCTCAGTATAATACAATGAATTCAGCTCAGATACCGTAAGCCTGTGATGGCTAACCTACGGCACGCCAGCTGTGGTAAAATTACAACTCCTAAGATGTACACTTGCTTGGCTGTTCTCAGAACTCCATAGAAATGAATGGAGCATGCTGGGAGTCGTAGTTTCACCAGAGCTGGAGTGCCAGAGGTTAGCCATCACGGCCTGTAAGCCATATCTGGTCCAGGAAATGTTTAATGTACCACACACAGCAGTGTGAATGCGTCTTATACACTGCATATGCCAAAAAAACCATGTCAGCAGGACATGGGAGCAGGAGAAGGAACTCCCTGCAGAAGTGATCAGTAATAGTCGTCTCTGCAAGAAGAGATAAGAAGTGTCTATGTAGAGCCGTTCATCTCTGTCCAGTCGTCTGGTTCTGACATCAGGTGTTTACCTATTTCGCATGTATTATAATTTCGGCAGTACACCAGATGTTATCTTCTAGCTATATGTCATTGTGTGAATCAGATTTTTTGACTCCGCTTTGGATCAGCTAAGCAGGGGGAAATCTCCTTATCCTTCTCAAGTTCATTTGTATTGGAATGGGTAAGTTCTTTGCATTTTCACTTGGCTCCTGAGACACATTTTCCAGAACAGTCGACAGGAATGAAAAATTTGGGCTTTGAACAATTGTTATCCCCAGTGAGGTCCTGAAAGATTTCACAATGATGCTGATGGGATGGGTAATGATGAGTAGAGAACTCTTTCAGAATCAGTTGAGGATTTGGTTTAAGTTGCATAGATCTGAAAGTAAATGACTGCATGCACTGTTTGATTGATCACCTTAAAAATCGGTTAAAGGGACATTGACCCTAAACTCTGCCTTATCTCTATCTACTGTGCAGGTTCATGCAGTCTATTGTTCTCTGTCATCAGCCACTGCAGACTTAAAGAGGACCTTTCACCACTCCTGACATGCCTGTTTTAATATTTTCATGCATTCCCCATGTAATAACAATTCTGGAGCCTCTATTCTTATGTCTGTATGTTGTGCCATTCCTTTATTATTTGCACTAGAAGTTATGAATGAATTGCTATTTGTCTTCAGTAAAGGAACAGAGGGGAGGTGACCAGTTGGGGGTGTGTACCTGCATAGACTGACTCTAGCCAATCAGTGCTGCCATGTTCACCTCCCCTCTGTTCCCTTCTTCATGGCAAGCAGCAATTCATTCATAACTTCTAGTGCAAATAATAAAGGAATGGCACAACATACAGACATAAGAATAGATGTTCCAGAATTGTTAGTACGTGGGGAATGCATGGAGCTATTAAAACAGGCATGTCAGGAGTAGTGAAAGGTCCTCTTTAAAGGGGTTGTCCCATCTTGCCGTTTCCGCAGGTGGCCTGACTTTCCTCCTCTTCTTTCTACTGAGAACACTATATATGGAAGTGGCTGGCACTGTTATTTGGCCACAATAGTTTATGGCACCTCCTATAGATGTAGTAGTCACCAACATGGCTGCTAGTGGGCTACAATAATAGTGTATCTCATGACAGCGCTATATGTTATTTGCATAGCGCAGCCATTCTCATGCAAAGAAGCATTGCGCTAAGCAGATAGGATAGGTGTGCTATGCTAAGGCTAATTTCACACCAGCATTTTCGCCGGATCCGTCATGGGTCAGTAAAAACACTTCCATCACAATAATACAACCGTCTGCATCCGTTCTGAACAGATCCGGTTGTATTATCTCTAAAATAACTATGACGGATCAGTCACTAAAACCATTGACAGTCAATGGGGGGCGGATCCGTTTTCTATTGTGCCAGAGAAAACGCATTCGTCCCCATTCATTTACATTGTGAGTGATGACAGATCCGTCTTGCACCGCACCACATCGCAGACAGAAAAACGCTGCTTCGGCGATGTGGACGCAGCCAAGCGGGACGCAATGTATTATGGAGCACTCCGTTTCGCAATGTCCTATGCCCTCCCCTTTATTTTTAGCTTTTTGATCTAATAAGGCTCTTGTTGAAAGCTACACTTTAAACCAATATCCTCTTCTCTGTAGAAGAGACGGTTCTGTATATCACAGACACAGGTTTACAGCAATACCCAGTAATCTTTATTTCATTCTGTTAGATGTCCCAAGATGCAGCAAAACTCAGCATTTTTTTTTATTTTTCGCGTGTTTGTAAAGACTCCAATACATTTTAAAATGTTCTCTGTGATCATTCAAAATCTGCACACTGCACAAAAACTCTGCCATTGAGGACCTAAGGCTTCAGTGCTGTGTCGCGTTCGCTGGTTGTCAGATGTATTATTGTGGATAGCATTGTACTCCACAAAATGACTTTACTAAGTATATTTCACTTTCATCACATTATGCAGGAACAGACCGCCAGCTTGTGAAATCTGGGCTTAAGGGGTGGGGGTGGGGGGTTTCCAGTCTGCACCTAATTTCTTGTATGAAGTCCCTAAACTTTAAGAGAAGGAGACCATGCCTTTATTGCCCTGGGACCTACACAATTTGCTTATTTTGGATTTTATGTCTAATGAAAAATATGAAGATGGAAGTTCATTTTGTAAATTTTCACATTTCTCATGATAGCTTGTCAATGTCAGGTTGGTTGGGGTCTGACACCTGGTACCCCCACCAGTCAGCTGTCTCAGGCAGCTACAGTACCGGCATCATATTCTTTACAGTAGACAGAAGGCTCCACCCACTGTATAGTTTCTGAGACCAGTGTACTGCAGCTCACTTCCCATTCATTTGAATGAGCACCAAACTACATTACTCCGGCACAGCCATTACACAGAGCTTTTGCTTCTGGCCCCATCCACTGTACAGTTTCCAACACTGGTGGCTGTCTGGAACAGCTGATCAGTGGGGTGCCATGTCAGACCCCTTCAGATCAGATATTGATGACCAAACCTGAGCTTAGGTCATCAATATCTTAGTCCCAGAAAACCAATTTAAAGGCTATGGACAAAATTTAATTTTGATTAGGCCATCAATCAGCTTAGAATATAGTTCAGGAGAGGAGAGAGAGGGAAAGGAGCTCTCTGATGGCTGTGAATGGCATCCTGCAGCCTTCTATTGCTGTGATACATATAAGCCACAGAAGCTAAACTGTAAAGTTTTCAATAAAACCCTTCTGCAAAAATAATTTTAACTAAGAATACATGTATTTAAGTAACAGAAAATGTCCTTAAAGGTGTCCATAGCCTTTTATATAAAATCATAGCTGGCACCATATCAGTCAGAGACAAGTCATCAAGGGGGTAGTTTAGACCAGGCTGCATGTGGTGGCTGTGCTGAGGTGTGGTGGCTGGCCCTTTACCCTTGCTATAATCCAGTCATAGGCAATAAATAAAGAAGTATTTTAAAAATTGACTTTACATTGCCCTTTATTTAAAGGGGTTGTTTCATCACAGACAATGGGGGCATATCGCTAGGATATGCCCCCATTGTCTTAGAGGTGCGAGTCCTACCTCTGGGACCCGCACCTATATAGAGAACGAAGCCCCGAAATTGGTGGAGGGGGCACTGAGCATGCGCAGCCTCCCTCCATTCATTCATTTTCTAGGGGCCGCCGAAAATAGCCGAGCACTGGCTCAGCTATTTCCGTCTGGCCCATAGAAGTGAATGGGGTCAGTGGGCGGTCATGAGCGGTGTGCTCCCATTCACCTCCATGGGAAGCGTGCTTGGTGGTGGCCGGACCAGAGTTCTCCAGCCACCACCTCCCGATATAGGTGCGGGTCCCAGAGGTGGGACCCGCACCTATAAGACAATGGGGGCATATCCTAACAATACGCCCTCCTTATACGCCCCTTTAAGGAAGAGGATATCTAATATAGGAGGGATGCCATAGACTGACGCTGGTACAGAACACGCTGCCTGTGAGTTTATCATTTCAATCACTGGGATTCTCTCCAAATCAATTCTACAATCTCTAATTGCTGAGACACAGAAACGCAGTAATAACAAAAATAGGTCAATATAGAGTTAGGGAACTGCTGTCTATGCACGTGGAACGACATTTTAAAGCTGACAATGGGATCTCAGAGCCAAGCTGATGATAGGGGGGTCTCGTTGCTGGAAGTCCAGGATCAGAAGAACAATGTGATTGCGCAGTTTCCTTTCATGAAAGTTTGGCAGGGCTTCCACCAAAATCAACGGGCTTTCATTGTATCTAAAGACACTGCTAGACCTTCTGGAGCTGATCTATGAAAGAGGGTGGTCTAAACTGGGTTCGCCCCTACCCTTATTACCCCAGCAGGATAGAAGATGTTATCTAAGACTCATAATTCATATCTAATAGCAGCTTTATGCACAATACATGCATTTCTAGATACTCTCTCAAGATGTCTCGAACAACTGCTGTGTTGAAATGGTTAAGCCTTGTCACCGGTTGGGCAGCTTTGAGCTAAAGCAATGTCTCCAAATCCAAAATAGATACAAATTGTATTTCCCCAGCAAGTGAGAATATTAATTGCGCTTAGTAGGAGGTTTTTTTTTTTTATTTAGCAATGATTATGAATGTTGAGCCAGCAAGGGAATTTCTATAATTACTCGCTGCTCAGCCTGTTGAAGATTCGATGCAAGACATTAAATGCAAATGAGGACAAATATTGTGATTGCAAACAGACAAATACAAAATGCTGCTGTTTGGATAATTTGTAGTTGCTGATAATGATTATGTAGGAGGAATGTATGAAAAAATGCAAAGAACGCCCTAGCTCATTTGCCTTGTGCATGTAAGGCCTTTTTTGATAGATCCTGGCACCAAAGGGTTCTCAGCTGGCTGCATTAACAAGTGGCGTCTTATCGAGATTTAGCTGTTTGAAGCTCGCTGACATCCCAAGATAGGACTGTTGTAACATCTCCCTATCCTGTATTTGAAAAGTACAGAGATGACTCGAACCTAATCTACAGAACATTTAATTACAGTTAAAGAATTTTAAATGAGTGCCTCGGGTGGGCTAAGTATTAAGCTGAAAAACATCACTTTGCCATTAAATTGACACTAGAGAGGCGTTTTCAGCATGAGTCCTTTAATATCAGGAAAGAAACTGAGCTAGCTGGTCTTCAGTAGCTGCATCTGTCAGCAACTCCGAAAGTGGCAATGAGAAAAGCTTCAGAAAAGTTATAGAAGTCTTGGCAAAATGTAGCTGGAGAGGAGAATAAGGCACGGGGCCCTATTGCTGGGAAACACAAGACGATGTGGAACCACCGTGGGGTCCTACATCACTCATTGTGCACAGGCTACTATATCTGCAATAGGTTTGCATTTAAAGCTGGCCAAACACATGAGAGATTCATCGGCCACATTGTGGTCAATCAGTCATCAATGGAATCATTCATATGAACAATCCCACCCGGTTAAGCTGGTTGACCAGCAGGCAGTGCTTTTTTCTTTTTAAATTGACTCCCTGGTCTTTCAACACAATAGCACATGGTCAGTCTAATTCAGTCATGTCATACATATGTAATTTTGGCCTGACAGTGGACAAAATTTTCCAATATGGCTGATCATAATTTCGGCAGAAAGAAGTCTGCAGTCAGCCACCACATTCACACTATTTTTGAAATGATAGTCAGCCACAATGGCCAAAAATGGCCATTTCAACCAAGTTTAACCTTGTGTGTGTGGCCAGCTTAAGGGCATACATAGCAGGAAGTCAGACCATGGCACTATTATGAGGTCCCACAGGCTTGCTTCAGGGTCCATTCTCATGTGTGAAATACTTCCTGGTCTCCACAATTTTTCTGATACTGGACTTTTTTTCCTGGATGACCATGAATGTGGTGATGGGAAGCAGAGGGATGAGCAATATGTTTCACTTAAGTTTGATTATGAATGAAGAGAAAGACGGTATAACTCCACCTAGATAAAAAAAAAAATAAGTTGAAGATAGTATTTGCTAGTATAGTCATCTTTGTATGCAAATTAGAGCAGTAAAATGCCCTAAAAAGTAGAGTCACGCTTTAATCATAGTTGCTGTTCGTAATCATAAAGAAGTGGCTGTCATAGGTCATTTATTACCAAGGGCCCCAAGAGGCCTCTTTTTGTCCATAAAATCTAAAAGCAATAATTACTTCATTATTCCCATGTGAGTTACTCAACCAAGAACCCAACACAGAACATGAAAAATGACCTTCTGAATCCTAAGATCTTCAAGTAAATAAAATGTAATAATCATATTTTTATTAGCTTCATGTTTTAGAACTGTCTCATAGATCAGAAGAATCTCCATGTATATTAATAATGACTTTAATACACATAGTGCTGCTCACAAGGAGATGCAATGGTATCTGTAATTACTGTAGGCCACACATCTACATGTTATACATGGACCTATTGCTGCTAAGCAAAAGTTATAAACATGAACATGATTGAGGTTCTACTTATGCGTTTTTATCAAAAGGTATATGCCCATTTGCCAGCTTCATGGCAGCCTCTTTCAAGTGGATCCTTACACTAATCTGGTGTAGCACTGCATGGTGACCAAGAATTAGCTGCATTGCTCTCTCTATATATATATACTGTATATTGTCATCCTGAGTCATTCTTATGTATATTAAGTTATCCCAGGTCATTCTTTTGTCTAAAGGCAATTATATTACCTTGTCTATGCTGCTGGATTATTCGAAAGTTACACAAAAGGGGAAGATGACCCACACTTCCAGCAAAGTACATTAGGCAAGTCCTCTACAGAGGAAAACTGCTGCATACAGTATAGTTTAATGGTACTGGTTTAACGCATCAACGTGACAAAATCGCATTACAGTAAGGGTCCATTCACACGACCGTATAAATGGGTCCACATCTATTCCGCAATATTGCAGAATAGATACGGCCCCATTCTCTTCTATGAGAGCAGGCAGCCACGGCTCTGCATAAAAAAATAAAACATGTCCTATACTTGTCCGCAAGAGCGGACAAGTATAGGCATTTTCAATGGGGCGCCCGGCCTTGTGTTCTGAGCGCTGCCAAACACACGCCGGGCGGCACTGGTAGTATTGCAGGTCCGTATTTTTGCGGACCCACAATAATACGGTCGTGTGAATGGGCCCTAATACAACAAATCGCATTAAAGTGACCATCCTGGTATGTAACAGAAGTGGATGTGGATTTGTTGTGTCACAAATATGACACAGATATGACTTCCGGCTACTCCTAAGGACATTATCTAAGTGGCCTCCCTGGTCATCATCCTTTAACTCCAATACAGGGATCTGACCTCCACTTACAGGGAAACCACCAGGCTGCTTCCCCATATAGTGGTCTCTTTTCAGTGACCAGAGATACACTAGTATGGAGCACCAAGAGATCAGGGAAAATCATTGTCTGAAAACAGTTTGAAGGTCAGGGTGGACAGCATAGCGTTATCACAAGGGACAGGCAGAGGTCAAGCAGCAAATAGTCAAATCTGGTAGACTTTGGTACACAGAAAAGCAGAAATTACAATACAAAGCACCTTTGTAGAAACTGGTACACTAATAAACCTCTTGCTCCGACATGTTCCCATAGGGAAAGGTGCCTTAAATACCCTAGACAAGCTAGCCATGGGCTGGACAGATTAGGATCTGTGCACTGGACTTTTTAGAGCAAGCACGTGGTCACACCATACAGACACTGCAGGCACTGAGGCACTGCAGGCAAAGAGCAGGCTGTACACCAGCATTGAACGGATGAAACAGTGAGACGCCCATGGGCATGGACCACCAGAGCACAAGGACCGGGAATCGGGGTGCTCTTTTGACACTGTTTACGTGGGTCTTTTCTGACACTCCTGTTTATGGGGCACTTTCTAGCACTCTTTTTCATGTGGGGGAACTCTGCTAGCACAGTGTATGGATGGATATTCCCCTGAATTTGTTAATGGACTCACTTTGTTTGCATGTGATGGTGGCATGCTGATTGTCAATCTGGGGTGTCTACGTGATCTGTACTTGTAAGCATGGTTTACACAGAAAAAAAATACAGTTTCCCTGCAAATGATCCTTAAAAGTAGGTAATTTGTATCTTTATATATTTTGCTTCTTCCATTGAAGTTGTGTAACTCATGCTTTATGGGGATGTTTTCACAGGTTAGCCCCCTCCTGTGCCCTCTGCTCTGAATCTGATATTGTAATGAAGAAGGCTTTCTACCTCTCGTTTTATGCTGTCACCAAAACCCTATAAATACCCTTTTCCCCGAGAGTACAATCACAATAAACAATATAACAAAGGCATATCTCTGTAACCTTGCTTTTTTGTTTAGGCAATAAAACATCCAAAATGACAAATTTCTGTTACCTTTCTTTGATCCATGTGGAGGCTTCTCGGAAAATTTATGAAGACCGGTTTGACCAAGTCGTGCTGGCTTTTTGGAAAATTGATTTCCGTGTCTCCCAGGCTTCACTGCCCATTTCCAGCTCATTGCAAATTGCATATAGGAGTTTTGATTTGGTACCAGCTCACCCCTAAATCCCATAGTATGATTGTTTGGAAAACATCGTCCATATTTTCTCATGGCAGGGGGAGACTGGTGCTTCACTCTAGAAATGACCTGATTTAAAGCTATGTTCCTAATTTTCTTGGGTAAACTGAAGTATATTTACAGTAAGTGTATGCCATCCAAATTCATAACGATCAAATGTGATGTCCAAATATGTCATGTCACTAAAGTTCCATATTATATCATATTACACAGCAATGAATAACCTAAGACATTACTGTAGATGAGTACTTTGTGTTGGATGTAATAGGTGAGAAAACTGCTGCCAGATCCCCCTGAGAACAAAATGATGGGACAGTTGAAATACAACTGCCTCACAATTATCTCCTATGACTCTGCTGTCGGGGAAGAGTTAGGAGGCCACCATACAAGTTAGATGGTCATCTGGTCCTGCCGAAATCAGTGGGTTCAAACGGCATTTAACTATGTATATGTATATATTTATGGCCCACTTAAAAGAGTTCTCCGGGAATTCATAAAATAAAATTACTAAAGATACTTAAATATTAGTTTATTACAAATACATTCCCAAGTACCTTTTAGTAGTTATAATGGCTTGTTGTGTCTGGGGAGCAATCATCAGGGAAAATAAAATGGCCGTCGTCCTAATAGTATCTGCAAAAACCTGCCCTAATCACACAGCAGCACAAGTTACTTCAGGATACTGAGCTAAAGAGCTGCCCCGTCATCCTCTCTGCTCTGCTTGTCAGAGGTTATGAGCTGATAAGTTCTTCAGCTGAATCTCTGTGGGAATGGAGCTCATGAGGAGACATAAAGTCCAGAGAGGATGGGCAGGATAGACTGTGGTAATGTGGAACTGTGGTAATGGAGACTGCATACAAGTACTGCTGCCCATTACCACATCCACACCTCCTCTCTGTACTTCTCATTGACTCCATTCCTACAGAGATTCAGCTGAAGATCTTATCAGCTGTATAGAGAATCATAATCCCTGACAAGTAGGAGAGGAGGATGAGGGTGCTCTTTACCTCAGTGTTGTGAAGTAACTTGTCCTGCTGTGTGATTTGGACAGGTTCTGAGTACTAATAGGACGGTGGCCATTTTATTTCTCCTGATGATTGCTCCCTAGACAAAAACAAACTAATGAAAGGTATTTGGGAATATATTTACAGTAAAGTAACATGTAAGTATCTTCTAAATCTTAGTAATTTTATTGTATGAATTTCCAGAGAACCCTTTTAACAAGGCTCTACTTGGGTAAAAGTAGTGTGATAACTGGAGTTCAAAACAGTTTGCATAACAGACAAGATTCAAAGATTTAATTCTGGACACAGATTGACATATATATGGAATATAACCTATGGGAGACCTACATATACTGGATGGATGCTGGAATCAGAACACAGTACACATCTTTAATATACACCCTGTCCCAATTCTGTAGACTAATTCTGCCAAAGGGAGAGTTGAGTTATTAATATATCATTGAGGAAATGTTCTCCAGTGTGAGGAGAAATCTCAAGAAACCACTTCCAGATCAAGACATGTTCTTCCACAGTCCATTTTCCTATGGACATCTAGTACAGTTCTCTTCTTATTGAATGCTCTCTTTCCATCTCAGCCTAACTAATGACAGAATAATCTCTTGAGAAAGTCTCTTCCAAATGACTTGATTATGCTGCCTCCATAGTTCTTTATTTTTTTCTAACACAAAGACATCAAAGAAGGCTCATTTCAGCACATTGGTGCCATGTTTATTAGCACCAAGTCCTCTGCCCAGTAGAACAGCCTACTCACCCAAAGGGCCAGCCATGTCTTTTCATCTTTTCATAGTATCTCTTTTGCTTTATGTATATGGTGTCGTTAATAATATATATCATGCAATGGACAACTTTGAAAAGTTTGGGTAAAACTACACACCGAGTTCCTAATGCATCATTATAATCTTGCCTTCTACAATGAAAAAGTAGATTGTTTTTGGAATTGATGACGGGTTCCTGGACCGTGCTTATTTATTTATTTTGGAGTCACAATCTTCTTAGATGTTGTATGTCTGAAGTCGAAAAAGAACCTTTGATCTTTGCTTCATTCCCCACGTGCTCTCCAACATCAAAAGATCACTTTTGAAATTTTTATCATGGCAACACACTATTTTCAATATTTCCTCAGTCTGCATGTTCTGGGTCATCACAGCTTTTTGTTTCTTTAATGGCTGAACAGGGAAATAACTGGAAGAAGAGAGGAGACATTAAGATCTTTTTTTTTACAGTCCGGAACACGGCAATGAAAATCAAGTGTAATTGTCCATTGTTAAAGCAAATGATCATCTAGTGTTAAGTTATGCTTGATTTATTGTCCATAGAAACTAAAATATGAGACGATTTACTAGGAAGAGACATAAATTTCACAAATTACGGTGGAAAAGTTACAAGATCTGTGTGGATGTTATGGTTCAGCCAAGTTAAAGGACATTCCTCCCTAAAATCAAAAAGTTGCCTGACAAAAGAAGTCTCTAGGACTTGCACCTATGTTATCCAGGCAAAGAATGGAGAGGCAGCCATGTACAGCCTGTGCATAACTCTCTTAATCATTTTGAAATTTCAGAAACAGCCATGCAAGCATGTTCAGCTGGTTATGTAACTCACATAGATGGGAAAGGAGAGAGCCACACACATACATGGCCTCCTCTACATTCATTCTCTGCCTGTAAGCCAAAGGCACATCATTAGGAAGAACAGAGGTAACAGGAGCTCATGTTCTCAACATTGGTGCAAGCTTTAGAGGTAAGGCTTAAATCATTTGGATATGCCATACATGTCTGAGATGGGAATATCCCTTTAAAGAGGCTCTCTCTAAACAATCCATTTCATAATTCAGGCTAGCCTAGTGATCAGCCGAATGATGTGTGTCCAACTTCATAAAGCCCCAAGTCTCCAAAGCGGACTTTGATCCAAATTTCAGGATAAATTTGATTCGCCCCAAAGCCAAATTTCCTTGTGCTTAGTGGTAGCAAATCCATTTTACCTGTAATAGTGTAAAGAACAAAAATAAAACAGGCCGGCTGCTGCCATCTTGCTTGAAGATCTTGCATGAAATCCTGTGCATGGTGACATATGAAGTCACAGCATCGGCCTATGTGACAAGATTCTGCGCCAAATCTTCAATCAAGATGGTGGCGGCTGGTCCATAGCGAACAAATGCATGAGATAAGTGTGATTTTTTATTTTTATTTTTTAATTTAACACTTTGTTCATATGCAATCAGCAATGAACGCACCATCTGATGGATACATTGATGGGAAGAGGCGCAATTGCCATTCCCTGTCATTGCACCCACTTCTTTAAAGAAATGTACATCGTGATGAAGTAATTCATCACAAAGCTAATTGTTTTTGTAAATACTTTGCTCATCTCTATATACTACCCTATAGAATTTCTCAAGTGCAGCTTGTTCATTCCTGCAGAGTGCTGTCTGGTGCTAATTTATCATGCGGGGCCCAATGTAAGATGTTTCTTAGGACCCACAGAGAATAAGTAATGCATTGCATTTACAAAGTGACTCCACTTTTTATGCAGATTCCATACAAACTGTAAAATGTCATTCAGAGGTGAATTTAGGCTTTAAACAAAGAACATGAACTGAAATTAGTATTTAATTAAAACCACAGGAGTAAAAGATATCAGAAGACAGAGCAGAGGCAGGAGCAGCCTGGCGAGCCCTGGGAATATTGGCGGCTATTCGTTTTCTCCCTCTATCAGTTGCGAGGCACTGTACCTGATCCACATATAATTGAAACAGCATTTTTGTTGGCAACAAAACAACTTGTTCAGCCTGAATTGTCTCATCTTTGCACTAATTAATACATCCCCAATCAAAAGCCTCTTTTTTTTTTTTTTCTCCCCTCTCCAAATCCGTCAAGCTATCAAACTTTATACACAGCAGTTCATATAGCCAAGAATAATATTTTCCGCTGGTTTATCACACTGATGTACCGTACGGGTCGGGAGAGGGGGAGATAAAATAACGCGGTATTGATTAAGAAATAATACCTGATGAAGTCATTATCATAAGATAATTGACCATATCACAGATAAGCCCGTTAATAGGAAGCTGGGGGATTTTAACTTTCTTGAGGTCAACTGCCTCTTGTTAATTGCCAATTTACAGGCTCTAATCACCATGACAGAAATAATGAAGGCACACAAAAAAAAAAAAGAGTGAAAGTAAATTATTCTGACTTTGCATTCACTTGAGAGACTGACCGAGCAGATCATGGCGTGTAAAATTGAGTTCATTGCTAGATTGTGCTACCAGACCTACATGGTCCAAATCATAAATTTACTTCAAAAACACTGGCACAGGCAAACGATCCAGAACATACCATGATTTATATACATACATGGTAGGATAGAGAATTGCCTGAGAGATGAGAATACAATGAATTAAAGTGTATCTCTGTCCTGATTTATTTAATAATTTATCTTTATAAACGTATTATTTATAAATCTTTTATCTTTATAAACATGTATTTCAGATAGAAAGTTATAAATTCTCTACACAGAGTGAAATTATAACATTTTTACTGTGTGTGCCACCACTAGGGGGAGCTCAGGCACTACTGCATACTGTTTCAAGATTCATTGTATGCATTGTATTCTGTAAGCTCCTGGGTTCCCTCTAGTTGTGGCTGCAGCAAACAAGAATTTTCTTTATGTGCTTAGGATTTGACGCTCTGTATCATGAAAATGTATCCTAAACCACTATAAAAGCCTATGATAAAATTAAGAGGCACAGAATGTCACACAGGGCTAGTCAGTTTTGTGCTTCAAAAGTGTGGGAAAATAGGGTGACCATCCATGTAGGAGCTGTTAGAATGGCCATATTCACTCAGACAGGGGTGCACCACCAATGAGGCTAGGTGAGGCGATTGCCTCAGGCAGCAGCAGGAAGGGGCAAGAGAGGGGCAGCCGAAGGGCCGTGGACTGAAGGGAAGGAGCTAGGTTAAAAAAATTTGCATTGGGAAGGGGGGGGGCGCAGTTTCAGTTTTTGCCTAATGCAGCAGAAAGGCTAGGTGCACCCCTGCACTCAGATTTCCAATATATTGATGTAGCTAACAAATAGATAAGTCCAATTTTTGCCGCTTGAGTTGTGAAGACTCACTGGTTCTCTCATAGGTCCAAGTCTTATGGAAAATCACTGGCTGGCACATTGGGGGCATTGTCACTGTAAAAATTATAGTACCGCCATGGGGGCATTGTGTGGCACTTAAAGAGGTCACCTCTCCTGACGTCTGTTTTAGTAAGCACTTGCTTTAACACTTTAATAAGCACTTGTAATAACAATTCTGATGTCGCTATTCTTATATGTTGTGTCATTCCTCTATTATTCCTGCTACAAGTGTATGCATAAATTACCAGTGTCTTCAATAAAGGGACGACTGGATGTTATTAGTTGGGGGTTTCCCTGCCCAGTCTTACACTGGTAGCACTGATTGGATAGTCAGAATGTGCAGAGCACAAACCCTTTGCTTGTAATACCCAGCTGGACCATTATTGCAGACTGATGGCAATTCATCCATAGACTTCACGTAGGAATAACAGAGGAATGGTACAACGTAGTTACAGTATATGAAAAGATGGTCCAGAATTGGTGTTGCATGGGTAGACACTATGTCACAGACATGTCAGGAGAGATGACAGGTCCTCTTTAAAATGTGGCTTGTGTGTATGTTGAGGGTTTTCCATTTCAGAATGATGGAGCACATAGAAGGTACCATCTCAATGAACACATGTTGATCTGTATCTTTTTCTTCATATCGCAAAAATTGCAAAGTATTCTTGAGGAGAATAAATTTGTAATCATTTTCAGAAATGAAATATTAAAGTGCAAGGATGGAAAATCCCAGAGGTGATTACCAGTGGATATGATTGAAGGCCCTCAAAATGAGATTGGGCACTTTTCACGAACATCACATATCACCAAGCCAATCAAGAATAATATTCCTCTAACATTTTCCATTTATTAGGAGAAGAGACGACATTCTCCCCAACACTGAATGGTACAGAACACAGCGTGGCTCCCGCCTGACACGTCTTTAGAAGCATTTTAATACATAGCAAGACCTTCTTCCAATGCTGCAAATGACAAATAAGTTTGTCCTTTTCTCCCTTCATTTCGTCGGTTTATAATTGATGTGGACCCTGCTCAAAAATACAACACTCAGCCAGTGCTAGAGTATATGAAAAGTGCATGAGCAGCGGGCGTCCTCCAGAGAGGTATTCCAACACCTCCTCTGCCTAATAGACAAAGTTGCTACAAAGAGCAGAGAGTTCCAAGAGAATAAAAAAAGATGTCAAGCCTCGGAGTAGAAGTCTACTGATTAACTGAACGCACTTGTCTTCAAATTAAATCTTAACCATTTCTGTCAATGAAACAGAATTTTGGCCTTCATTTTCACATGGGATAACGAGATGAGCTAATGAGTTAAAACACATAAAACTAAGATATAAAGATGTAGCAGGACTGAGTTGCCCAGGCATAGTTTATGATTAGTGTTGAGGAAAGTTTTAGAAAATTTGATTTGGCAACTTGGCCAAATTTTACAAAAAAATTAGCTTTGTGACGATCTACTTCGTGATGAAGTTAATTTCTTTATAAGTAGTAGGCGCAATGACAGCGAACAGCGATTGCGTCACTCCCCGCCATTGTACCCCTCAGATGCCGTGTTCATCGCGGCATCTGACGTTAATGTTAAGGTCTATAAAAAAAAATAAAAATCATACTTACCTCATCCATTTGATCGCAAAGAGCCGGCCGTCTCCATCTTGATTGGAGAACCAGCGCGTGATGACGTCATCAAGTTAGCCGGCGTGGTGACGTCATATGTCATAGCGAATGACATTTCACGCAGGATTTTCAATCAAGATAGTGGCAGTGAGCTCTTTGCGCTCAACGGATGAGGTAAGTATAATTTTTTTTTTTACCCCATTTCAGGGAACATCAATTCGTTACCACAAAGCATGAAGAAATTCAGCTTCATGGTAAATCAAATTTTTCTTGAAATTCAGATCGAAGTCCACTTTGGACACTTCGATTCGCTCAACACTATTTATGATATAACTAAATGTTCTCCTCAATATTCTACAGAACTGCACTTTATCTTAGGGGTGCTCTAGCTTTCAAAATACTGTATCCTTACAGAAAGAGGTGCTACAGTATAAGCAAGTCTCCCACCCATACCGTTGGGTCTGGCCACAGCTCAACACCAATCATTTACAGTATATCGGGGCTCAGTTGTAGTACCGTACTCAGCCACATGGGCATGAATGGCACTGTGTTGGGCAGTACAATGAAGCAATTCTTGGTGGTGGGTCCAGGAGGTCATATCCCTCATGCATCATACATTCATTGCTTATACTATATATCTTTCTTTATGAAGAGGTGGATAGAATGAATCATGGGATGATTAGCCACTTCCATCCAGTTATAAGTTATGTTTTACCAGAGCATATAATTATATTTAATGCATGATGCCCATGCCAACATCTCCCTATTGTCTTTAGTAGGTTCAAAGCATTATAAAACCTCCTTATTGGGGTCAGACTGGCCCAACAGAGTACCAGAGGGTCCTCCGGTGGGCCCAGCCTCTGATACTACAATGGGCCCTAAAGATTCTGGAGGTTAAAAAAATTGGCTGCCTTTAGAGACAATTTTACTTGCCACTTGGGTCTATTTCTCCGAAGCCTATTACACTTTATTGATGATACAGGGATTGGGCCATAGGAACAATTTCCTCTGGTGGGCCCCTGTCTGACACTGATCCTCTTTCTCATAAAAAATACACTGATTCAAATAAGAGTGAATGTCTAACTATTAGCATAAAGTGACAGTGCATGCCAATGAAAGTCTTCACTCTGTGGTGCCACTCAATGAATCATTGGATTCATGCCTCAGTGTAGACCAGGGATGCTCAACCTGCTCTCCAGCTGTTGCAAAACTACAACTTCCAGCATGCCCTAATAGCTGTAGGCTGTCCAGGCATACTGGGAGCAGTAGTTTTGCAACAGCCTGAGGGCCGCAGGTTGAGCATCCCTGGTGTAGACTAAGATCCAGTAGGTTCCTTGTGCATCTACTTTTTTCTGTTTCCTTCTTTGCTTTGTAAGTTATTGTGCTTGTACTCTAGGCCTGGCTATAATATTGGCATTTGGATGTTTATGTCTCCCTTATTTAAAGCACTGCTGTTGAAGGTTTGGACCTCCTTGGCTTCTTCCAGCAGTTTCCTAGGCTTTTTACGGCTCACTCCTGATTTACCGCCTTTTTATGACTGCTATAAAAGAACACGCATCAGGGAATGTCATCAAGTGATGAGGAAGCTTCCTTTTGCCTTGTCAGCTGAAGTTGAGCATTGTAATTTACATGGCTACCTTGTGGCTCCGGGTGTTTACCTCCCCCGAAACTCGTTTTCCATTAAGAGAATGAGATAATTAAAATACATCCATGTTCCTTGAGATGTCAAACCAATTGAGGAAGGCTTTGCCTGGGAATGACGCTGACTGGGCTGCCCCACAGAGAATAGCAGAGGTGTGATACAGTTATACAGATTTTTCAGAAAGATTCAACACTTGTCCTCCATGAAATAAACACAAGCCTAGACAATGTGGGAGGTCAACTCATGCCTCTGCATTTGGAGAACAGCAAGCCCTTCCTTTTGATCTTCTACAGCAGTGAGGTGCCCCCTCTAGTGGTCATGTGCAGCTCATAAGCCAATCACATTTTCTGTTCACTGATTGAATTAAGAAAATCACCTGACACTTAACAGGGTTTTCTGAGATTTTTTTTTACTGATGACTTATCTTCTGGATAGGTCATCAGTATCTGATCAGTGGGGGTCAAAGACTCTGGACCCCCACCGATCAGCTGTTTTGAGAAGGCAGTAGCGCTGTACATTGTACAGCGCCTGTGCTTGGTATCGCAGCTCAGCCCGAATCACTTGAATGGGACTGAGCTGCTCCTAGGCTATGTGATCAATGAATGTGTCGTCACTGGCCGAAAAAAGCAGATCAAAGGCTGAAGTGCTCACAGGAGCCCCGAAGCCTTCTCAAAAGCTGATCGGCAGGGGTCCCAGGTGTCAGACCTCCACTGATCAGATACTGATGACCTTGTAAATTAAATCTCGGAAAACCCCTTTAAAGGGGACTCCTAGAAGAAAATGTTCTATTGACAGTAGGGAAATTTTAGGTCACTGATCGCCACAATATGAATATTTATAAAATCAAAACGGATGATCCCCACCACTGGACCTGAACAATAGCTGAATAGCATTGACAAAAGGGGATAAAAGGATGGCTCATGGACTTATTCAGTTAGTAAATCATCTTTGAAGGGAATGTCCAATTTGTTAGTCTACAGCACTTAATTTCTATATACATTGCTAATTCATTTTATGGTATATCTTTATAGTGACAAGAAACAGAGCGCCAGATATCCTGAGGTAAAATGATTACCTGAAAGCACCATTAGAGGGAGCTTAGGAGCTGTCTGCACTGTTTTATTAACTTTAATATATAAACCGTATAGAGTGAGTGCCCTAGCTCCCTCTAGTGGTGGCTGCAGGCACACAGAATTTTATTATTTAACTATGTGAATTAAGGGGATCTGTATAAAAAAAGTGGAGATTCAATGACTGTAAGGACATACTGAGAAATTAGTCAGCACAGAATGATGGACCTATTTAACTCAAAAAAACAAAATTGTGTTCAAGTGTGGACATGTTCATGCTTGTGGACCTTTTCTACAATTTCCACTGCCCCGTCGGCTCTGCAGGTCCCAGATCTCCCTACATCAACATTCGCTTTGATGCCAGATCATGTCACCACTGCAGCCAATGACTGGCCACAGTGGTGACGTGACACTCATGTGTCATATGCCCCAGTGACATGATGTACAGGTTGCAAATGACCATTGCACTTGTATGTATACCTGCTGCTTTATGCTCCAATAATTTTAGCCACCTTGCAATTGCGTGGGTACAACACGTCATTAACACTTACAATTCCATACGTTCATCATAGATTTACATTAACACTCCCAGATCACAGTGTCATCCACCGTGATCACGAAATACCGTAATCGCCGAGTGCAATATTTCTGTGGAGCTGGAGCCTGAGGTAACCGAGCAAGTCAGCCAAATGTAAAAAGAAACAAACTACAAAGAAAAGCCAGCCAGGCAAAATATAGAGAAGTCGCCCAACTTTCTGCCTACCTGTAATGTGTTATTTTAATGGTGTTTAAAAATGTAAAGGAAGAAAAATGGAGTCTTGCCTCAGAGGAGATTGCTCGCTTAATACAACAGGTAAGAAGACAGTGCATAGTTATTACAATGATAGAGCTTACAGTTTATCAGCCGGCACCGGCTAACAACACAGGCAAAAATAAGCAAGACAAATGGAGGCTTAAAAAAACAAAACAGACCCGTATTTTCTAATCAAATCTTGCCCCGCAGTGTCTTCCTCACCCCGAGTCATTTTTTTAGGACATAACAGTCATGAGTTACCATAACTTCGGTGATTACACTTTATCTTGGCTTTCTAAAGGTATTAAAAGAGAAACAGGAGGACGTATTAAAGAAAAAAAAAGCTCATGCTTTAATCGTGATTTGGGTGAATGCAATCGCTGGAGATCTAACTGTTATTATTGCGTGGAAATAAACATCTGTTTCATTTCCACTCTATCTGCGCCCGCCCGGAATTTATCTCTAAGCCGCACGTTCACTGGGAATCTTATATTCCATAAAACGCTAGCAACTCCATTATATTAAGCCTATTGTTTATTTCCATTAGCCAGTTTGCAGGACGTGTTGTATTTTTGTGGGTTTTTATGATTGGGAACAGGAAAGTCCTTGCAAAAAAAGTAGCTTAGCCAAAGGAGTATATAGAACAGAGAGGAACACAAAGCAAAGATCAAAATGGGCTACCATATGATGCTGAACAGCCACCCAGATCAGAAGGGTTTGGTGTTTGTTTGCCCCTAAAAGCCGTTTTCATGAATGTTGGGCTAATTGCCCATCCCTCTGAAGAGTCTTGCCATATATAAGTTACGGTCCATTCACACATCCAAATGTGTTTTGCGGATCAGCAAAACACGCTCACCGGCCATGTGCCGGCACTATAGAAATGCCTAATCTTGTCCGTGGCTACGGATAAGAATAGGACATATTCTATATTTTTGCAGGACCACGGAACGGAAGTGCGGATGCGGACAGCACACTGTGTGCTGTCCCCATCTTTTGCGGCCCCGTTGAAAATGAATGGGTCCACACCCGTTCCGCAAAATTGTAGAACGGATGCAGAACCATTCATACGGATGTGTGAATAGACCCTAAAGCAGAAAGGACAATGGAATATACAGATTTAATAGAGCCCTATAGGAAAATTTCGTATGTATCCTTCAAGTGAAATTTTTGAAGTTATTGATCACTGTAATTTTTTAGATCTTGACCTCTGCTGATATGCAATGTGAGAGATGTGCCAGTGTCCACCTCACTGTGTAGTCTATAACATATATCTACAGGGTGGCTTCCCCACTGATGAATCTCTTTTTCCAACATATTTCTAAATAGAAAAGCAGAGTCATTTTTAATTTAAAAAGTTGTGCTTCAGTGCTTAATAATTGACAGGTGGCCTAAATACACTGATAAATCTCCTATATATAACTATAAATCCTCTGATTTCCATGACATGATAAAACTGGCCACTAGAGGGAGTTACGGGTATATGAATTACTATTGTTTTAATAAACTTACTATTGAATTCAATGGAAGCTGTAAAATCTCCTTGAAATGTGCTCCCCTAACGGTGGCTGAAGGGAAATGCTGTGAATCTATGTCAGGAAGCAGGAGAAGCCCCCTCTCTTCATGGCCCCTTAGTAGTTTCTGGGTCTGCCTCCATTATGAGTATACCGGGAATGGACCAGCTAAGTCCAGATCCCCACTTTCCAAGGGCACCATAACATCTACATGGCCTGCCCCTTTTGGTATTTATGGGTCAAAGCCTTCATTGAAGCTCCAACCCATAGGCTTTGTCCACATTTCCGTGTCAGCAACACATACGTGAAAAAGGCATACTTGGAGATGTCCGCGATGGATCCGTGGTTGGTCCAAGTGTCCATTATTACCATCCGTGTGTCATCCGTAATTCACTGACGTTGCTCAGCTGAAAATTAATTTCCAAAGTATAACCTATCAGTCTTCAGTGAAAAACGGACGCACCATGGATGCCATCCGTGTTGTGTCCGTTATTTTTACGGACCCATAAACTTCATTGGGTGTGCTTGGTCTGCATCATGGATCAAAGTAGTGCATGTCTCTGTGATTTTTTTATAGACCCGCGGTCAGTAAAAAAATACTAGAAGACACATTTAAATCAATGGTTTGTGTGCTGTCAGAGGAAAATGCGGAGAGAGCACATCTCAATGAAAAACGGAAATGTGGACGAGGCCAAAGACTCATTCAGAGACTGGCAAACACGTTTAAAGGTCTATTCCATTAAGCAGTGTGGAGGACAGCTACAAAGAGCATCTCTTGTTCTGGAGGACCCAAGACGTCTGTGCATTATATGGACAGGCCATTGCTTTCAGTGATGAATGTGTAATACCTCCTCTCTCCTGCAGTGGCACTGCAGTGAAATTACACTATTTTTTTCAGGTTTCCCACATATTACAAATGATCGCAGTGGGCGCCCTATGATGAAGAGTATATTAGTTGGTGACTATGGTCTACATGTCCTCCATGCATTATGAGGGCTTCATCAGAAGATGACCAATCATAACAACCAATTTATCCTCCAATTCTGAAGTCTACAAAATCATCTCCTAAATAAACATGCTCAGAGTAAATGAACCGCGCGACAAGTGAGCTGAGCCTCATATTCAACATTTATTTTATTATGCATTAGGTAATCCTTTTATTGCCTTTTTTTTTGCCTGCGTGCGCTTGGCACCAACAGTAGAGGAATTATCCCAGATCTCTCTGAAAGGCTATTTTATTTCAATTACATTTGAGCACAGTTTTCTCCGTTTTGCAGAATCGCATTTTTAGGAAAAAGTATATTTAAGAAAGAGCAACCATTTGCCAAAGTGATATTTTATAATGGTTAGAGTACATATGGAAACCGCACATTAGGCGGCTTTATTATCTCCATAGTAACCCGGCCCTTCACACTTTTTTATTTCAATTGAGGAGAACGTATAATAATCCCTGTTAAGATGTAATATTAGAATTATGTATTGTGGATTTAGTAAAATACGACCAAAGAATTTACAGTTTTATGTATTATGGTCACGTTGAGAATCACCAGAATTGCTTCAAGTGTCACATCGGCTTGATTAAAACCGGGTCTGCAATCAGCAAATGTAAAGTCCAACATCCTTTTTATGTTTTTATGACTGCAGCTCTTGATGCTACTTGAAAACCATCAACAAGCTGCTGTTGATGGATCTGGTATCCTTATTATGTGTTCCTAGTTAGAACTTGGAGGGTGATTTATCTAGGGGTACACCTCAGGCAGCACCAGGTAGGGACAAGTGGGGGGCAGCAATGAGTGCTTGCATTGTGGAAGCATTTATCTTGCACTTTCATATTCAACTGTATCGCTGTATTAACCAATGTAATATGCTCTGTTATGTGCCCCCCAGTAATATGCCCCGTTATGTGCCCCTAGTAATATGCCCTGTTATGTGCCCCCAGTAATATGCCCTGTTATGTGCCCCCCAGTAATATGCCCTTTTATGTGCCCCCAGTAATATGCCCTGTTATGTGCCCCCAGTAATATGCCCAGCTGTGCCCCCCAGTAATAAGTTGTGCCCCCAGTAACATGCCCACATTGTGCCCCCCAATAATATGTTGTGCCCCCACAGTAATATGCCCACCTTATGCCACTCACAGAAAGTTAAAAAAATAAACAGCATATACTTACCTTCTTCCTAGAAGCATCTGCAGGAGCACCAGGACATCGGTTGATCTGGTCGTGGAGAGCCTGCAGGGGGGAACGGAGGGATGATGAAGCAAGCAGTCGATGCTGGCTGTCTGCGTCATCATAATACAGGCAACTGCTGCCAGAAACTGGGACATACCTCCCCCCGTACCGGAACAGCAGGACAGCCACTGCAATCCAGGACTGTCCCGCTGGATCCGGGACGGTTGGGAGGTATGTCTTTTGCTCAATGCCCCTGTACTGGCAAAAAAATTGCCAACCGTCCAAAATAGTTGACTTTTTTCCCCATGCCTCTGAACTAAAATAGACGTGTCCGCTATTTTTTTTAGCCTGGTGGTACTTAACTAGATTATTTTGGTGGTATTTATTATCATTTTACAGCTCGCAGTAAATGCTGGTAATGAGTTCTTATCAGTATATTGAGTTATAGACATGTATTACATATAGTCTTTATCATTCATTATGGTTTTCCAACTTGTCTGTAAAAAATGTCTGTCCTGGATATGTTGTCCAGAATAAAAGAAAAATTCTGCTTGGCAACCCTGCTGGCAATATGAGTTAAAACTATTTTTTTCTACTTATTGGAAAAAATATATTACAGTCTACAAGAGTGACACGTTTTCTATAAATGGCATCCATTTATTAGCTATAAATACCTTTCTATTAAAAGGAAAAAGAACAACAACTATAATGGAATTATAGAGCTCAACAACTGGTAACATACCAGATTTCTAGTACATGTTGATCTCTGAAAGCTTACGGTCACTGGCCTAATGTAGGTCTCGCGTCCTTCTGCCAAGCTGAGCGACGGAATAAACGGAACATGGGATTCTTGGGAGGTTATGTTACACAAAAGCTTAAAATAGGAATAAAAGTCTGGTGCTAATCTTTATGATATAAGTACGTGCGCACACATAAAATAGGCTGAACAAATACTCTTTATTAAGACTATTTCCATCTAGATTAGGAAATTTCCACCTAATACTCTAAGGGTACAGCAACACGGCCAAGTTTTTTAAGCAGTTTTGGATGCCAAAATCAGGGTTGGATCATAAAAGGTGAGAAAGTATAAAAGGACAGATACGACTTCTTCTGTTTTTTTAATTCACTACTGGTTATGGCTTCTAAAACCACATCAGGAAACTTGACTGTGTGACCATACCCTAACAGCAGACACATGCAACCCTCACTCTTGTGGCTAGTCAAGATTGAGCTCTCCCAGACAAGGCCTGACAGCCACTCCATCCGCTTTCTATAGTGTCACTGTATATAATGTCATTGTATAATACTGTTGAGGGGGCCCTGACAATAAAATCTTTTAGTCTCCCTCTTGAGGGGCCCCCTTGTGGGTCTGGGCCCCAAAGCAGCTGCTTCCCCTATAGCTACGCCCCTGCCTAACAGTGACTTAGTTACACATCGGTGCAGAGGCACCTGGGCTCTAATGTCTGTTAATCAAGCCAAGGTTACATCAGAAGTCAACATTATCATGGTTGCCCATAAACTGTGCAGCCTGGCTGCCGGATCAGCTAATTGCAGGACTGCCCCAGTACTAACCAGTTAAAACAATGGCAAGTAAAAGTGTAGCCCATACATTGATGGTTATCCAAAAGGAGATACTGCAGCTAGGCTGCATAGTCTACAAGCACCCTAAAAATGTCATATGGTAGGTGGGGTCCCTGTTACAGAGTTTGCATTAAGGCCCAGGACCACCACATTATGCCTATGTACTCTAATAGAAGGCACCCAGAACTTTCCAGCCCTTCTGGTGTTCCTTCCTGGCTTGGAAGACTCCTGATCTAATTTGTATAAAGGGGCATTTATTTTACAGCTCCTTAAGAGGGATTGTCTCTGTGACTGATTCCCTTTAAACCCAGAGAAGATGCTTGACTTTGAAACCTAATTTTAATTGGTGAATTAGGAGTACATTAAGAATGAAAATGACCAACCTTCATAAAACCTTCATAAAGATTCTACACATGACGTTCCAGCAACATGTTGTCTCACAGGGCAAGGCATGTTGCTCACAATCTTAAGAACAAAGCTCTTTGCCCTGTGTCGGATATTCGTGTTTATGGTACAGAGTGAATGACATAGCATGACATACTCATCACAACAGGAACAACATCACGTCTGCTCAGCAAGGAACTCGACACCCTTCACCGCTGTCTCTGATAGAGCATTAATTTACAATGACACCTTCTGGAAACTTCTCAACATTCATGAAAAATCTGCTTTGCCAATGCAACGTGCTTCAGTGTCCTAGGAATAAAGAGCAGACCAAATGGATGAATCACTGTCAGAACAATACCTCCGATAAATGGAAATAATTCTCAGCCATAAAGACCTGTGCATGATAATCAGGAAATAAGAAAAAAAGTAAAGTTACTGAAGAAATGAGCTCACTGAGAGAGGACTCAGATGTGGGAGGCAATAAAAGCAAAAGTGGTAAGGGAATTGGGGGGACATGAGATAGCTGCAACCTTGACATGTCCTTATTTTAACAATAGATGGTGATAGAACCTATTGTAGCCAATCAGATCATGAGAATAGTGCCAACAAGAGAAGAGTAGCCCCAACAAGAGAAGAGTAGAACACTGTGTAGCCATCAGACAATGGGAGTGATAACAGCAGGAGGAGAGTGGGCTAATTTTGTGCAAGGCAGGGACCTGTCCACTCATGGTCATATAAGTGATAACAGGGCCATGTATGACAAAAATAGCATTACGATTTGAAAAGTCTAATGGAGACAAATGAAAATTACAGACTGAGAAAGGCTCCTGTTCAGCACAGACTACTTCAGCAGAGGAGTATGTTGATCCTGTGGGGAGCAGTGACCTGTCCACTCTTCTGATTACATCACTTAGGAGATTGCTGTACATCTATGGGGCTGGTAATTTTGTGAGGAAGAACATAGAGACAAATGAAAAGTGAAGGAGATGAGTGTGGAAGGAAATGAACAGCAGAAGGAGATGAGTGTGCTCATCTTGTGGGAGGCAGTGACCAATCTACTGATGTAATCCCGATAGTAAATACTTAGCTGAGGGATAATCAAAAATCTGTCCATGGTCAGTGACTGGTATTGCTACTTCATCTCATTAAAGTTATTGAGTCTAAGGAAGGGAAATCTTCTAATCAAGTATGGATCAGATACATCCAGTAGCAGATTTCATATTACACTTTTTTTAAATAAATTGTCCTCAATACTGTTGATTACATCCCTTGCTATATAGATCTGTTCTTCAATGGGTTTTCCAGAAGGTTGCATTAGTAGCCAATTGTTAGGATAGGCCATGCATGTATAATCTGTGGACCTTTGCAGCAGTACCTTCCCTGGTGACCTCTATATGAGAGTGCTACTGCAGCTCAACCATGCTCTGGCCATTTAGTTTAAAGGATCTAAGCTGTAGTATCAAGCACAGTCACATTAATATGGACATAGGGCCATATCATTCCAGCGTGTCACCACTTACCCCTTCACTATGATAATTGGTGGAGATCCTAGGGTTGTTGAAGGCTATCTTAAGTATATGGCATCCTGACAACATCCCAGAAGTTTTTTTAATCACTGGAAAAAAACAAAATGTTTTTTTAACTTGAAAATTTGACTTTTTTGTCTACTCTGTTCCTGGCAAACTCTGCCGCTTTGACGCTTAGTCTCCAATATTATTTATTCATTCCCAGATAAATTGTTGTCTTTTCTGCTCTGCCATCTTCAGTCTGAGCTTTACTCATTCCTCATGCCCCTCGCTGAGGCGCCAAGCCATTGTACCAGGGAGCGGCTTACCCATTTCAGTATTTGAACCTGACACAAAAGGCAGTAATATGAAACACGCTGTAATAGAATGGACTCAGAGCAAACAACAGCTGATTTACTATGCTAATTTTAATTTTATATTACTGCCTGCAATGAAAATCCTTCTATTCTCGGAGCGGTCGTTGTGGGAGGTCTTGGTAAGCATTACATGCTATTATTACTTTCTGGAGAATGTATACATTTTCAATATCACACAGTTTTTCTCCTTCATTTTTCATGAGAAGTGGCTTTAGATTAATGACTTAGCCACTGAAGAAACGAAACACCATGTCAGTCTGATTTATTGACCACTTAGTGTTGATGAAGCTGCAAACAGGAGTCAAACAGATGTTGCAGCTGCATTTTTCTTTATCAGAAACTCACAGCTCTTTGCATTTTTAACCACCATGTCCATTGCTTCTTTCTGCTGACTCATGCAAAATAAATCTGATTTGCTGCAGAAAAAAGACATTCTTCTAAAGAAGTATAGAGTTTGCTGTAGTAGAACCATTGCTAATATATTCTGGTGGCTACCTAATAGAAGGTCCATAGACTCAAGCAGTATCCAAAGATCAACGTGGGATCCACCTCATGTAGATGACAAATTGAGGGTGACCTCTGACATTAAATGGATTACCTTAAAGGGGTTGTGCAAAGATGATAATGACCTATCCTCACATAAGCACTCCTACCCCTTCAAACAGCTGACTTCCCTGTGCCAATCTGATATTGATAACCACTCCACTGACAACTTATGAGACCAGTTAATCAGCTCAGCTTCTCACTTTAACTGACATCACTTGTCCTACCTTGGGGTTTCTCAACATTTCCCATAAATGTTTTTGATTGGAGGGAGGTCTGGTGCAGGTCACTGGGGCTAGGTGCCAACAAACCTCTTTGTCTCGCCCATGGTATTTAGGTATTTGCTAGCAATCTGAGTCTTTGCACTGGTGAAGGGAAACCTAGCTACAAGTCGATGATGATGATAATGCTCCATCTAAAATACCAAAGACAATAAATCAATTTAAAGGGTTGGATTTTGCTGAACAAATATATTTGATTCCCCTTATTCAATTAGAGTGAGAGTCAGTAATCCAGTCGGTGTCAGAAGAAATACATTCCAAAACATCCAACCCCTCATTTCAGCCTCTAGCGTCAAGAACCACTGCAGTGGATAAATTCCAGGAATTAGTGGAACAAGATCTCAAAGTATTACATGATTTAATTACATCACAGTCACCTACACCTACCAGGGATCAGCGAATACATTATGGAAAATAGAGAAAAACATCCAGTTTCTGAGAGACTGGGTAGATGGTTGGATCCCCTCCTTCAGCCTCTCGTGCATCCCCAAATGCATAAAGCTCAAAACGGTTAAATGACATGTACAAACTGTATGTTTCAAAGTGAGCTGATTATGCTCACCTTCTTGTGTTGTGCTAGATTAGGCACAACACTAATCAAAAGCCTGTCATTAGTGGTAGTCTCTGCTGCAAATGTTATCTAGGTCCTCAGGAGGCAAGGAACGTATAGAGGATCGGTGGACCTTCAAATCCAACTGTGGGTGACATCGCTTGGTGTAAAACACAACCAGAGCTGATAGCAGAGTGGTAACTTTTTTATTAGAACCTCTGAGATACAAAAGGTTTTTGCCAGCCAGAGGAGCAGTCAGCAATGCTGCCACGAAACACGCTGCTGTCTCGCCTCCTTGAAAAAGGAGTACTTGCACTCTCAAACACATAGGGGGGAATTTATCATTAGGAGAAAATTTGAAGTCAGTTTTGCTTCAGTCTGTGTTGGACTACTCTGTGTCACATTCATCAAATGTCACAGGTTCTTTGATAAATGTGGCTTGTTCTTAAACCTAACACTTCTGTCTAGAGAAGCTCCTCCACTTTTCCTACTCCAGCCTCCTCCTGGAGTGAGATTGCGACTTTTTAAAAAAGTCTCAATGATAAATCTGGAGTGAAACTCATTAACATAGCTAACCACACCCACTTTTCCACCCATATTACAAAACTGGAGTGAATGGTGTACACATGCAAAAAGTCACAAAATTTTGCGCAAGTAAGTGTAGAAAGTCGCAAATTTTTGCGCAATCTCATAAATTTTGCGCACAGGAGTGCAAAAAAAAGTCGCAAAAGCCCTGTTTTGCGACTTTTTGATGCCAGAATTCTTGAGTGAAGGTATGATAAATCAGGGCCATAGTATCTTAGAGTTTCTAATAAAGAAGCTACCACTTTACCTGCACTGGTTTTGTTTTGCGCCAAGAGAGGTCACCCTACAGGTGGATTTGAAGGTCCATCATAATCTACAGATACATAAAAGGGAGTCATCAGGCTTTGAATCAACTTGCGAACAAAGTCTGGTTGGAAGAGCTTACATGACTAATATGCAATTTCTTCTCTTTCTATACCACTACCCCCATGCTGTTGCCATTGGTGACTTGGAACATCATTTAAAACATTACATTACATACACACTGGATCTGTATGACTATATCACACAGGTGACATTCTTGATGACATAATTGCTTGCTTTTCAATCAACAGTATTACATACCAATCAGGGGTGATTCAACGGGGCAAAATACCTCCCATCAACTAGTAATAATGTTCTAGATCAGGGGTGCACAACCTGCGGCCTGGGGGCCACATGCGGCCCTCGATATCATTCTATGCGGCCCCCAACCATATGGTGACAGACATGTATGTCTATGCATTGTGGCTGCTCACATGTATTTTTCATGTATTCTCCCATTAGATGGGAATCCTGGAGGGTGTAACTAGTCATTTATGATATAAACAGTATGTTCAATATGTCATAAATACAATATTTCAGTTGGTAATACCCCTTTAAGTTTTATTTTCGGCCCTTGGGATTGGTTCAGTGTGACAATGTGGCCCCCAACCAGAAAAGGTTGTGCACCTCTGTTCTAGATAGATAGATAGATAGATAGATAGACAGATAGATAGACAGATAGATAGATCAATCTTGAAAAATGAGGCAGCACTCTGATGAAGGTGTTGAATTTTTTTTTACCCAAAAACACAATGTTTCACCCTTTCTCAAGCCCCACTGAGCTGGGCTGAAACGTTGTGTTTTGGGGTAATAAAATGGGTCCATCATCCTTCTACTGTACCTTCATTTTTCAAGTTGAATCTTTGTGTCCCCTCCAGTCCCTCCTATGGTCCTATGGATTTCTCCCATAAACTTCATCTTTTAATGACAGTGTTGCTGTTGTTTCTTTTGTAGATAGATATACGTACAGACAGATCGACATGAATGGATGGATAGATAGATGAGACAGACATACAAAAGAGATAGACTCTCCCACCTCAGCTGTAGATCTCTGCAGTTCATCCAGAGTGATCATGGGCCTCTTGGCTGCATCTCTGATCAGTCTTCTCCTTGTTTGAGATGAAAGATTAGAGGGACGACCGGGTCTTGGTAGATTTGCAGTGGTCTGATACTCTTTCCATTTCAATATGATCACTTGCACAGTGCTCCTTGGGATGTTTAAAGCTTGGGAAATCTTTTGGTATCCAAATCCGGCTTTAAACTTCTCCACAACAGTATCATGGACCTGCCTGGTGTGTTCCTTGGTCTTCATGATGCAGAACCCTGAGACTATCACAGAGCAGGTGCATTTATACGGAGACTTGATTACACACAGGTGGATTCTATTTATCTTCATCAGTCATTTAGGACAACATTGGATCAGAGATCCTCAATGAACTTCTGGAGTGAAAGTAAATGGGCCGAATAATTTTGCATGCCCAACTTTTCAGTTTTATTATTACAAAAAAAGTTCAAATGATCCAATACATTTCGTTCCACTTCACAATTGTGACCCACTTGCTGTTGATTCTTCACCAAAAATTTCAAATGTTATATCTTTTTGTTTGAAGCCTGAAATGTGGCAAAAGGTTGAAAAGTTCCAGGGGGCTGAATACTTTTGCAAGACACTGTAGATAGATAAATAGATAGATAATATATGAGATGCGGGGAAAGGGATTTCTATACTTTTTAAACAGGACTGCTTATACAGCTTTATTATGTACATTGTCATATATCAGTTCCAGGAACAAAGCCCTCAATCCATCATGGCAGCATCCTGCAGAGAGAGGTCTGCATTGGAAAAATTATGGATATATAAGTGGATAATGCTTACATACACAATTAATGGATGATTAATGAAAGGAGAGCGGAACATGTCCTACTCCTGTTGAGTGCCCATGGTGGCTAATATATAGAAATACCGTATATGCCGGCGTATAAGACGACTGGGCGTATAAGACGACCCCCAACTTCTGCCCTAAAAATATAGAATTTGGTATATACTCACTGTATAAGACTACCCCTCTCCCAAATGAAAAAAAGTCTGCTTTGATTTCAACATGTTAATTTTAATTCAAATGCATATGACATGCAGGTACTGTATATAGCAGCAAAACTGTCACTTATAAACATAAGGTTGTTTCAAACATGTACGGTAAAGCTAAAACTTTGCAAAACAAACAAGAGAGCAAGTGCCTGGTGATCATAACTGTAAGCTGCGATATTGTAACAGGTCTTGCTGGCATGACAGTTTCCCTTTAAAAGCCTTCAAAATCCTCCTGAGAATATAGAGAATAGTATGCTACTTCAGTATGCTAAGAGCAGGGCTCTCTACGCGCTGACGGGGAAAAAAAAAACACCTCACACAGTGCGGCCCCCGTATATCCGGCGTATAAGACGACCCCCCACTGTAGCCATTATTTTAAGGGGTTAAAAAGTAGTCTTATACGCCAGTATATACTGTATATCTTTTTCATATGTCTCCCATGAGGGCAGCAATGCTGAGAGTCATTTATACCCTGCAGTGTGTACTATATATCTGAACAGCAGGCCAGGCACTTTATAATCTAACAAACATAGTGTTCCCTGGTCGATATGTGTCAGCAAGGAGTCAGACTGGCAGTTGAGAGAGGGCATGAGAGACAAAAATGGTCTACCGTCCTGCCACCTGCTGACTGCAGCATCCTCCTCAGCTCTCTGATGTAGCTTCAGACTTTCATCTGAATTAAATTTAACAATTACATAAAATAATGCTACATATAGAATAGCTGGAGGTCATGGGAGGGGTCTCCTCCTTGATTTGTCCATTAACAGATGGGGTAGTGATCCACACTGCAGGGCCCCTGGCATTCATGCTTTATTGGGACCCATCGTTATAACTATAGGGAGTGCAGATGGAAAATCCAATTAGGTACCAGATAAGGATGAGATTGCTAACTTGGAGGTGGTTTCCACCTATATCCACCACAGATGTCCAATATGCTAGAAGGGTCCAAAACACCACCAGATATAGTTTCAGCTTGAGGAAGGCTTGCATTGCAAAATGTTGATGTTATATGCTCCAAAATACAGCACAATGCATCTGGCAGTGCCTTGAACTCTGTGTTTCAGCTAGTGTTGAGCAAAGCGAGCTTTGGATAATAGATCCAGTCACTTTGGTCAAAACTTTGAATGCTGTACTGATACCCGTCCCCATACAGCATTCAAATGTGAGGGTTCCACAAAGGTGAAATTCGTTATCTCCGAAGTCTATCCGAAGTTATCTACTGTGAATAACTTCGACCACTGAGTCTGTTACTTGAAAACCATTTTAAAACTTGAATCCGAAGTCAACTTCGGTACTGAGGTACCAGCTGGTAATTCGGAACCAAAGCCGACTTCGGATTCAAGTTTTAAAATAGTTAAAAAATCAAAGTCCGAAGTTATTCACCGAAGTCTCGTGATACTTCGGAGATAACGAATTTCACGTTGGTGGAACCCATACATTTGAATGCTGATATGTAAAATAAATATATTGCTATATGTGACTGATGGTACTGAGCATGCTCCGACAGCTGTGGTCAGATATTATAGAAAGGATGATGCTGATGGGGAGTGGGGCTGAGAAGACGTTGTGAAGAGTTATGTGAGGAGAGTCTGAAAGATTGTGGAGAGACCACTGAGAGGACAGTCATCAAGGAGCTGAGGAGACTGAGATCAGAGGTGAAGACATCACAGCTACAGGAGAATGGCTAAGAGCGGTTGGGACTATCAGTGTGATGTGGAGGTTGAAAGCCGAGGAGACACCTCAGTAGTCTGTGGAGATCTGCAGAGACTGACATTGGTCAAAAACAGCCCAAGGAAGTGGTCACATGACTCTCCGCAATGAATGTGGAAGATTCAACTAACAAACATTTTTGATATGGCATCAATGCGCCTCATCCTGTGTATGAGAAGTCTATGGGCACGAACAATCATATTAACTAATGAAAATTACCAGAGCGCTCAGTGATGGGCATCAAATTTGCACATGGAAAAGGACTCTTGGTCCATGCCTGCCTCCAGCAATATTCAAAACTGGTTTGATGATAACTCTTAGGTAATGCAACCTCTCTACTCCCTGCTGCCCCCTGCTGGTTGAGTGTCTGTACACAGCATACACTGTTGTGTGAACAGTATATAAGACATCATGGGTCTAGTACAAGCCAATCACTGCACCTCTGGTGGGGGCAGCTGGTTCTTCTGGCTGATTTCATACTGTTACTCTTCCATTGGTTGGGGGCAACCAGATATTCTGGCTGATACTGTTACCCTTCTGTTGGGTGAGGGCAACAAGTTCTTGTGGCTGATACTGTTACCCTTCTGTCAGGTGGGGCAGTCGGTTCTTCTGGCTGATACTGTTACCCTTCTGTTGGGTGGGGGCAGTCAGTTCTTCTGGCTGATACTGTTATCCTTCTGTTCGGTGGGGCAGTCAGTTCTTCTGGCTGACACTGCTACACTTCTGTTGGGCGGGAGCAGTCATTCTTCTGGCTGATACTGTTACTCTTCTGTTCGGTGGGGGCAGTCAGTTCTTCTGGCTGATACTGTTACTCTTCTGTTGGGTGGGGGCAGTCGGTTATTCTGGCTGATACTGTTATCCTTCTGTTGGGTGGGGGCAGTCGGTTCTTCTAGCTGATACGGTTACTCTTCTGTTGGGTGGGGGCAGTCAGTTCTTCTGGCTGATACTGTTACTCTTCTGTTTGGTGGGGGCAGTCAGTTCTTCTGGCTGATACTGTTACTCTTCTGTTGGGTTGGGACAGTCAGTTCTTCTGGCTGGCACTGTTACCCTTCTATTGGTTAGGGGCAGCCAGATATTTTGGCTGATACTTTTACCTTTCTCTTGGTTGGGGGCAGTCAGTTCTTCTGACGTATACTGTTACTCTTCTGTCGGGTGGGGGCAGTCAGTTCTTCTGACTGATACTGTTACACTTCTATTGGTTGGCGGCAGTAAGATATTTTGGCTGATACTGTTACCCTTCTGTTGGGTAGGGACTGCTTGTTACTAATTGCACTGCTCTCTGAATATTCATGTGGTTTCGGAGTCGTCGCAGCCTTCAGTCTGACGTCTGGGATTGCCGTTGTTTCCAGGAAGCATTAAGCCATAATTAATACATATGACACTGGTTCAGCCTGGCCCGGTGGCAGACAAGAAATCACAGAGAGTGCGGAGAAATGGAAGCAAGGACCCCCCCCCCTCCCCTGTTCTATCCCGCTCTGACACATTTTCATTATCCTTTTCAGCTTTTATTTGGAAACATGAAATTATTATTGAGCTGTTTTAATTTTTAGTTGTCGTTTCAATTAATTGAAATTCTTCTGTCTGAAGACGAGCGTGTGATATGCAGAGCGGCCTTTCTTGTTTCTCATTTAGCTGATAATTCTCCTTTTATAAGCAGTCGTTAGAGAGCCTGCTGTGTCGCATCTCGTTGCCCCTTCCGCTGTCTGCTCAGTATCTCTGTCCTGCTACCATGACTAGCTACAGATATAGCAGTGCTGTGTTTGTATTCGAAGCCACTCATCATGATAACAGTGTTCTATCTGCTGTTTTACAAAATGTTGCAGATAAACTTTTTCATCCTATGAGAACATAAGACAAGATGTATTAAGACAAATTTATTAAAGCCTGCACACCCCTTAATACATTTGTTTACTGTGTACACCACATACACTGCATTACTTGTCCTGTATTCATCAGTATCTTATCCTGAGTTACTTCAGAGCTGAACTCACTATTCTGCTGGTGGAGTCCCTGAGTACATACATCCTGTATTATACTCCAGAGCTGCACTCACTTTTCCGCTGATGGTGTCACTGTATACACTGTATACATACATTACATTACTTTTTCTGTACTGAACCTGAGTTACATCCTGTATTAAGCTCAAGAGCTGCACTCACTTTTCCGCTGGGGGTGTCACTGTGTACATACATTACATTACATATCCCATACTGATCCTGAGTTACATATAAAGTACCATAGTAGCAGACCATTTGACTGCTATGGGGCCCAGGGCAAGAGAGGGCTCAGTCTTAGTTGGGATTATCTCCTCTTCTACTGGAGGTGAAAACTTGGCCAGGACTCTACCCTCTAAAGGAAAAACTTTTAGCAAACGAAGCAGTGGAAAAATGGCCCAAGGGTCATTGAAAAGGGTTTAGGCAGAAACCCTTCTGTCCTGTGGAGGGTCGGGTTTGATCCTTGCTATGGGGTCCTTACTTCTCTCTGTAATGTATGTTTGTGAAGGTCGACATATATATATATATATTAAAATAGATATTCATAAGTTTTAACTGGGGACACTAGGGTACCTGTACTTTCTTCAGAGGTGTTTGATAATAGGTGTGATGACCGTAAACTGTGATGTTGACAATGAACGTTGCTTCGGGCCTCCTTTAAGTGAGAATGTTTGAAGTGTTAAGCAGCACTGGTGTCTTCAGAAGGGATGAAAGTCCTTTGTCAGCATCCTCCGCTCACCCAAGTGTAACTCACTCAAGCGCATGTGATTTGTTGGGCCAAACAGTAAACAGCGCACACAAAACTCAATTGCTATTTGTAGATATTTAAATTGCTTTAGATTAGCTATCACGCATGGCTTTAAGCTAAAATTGCATGTCTGTAGCATTTGATCCGTACAGAGTAGAATTACTCACCAGTCTCCCTGCAGAACTGGGGCTCGCTTGTCAACAGCCACAGCAAAAATCGTTCAAAACATAATTAGGGAATGTAGCCTGAAATTGACAGGGGAAGGCTGACTGCTCTAAAGGGTTAACAGCACATAAATGCATGGACTATGTAATAGTTGGGTATATGTAGAAGAGGCATCACCACTCACAGGATAAAGAACTACTTCTACTATGATGGCCATGAGATGAGAAACCAGTAGGCCAGTGGTGGACCTTTGAGCACATCACTGGCTTGGAGCCTGTGGTGGAAAAAATCTTGGGCTAAACTGGGTACCCTACTTTTCATGAGACTTTCTGCAACCACCCCTAGGAGGAGCTCACTGCATAAAGATTTACTGCATAGTGGGAGCATTAAAGTAAGCACTAGCAATACTTGAGTTTCAGGTTCATATGGGGTGAGCTCCCTCTGATGGTGGCCACATGTAGCCAGAATAATATCATTTACCAGACGTAAAAGTCCATACGCAGTTAGCACCGTGGAGGCTGCAGGTAACAAATCAACACAAGCTCTATTGCTACTTATTTCTAGTAGCTTATGTAATGTCAACATATGCAGCACTTACAGAAAGACACATGCACTCTTAGAGTCCATTCACATGTCCACAAGTGTTTTGTGTTCCGTAGATTGCAGATCCGCAAAACATGGACACCGGCCATGTGCGTTCCACATTTTGCTGACTACACATGGCTATTCTTAACCATGGCTTGGGACAAGAATAGGACATGTTCTATCTTTTTTGCTCTATCTTTTTGAAATGCACCATCCACTAAATTGTGGAACCCATTTATACGGATGTGTGAATGGACCTTAAGGCCAATTTCATAGAACGCAAATAATTCAGTATGTTTTTGGAATGTGGGAAGAAACCGGAGTACCTTGAAGGAAACTCACACAAAGCCATGCAAAACATTCAAACTCCATGCAGCCCTGGGTCAGTATAAATCTACATCTAGTAGCTTCCCCCAATTATTTATTCTTTGAGTCCAAAACTAGCGGTATAATTTAATTAGCAGTTAGCGCCACCTAGTTGTGGCTTCTGGCAGCCAGAATTGTTTCATTTATCACATCAGAAAAACTCCATATGCTGTAAAAGACCATATGGGCAGAAGTTGTCTTGAGAAACAAGCCTAACGTTCTAGGACCTCACTGTTTCTGTGTCGTGATACTTTTTGGATATTGAAGTCGTTTTTTCTTGCAGACTTATGTAAAGTTACAGATCACATCATGATATCACTATGAGCTCAGCTTTGGCATGTCTGAATCTTAAATGCTACCCAACCTAGTATTAGTATATGTAAAATGAAGTGCAAATGGGTGGGGGGGCAAGGCATGACCAGCCCCCAGGACCCATGAAGCATTTTTATTGGCCCCTGACAATGAGGGCCAAGTTCTTTCATGGATGCCACAAAGCAGGGAAATATATTCTGAATTTGCCCAGCAAGATACCATTTGTGCTTATTCTTCAGCCCGGCCCTGCCAGCATGTGACACATCACTCAATAAACAAGACAATTTCCGTCTAATTAATACTCCCTGTGAAATTTTGAGGCAGAGTTCAAGTACCGCAGCTCTTCCTGGCAGTGTATCATGATGTAAGTGTGCATTTCAATTACATTGTTTCCAGGGTGACTTGATTGTCATTTAATTAGTGCGTTCAATATCTTCCGACAACACCTTGGGCAGTATTTAATGTATTAAGACGATATTACCAGAGTAGTTCAAGGGAAAAGAAATATTTATCCAAGGAAAAGTCTTATAGGTTCATATTTCTGGAATTGTTCCCATCATTCAGTGGTACCAGTGAGCGCTGGATCTCATCACAGACCTGAAAAGCTGGTGGGTTTGTATAATTCTGCATATATTTTTTCAGTGCATTATACAGGAAGGATTCACCCTGTTCCTATTAAGACAGTCAATCCTGTCTAAAATTAAGTTGTTGACCCTGATCAGATTGGAACACAGGGCCATGCTATACCATATCATATTTAAGGCTTGACCCATCTGAACATTTATGGCATATCCAAAAGGAAATGTCAGATAAGTGCTGATGCCACCTATTTTTGGAAGTCCCACAGAAGTTAACGGAGAAAGATGTGTATGCACAGCCTCCTCTCACAGTGGAAACAGTTCTCCATTCTTGAGTGGGTTCTAGAGGTAGCACCTAGAGGATATGTGTGGCACATCTTGTGGGTATGTCTAGAATGTCCAGCTAGGAATACCCCTTTTCAAAATGGCAGCTACATTGGTTACAAGGAACGAAGCGTAATGGCAAGAAGGTCTGCCTAATTTTGCAAGCTTTTTTGTTACAATGTATCTAAAATAAAAAAGTGAAAACAACCGTGCAAATAGGCTTGTTTATAAATCTGCAATTTTGTGTCTGCAACTTCTATGCCGACCATTGTATTACTGTGGTAACCAACTATAAACGCTGCAATGAAATCTCATAGATTTGCCCATGGATAATATGAAGAGGGGATAGAGAAATGGAGTTCTGTCTTTTGGTCAGATGTAGAGGATAATGCTGTGTCTTACCTGGTCATTGCCCCAGCAAAATTCCTGAACTTGTTGAAATCGGTTGTATCTGCCTTTATAGCCGGTAAAGTCATTTTGTGGCATGTCTCAGCGGGCACTGAGGGTTGCTGCATATTACAGCCATGCAACCCAGCAGGTGCCTGCAAACTGATCAAACAAATTGATCTTTCCTGCAAAGCGCTTTGATCTGTGAATGTGCAGCCCTATAATTACAGCCATTTCCCTCCATGTTCCTATTGACATGGCTATCCTATAGCGATATCATCAAACCCGATGAGGCTGACAGTCTTTGCTGTTTTCACGCTTTTTGGCTATGTGTACTGCCAAGTGCTTTGATCGAGCAGCCATCCACCGGAGCAATTATTTGTACAGGAAAATTTTCAATCTAAAGACGACTAATTATTCCAGAGCAACGGTAAATGACATAAAAGGAATCACAAAGATCAGCAGAAGAATACAGTTCTAACCAAAGAGGGATATTTTGTGTCCAATCAGCAGGAAAACATAATTCTAACTTAAGAAGGAGATTTTGTGTACATTTAGCTCCCACTCACTTAGATGACACTTACTGTACTAGACTGATGGCTAAAAGGCTGGAGCTAGTGACATCACCATATTGGTTACATCAGAGACAACAGGTTCAGTGATGACAGTTGTCTGTTGGACCTGATAGTTTTATAGGTGAGAAGCAAGCCATTGTCCTCTGTTAGGCCCTTTGACAGGGTCTATATTGACTGACATTTTATGGACATAAAGAATGAAGCATGCTCCTTGGCAAAAACACATACATCAATCTTCCAGGAGGCCCATGAGAAACTTTAAACCTCAGGTCACCTTCCTAGGTACAGGAATGTGGTAAGGAAACAAGTACCAGGTCCTCCTGTTCCAAAAGATGATGGAGGATGACAGTATGAGTAAGAAGCTGGGCCCCATCATGTTTTTCATTTTTTTTCCTTGCCACGTCAGCTCTATGTATACCTCCAAACCCAAAGGGAGAACTATACCCTTATATATTTAAAATGATGGGAAATAGAGAGGGCAAGGAATTTCAAGCTTCAGCCTCAATTTTCAGACGTTGTCATTTAGTAGATAGGCAGTAAGAGTCAGGAAGACTGGTGTCTGGCAATGGTCCAGGAAGACAGCTGCAAGGAGAACTTGTCTGAAAAGACTTCTCTGTCAATCATAAGGCCGCCATACACATTAGAGTATTGTCAGCCAAACCTATCATTTTTGTTAGGACCTGACAAAATCTAATATGCATCGGAAGCTCTCAACTGTGCCCCAACAGATGATGTTGGGGAAGAGAAGAATCGGTTGCTTTGAACTTCTTTGATTCTTTTGCTCTCCCAGAAGATAAGCTGCTGCCAAAGGTGTCTGTCAGCAGCTTTCCCTCTCTCCCCACTGAAAATGCATACATGGGCAGTTACCCAGTGGATCACTGCAAAGGGATAATTTAATGTTGGAGTTAACCTGATGCTAAAAGTTAAATTTGTTGTTAAAGTACCCTTGTTCTCTGCACGTTCTTGTAACTCTCTAATGGTTAGGTATGGGCAACAAATAGTTAAGACTGGCAGTCCTAGTTAGGTTGCCAGGAGACAGGCTGGAGGAAAGAAAGAATGTCTAGTTAGCAGAGCTAGAGGCAGTATGTGTATACGTATGTGGGAGTTCCTAAGGTGTCGGCCTGGAGAGAAGCCTGGTCCAGGGAATGTCCATCCTTGAGGATGAATGCTGCCAGAGAAAAACTTAAATAAGAGACTACGCCTAAGGGAAGGAATGGTTGTTAACCACTTCAGAGGTCATGCCTGGAAAGACAGTAAGATATCACTCATATCTGGCAATAGGACATTACTGCTTGTGGAAAGGCTATATTTCTTCAGCATTCACAACACTTTGAGATTGAATGGCCATCTGGTTCTAAGATCTGCAAGGAAACTGGTATAGATTTAGGATTTTAGCCACCACCCAGCACAGCCTTAGTAAATGACCCCATTCGTTTTTCCTTCGTTTTCAGGCCTTTTCCATGACTCTTAGGCCAACTCCTACCCCCTTGCCTTCTAACAATGCAGTTTCTCTGGCGAGGAGAGGCCTGCAAGGTTCTTCTCACCTGTATCAGGATTTGGGACCATCCTGAGTTGCCTATAGGGGAAGCAGCTGCTTTGGCATTTGAACTCAGTAGGGGCCCGTCCAGGAGCAGAACTAAAAGATATTTTGTGAGGGCTCACTCAACAGTATCATTCAATGAGATTATATACAGAGACACTGTAGGAAATGGATTAAGTGGCTGCCGGGCCTCGTCTGAAAGAGTGATCTTGACTAGCGAAAGGAGTGGGAGTTGCAAGGGAGGAAGGGGTTGCAAAGAATTTGCTGTGGGGCCCAGTCATTTCTAGTTACGCCACTGCCTCAATGTATATCCTGATATACAAGAAAGGTAAAATGCAGAGGTGTGAGAATGCCTGAAAATCTCAATTCCTGAGTTATGGAATGATGTACTCCTGTAAACCCTAAAGAGCAACTCTTAGTTTTGCATTATGGGTATTAAGTAGACAGCCACAGCTTCTGTAGGTCATGGCAATCTGGAATTTGTAGCGTTTGGGATGAACCTTAAAGCACAAGTTGCTTCTTCTTTTTTATTCAGATGTAATGACAAACAGTCATTTCGCAGCAAAAGAGATTCTATTTCAATTATTTGTTAAAAAACGATTTCCAAAATGACTAGCTATTGAAAAGAGACATCTATATTTCTGCAACCAGTAAGTGTCATTAGGCAACAAAAATAGCAGCTAATCAAATATTTTATTGTAATAGTACATCGGTAAAAGGCTGTTTGCCTAATGAAGGTCAATTGTGACCAAATCATTTGTACAGTTTCATAAGAGGCCATTTGATTGACTGTTAGCGCAGACACTGCACGAGTCAGGCAGTGGGTAAATCAAGACCTGACATTTCAAAGATATTTTAAAGGGCTTGTAAATTTCTTTTATATAAAGCTGGCTACATTAAAAAGTCAATATGTAATATAAACCTTGGAGTGGTCTCTGTCCTTGACTTTCTCACTGTTGCAAAACTACAACCCCCAACATGCTTTCATAGTTAGAGGTCATCATGCTTTATTTGCCTATAGAGACACTGGCTGTTTTGTTTTGTAGCCGCCATTTTTCTTAAAGTAACCTCCCAACAGGAGGTGCAGCCATGTTGGCTGTCATCCTTGAATTAAAGGGGTTGTACAGGTTTTCAAAAAGAGAGCCCACATTTCAGAAAGTGCATGGTTTATGTCTTGTATTGCAGCTTAGGCCAACTCCACTGAAATGACTACAGACTGCAATACCAGACACAGACCATGGATGAGTGTGGCACTGTTCTCAGTAACTATCAATGTACTATTGATTGAACCCACCAATCAAATAATTCAAACTCACCTCCAAATTGGCTGCACATTCTGTTGCCATTTTTGAATAGAAAAATGTTGATTAATCTGTAAGTAAAGAAGAAATAAAACTAACCAAATTTTGGCTTCGGTCTTACAATATGGCTGATTCACTAATATATGCACAATTTTTAACATTTGAGTGGAAATCCAGTTTTATTATGTTACTTATTGTTAATGCATGACTTAAAGGGGTTGTTCAGGATTTAACAATTGATGGAGCCTCACAAGGTGGTGGCTGGAGGACTTCGATCCGGCCACCTCCAAGCCGTCTCCCTACAGAAGTAAATGGTAGCGTACTGCCCATGCGCGGCCCCCACTGCCATTCATTTCTATGGGGCCGACGGAAATAGTCGAGCTAGTCCTCGGCTCTTTTTGCCGTCCCCATAGAAAATAAATGGAGGGCGGCTGCACATGCGCAGTGTGCCCTCCTTCACTTTCAGGGCTCCGTTCTCGATATAGGTGTGGGTCCCAGTGGTGTGACCCGCACCTATAAGACAATGGGTTTATATCCTAGTGATATGTCCCCATTGTCCATTATGAGAAAACCCCTTTAACTGTCCAGTGGGTACTAACCTGTGATTCCTGGTGGAAGGGAAGTCTTAAAAGGGAATACTGTATATCTTAGATATTGGAGATTACAATGATCATGTCCAGAAAACTGATATCCAGAATGAAGCGGCTCTATACAGGCTCCAAAACCTTTTAGTGATTTCAGTTACTGTACATGAGAGGTATATAAAAGCAAATCCTCAGTTTAGATACAGTAATCCAATTCTGAATGTGTGTTCCGTTAAAGGACTCGTCTGGATTAGAAAATCCATTTTAAAAGACAATTACGGAATATTTAGGGGGTTCTCCATTCAGAACCTTCATCTATACACTGCACATAACTATTACAACACAGTGTCTTATTACGTGTCAACCCACTGATTTCATTAGGCTGTGTAATGCTTCATTTGCGCTGCGGAGGCGCTGTGGGAAAAGGAAACACTTGCAGCCAGGTTCCTCCACAGATTAAAGATGATGATTGGGACATCCAGTGGCAAAACAACCATTGGTGGTCAGATTATTATCTGGAGAACCTTTTATCAAAAAATGTATTGTCCTAAGTGGAAGACTCAAGTGCTTGTAATATTGGATTATATGTCGCTGTGTATACAGTAAATCTGTTGCTCTTCAATATGCTACTTCAGCATGTAGGATATACCAGTGCTCTTAGAAGTATTCAATCTACTTGCCATCTATATTAAAAAGGCGCTATCCTTACCGGGAAGAACAAGCGACATGAGCTTGTGCTGCCTTAGGAAATAACAATGAATCAAAATGCCTTAACTGATTACAGAACACATTTCTTGCGGTAATGTACCATCCAGGACTTCAAATAGCAGCCATTTGCAGAGACGTCGTTTTGGAGATTGACGTGTAATAGTGCAGGAATTCTGCTTAGGGTTAATGTATATAATAAGGATTTTCCTCTGTTAAACAGATTTTTACCATTTTAAGAGAACCATAGAATCTGCAATTCTATAATGCTTTTAAGAGGACACATAATAATAATATTATATATTTTATATATTATGCACACTGATCTTTTCTGTTTAAAGGGGGTCTGTCTCCAGGAACTTCACTGTTAAACCAGGCACAGTACGTACCTTGTATATAGGATATAGTATTGTAGTAGTTATAGTCTTTTACATAGGGAGCAGTAGTATAGTAGTTATATTCTTGCACATAGGAGGCAGTATTATAGTAGTTATATTCTTGTACATAGGAGGCAGTATAATACTAGTTATATTCTTGTATATAGGGGCAGTATTATAGTAGATATATTATTGTTAATAGGATCAGTTTTATAGTAGTTATATTCTTGTACAGAGGAGGCAGTATTATAGTAGTTATATTGTACATAGGAGGCAGTATTATAGTAGTTATATTCTTGTACATATGGGGCAGTATTATAGTAGTTATATTCTTGTACATAGGGGTTGTATTATAGTACTTATATTCTTGTACAAAGGGGGCAGTATTATAGCAGTTATATTCTTGTACAAAGGGGGCAGTATTATAGCAGTTATATTCTTGCACATAGGAGCCAGTATTATAGTAGTTATAGTCTTGTATATAGGGGCAGTATTATAGTAGTTATATTCTTGTACATATGGGGTTGTATTATAGTACTTATATTCTTGTACATAGGAGGCAGTATTATAGTAGTTATATTCTTGTACATATGGGGTTGTATTATAGTACTTTTATTCTTGTACATAGGAGGCAGAATTATAGTAGTTATATTCTTGTGCAAAGGGGGCAGTATTATAGCAGTTATAGTCTTGTATATAGGGGCAGTATTATAGTAGCTATATTCTTATACATAGGAGGCAGTAATATAGTAGTTATATTCTTGTACAGAGGAGGCAGTATTATAGTAACAAATACGAACAATCTCCAGCCACCGGTGTTAGTAAACTCCATTAGGTTTATTTCTTCTCCATTAAAAAACTGTTGCAAACATGGTAAAAACAGACAGGCCTTACATCACTCTGACGCGTTTCGGGTGCATCTTTTCAACACCCTTAGTCATAGAGTCACTGAATGACCACATCAGTCAGACTATATAGTGGAAAAGGTAGGAGGGACACACCCAATAGGTGTGTTCAGAATTAAACAATACGAACCACTCCAAAATTAACTGTTTAACCACCATAAGAAATCAGACTGTGTGTGTGAACAGGACCATAAAACATTACAAAAATAAACACAGAATATACATAAAATTTAAAACCAACGTGCACCGTCACAGCAATATTCATAACAATCTCCAAACAAGAATATTCAATAATGTAAAATTAAATCCTGTTTTCTATTTAATCCATGGGGGATACACGATTTTAACTTGAACATCCAAAAGGCTTCCCGATTAAAAAGTCTCCTCTGTAGATCCCCACCCCTCTCAGATAATGTCACTCTTTCGATGCCCTGTACTGCAATGTGACTGGTGTAAGATGTGATGGGAAACTGCTGAAATATGGCGGAATGTATTTTTATTTTTATTATCTTCTCGGATTGCATCTGACAAATGCCGCCTGATCCTAATTTTTAAAGGGCCGGCTGTACACCCTACATACTGGAGTCGGCAGGTTTTACAGGTAATCAGATAGACTACACCCTGTGTGTTACAGTTAATATATTGTTTGTTCATGTAGGTTTGATTGTCTATACAAGATGTGAAGTCTTTAGATATGTGGATCACTGAGCAGCAGGTACAGACATTGTGGCCACATTTATATGTGCCTTTATGTTGTAACCAGGTTTTGTTTTTTCCAGTGATGTTTTCTCTGAATAAACTAGGAGATAAAATATTGCCCAATGTCTTTGCTCGTCTCGCTACACACTGAATTCCCTGGCCGACTATCTCAGCAAAGCCTGAGTCGAGTTGAAGGACTGACAAATGTTTGTTGATAATATGACATATTTTGTTATATTGTGGACTGTATGGGGTTGAAAATACCACTCTGTTTCTATCCTGTGATCTCCCCTTGGGTGTGTCCACATCCCTGAGCAATTCAGTCCTCTCCCTCTGACCCACCAGTTTTAAGGCTCTGTTCACACTCCAGTCAGGATAACTGCGTCTTGTTAATCTCTGTGCTATGTCAGTGGATTCTTTTTTGGTAATCCTGTTCACATACACAATTACACTTTGCTCTGACTAGTTCACCCACAGGTATACTTTTAATTGTGTGTGCAGGATGGCATGATTTGCCATGTAATATAGTATTACCTGCTGTAATTTTTCTATAGGTGGATGTAATAATCCTCCCTGTGTCTGGTGAAGCTGTCAGTTTCAAATCAAGGAAAGAAATTCCCATAAGATCACAGTGATATGTAAAACGCAAATATTTTGTGTTATTATTTATATATTTTATGAGGTCTGGTACGGTCGCTACATCTCCAACCCATATAAACAACAGGTCATCGATGTAGCGACCATACCAGTGCAGGTGGTCAGTGAATGGATTATTGTCAGAGAACAGATATTGATGTTCCCACTGACACATGAAAATATTTGCGATCGATGGTGATACCTTCGCCCCCCATAGACGCACTGGATATTTGTAAATAGTGCGAATTTCAAAACATAAAATAATTATGTGTCAACAAATAGTGTATGGCAGTGCATAAAAAAATCCTGCAAAATTGGAGTGTAATCGCTATATGTTGACAAGAACCACTGTAATGCAGATATAGCCTGATCTTGGGGTATGGACGTGTATAGTGCCGTGACATCCGCAGTTACCCATAGAAACTCTTTACCCCACTGGAGGCTGTGCATTGCTTGTAGTACATGCTTAGTATCTCGTATAAAACCAGGCATGGATCCAATCAATGGCTGGAGTAGGCTGTCAGCCCACTCAGACAGCCTTTCATTCAATGAATCCATGCCTGAGACTATAGGCCTGAGTGGGGGAGGAAAACAATTTTTGTGAACCTTGGGCAGGGCATGAAATATTGGAAGGACCGGATGTGCAGGGATCACAACTGTTTGCAACTGTTTTTTAATGGAGAAGAAATAAACCTAATGGAGTTTACTAACACCGGTGGCTGGAGATCGTTCGTATTTGTCGCTGAGTGAGTGCAGTCCTGCACCATCCGTGCCCCGGAGGTCCGAGCAGTAGCTGGCGTTTGTTACTGTAGCAGTATTATAGTAGTTATATTCTTGTACAGAGGAGGCAGTATTATAGTAGTTATATTCTTGTACATAGGAGGCAGTATTATAGTAGTTATATTCTTGTACAGTACACTGGAGGCAGTATTACAGTAGATGTCACAACATCCTTTTATATATGTTTTTTTTCTCTCTCTCTCTCTTTTTAATTTCTAAATTGGTAACGTAGTAGCACAGCTGGGCTATAGATATCACAAGTGTATGTTTGTTTTGTGCCTCACAGTTTCCATAGAAACCCGCAAGTATAAATTATTATTGCCTCAACCTATTAAAAGGATTCATTCAGGAAAAGTAAACATTATTCTGGTGTTTGCACTAATGAAGCCTGTGTCAGTGGGACATAATTGTGGCAGATCACTATTTTCGTTAAAAAGTTGGAATTGGGGAATTAAGATAAGTGGGTATTGCGGGATTAGATGAAAGTAATAATTATCTATAATTTGAGCTAAGAATTTGGAGAAAAGTAATTCTGAAAATGATGAGGTTGGTTTCATTAGTGACATTAAATCAAGGCCACGCAATGAACTTTTGGAAGTGCTTCCTCTTCATCTATTGTAAAAGTACTAAGGGTGCAGTTGGCACTGTTTATTACACACAGTTACATTTCAAAATGCTGAAAAAATGTCATTTTTCATCTTGTTATGAAATATTTATACAAGGTGGTATTACAACTGCAGATATTATACTATTTGTTAGGAAATAAGTGCCCTTTATATTCTTAACAGATGCTCTGGAGAGCCCCTATACCAGTGGTTCTCAACTCCAGTCCTCGGGACCCACCTGCCAGTCAGGTTTTCAGGATTTCCTTAGTTTAGACCAGCTGATATAATTAGCGTCCATCCATCAGGACTTACCACAGGTATTCATTCTGTGGGATATTCCTAAATCCTGACTGGCAGGTGGGTCCCGAGGACTGGAGTTGAGAACCACTGCCCTATACTCACTCCCCATATATAATGTGAACCAGGACATGGCTTATCCTCTTTAAAAGTCAAACAAGTAAAAAAAATAGGTTGGTTCAAGGATCACCAGGAGAGAGTTGACAATTCTTAGGTTAAGAGGTAGTTGTAAACAGCCACCAGGAAGCCACATCCAATGACACCACTCTATCTCAGAGAAGGAGAATTACATCCATGCCCCATAAATCCTTGATCAGTTGATCAAATTCCTCTTGGAACAAGCAGTCCTACACGATGTGAGAAGGTTCCACTTGTGGCCATATTCAATTTCACCAACAACAGAAAGAGGACGTTTAGACAGGTGCATGGTAAACCTCAAAATGACCAACAGAATATTTTCAGATGGTGACTCACAGGGTTTGAGGGGTTGTAAACACCTTGTCACACCAACCTCCTTTATCTAGGAAAGCCTATCATTTTTGACATGTTAGAATGAATGTACAACTAGGGTCACACCTGGAAGTCCCATCCAAGGGTTTAGAAAATCTCACCTTCTGAAAAACTTAAAGACAATTAAAGACAAGGCACTAGTCACCAACACTCTGTATGCCATATGTATGTTTAGACATTTATTTCTGAAAGTACTTGGTAAAGGTTCCATGATGGACCATTATCCATCCCACATGAAGATCCCATTCCATAAAGATCTGGTAACTCATGGTTCTAGCACTAATTTGGAACAAATTCTTGATCATATTTGGTGTCCTTCAGAAACTTTCACAAAGTGTCAGTGAATAAGATATTTTCAGCACTGGTTTCATATTCCCTGGATTGATCTTCTCATCTCCTACAAGAATCAATCTTCATAGAGATCTTTAGAAAAATTTTGAGACCACCAACCACACTGGTCATTGTTGATGCGATTAAATCTAAATTCATTTGTTAACTTCCAATCTTTCCTTTTCCAGATGGTACATGAATATCATGGATGGAATTTCTTGGCCACTGAACCCCACTGCATAATCCGGCGGTTATAGAGGACAGCCTCCCTGAGGATTTCTTAGAGGGCAGTCAGAGTTTGGACTGGCCGGAATCAGAGGTTGGTGGGGAGTAGAGATGAGCGAATCATTGAAACATTCGCTGAACTTTTCCTAAGATTCGTATATTCGACGAATAGATTCGTTGTATTTGCGTACAAAATATACGTTATGTGCTATTAGTGAACATTTGTGCACTAATAATCGAACGTACAGTTAAAAAATGTACGCAACTTCTTAGAAGACGTACGCATTAGCATACAAATGGCTTACGAATCCTCAGCAAACTATTGTGTACGTGATTACGTAATACGCAGGCACGTACAACGAGAGGCCGCGGCGTGCACTCCTCAGAGGCAGAGTGAATATTCGAAAATGGCATCCAGACGATCCTCATCATTTAGCTCTGCTGCACAGCTGAAATACATAGTCCGGCTGATGGATCGCCAGGATTACGATTTACGATGGCACACACCGCCACCCGAACCAGCATAAAAAGTAGGTGATCCAGCAGGTGATCCAAGGCTTGCTCCATAGTTTTGACACCTTGCGGACCCCGGGCCCGATCCAGTGTAAATGGTCAGATCTGAAATCGCCCTCAGAGGCAGTATGTATATTTGAGGTAGAACAAGTAAGGTGCTGTCTATCCAGCTAAGTGCATAGTACAACCATCCACCATACAATAAAGTGAATATGAGGACCCATTGCGGTACCTGTAAAGAAATACACACAATGGGCAACATACTTGAAAACATTGCTGAAAGGTAAAAACATTAGTGCAAACAATCCAGTGCAAACAATATAGTGCAAATACATTATATGTATAATGTAAACATTTTAAATATCACCTACCTAGTCTGCTCACGGACACGTTTAAGTCTCTTTTCTTCTTTCTGACACTTTCATAGAACTGGAGCAGAGTCCCAAACTCAGTTGCAATTTGTAATCCAAATGGGTAAAAAAAATAGCAGCAAAGGTTCCTTAAAAAACATCTTTCAAGGGGCTTCCCAATAACCTGAAAAGGGGGAAAAAAGGGATGAGGCGCACGTCTGCGCAACTTGGTTAAAGCAGCCTCGGGGACCATAGAATTTTGAGGAAGGGAGTAGTCCTTCCGCGGCGGAGCGGGAACTCCTGCCGCCTCCGCCGTGTCAGCCAGCGGAGTGAACACCTCAGCGGGCACCTCAACCGACTTCTTAGGCTGCCGGACATATTGAGAGACGTAGATCTCCTCTGGTTCCTTCTCCTCATAGGGGTCGGTGCCCCACACCATGCCTCCCCAGTCAGGACCTCGCTGTGTCGCCATCTTAATTTCCTGAGTTGCCTCGTCTTCCTCGCGCGCTGGAGTAGGGGGCGGGGCTACCAGGGAGGAGTCTGCATCGCAAATCAATTGAATTCGTACGCAACAGCATATAGAGTAACTTATAGTGGGGCCGGCACCAGGGTGTAAGTGTGCAAGGGCTACAAGCTTGGCCAGCTGTGGAGGGCACACGCCGGGTTTGTGGAAGTACTTCACCACTCTGCCGGGGGACAGCAGTATGGCCACGTGTAATTTGTGTAAACAGAAATTGAGCCGTGGGAAAGCCACAAATGTCGGGACCGCTGCTCTGTGGAACTATCTGAAGCAGCGTCATGCCGGCAATTTCGAGCAGCACATTAATACTGAAAAGCTGGTTACTTCTCACGGGGTCCCTTCTGTCAGGCAGGCCGCATCCAGGGCCGTAGCTCAGCCCGCATCCCGGGGTGTAACTAGTACATACACCTCATCGGCCACTGCATGCATGTCTCCACCTCCTCTTATTCGGCAGCCGTCCATTGCCGATTGCGTGACCAGGAAGCAGTTTTACGCCACAAGTAATCCGACAGTGCGCAAACTGAATGCTCACCTGACAAATTTGCTGGCTGTGCAGTTTCTGCCGTAACAGCTGGTTGACTGCCCAGCTAATGGCTTGCGCTCAGCCACACTGGCAGGTCCCTAGCCAGCATTTCTTCTCCCAAAAAGCTATCCCACATGGCTGACAATATAGGGCACTCCCTGCAGCTGTCTCTCTGCAGCACCGTGCACGTCACGGTGGACACCTGGAGCAGTGCTTACGGCCAGGGGCAATACATGTCCTTTACTGCCCACTGGCTGAATGTATTTCATGGCAACGAGTCAGGAACCCCCCAGCAAGCGGGCCAATTGCTGTTGGCACCTCCACGTGCACCTCCCCACTCCTTCATATCACATGTGCCAGGTGAAACGCTGCCATGCAGTGTTAGACTTAGTTTGTCTTGGCAGTAGCAGCCACACAGGCCAGCGCTTGCTGCATTACATGAAGCAGCAAATAGCACACTGGCTGTCTCCACACCAGCTGGAAGTGGTCAAGGTAGTGAGTGACAATGGGACAAATATAGTGGCAGTGCTAAACCTGGGTCAATTCACGAATGCTCCCTGTATGGCACATGTCCTAAATCAAGTGGTGCAGAGATTTCTCAAAACATTCACTGGCCTGCGCACAGTGCTGCCAAAGTCGCGGAAGCTTTGTACTCATTTGAGCCATTCATATGTATCTCGCCACGCTCTGCTGGAACTGCAGTGACAAAACGGTCTTCCACCACACCGCTTAATAGGTGACGTGGCGACCCGGTGGAATTCCACTCTTCATATGTTGCAGCGGCTCCTTGAGCAGCGTAGAGCAGTGGACAATTTTGTCCAGCAGCAGCCAGAATCTTCCACCACAGGGAGCATGTGCGGCTTTGATTTCCGGCAGTGGAGGCTGGTCCGAGATGTCTGCACTGTTCTAACGCCCCTTTGAAGAAGCCACAAAATTGGTCAGCCGAGACAGCTGCAGTGTGAATGATGTAATTTCACTAATATTTGTGCTGGAAAAGACACTCATGCTCATGCAGCAGGGGACAATGGGGGAAGGAAATTCTGGCCATCTGTCTGCACGCCATGCTGTCACTCTAGGGGAGCCCCAACTCCAAAGTTCCCTTGCGGAGCAGGAGGAGGATGAGGAGCTTTGGTTAGAGGAGGGGGGGGGGGAGGAGGATTTTAATGAGGATGACGATGTTGACCAGGAGGAGGAGACACAGCTGGAGGGTCTGGAGGCTGACGATGATGAGACTTTCAGGGACACTGAAGTGTCCCTGAGAGAGGCTGAGATGGAAAGAACTGGTTCCTAGGGCACGCTGGCCAGGACGGCGAGCTGTATGCTCACATGCTTACGGAGCGACATACGTATCCTAAAAATAAGGCAGACAGACGAATACTGGCTGGCGATGCCTCTGGACCCGCGGTATCAATCCAACATGGGGGATTGTTTTCCTCCACTGGAAAGGGAGGAGAAATTAGCATCATTGTGGGAGAAGCTATGTAGTAACCTGGCCACAGCTTTCAGCCAGCCCCAGCCTGCTGCCAGCATGTCTGAGAAGGAGGTCCGGCCGAGTCATCTACCTCCTGCCACAACCAGCAGCAGCCAGTTAAGCCTAATTAGTATGATGCAGCAATTTTTCTCTGCCTCCCAACAGCTGCAGCCAAGTGAGCAGGCCCAGATCACCCGCCTCAATGAGCAGGTTCAGGCGTACCTGCAGTCTGGCTCGCAAAGCCTCTTCTCAGACCCCCTGGACTTCTGGGCAGGCAGATTACAACAGTGGCCGGAACTGTCCCACTATGCACTAGGGCTTCTTTCTTGCCCAGCCTCAAGTGTCATGACAGAGAGGGTTTTTAGTGCCGCTGGGGGGGGTGACACCCAAAAGGACAAAACTGTCACCTTGCAGTGTTCAAAAAAATACCTTTATAAAAATGAATAAAGGCTGGATTATCTCCGAATTTCATACTCCTCTTGCTGAGGCTGGTGATTAGATCAGGCCTTGCAGGGCAGAATAGTCTGAGTGTCTTCACACTGTTGCTGTCTGCCGGCCCATAACATTACTGCCAAACGTCTTCCGTCACGTCATGGGCTGTGCGAACCCAAAGTCTCCAAACCAAAACTCTTTTAAAAACCAAACACTGTTGTCTACCTCCGCCTCCGTTTTCTACGCTTAGCAGGAGAGTAGCTCTTGTCACTGTTACTAATAGTCCTATTTAGCATTCTTAAATTTGTTTTGGAGCCTCAGCCTTTACTGCCCCCCTCCACCCCAAAAAAAAAAAAAAAAAATATATATATATATATATATATATATATATATATATATATGTTAAAAAAAAAAAGAAATTGAATTAAAAAATAAAATTGGTACACTGTTGTTACCTCCGCCTCCCGTTACATTAGCGGAGATTGTTATACTCCACCGCAGTTTGTTGTATTTAACAATCACTCTTTGCTGATATACCCCGTCCCCTACTACTACTACTGGTCGGGGCACCCATGAAAAGCTCATATATAATTTTCACTGCCTATGTTACAAGGCAGAATGTACAGGCTTGTTGTCCAAACAAGCCAAGCCTTTTTCTTTTACTGTAAATTGTAATCAGTGAACCGGAGTGTGCGTAATTTATTAATACTTCGGCCGGCAGACACCGCTGTGTTCGTTAGTATTGGAAAAATTTTCAGCCTTTGGCCTAAACTTACAGCATTGTCTTCTTCACACTATGTAGGTGTTAAAGGGTTAACAAAACACTCAAACACAGGTTTTACAAGAATATTTTAGTAATAAATAACTTTTTATAAATAATATAATAAACAAACAAAAAAAAGGTTACGCCGGTCTTTGCCGACGTCTGGCCATCATCTCCTGCAGCTCTTGGTGCTCCAGCTGCAGGCCGCGAATAAGCCGGGAGGCAGTGTGGAGCCTGGTCCCAAAGCGGCGTAAGGCTGCCTCCACTAGGGGTATCTGTAGGGGTGGAAACAGTAATATAATTAGTATGATCGAGTTAAAGTGGTTGTCCCACGAAAAAAATTCAAAAATTTAAAACCAGAATCTGGATCAGAATACTTTGGCAATTGCATGTCATTATATATTTGGTATATGTAATGGAACAAATTATTCAGTGACATGTATCTGTATTGAGCCTTTTTTTTTTCTTTGAACTGCTCACTGAGAAGGCTACACATGGTCAGTTTGGGATTTGTACTTACTGGACACCCATACTGAGTGGTCTTCCCATGGTCCAGGGGAAAACTCCTCCCTGACGGCTGGAGCTACAAAAGATAAAACAAATATTTAGCTTATATTTTGATGACAGAAGGTCCACCCATTACACTTTTTATTTTACCTACCTCCTACCTCTGGAAGTTGGGCTGGTGTTGGAGGGGCAGGTGGGGGTCATCTCTCGCTGGGGTGGAGGAGGGTGAGAGGGGCTCCTCTGTGGTGCAGCAGCTGTCAAAAATCATCAAATAACGGCATTACATTCAACTCTAGTTGTAACTTCTGATGTTGATACATGGGAATAGTTTGGGGCTGGATGATCCCATTCCTAAACACTAGTGTTCTTATATCACTGCTGCTGCACTCCCATGTAGCTTGGATTTAAAATAAATTAAATATGTTTACACTTACTAGAAGCTGAAGGTACTGTAGGAGTCGTCCGGCCTCGACGGTGACGGTGCCCCTGTGACGCCATCTATCACAGTGCTCTGCAACATAAATCCATACACAATTGTTAGATGATGACTCTTTTTAATACTAACACTATACAGTCATGGCCAAAAGTTTTGAGAATGACACAAATATTATATTTTCACATGATCTGCTGCCCTCTGGTTTTTATGTGTGTTTGTCAAATGTTTTTATCACATACAGAAATATAATTGCAATCATATTATGAGTAACAAAAGCTTATATTGACTTTTAGAATGAGTTAATGCAGCAAGTCAATATTTGCAGTGTTGACCCTTCTTCTTCAGGACCTCTGCAATTCTCCCTGGCATGCTCTCAATCAACTTCTGGACCAAATCCTGACTGATAGCAGTCCATTCTTGCACAATCAATGCTTGCATTTTGTCAGAATTTGTAGGTTTTTGTTTGTCCACCCGTCTTTTGATGATTGACCACAAGTTCTCAATGGGATTAAGATCTGGGGAGTTTCCAGGCCATGGACCCAAAATCTCTATGTTTTGTTCCCTGAGCCATTTAGTTATCACCTTTGCTTTATGGCAAGGTGCTCCATCATGCTGGAAAAGGCATTGTTGATCGCCAAACTGCTCTTGGACGGTTGGGAGAAGTTGCTCTCGGAGGACATTCTGGTACCATTCTTTATTCATGGCTGTGTTTTTAGGCAAGACTGTGAGAGAGCCGATTCCCTTGGCTGAGAAGCAACCCCACACATGAATGTTTTCAGGATGCTTTACAGTTGGCATGAGACAAGACTGGTGGTAGCGCTCACCTCGTCTTCTCCGAATAAGCTGTTTTCCAGATGTCCCAAAAATCGAAAAGGGGATTCATCAGAGAAAATGACTTTACCCCAGTCCTTAGCAGTCCACTCCCTGTACCTTTTGCAGAATATCAGTCTGTCCCTGATGTTTTTTCTGGAGAGAAGTGGCTTCTTTGCTGCCCTCCTTGAGACCAGGCCTTGCTCCAAGAGTCTCTGCCTCACAGTGCGTGCAGATGCACTCACACCTGCCTGCTGCCATTCCTGAGCAAGCTCTGCACTGCTGGTAGCCCGATCCCGCAGCTGAAACACTTTTAAGAGACGGTCCTGGCGCTTGCTGGTCTTTCTTGGGCACCCTGGAGACTTTTTGGCAACAATGGAACCTCTCTCCTTGTAGTTCTTGATGATGCGATAGATTGTTGACTGAGGTGCAATCTTTCTAGCTGCGATACTCTTCCCTGTTAGGCCATTTTTGTGCAGTGCAATGATGACTGCACGTGTTTCTTTAGAGATAACCATGGTTAACAGAAGAGAAACAATGATGCCAAGCACCAGCCTCCTTTTAAAGTGTCCAGTGGTGTCATTCTTACTTAATCATGACAGATTGATCTCCAGCCCTGTCCTCATCAACACCCACACCTGTGTTAATGGAGCAATCACTGAAACGATGTTAGCTGGTCCTTTTAAGGCAGGGCTGCAATGATGTTGAAATGTGTTTTGGGGGATAAAGTTCATTTTCTAGGCAAATATTGACTTTGCAAGTAATTGCTGTTAAGCTGATCACTCTTTATAACATTCTGGAGTATATGCAAATTGCCATTATAAAAACTGAAGCAGTAGACTTTGTAAAAATTAATATTTGTATCATTCTCAAAACTTTTGGCCATGACTGTACTACTATGAAGATATTATGGGTGAGAGGGGGGCCATATCATATCCATTTTTTTCTTCTAAATAGTTATTTATCGCAATAGATATCGTTATTGTCGCAATAAATTTCTTAATATCGTTAACACGGTGCGGTGGGAATAGTTTTGATATCGCCCACTCACATTAGCTGCAGCATGAGCACGTCTTTAAATATCTGTGTAGGAGTAGGAAGCGCTAACTATGAAGGGGCATATATCTAAGGGTTCTTTCTTTCACACTAGTGCATTTGTCTGACACAAATGAGAGAACGGCCATCACCATTAACAATAATGGGGGACGCTGCTGATCCGGCCACTATTAGGCAAGAACGCCTGGAATTGGCAGGACAAATACTGCAGAACAGCCTGCAGGATCACCACCACATATGGAAAGTAGCCTAAGGCAAATTACTGGGAAGGGGCACGTATCTGAGAATACCTTCACTTGTTTGGTTCGAGTTAGAGGCGTGGCCTAGCATGAAAGAAAATTACTGCAGCGCACTACACTGCCTGTCCTTCTATACGGTTTTCATTATTGGCACTCGCTGTTATATATACAATACAGTACACTAATTTTTTAACATGTTTTTACTTTTCAAATATTTTGTTACTCATCCTGCCGTATCTCTGCGCGGATCTCATTAAGCCGCTCTGGGCATTTAAACTTCAGATCGGACCATTTCCGCTGGATCTAGCCCGGGGTCCGCACAGTGTCAAAACGATGGCGCAAGCCTCGGATCACCTGCTGGATCACCTCCTTTTTATGCTGGTTCGGGTGGCGGTGTGTGCCATCGTAATCCTGCCGGTCCATCAGCCGGTCATGTATTTCTGCTTTGCAGAGCTAAATGATGAGGATCGCCTGGATGCCATTTTCAAAAATTCGCTCTGCCTCTGAGGAGTGCACGCCGCAGCTTGTCGTCGTGCGTGCCTGCGTATTACGGAATTGCTAGACAATAGTAGGCTGAAGATTCGTACGCAATTTGTACGCTCATGCGTACGGTGTTCAAAGAATTTGCGTAAATTTTAAAACTGAACATTCGTTATTAGTGCACGATTGTTCGATAAACGCCACATAACGTATATTTTGTACGCAAATTTAACGAATATATGAATCTTATGAAAAGTTCAACAAATGTTCGGTGAATAACATTTTGAATGATTCGCTCATCTCTATTAGCCATCACAGGAATAGCCCATCAATACTAAAATCCTGGACAACCCCTTTAATGTCCTCTGCTTTCTACATGATCGGCAGTTTCCTTCTGTGGTAGTAGTTATCATATACCATTATCTGAATAAAATTGCTGTACTATGACAGTCGCCTGAAAATGAATGGCTACCCTTTAACAGCCTGTCATGTTTAGGTTCAGCTGATTCATTTCTTTATAGATCTTTAAAATGGTCAGAGCTGTGTTTATCTAAACTCCCTACATAGATAGAAGAAAATTATAAAATTCGGATTGCTGGCTGCCACCACTAGATGGAGCTCATAAGCTTACTTCATACTGTTTTATTAATGAGTTCAATGTACAGTATGCAGAGTGTGAAGTAAGCTCCTCATCTCCCTCTAGTGGCAGCTGCCAGAATTTTGTACCCTAAGGGCTGTCCAGTTTTGAAAAGCTTTAGGGTAGCCCTCCCTGCTGGACCTGTAGAGTGAAGAATACTTACCTGCTCTCCACCACTCAGTTATGGCTCCTTTGCTCCACTGAGCTATGGTCCCTGCTTGTCAACTTCTGGAATAGATGGGGATAGTGTGTGCCTCTGTAGCCAAAGACTAACCACAGTGGTGATGTGTCCCCAAAGCACACAACACTGGGTCAGATGCCGCTTGGGAGACAAGTCAATACTGCAGTCAGTCACTGACTGCAGCAGCACACTTTACATCTGTCCATTCAGGGTACTGGAGCATGGTGGACTGAAGGAATCAGAATCAAGAGCTGGATTCGGAGAGCAGGTAATTATGCTACTCCCACAGCAAGGATCTGCCCAAAATTGTTTCAAAGGTAGACCACCTCATTTCTATGCAGCAGATTTGGGGCTGTCTATTAGAAAAACAGAGTGCCCACTCCTTAAGAAATGAGTAAGTACAGAATGTAGTATAGTGTTTGAGACTATTCACTTAAAGGAATATGTCTGACAACAGCTACTTGATCTATTGGGGATGATGACACTGGTTATCCTTTTTATGTGTTCTACTGTATAATGACAAAATATAAGATCCCTATTTTTTGTCTATTTTAGTAACTACTCAAATTTCCCATGCAATAATGATTCTGGGGCATCTATTCTCATAATTTTATGTTGTGCAATTCCTCTATTACGCCTGCTAGATGTTATGAATTAATTACTAGCCATTTCTAATAAAGGTGTAGATGGGTATTACCAGTTGGGGGATGTCCCTGCACAGTCTGACACCATCCAATCAGCGCTGCCAGTGGCAGACAGCGCCACATTTTATAAAGCAATACAAACTTCATGCAGGATTCTGATGCATGATATTAACTGTGGTTCAGGTGTCCTCATTGGTGTGGTTATATTGACAGAGTGTTTTAAAATAACTGATAAGTCACCTGTAGGCCATCTGTGGAGGTTGTCCCCTTTCGCCTACATAGAGATTAAATAGTTTGTCCAAAGAGGGGTAATTTTCCTACAAATTGTCCCTTATGCGGTTCCCTTAGCCCTTTCAAGACCGGGTGATTTTCCGTTTTCTCCCAGCCATCTCAAAACCATTACTTTTTTACTTTTTCATTCACACAGCCATTACAAAGGCTTGTTTTTTTGAGACAAGAAGCACTTTCTAATGACACTATTTATGGTTGCATACAATATGGTGAGAAACAAGAAACAAAAATTCCAAATGGGATGGAATTATTTAAAAAAAAAAAAAACACCATTCCATCACAGTTTTATGAAGTTTTTTGTTACATCGTTTCCTACATGGTAAAACTGACCTGTTAATTTTATTCTGCAGGTCACTACTATTACGGAGATACCACATATTTATAGTTTTTTCTGTGTTTTAATACTAAAAAAAATTAAGACTTAAAAATGTTTTTTCTTTTCATTGCAATATTCTGCCCCCTATACCTTTTTTGAAGTTATATGTATGGAGCTGTGCAAGGGCTCATTTTTTGCAGGACAATCTGTACTTTTCAAAGATACAATTTTGGGGTTTGTATAGCTTTTTGAGCACTTTTTTGATCACTTTGTTTATTTAGTGAAGCGAACATAAAACGGTGAATCGGCCATTTTGACTTTTTGTCTGTATGCTGTATGAGAAAAATATTTTTTATATTTTAATAGTACCTGCGTTTTTTTGCTCACGGCGATGCCCATGATGTGTATTTTTTATTGTTTATATATTTTTATTTATATTTTGGGGAATTTTTATTTTTTATTTTTTTTAAAGCATTTATTATTTTTTTACACTTTTTTTACACTTTTTTTCATAATCATTAGATTGCTTCTCTCATACACTTCAATGCATTAGCATTTTTTTACATTAACCAAGGGCCAGCCCCTTTAATTCTATGGACACCTATGCTAGGTAGTTGACAATGCAGAGGCTTTCTAACCTATCTTGTGAAAATAGCTTCCCATAGTCCAGAAGCGCACCATAAATTTTAATTTAATGGCTAAGACTCCATAGCTATTGATATACCTCAGCTGCAGTTCCCCTTTAAATGCAGAACCTGGCTCCAGATTTCCACTGCGCTCTTGATAGAGATACACATCATACTTTCAAAGCAGAATTGAATTAATTTAGCTGAAAACAAGCACTTCAGCCAGGCACATGTACAATTGAGCAATTTGAACTCTGAATTTTTTGTACTTTGTAGATCTTTAATTACATGTTTTTCTTACGGTAACTGCAGTCGCATCTAAGTCATTAGTAGAGAAGTGGCAGTGTCTCATACTACGCCATCACACAAATGACATTTACTCACCACTTATGGCATTTGCTCCTGGATGGGTTGCAGTTTTTGACCACTCAGCTGGACTTTGACTATTGCTATTGTAATCTCTTCATGGGTGATGAACAACCAGCATAGATAGTCATTAGTCTCACAGCCTCTTCAAAATGACCCAAATTAGGCTTACAAGGAGTGACCACGCTCAAGAAATAAGATTAGCCGAATCCGCAAAAAAATTCACAACAGGTATTTGATCCATGAATCGCCCAATAAATTTCTTGGTTCAATTAGAATTGGTATTTAAACTGTCCTCCTCATCATGCTGTTCACATTTTGACATCATGAAACCAAGAGGACACCTAACAATTGAGCAACAGTACCTCACCATTGCGAGGATTCAAGCAGGATGTTCTCAGACAGAAGTGGCCACTGAGCTTAGAGTGTCACAGAGTGTCATCAACAGGTTGTAACAGAGATACAGAGAGACTGGAAGAGTCACAGAAAAGCATAGAAGTGGATGTCCTTTGGCCACATCCCACACTGATGACGCTTCATTGTGAACAATGCCCTGCAGAACCGGATGATGAATGCCACACAACTCCAGGCACATTTAAGGGGGGTGAGAGGCACCAAAGTGTCATGTAAGACTATTTGAAACCATTTACATCAGAATGCTAGACGACGGGCAAGGGTACCTGACCACACCACAAGGCACAGACATCATCATCTTGCATGGCTCAGGGAGCATCTAAGCTGGATGAGGGACCAGTGGGCCTCAGTGCTGTTCACTAATGAAAGTCGATTCATGCTGAGCAGAAACGATGGTCGCCAATGATGTTGTAGACGTCAAGGAGAACACTATGCATGAGCCACTGTTGTCACCAGATGAGCCTTTGGTGGTGGTGGTGTTGTTACAGTGTGGGCAGGTGTGTCTAGTCAATACAGAACTGTCCTACACTTTGTGAATGGTGCAGTAACAAGCCAATACTACTTGAATAACATCATTAATCCAGTCATTATGACTCTGCATGAACAACAGGCCTAATTTCATCTTCATGGACGACAATGCGCCAGCTCATTGAGGTCACATCATTAGGGAATGGCTGCTGGAGACTGGGCGACCTCAAATGGAGTGGCCTGCACTTTCTCCAGACCTGAATCTCATTGAAAACCAATGCGATCAGCTGAGTCACTGTGTAGAGACTCATAACTCTGTACCCCAGAACCTCAATGACCTGAGGGCCGCCCTTCAAGAAGACTTGAACAGCGAACAGTGAACAGCATGAGATGTCGTTGTCAAGCTGTAATTGATGCTAAAGGCCACATGACAAGTTTTTGAGATGCTGACATTTTTTGTGGGGGTATACCCAACACTGGCATTTGTGTCAAATTATTTGAGATGAGGAAATAACCGTTGCATTCTTCTACTTAAATGCCCTACTTTCATGATATAATATCACTGTAGCATGAACTTTTAAAGTTTTCCATTAATTTCACCCGAAAGCCAAATATCCCTAACCTTTTGTGAGTAGTATAGATAATAAAAAATAGCAAAAAGTAGCACTCCAAAATCAATAAAAATGAAAAAATACTTTTATTCACCCATGTGGATACACAATGTTTTGGCTTAACCCTAGAGCCTTTCTCAAATATTTCTGCTGGAGAAAGGCTCTAGGGTTGAGCCAAAACGTTGCCTATCCACATAGGTGAAAAAAACATTTTTTTTTCATTTTTATTGATTTTGGAGTGCTACCTTTTTGCTATTTTTTATTATCTATACTACATTTAAAGGGAACCTGTCATCACCGAAACACCCCCTGAACTAGAGTAAGCGGTGTATAGTGTAAGTGATGCTGAATCCGAATATGTAAGTTTTATCTTCATACTCCCTTCCATTCCGACGCTGTGCTCCCACAAACTTGCAGTAAAATGCACTCACTGGACTCTTCTTTGAGTCCTCTCCATTATGTGAGTGAGCACTGGAGTCCAGTGAGTGCATTTTACTGCAGGTTTGTGGGAGCACAGCGTCAGAATGGAAGTGAGTATGAAGTTAAAAATTACATATTCGGATTCAGCATCACTTACACTATACAACGCTTACTCTAGTTCAGGGGGTGTTTTGGAGATGACAGGTTCCCTTTAAGTAGAAGAATGCAATGGTGATTTCCTCATCTCAAACAATTTGACACAAAAGCCAGAGCTGCCTTTTTGCTATTTTGTATACTGGGCAATAGTCTAGTCCCCTCATGTGCACACCTATTTTGTTAATTCTATTTTGGTTTTAGTGCTACCAGATTTTTCCTGTATAGTGTAGATAGATAGATAGATAGATAGATAGATAGATAGATATAGATACTGTAGGTAGATACATACTGTAGATAGAAAGATAGAATTTCCTAATTCGTTTGGTAGAGTATTTACTCAGAGAAAAGATTTTCCCCCTCAGAAACAATCGCATACACCGTTCAATAAACTTTTAAAGTAAGAATTATGATAATTTGCAGAAGACGCTCTCTAATCACATTTGGCTCACGCATGAAGTAGACATTTTAGCATTTTCCGGGAACAGAAAGTTAAAGCTTTCTCCAAACAGGCTTGGACTCTGCTCCCAGAATCCCGCAGTACACCATACTGGCAGCTACAAATTGTTGTATTTTGCATAAACCTTGTTCTTCCAAAAAGAGGTTCACAGTTGACTTAACAGCGGTGTTTAATTCTGCTTCTCTGCAGCTTTTGTGGCATTTCATCCAAGACATTTGTATCCAGCCTGTGGTTTCTTAAAGGGCATATCCACTTATCTATTATTGCCTGATTCCTTTTTCATTTCATATCTTTCGGTTAATAATAGGAAGATTTGCAAAAATTATTTACTCCATTATGCAATAAAGTCTGAGCATCTTATTGATTCTTGAGCTGCAATCACAGACTCTTCAAGGGGTATAAGGAGATACAAAACCATGTAGCCATTCACATCCTACAAATACTCCCAGCAGCAGGAAATCAGATCTGATGTCGGCAGAGAAAACCCGAAAGAAACAATCTTAACAGAGACAGTAACCTACAGGTAGTAACATGCAATTTTGTTACTGAGGATGGAGCATAATTTATGTTAATCTGGAAGACTCTTTCATACTGTTTAATCAAGTCAAGTCATAGCAGGCAGCATTATATGCTTGTACATAGGGATCGGGTATTATTATAAAAGTTATATTCTTGTACATAGGGAACCTCATTATAGTATCTTTATCTTCTACAGACAGGCATATTCTTGTACATAGGAAGGAGTATTATAGTAGTTATATTCTTGTACATAGGAGCAGTATTATAGTAGTTATATTCTTGTACATAGGAGGTAGTATTATAGTAGTTATATTCTTGTACATAGGAGGCAGTATTATAGTAGTTATATTCATGTACATAGGAACAGTATTATAGTAGTTATATTATTGTACATAGGAGGCAGTATTATATTAGTTACATTCTTGTACATAGGAGGCAGTATTATAGTAGTTACATTCTTGTACATAGGAGGCAGTATTATAGTAGTTATATTCTTGAACATAGGAGACAGTATTATATTAGTTATATTCTTCTACATAGGAGCCAGTATTATAGTAGTTACATTCTTGTACATAGGAGGCAGTATTATATTAGTTATATTCTTGTACATAGGAGGCAGTATTATATTAGTTATATTCTTGTACATAGGAGGCAGTGTTATAGTAGTTACATTCTTGTACATAGGAGGCAGTATTATAGTAGTTACATTCTTGTACATAGGGAGCAGTATTATAGTAGTTATATTCTTGTACATAGGAGGCAGTATTATAGTAGTTACATTCTTGTACATAGGAGGCAGTATTATATTAGTTATATTCTTGTATATAGGGAGCAGTATTATAGTAGTTATATTCTTATACATAGGAAGCAGTATTATAGTAATTATATCATGTACATAAGGATCAGTATTATAGTAGTTATTATAGTAGTTATTCTTGTACATAGGGGCACTACTATTGTAGTTATGTTCTTGTACGTAGAGGACAGTATTATAGTAATTATATTCCTGTACATAGGGGCAGTATTATAGTAGTTATGCTCTTGTACATAGAAAGCAGTATTATAGTATGGTAATTATATTATAGTACATTAGGAGCAGTATTATAGTTATATTCTTGTACATAGGAGGCAGTATTATAGTATATTGTATATTATATTTTTGTATAAAAGGGTAGAATTGTAAAAGTGAATTCCTTTTACATTGGGGCACTAACATTACAATAGTAGTTGCATTCTTATCCATTATACATACAGTACCTATAAATACATACAGTAGTTATCTTGTAGCTCATAGGAGTCAGCATTATAATAGTTATATTATTGTACATACCACAAGAGACAGTATTATAGTAGTTATTTTCTTGTACATACAGTATGAGGCAGTATTATATTTGTTATATACTTATACATAGAGGGCAGAATTATAATAGTTATAGAATTGTACATAAGAGCCATTTTATAATAGTTACAGTATATTCTTGCAATTATGGGCAGTATTATAGTAGTTATATTCTTGTACATACAATAGGAGCAGTATTATAGTAGTTTTAATATTCCACAGAAAGGGCAGTATTATTTTACTTATATTCTTGTACACATGAGGCAGTATTATTGTAGTTATATTCTGGTACAAAGGAGACAGTATTATTGTAGTTATATTCTTGTACATAGGAGGCAGTATTATAGTAGTTGTTTTCTTGTACATAGAGGGCAGATTTATAATAGTTACATATATTCTTTTATATAAGGGCAGTATGATAGCACTAATATCTTTGCACATAGGAAGCAGCATTACAGCAGACATACTGTTACATAAAATAAGTTCATCACATACAATATTTTATTGAACCAGTGATGTTAATATGAATTGTGCCTGGGGCAGCTCTTTAAACTCTACACCTGCCTTATACAATGGATCTAAATGTAAGGAATTATTCAATTCTTGTGCCCCTGTCGCTGTTTTATTCAGTGTAAGATTATTTGTCTGTATCTGTCACAGATTTCCTCAGATGTGTCGAGGCACCTTATATGTGTTGTATTCCATGGCTGGTACTGTGAGCTATAGTGTTACCTCAGAGAGAGTCTTTTGCTTCCTTTAATACCCATAGGACTCCCCTCACTCGCTCACACCTCGGCAATTGATTTCCTTCTTTAAAACAGCTCAAGGAATGCGGTTAGCATTGAGCTGATTGTGAATCAGTTAATGTTTTCATAGCGCGTGTGTTGTGATGTGTAGTAATCGTCAAGTCATGTGGATCCCCTGTTTCAACCTGATACAGGTTTCAATGTGGAGACTGAAAAATCCATGAGGCACAGCCACAGTCTCCGCTTCAGCACAACCATCCATTATCTGGAAGCTGGCGCCTGATCATGTGAAAGTTATGCATTTTCAGGTGAAAGGGGTTTTGATTTGGAGGAAATATTAAGAAATGTAATTGAGTTGAGTAGTTTAGACAGAAAGTATGTCATTTAGTTGAATTTAAACTATGCTCCAATCACATCCAAAGCAGCATGCATTTTTTTATCACTCACTACTACCCTGTGCTGGTTCTTCATCAGATTAACTTATCTCCTTATAGTTTTAATAGATACAGTGACTATAGCGATTTCTGGGAAAGATTGAAATACCAACATTACAGCTTTAGGATATTTTTTAAATGTATGGAGCTACTGGGAACTTACACTGTACTCCAGTCACATCCAAAGCTTTGTATAAAAGTCATATAGTTTTCTTTTCATGACAGCATGACATCTGACGGTTTCCTTCTGCAGTTAGTTAGTGGTTTTTTTTTGTGTTGTTTTTTTAACAATGGAGGACAGCAGTGTCGTAGCTATTGGGGAAGCAGTAAAAGCCACCATTTTGGGGCCCGCGCTCAGAAGGGGCCTGGGAGCAGTGGCAGGGGTGTGGCCAGCAGGGCCATATTTCTAATAAATATTTTTTTTAATTTATTTTATAGTTGAGCTCTGCTGGTGGGGAGTTCAACAGTGTGGCCCATACAGAAAGGAGTAGAGGGGGGGGAGAGGGAATGTGCTGTCTGCAACCATATATCTGCATGTCCATCCCCCCCAAAAAAAAACATCTATTTTTGCCCATTTTGTGGATAAGAATAGGCATTTTGTCTAGGGATGAGTGAATCGACTTTGGATGCTTCATCCGAAGTAAATTCGCGTAAAACTTTGATGTAATACTGTACGGAGCGGGAGCTCTGATAGACCAATGAGCCAAAGTTATTACTTCACAAAGTCTCATGGGCCTTAAAGAGGCTCTGTCACCAGGTTTTAACCTATGTATTTTAATACATAGGTTACAATCCCTTAAATTGCACTTTTTTAACATACCTGTATTGCAGAGTATAGCGCAGCGGTTGTGCTGAAAAAAGAACTTTAAACATTATGCTAATGAGCCTTCGGAGCACCGGGGGGCCGGCTATTTCCTCCTGAGCACCGCTTCTTCACCGCCCCCCGGGGCCCGAGGCTCTCCTCCTTGTCTTTGGTAACGCCCCTTCTACAACAAGATTGACAGAGCTAGACCGTTTGGCCTAGCGCTGAAATCCCGCGCCTGCGCAGTGCGATCGCGCCGGCGCGTGCGCAATAGCGCTTGCAGTGCCGAACACTGCAAGCGCTTCCATCCTTGTGCACACGCGCCGTCACTTCCCTGAAACCGGAAGTGACGGCGCGTGCGCACAAGGATGGAAGCGCTTGCAGTGTTTGGCACTGCAAGCGCTATTGCACACGCGCCGGCGCGATCGCACTGCGCAAGATTTCAGCGCTAGGCCGAACGGTCTAGCGCTGTCAATCTTGTTGTAGAAGGGGCGTTACCAAAGAGAAGGAGGAGAGCCTCGGGCCCCGGGGGGGCGGTGATGAGATATGAGATAGATAGATATGAGATAGATAGATATGAGATAGATAGATAGATATGAGATAGATAGATATGAGATAGATAGATATGAGATAGATAGATAGATAGATAGATAGATAGATAGATAGATAGATAGATGATATACAGGGTGGGCCATTTATATGGATACACCTAAATAAAATGGGAATGGTTGGTGATATTAACTTTCTGTTTGTGGCACATTAGTATATGGGAGAGGGAAAACTTTTCAAGATGGGTGGTGACCATGGTGGCCATTTTGAAGTTGGCCATTTTGGATCCAACTTTAGTTTTTTCAATGGGAAGAGGGTCATGTGACACATCAAACTTATTGAGAATTTCACAAGAAAAACAATGGTTTTAATGTAACTTTATTCTTTCATGAGTTATTTACAAGTTTCTGACCACTTATAAAATGTGTTCAAAGTGCTGCCCATTGTGTTGGATTGTCAACGCAACCCTCTTCTCCCACTCTTCACACACTGATAGCAACACCGCAGAAGAAATGCTAGCACAGGCTTCCAGTATCCGCAGTTTCAGGTGCTGCACATCTCGTATCTTCACGGTATAGACAATTGCCTTCAGATGACCCCAAAGATAAAAGTCTTAGGGGGTCAGAACGGGAGACCTTGGGGGCCATTCAACTGCTACATGATGATGTGTTTCCCTCTTTATACACTGAAGCTCGTTCCCTGAGTTTTTTCCAGCAAGATGGTGCACCACCACATTATGGGTGTCAGGTCCGAGCATTCCTAGATGAACAGTTTCCTGGAAAGTGGATTGGTCATCGTGGGCCAGTTGAATGGCCCACAAGGTCTCCCGATCTGACCCCCTTAGACTTTATATACTGGAAGACTGTGCTAGCATTTCTTCTGTGGTGTTGCTATCAGTGTGTAAAGAGTGGGAGAAGAGAGTTGCATTGACAATCTAACACAATGGGCAGCACTTTAAACACATTTTATAAGTGGTCAGAAACTCATGAAAGAATAAAGTTACGTTAAAACCAAGCACACCATTGTTTTTCTTGTGAAATTCTCAATAAGTTTGATGTTTCACATGACCCTCTTCCCACTGAAAAAACTAAAGTTGGATCCAAAATGGCCGACTTCAAAATGGCCGCAATGGTCACCACCCATCTTGAAAAGTTTCCCCCCTCCCATATACTAATGTGCCACAAACAGGAAGTTAATATCACCAACCATTCCCATTTTATTTAGGTGTATCCATTTAAATGGCCCAACCTGTAAATCTAGATAGATCTAGCTCCATAAGTTAACCCATTGTTTGGACCTATGGCAGGGAACGCACCATCAGCCAGTCCTATTCTTATTACTCTTCTTCTCGACTGACGGAAACAAGTCTATTGCTATCACATTTCAAAAAGATCATCCAGGGGGTCATAAATCCAATATCATTTCATTGACTTCCTAATAATATCTAGCAGGAGAGTGCATATAACATCACCCCCCTGGGCCCTCGTCATGTTTCTCGCACTTCATACATGTATTATTTATGCTTACATGTATGCTGAGGCTATTGATGTTCACCATTGTACCTCATCATGTAGTGGTTACACAACGACATGACAGATATCTGCTGACTGAGGCGGTGAACTGCTACATAAACCATGAAGAACATTTTACAGCCTTAAGGAACCTTGCACTGGTTGGTGTGTGCACAGGGCTGCATATGCCATGTATCATGATATCATGTATCATGTATGTCCATGGCCAGAGTCATTGTACTTATGGTCATGCCATGGGGAAAGCAGTGATGTCAGTGAGAGTAACAGAAGGTTTCTATCTCCTCTGCTGACACAGCATTAAGTAGTATTATTATAGGTACCAACATAAACTAGCTACCTAATTTAAAGGTACAGTAATCAGTTACTTGGATCTTATGACTTTTTGATTTGCATCAATAAAAATATGTCAAGAGGTAACGTGAAAAGCTAAATCTATGAAATTACAGATGGAAAAAAATCGATCTGCTCTCATTTCAAGTCAACTAAACGACACAGGTCTACAAAAACACAGCTCTCAGCTCTCCAGAAAGAGACTAGTGATGTCATCACGCCATACATGGTGATGTCACTGAACGTAACAGAATGTACATTCAATGGTCAACCAATTGGTAGGAATGTAAGGGCAAAAAGTTGTGGACTTTCTGAGCTTTAAGTATTGCCCCATTGTCCAACTGCTTAGTTCCTTGATGAACATAGGAGAAAGGGAAGAAGACTGTGGCCCTCTCGTGTGTCAGAATAATAAACATTGGGGGAGATTTATCAAATTGGTGTAAAGCAGAACTGGTTTAGTTGCCCATAGCAACCAATCATATTCCTCCTTTCATTTTTCACAGCTCCTTTGGAAAATGAAAGGTGGAATCTGATTGGTTGCTATGGGCAACTCAGCCAGTTCTATTTTATACCAAAGCCTGAAGCTAATCTGCATGGGGGACATGGTACATGTAGTATTTGTACAGCTAGGGGGCCCATGGGTTCCCCTGGAGGAATAGGTACCCAAACCGTAACTTTTGCACCACCTATAGTAAGAGGTCCAGTTGTCATTCAGTGCTGCAACATACCGTAACCTAGAAAGTATTCAACTCAGGTAAGTAGTATACTGGGAGTTGTAGTTCACAAAAGCACAAAGTAAAGGGCCTTCCATTTGAATTCCAGTTTTATATAACTAAAACTTAACCATTGTGTAATGATAGGCTCCCACTATTTTGGATATCTGCTTGCTGTCAGTGAATGGAATCAGTGTATGGACTCCCATACAGACATAATACTTCTCAACCTGTACAGACCTAATATAACCCGATAAAACTAATAAACCTGTATCCAGTCCAGTCAATGTGATTTAAAGTGGTTGTCTCATCTCGCCATTACTAAGGAGACCACCAGCCACCAGGAAAGAGCAGAGTGCTCCAACACCATGCACCACATGGAGGCAAATGATCCCTCTTAAAATCCCCACTTATCAACTAAATAAATAATGACCAGAAAAAAACAGCTGGCACTGGATCAGAGTTTCACCCTGAGGCAATTCTGAAAGAGAAAAGCAAATACCAAATACAAAATGGTGTCATTTCCCCCATGTGTGCCCCAAGCTTAAATGCTCTGGGGGGCCTATACAATCTGAGTCACTGAAACAGCAAGCGCCAACATGTTCCGCTGTTTCCCTGCTGGATGGTAGTCATGACTGTGTCTCATCTCACCTTAGTAATGGCGAATGGAAACAACCCCTTTAAAAAACCTGAACTCCAGACTGATACATCTTACCAGCACTGACACATTGTAACTGTCAGCACAGGAGAGAGTTTTTTTGCTGCTGATTAGCTCCCAAACCTAGACCAGTGGTGGCAAACCGTTTAGAGGCTGAGTGCCCAAACTGCAACCCAAAACCCACTTATTTATCACTAAGTGCCAACAAGGCAATTTAACCTGAATACCAATATAGTTTATCTTCCACGTACCTTATCATTTAGCTATAATATCCTGTCTACATTCAGTAAGCTGCCTGTGCTGTTCATAGTGCGCCCTGCGCTGATGAATAGCAGCAAAAGTCGAAGGCATATTGGTACACCATAGTCTTTTTCCAGGGTGTGGGTGACTACAGAGAGGGCATCTGAATGCCGCCTCTGGCGGCCATGCCATAGGTTCGCCCACCATTGGTCTAGACTGAATACAGTTGTAGCAAATCTTCAGATCTGACAATGATGAGGGACTGAAGCACAAATTCCGGCAGTCTGTTCCAGCAGAGGTTCCATGCAGTGGTATTTGTCTGTCCGAATGCCAACATTAATGCCAGAAAGCTGCCTGATCCCATCACAGTCAAAGTCCAACTTTTTAACAAGCTTTGAGATAAGACAAGGGAATGTATCCAAGCCAAATATCTCCCTGAAGACAGCTCTTTTTGTGTGCTTGTCCCTCACAGAGTATGAAGTAGGATTCTCGCTGGCTAAGTGCAAGGGCAGGGTGCTGAATCTCCTTAATAAGACCAGCTGTGTATGCAGGGGTGCACCTCGCCTTTCTGCTGCCTGAGGCGAAAACTAAAAACAGCCCTCCCCCCCCCCCCAATACAAATTTCTTAACCTAACCCCTTTGCCACAATAAAAGCGCTCATTCCCCATGGCCCTTCGGCTGCCCCCTCTTGCCCCTACCTGGTGCTGCCTGAGCCTGAGTTTTGGTGCAGTTTTTAGCGTGTTTTTTTTCAGCTTCCTATTTTTTCAGCACGGATTTCGCTTGAAGATAGAGCACGCTGCTTCTTTTTTCCATGCTGTTTTTTCCGCACAGAAAAAAGCAAGTTCTGCCTCCAATTGAAATAAATTGTAGGCTTTTTAGAGACCTTTTTTTGGCATGGATTCTGCTAGGAAAATGCGTGAAAAACATTGCCAAAAAATGCTGTGTAAACAAGCCCATAGGCCAATGATGGCTAGCCTCCGGCACTCCAGATGTGGTAAAACGTCAACTCCCAAGATGTACACTTGCTTGGCTATTCTCAGAACTCCATAGAAATCATTGGAGCATGCTGGGAGTTGTAGTTTTACCACAGCTGCCAGAAGTTAGCCATCACTGCCATAGGCAATGCTCCATGGGAAAATAATACACCAAGAGGTTTTTCCATGGAGACTTTCGCAAGGAAAGAGAACCATATCGCTGGCGCCACCTTGTGGCTGCCTATAAGTCAAATGCAAACTTGTTAACAAGCTTTGGGACATGGCAAGGATAGGTGGGTAGTCAGCAGGACATGTATTTGGGGTTCAGTGTGGGAAAACCGACAGCTGGAAATTGCAGACAACCACTGAGCATCACTTTTGAAATGCGCACATCAAGCGGGCCATGAAAGAGTCAATTACCATCTTATTGGAGATAATACAAGCAAACATTTCACCAGAAATAGCTGTTATTTTTCCTTTCAGACTGATGAATGGACCTGCTGATCCAGATTATAATATGCATAGATCCAACAGGTGGAAGAAAAAGGAATAAAATTAGAACATTTCCAGAGTGATTATGTGTGATGTCAATGGATACATACGCAGACGTGATACACGGTGTCTAGATCCATCCTCATGTTTTAAAAATACTACAAAAGCAGAGTCATAAGATATTACATCAAAATAAGGTTCAATTCCAAACGGCTACAAACTGGATATCTGTGGATCATCTGCGCCACCTGCTGGTGCTTTATAGAAGTGCATGTTTTACAGGTTTTATACAGTAGTTCATATTGTACAGTGTTCACTTTCTACATTATATAGTCCCCCCACATGGATTTATATGTAGCCACCATAGGGACGGGGGCGTAACTACCATAGCGACAGACCATGCAACTGCTACGGGGCCCAAGGCAAGAGGGGCCCCAGTCTTAGTTGGGATCATCTCCTCTTCCACTGGGGGTGAAAACTTGATCAGGACTCTAAAGAAACAACTTTTAGCAAATAAGGCAGTATAAAAATTGTCTAAGGGTGATTGCAAAGGGGTTTAGACAAAAACCCTACTGTCTTGTGTGGGGGGCCTGGTTTGATCCTTGCTATGGGGCTCTTACTTGTCTATGTATGCCACTGGCCAGGGCTACACATTTTAGTTTTGTGTCAAACTTTTACATACAAGATAGTAGTAGACCATATATATATAGGCACAGTCGAGTAAGACTATTATGACTGTCAGCTAATATCCAGAGTAACCACTGTGTTTTACCACTGTGTGCAGCAGGGACAACAGCTAGACGGGCTGGGAATGACTCAGTAAGGTCCAGGTAGGTTGTCACAGGTATCGGGAGTGCATCCCACAGCTGCTGGAGGGTGTGTGGGGGGCATCCATAGAGCAAACATGACAATCGAGGTTGACCCACAGACGCTCAGTTGGGTTCAAATCTGGGAAATTAGGGCCAGAGTAATACTTGAAGGTCTTGGTCATGTTTTTCCAACCAATGTCAGAAATTTCTAGCCGTGTGACATGTCGCATTGTCTTGCACCCCAGGGAAGACAATCAGCATACAATGGTGTACGAGATCTGTAAGGATGGAGTCATACACAAATTGGTTGAGAGTGTCTTCCACATGGAGAGCTAGGCCCAGAGAATGCCATGAAAATTGTTCCCCAGACCATAACGCTGCCACAACCAGCCTGTGTTCTTCCAGCAATGGTTGCAGGCTGGGGAACAACTACCATGCGACTGCGGGGCCCAGGGCAAGAGGAGGCCCAGTCTTAGTTGGGATTACCTCCTCTTCTACTGGAGGTGAAAACTTGATCAGGACTCTAACATCTAACGGAACAACTTTCAGCAAATGAGGCAGTGGAAAAATGGCCCAAGGGTCATTGAAAGGGGTTTAGACAGAAACCCTTCTGTCCTGTGTGGGGGGCCTGGTTTGATCCTTGTTATGGGGCTCTTACTTCTCTATATACGCCACTGGTTGAAGGATGTTTGTTCTCTTATGTTTCTCGCCTGACATACCAACGTCCATCCATTCAGAAAATGACTCATCAGAGAAGGCATCCCTTTGCCAAATAGTGAAAGTCCAATTCCAGTACTTCCACTGTTCTACTGTAGTGCGCCAGTCCACCTTCAAGCATCTTCATCCCGTTTACAGTAATCTGACTATAGAGTCGTGCACCCACCCATAGTCCTTCAATAAATAGTGCAGACATTGCATTGAGAGTGCCACACAGTACCCATGTACTGCATACCCTGCACAGACAATATATAGAGTGTCTAGTTAGTGTCATACATTGCCCAAATACAAGGTGCAAACTATATTGGCCAGAGTGACATACTTGTCCCAGATAGCATCATAGAACGCCCACATAACATCATAGAGCCATATAATGTCTTCCCAGGAGCAATGATGTGCCAAGAGGTACTATTATACGTTTCATACATGGCGGCAATAAAGTGTGCAAATACAGCCATACAGTGTCCAAAGTGCTATACCTGCCCTATATACAGTAGCCATACTGCGCACACATTGAGCCTAACAGAGCCTACAAGGCCAGCATAGTCAATGCCTAAATAACAATACTGTGCCCAGTGATACTGGGACCACAAAGAATAGGGATTGGGCATAGGGATTTCTGTACTGAGAGGAAATGATGGCAAATCAATACCGATACAAATCATTTAAATTGTTTGATTTTCTAATTGTTCAATTTCAGTTCCTTATTTCCAAGAAGCAGATTGTGTTTTATCCTTTAGATAATTAGCATCACTGAGTGGAGTCAATAGACATCTCCAGTCTGACCTACTTGAGGCTCCAGGACCTCCCATTGTCTTAATTGACCGCTCTACCAATCCGCTGTCATGTGAAATTATATTGTCTTTGTTTTTAGAGTCGCGCCACAATAAAGAACCCGACATTAAAGCGCCTTTGTTACTCTCTGTTAGGATTCAGTTCATTATACAAAGTAGTTATTATCTATAGGGCCCTATAATAAGTTTTTTTATGCAAGAATAAATACTCAGTAATCCCGGGAAAAGCTGCCGCTTGGAGAGTCTCACACACCGCTGAGACGTTCAGCAGGGATAATGAACGGGAAGATGGGAAGAGATCTCAATATGCTCGAGGTTAAATCATACGAGACTGGTGATGATGCCACAAAAACGAGGTAATGTTATGATTGGCACCAAGTCAATGCAAATTGCCAGATAATTACTGAGAAAAAGTCACATCTGCAAATGAAGCAGACGTGTGACACTTCCCATCTTCTGGGTAGTCTTCTGAAAACTTTCAGGTTAGGGACATAAAAAAAAAAACAGAATTTAATATTTCCGGCTAAGGCTAGTAAGGCCCTTTAGGCTAGGGTTAAAAAATTGTGCAACATTTTTTGTAATGATAGTATATGGTGTGGCAATGTAACGCTGTAACGCGACAGTCGCAAAAAACTCCAACTTGTTGCATGACTTAAGGAAAAGGTGTCAGATCATTAAAGTTATAGTGTGCATTACATTTTTCACTTTTTTTTGCTATTTTGTTTTTGATAAAGATGTAACTTTTCAGAAAAGAAGTTTTTTTTGGGGGGGGAGGTTTTTGGGGGGTTTAGCACATGTGACTTTGAAAGCCATAACTTTTTTTTCCATTTGGCTATGTAAATAATTTTTGTGGCTTTTTTTAGTGATATAGGGGGCTTTATGTCATTTTTATTTTACCATCTTTTGTTTTTATTCTTAATATCCAGGAAAAACGTTTTTAAAAATGTAAAACTATTCAGTTTTTCACATTTTTTCATTTTTAATAGCACAAAGTGCAAGTAAAATAGTTGTTTAAATGATGTCCCCTTTCTGTAATGGTCTTTTTTATTATTGGAGGATATAAAGTTCATGATCGCAGAGGGTGGGGCTACAAGCTGCAGTGTGTAGCATATGGTGGCATTTTTTGATTACTTTTTGTATCATTACTGTTGCCCACAAAGGTGGTCCAAGGATGTACAACCTCCCTGTAAAGCTGTTCTGGGTCCACTAAGAACCAACAGCTTGTGCAGATAGCCAGACCCTAGCAATCACATGACTGCCTTGCCACTTCCCGATCTGTATATACAGCAAAGGAGACCGCAGGAACAGTGAAAAAAATATTCCTGCCTTTTTTATGAGGAGTCCAGCTATCAATTACAGTGAGCTACCTGCTCCTGCAGCTGCCATGTTCAGGAACATATTTGCAAAGATGTATGGACCACACCAGATAGGTATACTCAACAGGGGAATGCAAATGGTCAATATAAAGTTGAACATTTTTCATTAGATGCTTTAGTCAATGATGAAAAGGGATAAGTGCCATTTTACATTGAATGTTTAATTTTATTTATTTATTTAGTTATTAATTATAATTTTATTTCTTTTTTTTCTTTGGGTATTTCATTCATGTTGAGTGAAAGGTCGCACATACAAATTCGGTTTATTTTATTTTTGTTTGTTTTTTGTTTTTGTTTTTTGTGCAGTAGAATTACCTTGCCATCATTTCTCAGCTTGAGTTTAACTTGGAGTTTGAATAGACTATGCTCACCTATCCTTAAAGGGGTTCTCCAGGAATTTAAAAAATTTAAATACTTAAATATTATTTTATTATAAATATATTGCCAAATACTTTTCATTAGTTATAATGGCTTGTTTTGTCTAGGGAGCAATCATCAGGAGAAATAAAATGGCCGCCGTCCTATTAGTACACACAAAACCTGTCCTAATCACACAGGAGGACAAGTTACTTCACAACACTGAGGTAAAAGAGCTGTCTCACCTTCCTCTCTGCTCTGCTTGTCAGGGATTATGATCTTGAATACAGGTGAATCTCTGTGGGAATGGAGATGAGGAGGAGACATGAGAGGAGGAGGGTATGTGGGTAATGAGCAGAAGCTCTTGTGTGCAGTCTCCATTACTATAGTCTGTCCTGTCAGTTTTCCCTGTACTTCATGTCTCCTTATGAAATCCTTTCCTACAGAGATTCAGCTGAAGATCTTATTAAACTGTATTCAGGATCATAAGTGACAAGTAGGGCAGAGAGGAGGAAGAGGCAGCTCTTTACTTCAGTGTTTTGAAGTAACTTGTCCTGCTGTGTGACTAGGACAGGTTTTGTGTGAACTAATGGGGCTGTGGCCATTTTGTTTCCCCTGATGATTGCTCCCCAGACAAACAAGGCATTATAACTAATGTAAGATATTTAAGAATATATTTATAATAAAGTAATATTTAAGTATTTTCATTTTCTTAATTCCCGGAGAACCCCTTTAATCTGATTTTGGGCTTGGAGGGAAAAAGGACTGAGGTCACTTACTGTATTCTAGGGACAAGTAGGGTAAGCAGCGGTCAGACCACCAATCTAGCAATTCTAACCAATTCCATTGGATAGGTGATAACTGCGGAGAAAATACACAAATAGAGCATTCTGCATAATATAGTCTAAAGGCATAGCAAAATCAGAGTTGTAATACAGTATATATGATATTGTACTCTGTGAATTGGAATTGAGTGCTCATCCATTAATATTCCATATCTACCTGCTGTGGCATAATATTTAAGGGGAAAAGTCCCCAATTTAATGGAGAATTTGAGTAAAAATCTAGTAGTCATCTTCCTCTATCAACATTCAGCTTTTCTTTTTGATGACTGCATATTTTCCCTGCAGTGGCTACTACAGGGCATTTATAGTATTACATGTCTCTCCGTAGCATCGGACTGGCCCTCTACAGTACCAGAGGATCATCAGGGAGGCCAAGGCTCTGATACCATAGTGGGCCTCATAGATCCAAGAGGAAAAAAAATTTCAGCTGTCTTTGGAGACAGTTACTTGCCACTACAGTCTATTTATTTGAATGAAAACCTGAGGTTGGGCCCTGAGAATAATTCCCTCTGGTGGGCCCAAGGAACCCAATTCGATCCTATCTCTATTTAATACATGGATCAACATGGTCCTCCAAAGCGAGAGTTGCTGCTTGTTATAGGATTTCCACCCTGGGTCCCAAGGAGGTCCAGGGCAGCAGACCCTACACTATGCAATTATAGGTTCTAATATTTTGTAATAGGGCATGTGGAAAGGGTTTGTTAAGATAAGAAAAAATCCTTTAATTCTCCTTATAATATTTTCTCCAACAAGCAAGACCTCTCTGGGAATCCCATTTTGCCTCTAAACACATGTTTATTAAATTTAAATAAAATAAATATGAAAAACATGCTTACAGATTGCCATTTCCTACATAATTAAGTTAGCGAACGAAGGTCATAAATCACTCATATCACAAATAGTGAATATTAATTCTCTCTGTGACAATTAGTCATGTCAAGCCAAATGATCATTGTCAGGTCTGGTGGGGGGAGGAGTGATCATAATAAATACATCATATGCATTAGGTCCATTTATAGATTATATGTCTTACATATTAAATTGCAAGTTCTTTGGAATAGGGAATTCATTGACGCTTAATATTTTACTTAATTACATGGCAATGATCAATATAATGAACATGGTAAAAAGAGCCCCAGACTGCTGTTCTGGTGTTCTGTACCATTTCCATGCCCGGGATTTGCTGCTAGAGCTGGCCGTGACTTGTTTGATTACTATAACACTGCATTTATACTGCTATTTACAAGAATATAACTTGTATAATACTACCTCCTATGTACAAGAACATAATTACTATAATACTGCCACCTATGTACAAAAAATATAACTACTATAATACAGCTTCCTATGTACAGTACAAGAATATAACTATTATAATGCTGCCACTATGTACGAGAATATAACTACTATAATATTGCCTTCTATGTACAAGAATATATCTACTATAATACTGCTCCCTATGTACAAGAATATAACTACTATAATACTGCCTCCTATGTACAAAAATATAAATACTATAATACTGCCTCCTATGTTCGAGAATATAACTACTATAATATTGCCTTCTATGTACAAGAATATATCTACTATAATACTGCCTCCTATGTACAAGAATATAACTACTATAATACTGCCTTCTATGTACAAGAATATATCTACTATAATACTGCCTCCTCTGTACAAGAATATAACTACTATAATACTGCCTCCTCTGTACAAGAATATAACTACTATAATGCTGTCCCTATGTACAATAATATAACTACTATAATACTGCCTCCTATGTACAAGAATATAACTACTATAATACTGCTTCCTATGTACAAGAATATAACTACTATTATACTGTCCCCCATGTACAGGAATATAACTACTATAATACTGCCTCCTATGTACGAGAATATAACTACTATAATACTGCTCCCTATGTACAAGAATATAACTACTATAATACTGCCTCCTATGTACAAGAATATAGCTACTATAATACTGCCTCCTATTTACAAGAATATAACTACTATAATACTGCTCCCTATGTACAAGAATATAACTACTATAATACTGTCTCCTATGTACAAGAATATAGCTACTGTAATACTGCTCCCTATGTACAAGAATATAACTACTATAATACTGCTCCTATGTACAAGAATATAACTACTATAATACTGCCTCCTATGTACAAGAATATAACTACTATAATACTGCTCCTATGTACAAGAATATAACTACTATAATACTGCTCCTATGTACAAGAATATAACTACTATAATACTGCTCCTATGTACCAGAATATAACTACTATAATACTGCCTTCTATGTACGAGAATATAACTACTATAATACTGCTCCCTATGTACAAGAATATAACTACTATAACACTGCCTCCTATGTACAAGAATATATCTACTATAATACTGCTCCCTATGTACACAAATATAACTACTATAATACTGTTCCTATGTACAAGAATATAACTACTATAACACTACCTCCTGTGTACAAGAATATAACTACCATAATACTGCCCCTATGTACAATAATATAACTACTATAATACTATTCCTATGTACAAGAATATAACTATTATAATACTGTTCCTATGTGCAAGAATATAACTACTATAATACTGTGTCCTATGTACGAGAATATAACTACTATAATATTGCCTCCTATGTACAAGAATATAACTACTATAATACTGCCTCCTATGTGCAAGAATATAACTACTATAATACTGCCTCCTATGTGCAAGAATATAACTACTATAATACTGCCCCTATGTACAATAATATAACTACTATAATACTATTCCTATGTACAAGAATATAACTATTATAATACTGTTCCTATGTACAAGAATATAACTATTATAATACTGTTCCTATGTACAAGAATATAACTATTATAATACTGTTCCTATGTACAAGAATATAGCTACTTTAAATGTGTGCCACAGTTTCTCGAACAAACATAGTCTGTGTTTTCTATAAAATAATACTGTGCTCCTGAGTCAGGAATCTTGTTTCTGACCTAAAATTAGTTAGGATTGTATATAGAAATGCCTGACAGATTTCTGTCTCCATTTCACTGTTTTTCTTCAATTGATATAAGTGCCTGCCATTTGGTTTATTGTCGCAGCGGCCTCATGGAAGTTATTTGCATGTGGATAGTTGGTTGCTGGATGCGGTTTAACAATGTAATGCCCTGCAGTTAAACTGTCTTTACATATGATTCTGTTATACCTCATCTTGTGCAAAACACAAGGTACAATTTTCCTACAAATTTCCCTACACAGAAATGCCCCGGAGCCCTGCAAGAAAATGAGCTATAAACCTCCAAGTCTGTGAAAATACCATTCTTATTGGAAGTCTATTTACCATGCATTGTATGCACATTGCCAATATGAATTCCAACATGGGCACTTTTCTATTAGAATTTAAGGTTTATCTATTGGATCGGGGCAAAGCTTTCTCGGAATGGCCAATATTCATAGCAACGCAGTCTGTTCATTTAAGGGGAACTAATGGCATCGCTGAGGCACCCGGCACAACAGAGATTACGTGTGCTCTAAAGAACACTGTCTACACACTTAAGAAATATCAAAAGGCACAAAGTGAATTATTTAGCAATATAACAGACATATAGGTGCTGTCTGCCTCCCAATGTGTAGATGCAAACATGTGTAGTATCTAATCTTATAAGGGTTTTCCTCTGGACAGGTCATCAATATCTGATTGGTGGGGATCCTAGACCCGGGACACCCGCCGATCAGATGTTTGAGAAGGCAGCAGCGCTCACAGTAGTGCTACAGCCTTCTCCGTGATCACCAAGCACAGCGCCATACATTGTAAAGTATTATAATAGTTGTATTATTGTACATAGGAGGCAGTATTATAGTAGTTATATTCTTGTACATAGGAGGCAGTATTATAGTAGTTATATTCTTGTACATTGACGGAAGTATTATAGTAGTTATATTCTTGTACATAGAAGGCAGTATTAGAGTTGTTATATTCTTGTACATAGGAGGCAGTATTATACTAGTTATATTCTTGTACATAGGAGGCAGTATTATACTAGTTATATTCTTGTACATTGACGGAAGTATTATACTAGTTATATTCTTGTACATTGACGGAAGTATTATAGTAGTTATATTCTTGTACATAGAAGGCAGTATTATAGTAGTTATATTCTTGTACATAGAAGGCAGTTTTATAGTAGTTATATTCTTGTACATAGGAGGCAGTATTATAGTAGTTATATTCTTGTACATAGGGGACATTATTATAGTAGTTATATTCTTGTACATAGGGAGCAGTATTATAGTAGTTATATTCTTGTACATAGGGGGCAGTATTATAGTAGTTATATTGTTGTACATAGGTGCAGTATTATAGTAGTTATATTCTTGTACATAGAAGGCAGTATTATAGTTGTTATATTCTTGTACATTGACAGAAGTATTATAGTTGTTATATTCTTGTACATTGACAGAAGTATTATAGTAGTTATATTCTTGTACATAGGAGGCAGTATTATAATAGTTATATTCTTGTACATAGGAAGCAGTATTATAGTAATTATATTTTTGTACATAGGAGGCAGTATTATAGTAGTTATATTCTTGTACATAGAAGGCAGTATTATAGTTGTTATATTCTTGTACATTGACAGAAGTATTATAGTAGTTATATTCTTGTACATAGGAGGCAGTATTATAATAGTTATATTCTTGTACATAGGAAGCAGTATTATAGTAATTATATTTTTGTACATAGGAGGCAGTATTATAGTAGTTATATTCTTGTACATAGAAGGCAGTATTATAGTTGTTATATTCTTGTACATTGACGGAAGTATTATAGTAGTTATATTCTTGTACATAGGAGGCAGTATTATAGTAGTTATATTCTTGTACATTGACGGAAGTATTATAGTAGTTATATTCTTGTACATAGGAGGCAGTATTATAGTAGTTATATTCTTGTACATAGAAGGCAGTATTATAGTTGTTATATTCTTGTACATTGACGGAAGTATTATAGTAGTTATATTCTTGTACATAGGCGGCAGTACTACAGTAGTTATATTCTTGCACATAGGAGCACTATTATAGTAATTATATTCTAGTACATAGGAGGCAGTATTATAGTAGTTATATTCTTGTACTTTGGTGGCAGTATTATAGTAGTTATATTCTTGTACTTTGGAGGCAGTATTAAAGTAAGTATGCTGCATTCTTATATATAGGGGATTGTATTATAGACATTGTATCCTTTTTCATAGAGGGCAGTATTATAGTAGTTATAGTCTTTTATTTAGGGAGCAATATTAAAGTAATTATACAGCATTCTTGTAGTTGAGGTTGTATTATAGTTGCTATATCCTTTTTCATAGAGGGTAGCATTACAGTAGTTACAGTCTTGTACATAAGGGGCAGCATTATAGTCATTATATTCTACATAAGGAGCAGAAGCATTATAACATATAAATGCTTTACATTATGTTTCTTGTTAGTTTGTAAAGCCCCTCAGCTTTGGTGGTGCTTTGTACTTCTCTATCTGTATTGTTAGGCCTATCAGAAGATCCCATTAATTATGGATAAAGCATGTGTTCTTTCTTCTTACTCCTATTTCATCAGATTCAAGGTCACTTATATTTTCAATACTGACAAGCTGTCAATGCAAGAACATTGCAATTGTACTTTTTTTTCAGTCTCGCATTATTCAGTGTAGAAGCCATTACCTGTACAGACATCTGTGTTCTACATGTACAAGATGCCACTGTATTGTACTGGGGACTGACATTATCTGGTATCCAGGTTATCACGGTTCAGTCCTGCAGCTTGTTCCATGTACAGTAATCTATCCATTAAATCTTGGTAGAGAACTGATATAACAAAGGCAAGAACCTGAATGCACTGAAGAACAACACCTTAGTACAAATCCTATTCAGCTTTCAATAATGTAAAGTGACAATAAAATTATTACAATTCAGATTGTCACCCAAAATAGAAAGTGATAACAAGCACAGACATAACAGAGCTGAAAGAGACTTCTACTGCAAACCCGCCCCTGCATGGGAATCATACCTACCTGATCCCTGCCGTTAGGGTTCAGCTCCATCGCTCCCCGTTGGGTTTGCTCCCTGAGTCAACATCCAGTTTGATGTGGGTCACGTGGTCACAGCTATGTCACCCATGCGTCAAGGTCACTGGACCACGTGACACATGGGAGACAAATAGATAAATAAGAGATAGAGACAGACAGAGAGATATATATGAGATGGATATGTAGATATGAGTTAGATGATAAATAGATAGATATGAGATAGATAGATAGATAGATAGATAGATAGATAGATAGATAGATAGATAGATAGACTGTGATTCAAGGACTTCTGGAATCTTAATCTCAGTGCTCACTGAATCCTACAACTGTATTTATAGGACAAAAGAGTTGGTTGTCCTTGCCCTGGTTTCAGGGGCATAACTACCATAGCGGCAGACCATACGACTGCTATGGGGCCCAGGGCAAGAGGGGGCCCAGTTGGGATTATCTCCTCTTCTACTGGGGGTGAAAACTTGGTCAGGACTCTACTCTCTAAAGAAACAACTTTTAGCAAATGAGGCAGTGGAAAATGGCCCATGGGTCATTTGAAGGGGTTTAGGTGGAAATCCTTCTGTCCTGTGTGTGGGACATGGTTTGATCCTTGCTATGGGGCCCTTACTTCTCTATGTACACAACTGCCTGGTTTGCTAACAAGTAGTTGTGATTGGGGGTGAGGTACCATGCAAAGTTTTCCATTACACATAGAGAAGGAGTAGGTAAGCTGCCAACCTTGAAAATCCTCATGGCCCCAAATCAATACCAGGAAGTTCTTTGGCGCTATTTATGCCCTTTCAGCCAAATGAATAAAGAGGACTCCTTTAAGGCTCCCCATGCGGTAAGGGCATAAGGCCAATCTGAGTTACCTAAGCTCCCCTCCACAGCAGCATCCATTCCTGTGACGCACTGCCGTCATATCCTCCTGTTAGAAGTAAATATATACTACTTCTTGTAAAACATCTCTTCAGAACTATCAGGTCTTTGGATATGTTGCAGTCAGCATTCTCTGTGCAACACAATTTCAATTCCAGATACAACTTCTATTCACACACAAGGGCAATGGTATATTTTATTAAAGATATTGAAACTCATCTCAAACACCAGTGACTGGGTGCTTTAACATTTCATGAGATAGATCAGCTTCGGTTTTGTACAACACACAATCTATTTCTTGCTCCAAAGGGTTTAATAAGACAAACTTGAAAAGAAATGTACTTACGAGTTCGCACTTTTTTTTTTTCTAGTGTCTTGTGTGCGGTTCCTGTAAGGATCCCCTATCTCACCCCCATTTGTAATATTCATGGAGCTTTGGAAAAATCCCCTCAGTAGATAGCATGTTGGAATAGAGTAGAAACAAGAGATGAAACATTCCTCTTACACTGAATTATGTTCTTCCTGGCCCTCAACTATGTATTTGTTATTTGTCAGATCGGCCTTATTCTGTGGAATGTGAAAACTATGGAACTGTGTAATACTTTGGGCATCAAATAGTATATTGGATGCAAATCAAAACCCCTGAATTTGTTCCTTGGTAGACATCAATTTCTACTGACTCTTAAAGGGCCCCATTAGCCTTTGCTGCCATGGAGGCGTTTCCTGTCAGCCATATTTAGTTCTCAAGGAGCTGCTCCCTTTCTCTGATCTCTCTAGCAGACAATCACAGTGAGATAATCTTCTCATCCTTTTCAACATACTGTACAAAGACTGAATCTCTATGTGTAGAATGGGAAACCAGAGCAGAGCCTTCATAACTCATTTACTTCACTGTAGAGAGCTGCAAACAATGAATTAGGGGTATAGCTAAAGTATAGGGGGTGCAGAGATAACAGTTATACCCAAGCCCTGGGTCCTGTGAGGACCTAATAGCTCTTCTGCCCCTGGAGAACATACCAGTATTATTAATATCAAATTGTAGGTCGGAGACCGTGTTATAGATTTTACATTGATGCCCAGAAGCTCTAAAGGGAGTCTGCCACCTAAAAAAAATCAATTTCAAAGTAAGCATACCACCATGTAGTGTAGGAGTCCCAAAAATTACCATACCTTTCTTGTGAATATCTGGTAGTCAAATCCTGAGAAACGCTTCTTTTTATCTTTATGTAAGTAAGGTTTTTGGTGTACCATGGGCAGTACCACTCTATTTGGGGCACCATGGTTGAGGCCACCAGCACTCCACCACAGCTCCGACCAACACCTCCCTTCTTGTTTGATCAAAGGTCCACGGAGATTTAACAGTGAGTCAATAATGATGACACTGGGAAAGCCAGGCGCCCTGAACGAAGTGGCCCGCCCATAGTACACTGATGGTATGGCGTGTGCACTCACCGTGCAGTGTCCTGGACATTCTCCATCTTTGCAGGTTACATTGTGATTACCACTGAGAACCATTTCTAAAGATTAGAGGACCAGATGTTGTTCAAGAAGGGATGATTCAGGACACAACTTACATGGTGGTATGCTTACTTTGAAACTGATTTTGGGGTGATAGATCCCCTTTAAGTTCCACCTCTGAAGTGTATCCTGGACAGTATAAATTATTAGTGATATTGCTTCTCCTCCCATCTAAAAGGAAATCAATCAACGTGTAATTTTTAACAGTTTTGCCACATTATGTCCATCTGAAACTGACCAAAAATGTGTATATTAGACATACAGTGTATACATGGCCGCCAGCTACTGAATATTTTTATCTGAGACCTGCAATGTTTGGACCTTTACAAAGTGTTCTCTGTTGGTTTAGTAATTGGTATTATGTAATGTAGCCAGGCATTTAGATAAAGAGAGAAAATGCTCCTACAATCATTTCACTGAGAGCCCATTATTCCTTGTCCCGCTCGTGTGCGCTCGCTGTGCAGCGTCCTGGACCTTCTCCATCTTTGCAGGTTACATTGTGATTACCATCCAGGTGATATAAATAAAAACACTTCATGATAAAGGGTTCCATTAATCTGGCCGGCCGGGAGTAGCGTGGCGCGGCAGAGGCTGGAGGCTTCCTGTGCTGGGACCCGGCCAAGTTTCCTCTTTAGATTACAGAGGCCTTTTGTAAATGAGTTACAGCACATTTAATTCGAGGGCATTTTACTTGTGTGTGAAAATAAAGAACCTGCTGGAACAAACATGGCGGCATGAAAGAGCTGATGTAAGGAAAGCCTCTTATAATAAGCTGGGAATTTTCTCTCCATTTCTAGCTATTAATTGAAAGCACTCTTGATAATTGAAGGACCCACCCTCTCCCCATATTAGCTAAAGATATTTACACGGATGGTCTCATTTGGCACTATCCAGGGATTTTAAGTCATGACTTTTAAGTCATCCAGTAAAATGGATGTTTATGCTCCTCACTGTTGCTTACAATGCTCAAAGTTATCATTCTCCATTGGCAAAAGTTTCACTGCATCCCTTCCATCTAAACTTAACAGGGTTTTCCAACATTTTTGTAACATTTTACAGAGGGATTTCTAAAGATAATTTACAAAAAAGTTCTCACCTTTAAAGGGGTTCACCAGGAATTAAATACCGATGTCCTATCCTCAGGACTTTCCATACCTCCCCTGATAAGCTGTTTGAAGAGGCCGCGGTGCTTGCCATGCCCGTTACATCATGGTCAAGTGAATGGGCCTGGGCTGCAGTACCAAGTACAGACATAATGCAATGAATGGCGCTGTGCTTGGTATGCTATGAGGTCGCTGCACTCACCAAACTGCTGCAGCCACTTTGAACACATGATCAGTGGCAGTGCTGTGTGTTAGAACCTGAGGATAAGTCATCAATATTTTACTCCTTATGTTCCGCCGGTCCCACACTGCCGCTTCGATTTTCACCTCTCTGAACAGTATGTGATTGCAGCAGGCTCCACAGCGATCTGAACAAGAGGGAGTGGAATGGCAGGGCAGGACCGTGGGACATTTAAAAGTTGAGCACATTTTTTCTTCCCCCTGTTCTCCACAAATAAAAAAAATAAAAAATCCCTAAAAATCATTTGGGGTCCCAGTAATGATTTGCCAATGTTAGGAAATATGGGGAGATCCTGATTGGGAGACACAACTCCCCGTCAAGAGCAATTTTTAAAGCATTTTTTTTTAAACCTTCCAGCACCCTTTAAATTGATATCACTGGGAGCATGTTATGACATCGTTACGGGGTGTAGTTATTTATAACATACTAAGCTCATCTGAAAGAGGTAACATACTAAACATTCTGAAAGATTTGAAGAGAAGTACACTGTGTCAGACATATCAATTGTATATACTGTAGCTGTATCTTGATACTTTCAGCACTGGAGAGTAATGATTGTAAAGAAAGAGATTTTTATTCAAGGGTCTAGGGTGTTCAGAGATTGCTGTTGTCCCGGGTCCTTTTGTGTAAGAGGGTCTTTGACATACAGTGTAAGCAGAAGCTAATACTATAATCTTGGACGTAACTACCATAGTGGCAGACCTTGCCACTGCTATGGGGCCCAGGACAAGAGGGGGCCCAGTCTTAGTTGGGATTATCTCCTATTCTACTGGGGGTGAAAACTTGGTCAGGACTCTACCTTCTAAAGTAACAACTTTTATCAAATGAGGCAGTGGAAAAATAGCCCAGGGGTCATAGAAAAGGGTTTAGGTGGAAACCCTTCTGTCCTGTGGGGGGAGGAGGGGCTGGTGTGATCCTTGCTATGGGGCCCTTATTTCTCTATGTACACCACTATAAATGACATGTAATTAAAGGGGGGCGCTTCAGGCAGACCCCTCAGCATGGCCGGACCCAAAGAGGAACTCATACCTACCAGATTCCTGCCACTAAGTTCTTGTTCCTTCGCTCCCCTATCGCTGCCGATCTCCAGTATCTCAGAGTCAACACCAGTTTAACACAGGTAAAGTGGCTGCTGCTGCCAATGACTGGCCACAGCGGTGACGTGTCCCCCATGCTTCCCGTGACATAGTGACATGAATGGTGAACATATCACCAGTGTGGCCAGTCATTGGCTGCAGCAGCCATGTGACCTATGTCAAACGGGATGTTGACACAGAGAGATCGGAGATCTGCAATGGTGGTGGGGAAGCGAAGCAGCCAGAACCCAGAGGCAGGGAGCCAGTAGGTATGACTCCCTCTGCAGTCCCTGCCACGCTGGGCTGTCTGCTCAAAAGGACCCCAGGGGTTAACAACCTCTTCAAGACCCCTGGTACAGATTTTGTGTAAGGACTCAAGCATCTCTGCTTCTAGGTTTCCCATTAGTTCATCCTATTAGCAATAGATTGTATTTAATTGCATAGCTCATGGAAGTAATGCAGGTTTGATGTCCCTTTAAATCGGTAACATCCTGAATATTTTGCACAGGAGATCTAAGTAAAAGGGCACATGAAGAAAACATATTGTGCATTAAGCTTGTAATGTTCCATTATCTATAGCAATCAGAATAGCTAAATATCATAGACCTGAATAGTCATGAAGCCAGAAAAATCCAAGCAGAGATTCTCGTTGAAATAATCATTTAAAACCCTGAGGAATGGTAAAGGCATATGAAAATAGCAGTGTGTGTGGGTGTCCCGATATAAAGAGATAAATCTAATAAAACTTTTATCCAGCTGAACAGAATGCACAAGACAGGTCTTTATTACTATCAACAGTAATGCCACAGAAATGAACACTACGTCGATGGTATTTTCAAGTGACCCAGTTCCTATGGAAACTGCCTGCGCCTGTCAACAACTGCCAGATTAAGACCAAGGCAACGAAAACCACTTTTATTTACATGGCAAAAAGATATGTATTTTTGGTGCTACCTTTAAAGAAGAACTCTAGTAAGGAGACATACGGGGGCCACCCGGCGTGTGTTCCGCAGCGCTCGAAACACACGCCGGGCGGCCCCATTCAAAGTGCCTATACTTGTCTGCACGGACAAGTATAGGACATGCTTCATATGGAGCCGCGGGACGGAGCTAGCTCCGTGCGGCGGCTCCCCGCTCCCCATAGAGGTTAATGGGGCCGCAACTATTTCGCAATATTGAGGAATGGATACGGCCCCATTCACACAGTCGTGTGAATGGGGCTTTCCAGTCTACCAAGAAGAGAAGGCAAGTAGAGGATAGAGCAGGAATAATGTATTTCAAAATATGGCTGTTAACTGATTCAATCTTTTTACATTGATGGCCTATCCTCAGGATAGGTCATCAATATCAGATGGGTGGAAGCTCCCACCAATCAATTGTTTCAGGCAGCTGCCAGCACTGGAAACTAAACAGTAGAGGGATGCGGAGGCAGGAGGCCCTGTTTAGTGGCCATGCCGTTGTACTGCAACTCGTCTGTGTGACCTTGAAAATCATACTTTTTTAATTCTGAATATCCCTTCTTATTATGCCTAAGGAAGAATTTTCATCCTTTTGGGGGGGAAATTGTGCAAATGTCTATTATACTGTAGGTCTAATCAGAGGAATTGCACCAGGGAGAGCAGAGGTCAGAGTTGCACCCAGGTTCTATTGCCTAAGGGGGCCCTTCAACTACATAAGAAGATCAGAAGACAGCAGTATTATAAATGGCACATGGTAGGAGGAGGGATCAGATAGAAATTTTGCATTGGCATTTGGCACTGAGGTGCTTCAAGTTACTTCTCTGGACTCAGTACTGTGCTCTATATTCATGAATAACCATGAACTTAGTTGGGGATGTGGAAAAGCTGTAGGGAAATTCTGATGGAGAGCAGGTGTGCCGGTCTTACTAAATCTCGCTTATTGGGTTTATATGCGTGTGTTTAGCAGCCCATGGAAATGATATTGAATGCTGTCTTGTGCAGATTATACAGTTCACTTATTTCATATCAAATATTATTTCCATAGAAATGTACAATATATGACTGTGTGACATATTTCCGCCTTAGGACTTAAATCCAGCACTCCTATATATGATGTTCAGCACACGGTCACGATACTTCTGCCTGGTTTCCACCATATTTTCTTATCCCCCTCCAGCGCTGATGAAGTTCCCTTGACTTTAGGTTTTATATGTTGGTAAGGAAAAAAAATGTTGTTTTTATGTCACTACTTTGTCTAGTTTACATTTTTACGGGAAGTAGTAGGATTACCCTAGCCATGGTCGTGTTTTATACAAAGGAATGGGTTTATGGCAAAGTGGGAAGTATAAAATAGAAAGGGAAGTCGTGAATGTCAAACATCTAATGAAGCTGAAAGCTCAGCCAAAGAAATTTAAAGAACAGGCCCCTTAAAAATATCCATGCACAGGAGGTGCCTTCAGAGGTAGCAGTGACGGTCGAGTCCTGATGCCTAAGTGAGCCAAAAGCCACTATAACACATAAGAAGACACCAGAATCTAAATGAGTGAATCAATGCTAAATTAATTGGATTCATTACAAATTATGCAAAAATTCTTCTGCCAAAGGAATCTGAAATTATGACGATTGTTTCAGACGAATCATGTAAAAATGCCACCATTTTACTGTGAATATTGGCAGAGAAAACCATGAGGGAAGAAGATGGAGGATCATATGACACTGGAAGGAATTGGGGGAAATGGCTTGCCCAGATTGGCTCAGAAGCCGTCAGACTGATCAGCCAATCAGGGGCAGGCTTCAGGAAGGTCTTTTTCTAAGAATGTCATGTTACATCATTATGTGTTCAGCTTGTGACCTGGAAGTCTGTGTTTACAGTCAGAAGCTAGAAATCTAGCTGTACTAAGAACACTATAGGGAGAGAATAGGGAGATATAATTCAGTAGATTTTAGAGGGATTGAGGGACTGGTCACCCAGTTGTGTGTTAATACAGCTGCTTGCAGATAGTTCTCCACAGAAAAAAAAACCTGCAAGAAAAAGAAAATTATTTTTTCTGTATATGAATATCTTTTTTTTAAAACCATGTTTCTACAATGCATAGGCTTATTGCCAGCACCCCAATAGCATACCTTCTGCTCCAAACTCTGAGCAATTGTATATTTCTTTTTCTTCTAGAAAACAAACAGTTTAAATTTACAATTAGTAATTGGGCATATCAATGCATTATACCATGCTACTGAACACGTTGCATATTATTGCAAGATAATGGGTATTTACAGCAAAAGCAATACTGCAATAAGACCATTTTTATACCCATGTTAATAAACGTGTTGCAGGTAGCTAAAGCCCGCATTCCTAAGCGGTACAGTGTCCTTGTCATCCTAATAAGCTTCTTGTCCTGCTCAAACTCCCCCTCCTCCTTGTCATGAGACACCCATAACGGAATGTGTGGTCATGAGAAAACTATTCACAACCAGCCATTAGCTTGTGTGCAAGCTGAACTACCACCTGGCCAAGTTTATGGCAGTGCAGTTGCTGCCGTACCACTTAGTTGAGGTAATGGTAGCGCAGTTCTGCACCTTCACCAAAATGTTATTCTGCTGTATGATATTCATACTTCTGCCCAGCTCTCCATTTTTTCCCATAAAACAATTGTTTAAAATTGAAATTCTCATTATGCAGCAAGGTGCAAGCCACTGTGGACACCTGGAGCAGGGACATTACATGTCTAGCGACAAGGCTGCACCATAGTAACAAGACCAGGTTCTATTGACACCTACACATTTGTGCCAGACTGGTACCTACACCAGGTGCTTCATCATCTCCACATTCTCCTCCATGGACATCCTGCAGCTCCCAAAAGAAGCAGGGCAGGGTGTCGCTCCCACTCCCCTTCCCTCCTATCATATGTGCAAAGTGAAGCGTTGCCAGTAACCACATAGCTACTTAAGTGCATCAAGCAGCAAAAATCCCTCTGGCTGTCCACCCATCAACTCTGACTGGGCAAGGTGGTCAGTGACAATGACAAGAACATCGTGGTCATGCTGCATTTGGGGGAAATAATACATGCATGGCGCACATGATCAGTTTAGTCGGCAACACTTTTTGAAAAAGTACACTGGCTTGCAGAGGGTGCTGACCATGTCCAGGAGATTGTCATTTCACCTATTCTTATCTGGCAAGGAATGCCCTTCTGGACTTGCAGCAAAAGAACGGTCTGCCATTGCACACTTGCATATGCTAAAGTGTCTGTACGAGCAGCATAAAGCTGTGAATGATTTCATCATGAACCATACCACTTCAGCAGGGAGCCTGTATTGTTTTGAGGTCAGGCAGTGGAAGCTCATCAAAGATGCCTGTTATGTACTGAGGCCCTACAAAGAGGTCTCCAGATTTGTCAGTTGGGACAACTGTGGCTTAAACAATGTCATCCCCTGAGTGTCAGCTCCCTGCTTCAACATTCAACTGCCGGTGCTCCTCAGCAGGCACCACTATGCACTAACGATGCAGAAATTCGCTCCTCTCTACACCTGTATTCTAAATTGCCCCTGGTATGCTTGGTTCTTGTTGTAGATTACAGTATGCATTGGGACTCAAAAGCAGCACCTACAGATTAAACTATTGAAAGTCTACTGACTCATTTCTGAGTTTAGATCAATTTAGTTTCCTTTACAGATTCCACCACCTAGTTACACAGAACATTCTCTAAGAGCCAGAGTGGAGAGCCCCTAAAGGCCTATTTACATGGGCCAGTGATCAGGTAGACGAGAATTCATAAGAATGCTTGTTTCTGATCATTGCCCATGTGCAAACATTGCTACCTCATCAGATTTTTTACGCAGGTATAAAAATACCCATCAATAACACATCTCCCCATGTGTACAGTGGATGTGCTGACTACATAATCTAAACTGCATAGGGAATGAATGATCACAGTAATGACTGTTTGTCCCTTATGCAGTTTCCATTGTGTGATGTGAAGGCTCTTTAAATGAGTGCCAACTTGTTTTATCGCAAACCCAAAAAAGCAGTGGTTCCCACTTCCGTGAACTCTGACCAGCCATGAATAATATAAATAGATATTTATTTGAATGAGCAGCTGAATGCAAATGCAGTATCCTAGAGTTGAGAGTACTTGCAGATTGTCTCGTTATCGAATGCAATTTATTTAGGGTATTTGTTGATCAAAGCTATTAGCCCTTAGAGGGGTTGTCCGAGTTTGGAAAAAATATATATAGTACTGTAAATCTGATGGGCAGCAATATATAACTAAGTTAAGCAAGTTTTAGGCAAAAAAATCTATATTTCCTCATTTCCCTGGATCTCTTCTGGCCTTTGTTTACCTGTAATAACAACAATCTCTGCCCCTCCTCCCCACACTGCTCTGCAAAGGGAGTGAATACAAGAGCTGGCCTGAGTGAAATGTCTGCCTGCTAGGCAGCAGCATGTTGTATGTGTAGAACTACAAGTCACAGCTGAACAATGACACTGCTGATGCACACAGGAACTTCCCCCTACCTTTCTTGTGAAATACTCGGCAGATCTCCTCCAGTGTCAGAATCTGCCCTCCTGTAAAGACAGAGCTATGTCTCTTCATTGCCTGTAGCTACTGTTGTAAGGCTTTGAGGCCTGAGTGTGTTCTGGCTGAAGGGGTTAATGTTTTATCTGTGTCCCTATTCAGCGCAAAGTGCCGTTATACTCGCCTCGGGTCCCAAGCCGTTGCCTCCGGCAATCTCCACAGCAGCCCTCATGTCGATCCCAGCAGTGAGAGCGTGTCTGCCACCATCGACATTTCCGGCACTCTGGCAGCCTCCAGTGGTCAGAATGCAGGTTGCACACTGCAACTCTCTCTGGTGTCCAGTCAATAGCATTACAGGTAATTGCTGGAACTTCCCCCAGAGGTCACATGACATGATCTAATGGGATGGCCTATATAAGCCTCTTTCTGAGCACCAACTGGTGCCAGAGTATCAGGTCCATTCCAAGTACTCCAGCGTTTTGTCCTCATCTGCCTTGACTCCTGTGTATCCTGACTGCGGCTAGATTCTTCACTACTTGCCTTGCACCTATCCCAGCTAACCGCTTCCCAGTAAGGTTAAGCGACCTGCAAGCCCCCGGCAGCTAAATCCATCCTGCCTTGCAGCCGGCTCTGGTGAAGACCGGGGGCTTGTTAGTCTCTACACGCTGGTACTTTTAAGTACTACCGGAAGCTGGCGAAGAGGAGCTATATCAAACCTGCAAAGTTTGTTACTGCAGCGACAATCTGAAAGAATCCAGGGAGAGAGCAGAGAGCTGCAGAGCAAGGGGCATGGCCAGCACAGTGACCTCTCGTGTACAGGCTGTTATCAGCTGGTGCACGAATATTAGATGAGCAGGCAGAGAAGCTGACATCACAGGTCATGTGACCCTGAGTGAAATCTGAGAAACCAGCAGCTTTAAAAGCACAAAGTGCTGGAAAAGCTGTTATATTTGATTAGTTAGAAGCAGTGGCGTAGCTATAGGGGGTGCAGAGGTAGCAGTCGCTACCAGGCCCAGGAGCCTGAGGGGGCCCAAAGACCCTTGGGCCACATAAAAAGACACCAGTATTATAGAAAGTGCATGCTGGTCAAGTTATACCTCTAGCTGGTGGGAAGGGGTTAGGTCAAGAATTTGGTTAGGGGGGGGTGCTGTTTTAAATTTTGCCTCAGGCAGCATGAAAGCAATGTGCTTCCATGCCCCCTGGCCACAAGGCACTGAGGGAAGGGGGGTCCAAGCTGAACTCTTGCACCAGGCCCATGAGCCTTTAGCTACGCCCTGGTTAGAAGCATACAAATGACAAAAAAAATAACTTGGACAACCCCTTTAACACAGTGAGGGGAATACTGCTAAGATACCCTTCACACTTGGATATGACCTGATCATTTGTATCTCAAACCTGTACACCTCAGTTGCGCCTCAGCCATAGATTCTGCAGAGGGGCTTTGGGAAGGTGGAGAAGAAATAGTACCATAATTCCCATCCTTGTTTAAATCCATACAAAACCATATGGGGATATTGTGGGAGCACTGTTTTGTTACTGTTGGATTGTACTACAACTCCGATTTTGCATTTCTGTAAAGAGAAATGTTTATTTTGTTACATATGGCCTGGTTAATGATTCTAACACCGTCTGTCAGCCATTGCACCCTACACCTTCTGCCTTACATCTGCATCAGACCTACAGCAACAAGGCCACCACAACTACCATCAGTCAGGAGAAAGGGTACGGCCTCCTTTTACTGCCCTGGCCCCAGGGAGCGACAGTGTGAGAAAAGCCACTGTGACAGACTTTTGCGGTTAGAGCTACCACTGCCATCCACTACTTCTTCTCCTCCTGGACCATGGCACAAGTTCCTTACCGGGTATACCAGAGCTTACCAGGTATACCTGAGCAAATCACTATAGGTTATTAAAGTTTCATAACTTATTAGGGTACTCATATACATTGACACTTGGTAATAATACTGTTTGAATGTATGTGGTTGCTACCTGTTTTCTTTCTTTGGTAATCTGGAGATCATGGATGGCAGACCCCAGGCAATTGTTATGTTGGCTCTCATCTACGGCAAGGCAACTCCTTCAAAGCAGTTGTCCTTTACTTTTCGCAACACACTTCTAAACCTCTTCTAACTTGAATGGCCCATAAAAAAACAACCACCACCCAAAACAGTATATAGATCAAATAAAATCCAAATGAATTAACCCACAAACTCATACAATCCGTTTTAATTTACACATGAGATATTCCATACCAAAAGCAGGTAAAAAAACTTGCAAAAATATTCCCTTATTGCCATAATATATTATTATATTCTTTTCTAAACTTTAGGAAAATATATTCCTGATCGTAAATGCCTGCTTTCAATAAAATGTACAACAAAAGATCAGATTTACAACCAATAGTTGTGGGAGGTTTTACGAGTTGTACATTTCAGACAAACTACAATTAAAAAACATTCGCCAGAAATATGGCCTTCCCCTGGTACTAGTTATTTATTTTCCGAATCATCAAGAAAAAGTCATTGGAATTCCTCAAGATACCAAAATGCTTTCCATTTTACTGCATTCCGCTGTCAGCGTTCAATAATCTACAACATATTCCCAAAAATTGAATAGCAGATTCATGGTGATTATTCTGCAGTATCCCACAGCGGAGACAACGCTGCAGGCTCTATCGGATTTATAGCTGGTAATTAATATCTCCCCGCTGAGCACTCCCTTGGCTTAGGGAGTGTGTGTGGTTAGAGCCTAAGATCCATCCTTCCGAGAATAAAGTTGAATAAACTTCAATCAACACCTCTGCTTTCATTCACAACAAATTGCTTCAGTGAAATTGACAAAAAAAAAAAAGCAAAAAAAAAATTTATCTTCATCTTGATTTATTGGCTGTTTGAGTAAAGTTTGGGAGATAAATTTACTTTGAACAACTTCATCAAAACTTAAAAAAAATGGCCTCCTGTTCAGATGTCCGCTCAGTTGATGCCAAACTATGATTAGGCAGATCAAAAAATCACGTTTGAGCAGTTGTTAGATTCCCACAAACTTCAATTAGCTTTACAAAAGGATATACTTCTAGTAAGCTCCACCCAGTTGGGAAAAAATTTAAAAGTGATGGTGGAAATTGTCCAGTCCCATCATCATTCATCTTATAAGGATGACATCATTGTAACCTATGTATTCAGTACTTATAATCCACCAGGTAGACAGCTTTTAATTAATAGCTTCATTTGGAAATAAAGGGATAGAGTTGGAGTAAAGGAATTTGCTTTTCTCAGCCTCACCTGTATGAACGCCAATTTTGGAAACATTTCTATACAGAAATTTCATGCTGGTATAACATATGGTTGATTTCACCTGTTGCACTGGTGATTTTACCTACTTTCTATTTAAAGGATGCATGAGAAAAGCTGCTTCTGAAACTTTACTTTAGTTACAGTCCCAATGGAAATGCTCCAACATATTCTTAATGGCCTGACAAACTCATGTTACATATGATATTAACTATTACAATACTGTATCCTATGAACAAGAATGTAGCTATAAGAATATAGCTACTAACATACTGCCACCTATATTCAGTAATATAACTACTATAATACTGTGTCCTATGTAAAAATATGTGAGTACTGTATATTGCTGCTATGGACAGGAATATAACCATTATAATACTGCCTACTACATATAAGAATATAACTACTACAATACTGCTCATATTCAAGAATATAACTACTATGCAGTAATAATCCCTCCTATCTACAATTATACACAGTTGAGTCACATTATTATGACCACCAGCTAATATACAGAGAAACTGCTATTTGCAGCACGGACAACGGCTAGTCAGGCTGGGAGTGACTCAATAAGGTCCTGTTAGGTTGTCACAAGTATCTGGAGCCATGCTGACAGCAGTGCAATTCCACACCTGCTGCAGGGTGCGAGGAGGGGGGATCCATAGAGCGGACATGACAATCAAGGTGGTCCCACGGATGCTCGATTGGGTTCAAGTATGGGGAATTAGGGGACCAGGTTGGTACTTGAGGTCTTGGTCATGCTCTCCCAACCAATACCAGACATTTCTAACTGTGTGAAATGTTGCATTATCTTGCTGGACGATTCCATCCACCCCAGGAAAGACAATCAGCATATATGCTTGTACATGATATGAAAGGATGGATTCATATCCAAATCGGTTTAGAGTGCCTTCCACATGGATGAGTAGGCCCCAGAGAATGCCACAAAAACTTTCCCCAGACCATGATGCCACCACCAGCTTGTGTTCTTCCAGCTGTGGTTGCAGGGTGTTTGTTCTCTGATGTTTCTCACCTTACATGCTAACGTCCATCTGTTCGATAAAGCAGAAAACGTAAATTATCTGGAAGGCAATCCTTTGCCAATCAGCAAAGGTCCAATTTCAATACCACCATGAAAACTGAAGCCTTTTCTGCCAATGCAATTTCATTAGCAGAGGTGCATTGACCTCAATCTGCTTTGGAGCTCTATATGCAGTAGGGTGCGCCGAACTGTTGTTTTAGACACAAGTCTGGTATCCCCTAGTTCATTATGGCGGTGAGCTGCTCCATTGTAGCGTGTCAGTCGCTTGTGCATCTTAGTAGCCGATGTTCACCTTGCACATCACTAGCATGTCGTGTTTTGCAGTTTCCACGTGGTTTATTCAAAATGGTGCCATTTGTCTGCTCACCATACAATTTCACCACAGCAGCACATGAACAGTTCACAAAATGCACAGTTCCAGAAATACTGCCCCCCATGGCACAAAAGTCTATAATCATCTATTTTTGCAACTGATCCCTAATGTATAATAATATAACTACTATAATACTGCCTCCTAGGTCCAAGAATATAACTACTATAATACTGCCTCCTAGGTCCAAGAATATAACTACTATAATACTGCTCCTATGTCCAAGAATATATCTACTATAATACTGCCCCATATGAACAAGAATATAACTACTATAATACTACCTCCTATGTACAAGAATATAACTACTATAATACTGCTCCCTATGAACAAGAATATAACTACTATAATACTGCTCCCTATGAACAAGAATATAACTACTATAATACTGCCTCCTATGTACAAGAATATAACTACTATAATATTGTGTCCTATGTACAAGAATATAACTACTATAATACTGCCTCCTATGTACAAGAATATATCTACTATAATACTGTCCCTATGTACAAGAATATAACTACTATAATACCACTCCCTATGTACAAGAATATACATAGCTACTATAATACTGTCCCCTATGTACAGGAATACAGTATAGCTACTATATTACTGTTCATATGTACAAGAATATACTAAAATAGAAGAAGTTTTGAGAAGTAACACGTATTCCATACACATAGGATAATTGTCCACACAGTACAATGCTATTATTCCAATCCTGGCTAATTGGGATTCTTTGTATAGGCTATAGAGCTGCTCAGAATGCAACAGATGTCTACTTTATTATCCCAAGCAGAGTTTCTGGCCTGACAAGTTTCATGTGCGAGGCACTGTCAGACTGGCGAGGGAACGCTGATGCACAGCTTTGGCTGCATGACAGAACGGTAGAGGAATTTGCTATGCATAAGGTCTGATCACATTCATTCACAGTGTGATCAATGGCCCCGGTACAAGATGAAGAACTGTCCAGAATGATGTAAAGACACCCAATGCACTATGCATGTTTGCTCCTTTATCAGTCCCACGTTCGATTATGAAGATTTACAGAGCTATAACATACGATTAGCATGTTCATTAAACAATTAAACAAATAGACTGATATGAAATTAAAAGGACAACCCCCCCCCAATTAAAAACTGCTGATGCGCTGAAATTTAGACACATCAAGAATTAAGAGTTCAAGAAGACATTTTAAGTCAGCAAGCAAAAAATAATTGTAGCTGAGTCTATGAAGCAAGGAGGACCCAGTAATGGGTACAGGCTAAGGCCTCTTTCACACGACAGTATTTTTAGCGGGCTCCGATCCGCATTTTTTGCTGATAAAATGCGGACCCATTCATTTCTATGGGTCAGCAAAAAATGCTGACTGCACACTGTGTGCTGTCCGTATGTCCGTTCTGTAGCCTGCAAAAAAAAAAAAATAGAACATGTCTTATTCTTTTCCGTTTTGCGGACAAGGATAAGCATTGTTACAATGGATCCGCAAAAAAAAAAAACGGATGCCATACGGACGTCATCCGTTTTTTTTTGCTGATCCGCAATTTGCGGACCGCAAAACACAACGTTCGTGTGAAAGTAGCCTAAAAGTCAGTAGCCGACAGAGGGAAGAGAAAGCAATGGTCTGGGCAAGCAACGATCTAAGCAGGTAGCAAACGTTTGATGTCTATGGTCCTGAGTCCCAAGATTCAAACTCAGGAGGGTAAAGCACAAGTTCTAGGGTGCCACCAAGAGGGAAGTATCAGGCACAAGGTATAAAAAGTACAAAAAAGAAAAGGTGTGGGGAAAGGAGTCTCAGACGATAACGTGATCTATGAAGATAGTTTTTTCATCCAGTAATTCAGAAACCCTAATAATTTAGCATTAGGCACCACTGGGATTTAGGCATATGACTCAGCTGCAAAGAAACCAGATCCAATGAAACTGATTAAAACTGCCTAACTGTATCATTACAGAGGATGAATGGCTGGAATTAACACAGAGACATTGGCTGGACTGGCTAAAATGTTATGGTACTTGAACATGAGGGGGCATAAGATTAGAGGCTGGCAGGAAATTAACATGCTTGGACTGTGAGGCCTGGCATGGATTATCACTCACCTGGCAGGCGAGGGAATGAGATGGCATATATAGCGGTCACTGAGCAGCGACTGGATTGTGCACACATATACACACTGGAATCTCTGACCTCATTTTGTGTACTAAGAAAATAATGTTTAAAATAGCTAATATATTAACTGTATACTTCTACAATTGTAATAATGGTATCGCGTGTCTAACATACGAATGGAACGGCAGTCACATATGCACCTTACCACTCCATTGGTCTTCATGGGAATGATACAGGTAGCCAAGTACTGTACATCGCTTGGATATGCTCATCAATACCACAGACTTTGATTAGAACAGCAGCTCACACATCTGATTTCCGCTACATTAAAATGTATGACTTCTGCTCCCTTAATCAGAAGAAGTCTCTGTAGGACACATACATGGGGCTGTAGCTACAGAAAGCGTAGAATTTACTTTTTTATAACACCAAAAGACACAAGTACTTTCTCCAGCTCTCTGCCTCCAAATCTGCTTTATAAACAAACAGTTAAATGATAAAATTCTGACTGTCAGCAGACACCACTAGAGGGAGCTTAAGAGCCTACTGCATACTGATTATCCGTAGAACTCCTGTGCAGTGAGCTCCCCCCAGTGGTGGCTCTAAGAAGTTATTAACACAGAATGTTTTATCTAAAATAACATGAGGATAAAAGATGAAGATTCACTTTAAAGCAGAGAGTCATATAGTGTAGATGCATCAAAGGCCATCCTATGCTTTCACCTGTACTTTGTACATGAGGGTCATTTTAAGTAATTACTGTTATGTTAGACAATTATCTACCTCTATCGCCATCAGTTCTTCATCTCCAAATTTATCCCTACCTCTGTTTTTCATGTCTTTGGGGGTGAAAAAAATGGGAGAAAAAACTGTTCTCGTCGAGAGTTTTAACAGGGGATTCCCTTTCATCTGGCTCGCCTTTCATCTTTCTTGTCACAAGCTGCGACCTTAAATTTAATTAAATGTACTTTTAAAGTGGTTTCACTTCCGCGGCCTTTAAAAAAAAGGTGGATGGGTTTTTTTTATTAACCTTCCTTTAATAATGCACTTTTTTCCCTTTAGAAATCTCCTTTCCCGCTGATTCATTATGTGTGGGTAAGCAGACCGTGACATGTTAAAAAGCATCTTGATAGTATTTGATATTCAGTACTAACAACGTATCAAGTCATAGGAGATTTTTAAGGGGGGCAGTGGGGGGAGGCAATCTGCATACTGGATGTGCCAAGACAGTAGGTAATTTGCATTTTGCATCCAGAAACACTCTACTTGCAATCTGTCTCCCTTCACTGGGTTTTCATCTTTATAACCTTCACTAAAAAAAAAAAAGGGAGTAACAGCGAAACTCGATGACTGCAAAGCAATGAGGGACTTACTGCAATCTAACCTTGGGTGAAGGGAAGTTCACGCGGCACAGGGATATAAGGAGAGAAGATTGGGCCACCTATTAGGCAGACGGTGTGTGCACCCAGTTACATCTGGGACGAGTGGATGTGGCAATTGGCGAGAAGTTCATTCACTTGCATTGCCTATTCATGAGACTTCAGATTGATTCATATTACACTTTGGAAATGCATGTAATATGATATTCAACCAGTTTTTTTTTTATTTGGATCAAGAATGCCAAAAGTGAAATCTGTATTCATAACAATGTATTCCGGCTCAATAATGCTGCACTTAGCGCATCACAAAATGATGCAAATTTCTCTAAAAAGGTGATATGCATAGACATGCATAATGCAGAGGATAGAGCTGGAAGGTCTGCCATTTATAATTCATCTGCCACATGAGTACACAGGTTTAATGTGGGCTGTCCAAAAAACTCGCCAACCCTCAGGATGTTATTTCAGAAATACAGTATATTTGGCAATGGTCAGTACCATAGTTCGTAGCATCGTAATGACTAGTACCATGCAATCCTACTGTACATGGAGTTATGAAGTTACTTCTGTAATATGAAGGACTGAACGATGGAACCATTGGTTGTCTTGCCGCGGCACAAACCGAAGAGAGGTGCCATGTGGCAAAGATGACCCTCATTGTGCGACTAAGGATTTTCCCAGGTTACACTTTTCACCAAGTAGTTAATTGTGAAAGAGGGTGTCCTTCGTTTGGTCTCGCACCTAATAAAAAGTGGTGGGAACCAAAATTAAACCCCACACTCTCAAGGATCTCATTGTTCAGCCTACCTAGCTATAATTTCTAGTGAACCAATGTCTTACACCAATCATCCTTCCTGATCACATTTTCTTTTCCCTGAGTTTTCTCTTCTATTCCTTAGTTGGGCATACAAGTCTATATCCTTGCTAAAAGATGAATTTATTCTACTCACAAGAGTCGATTAAAACAAGGCATATCAGACATAAAATTCTGGTTTCCCAGAGTCCGCCCCACCTAAGTTTTGTCCCTCCATCTTACCCTCCATCTCCAAGTACCTTTAATGATAAGCAGATAACTGCAGCAAAGTGACACTTTGTACAAACCGAGAAGTGACACCTATTATTATTATTAGCCAGTGGAAAAACTAGAAGATTTTATGAATTTTGTTTAAATATAAACAAATATCGACATGAAAAATTAAAAATAACATAGCCAAAAATTCTTTAAAAATATGTTTAACCTAAAAACGTGATTCAAACAATAGGTCATTTCTGATGACACATTCCCTTTAAGCAAAAGTAAATTAATATTTTTTATTTGTTATCAATGGGCAACCACAGACAAACCATAAATAGATCACTGATGGTGTACATAGGGTTCTTCTGAGAATGAAGGTACTTCTAGGATGATGGCTTTAGAAAGAAGTGGCTGCATTTAGGCAACATGAAGTGGTGACTAAAGTGCACTGCAAGGTATTTCTGGTATACAGTTCAATTATATATATGTCAATCAAAGTGCAGCTACAAAATCTACTGCTGGGGCTATCGTTTCTCTGTGCTTCAGCACTGACCAGCTTCCTCTATATGTCACTAAACTGCAGGGAGAAGACATATATGGGGAGGAGGGGACTAAGGGCTCAGAAAAAAATTGTATTCTCCAGGCTAAGAACTATATAAAAATAATCCTAAAATACCAGCGACAGACTTGGTCACATGTAGTGGAGGCCCCTAGGCCAAAAATGATTTGTCGCCCCCTACCTAAGTAGATATTTTATGCTGGAGAGAAACATAGTAATTCTAAGAAAAGCCATCTGACATCAACAGGATGTAATGGTAAGTTAATGTGTATGAGAGAGGTCTACCTGTCCACCAATAACAGCTGAGTGTCAGGGTGTATCCAGTCAGACCCCCACCAATATTCTTTACCTATCTCGGAGGTAGGTCCATAACATTTAAATCCTAGAAAACCCCTTTAACATGATACGCAATCAATCTTTGCTCAGTGGGGGTCCAATTACTCCCCCTCTTTCAAACTTGCACAGTGAAGAGACTAGGGTGCTGAAATGAATGGGACAACACCAGTCACAGCAGCTTGAACAGTATGCAGGTAATAAAAAGAACGTCCTTTCACTATACTGATCAGTGGTGGTCCTAGTTAAGCATAAACCATCAACCCAGAGAACTCTGAAAGGACTGATGAGCTCATAAAATGTTGGAGGTTCCTGGCAAATGCCCACCCTATAATCCAGCCCTGGTCAGTGTTGGACTAGGATTCCTTGGACCCACTACAGGAAATTATTCTCAAGGCCCAACCCCTATAACATCAATAGAGTCTAACAGGTTTACATTTAAAAAAAAAAATAGACCCTAGTGGCAAGTGACTGAATCCAAAGGCAGCCAAATGAGTTTTTATTCTCCTGGACCTTTGGGGACCACTATGGTATTAGAACCTGGGCCCACCGCAGGGACCTCTGATGCCTTGGTGGGCCAGACCTTGACCAGAGATTGTTGCACAGTCAAACCCTGAGGAATGGCCAGTGAGTACCTGACATATAACACAGTACTTTCCATCATATAGGTATGAACCTCACTGACTGAAAGCCTGGCTGAACGCTGTACAGAACCCGATATAAATCTTTCTATAAAAATGTAACAGATTGCATTGAATTTCTACTGGGATTGTGAAACATGTCATAGTAATTGAACAAATTGAGTAGCTCCCATGGGCCACTTGTTGTCATCGTCCCACCTCCAATAGATGGCGACAGATGTTTCTAGTTAGCCATTATCTGATTATATATGAATTACACATTTGTCCTTGTGTGAAATAATACTCAACAGTAATTATTATAGTATTATTAGTATTCATTGAAATGAAACCATTACAGTTCACTTAATTGTCATCACAGTAAAATTCCTTTAATCCAGCATCTGAAAATTCGATAATACAGTATCTGCTAATATAGACAATCTGATAATCCCCCCTCAGATAATTCAGAATGTCTGATAATCTGGCCTAGGAACAGAAGTAAAAGATGGAGTGGGGGGGGGGCTATTGGGAATAAACCTGGAGCAGCAGATTTCATGTTAGTTTATTTTTGCCCATCTTCCTGAAGGTTCTCAATTCTTACCTTCACAAGGTAATGTTAGGGTCCTGCTACTAAACCAGATTCTGAGACAGGCATGCGGAAGAAGAGACGTCAACCAGGAATCTTGAACCGGAAACTTTATATCTTTCTCCAGTGAGGTTTAAAGTGTAACTGTCATTCTTTTTTTATTTATGTAATATATAGAGGTAGTGATACTGAACATTTTTGTAATATACTTTAATATATTATATAAAATAGCTGTAAAGTGGCCCATTTTGAGCCTTAGCAACGCTCCTCTGTCTTCTGTTTATATAACTTGCTCAACATTGACTGTGTTATGTAAACAGTAGACAGGGAGCATTGCTAAGGCTCAAAATGGGCTACTGTAGAGCTATTTTTCTCATAGAAATTTACAATTTCAGTAATTAAAGTATATTACAAAAATGGTCAGTATCACTGGCCCTATACTTTACCAAAATTTAAAAAAAAGAATGACAGTTACACTTTAACGCTTCACAGTTACCAGTCTTTCAGTTAGGGCACATTGCTATTAACTTGCATTAAATCGGATGGTGGTTGTTCTCCTGTGTACCCGGCCATATGATTACTGAAGCAATAGCACTGTACAAACGTTTTTCAACTTCCCAACTCTCAGTAGTCCATCCCGTATGGGACACCAAAAATTTTATGGTGGGTGCTGCCACCTCCTTATATCTTAAGGTGGATTTACACGGCCCGATATTCAGGCAGATTACCGGTAACGATCGTTCCTGCGATCACTCGTTCCCAAAATCCGGCCATCTAAAGATGCAGCCGATCATTTCGTTCATCGGGTGAAACTGTTGTTAGTGCCTGCAAATAAATGATTGTTTCTGGGTGTCCAAACAGCAGAAACAATGCAGCTGTATGAGGATGAAGGATTGTAATAGCGATCACACGTTCTCATACTGTGGAGGTGATCGTTGCATGTAAACATAGTGCTTCACCTCCACTGAGTGAGCAGCCGACTTTGCTTCCTTCCCAATAATCAACTTCACCTCTGCACATGTAAATTCACCTTTAGACAACTTTATCTAACTTTCCACCACCTACTGATTGCTTTACTTTAGTTTAGGTTTGGTATATCTTTCACAATGTGTCATTTTATTATGTATTATGAAAGATAAAAGCAGAAAAAAATGAATTGTCATTTAATCATCTGTAGCAAGAAACTCACTCTGCAGACAGTGAGTAAATATAGTAAGTAAGTAAATTTTTGCAAGCTTTCCATCAGCTTCCTCTGCCTCCCCTTCTGCGCTGGAAATATGTATCACCTAATCTTAAATGAATTTAGATAATTTCATAGCAAGTAGCACTTGACATTGAAAAATGACATTACCAGCACATAAATTATCATTTCCATGATTCATTAACCCTCTTTTACCAAGAGGATAATGGGCTGTCATGCTGCACTGTCAGCCAGTTCTCTGCAGTATCAAAAGGGCATTATGAAATATTATTCTTGAACACAAACATAAAAACTGTGACCATAATGTAGATAAACCTTTTCGGGTGGCTAAGAGAGTACACATAGTTCCAGTAACGGGAGCGTTATGCTGGATTTACACAGCCCTATTTTCAGCACGATTAGTGGGAATGAATATTTGTAAGAACGCTCATTCCTGATAATCTGCCCATGTAAACGTGTAGCAGATCACCTGATGAACAAGCAAAATGTTCATTTTTCAGGTAAATTGATCTTTCGTGCAGACACCTCAAACATCATTTCTGGGCAGCAGATTCTTATGAACAGTGATCTGCTGCCCAGAAACAACAAAACTGTATGCAGACAAGAGATGACAGTAGTCCTTAGTGGGCCATGTGGCATTAAGAGGGGGGCAGGCGCCGGGCAGGACCTCCTTCTTCCTTCTTAATGGGCCATGTGCCATTCAGAGTCAGGAGGGCGCTGGGTTGCTGGGAGGAATGAGCAGATTACAGTCCAGTAGCAGTAGATGCTCTTTCTTGCTCCTTAATGGGCCGTATGTCTGTGTGGCTGAGCTGATTAGTGAAGGTGGAGTAACAGTTCCCGCTCCCTGATGCTCCACCAATCAACTTAATACTAGTGCAGCAGAGCAGAGGGAGGAGAAAAAAAATAAAAAAATTGTTGCCCTAGGCATATGCCCTCAAGTGCCTAGTGAGAAATTGGGCCCTGGCAACAGTACAATATAGGACATTACTGAGAAGTACTGAAGTGTATCAATTTGAATAAAGTACTCGCTATTAGCTGCAGAAACCTCTCTGTGTGTCTTTCTGCTTCTCTCTTACTTACCTTTTCTTCCTAACCCAATAAGCTTCTATAGGCAGTATGTCTATATGTGTCTCTATATGTGTCTCTCTGCAGCTCATTCTCCCCCCTCACCTCTTCATGTACCTCAATGGTAACGTGTAATCATATCCCAGTGAGGGAGTCCATCTCATCTGCCAAGAGAGATTTAGCATGTGAACAGTTTAGAGGAAGAAAGAAGCCCGCTATAAGGAGAACGAGGCATTTAATATGTTATAAAGTTTACTATAGCCCCATGTAAAGTACTACTAGAGATGAGCGAATCATAAAAAATTCGCTTTGCTGAATGTTCGTCGAATTTTTTAAAAGATTCGTACTTAATAAGAAGCTATTCGGTCGAAGCTGCTTACAAATCATTTGTTATTCTGTCGTGTTCTGCGAACATTCCCGCGAATACTTACGCCTGAGTGTACAAAGTGCGTACGAAGCTTTAGCGTATTATTGTCTAGGCCCGCACAAAGAATGGATATACAGTAAAAGTACGCTAGTTAACTGAATATGTACGCATTAGCATACAAATTATCAGATGCATAGCATTAGCGTACAAATGATATGATGCATACTGTGGGGAAGTTAGCTCAGTAGAGTGCGGGTTTTTTAGTGTGAACATCAGTCAGAGTCCCAGACACGAGATAAAGTTCAAATACAGGCTTGGCCTGCGTTTATTGGCAAATTCAAAAACAAACGAAAATACAGCCTTTGCTTCAGGCATAAACAAAATAAGCCCTGCTTGTCCAGCACTAACTAAACACAAGATAGTTTCCTCACTATACGTGTGACTAGCTACAACCGCACGAACAAAACATATTACACAGTTCAGTCCACAAGTTTTTACCTTTGACAGCTTAGTATCTCCTGAGGCCAGCAGCCTTCAGCATTCCTAGCTGCACCCAGCCTTCTTCTGTCTGCAGACCTTGCAGGCTTTATGGACCTGCTAATGGTCTAGCCTCAGCACCTGAGGTGCCTGACTCCAAACTTTAAGACCCGGAGTGGAGAGTGTGGGATGGATGGCCCCACTGCCAAACCTGTCATCCATCCCAAAAAAACCAGGCCCAAACACATTTTATCAAAACGACTCCAGCAACTACCTTTGCTGGAGACCATATCACACTTTCCTGGTTTCCCATGTCTCCTGGTGGGAGACATGAACTTCCCTCAGTCCTAGCAGGCATAATAGCTGAACCCAGGCGAAATAACAACCATCTAGGATTAACTCCTTCAGTGTCTCACAGTATGTAGCGTTAGTGTACAAAGATTTTAGACGAATCTTCCGAAGCAAATCTGAAAATATTCGTATCAAATCTACGAAGTGGCGAATAGATTCGCTCATCTCTAAGTACTACCAATTTAATCAAGGTTGGTTGAAAGTGCAGTGACCATTTAAGATATTGATTTTAGTTCAAATCAAATTTGCCATGGACCATATGTATTAAGTCTTTTTTGGCTAAGAGGAATGCAGAACTTTTAGGCACATAATATAAGTCTACATGTACAGCATCCCAGATGTGGGGTTAGGAAGCAAAAAAAAAGTGTTAACATGTCTGCAAAATTTGTTAAGTTTGATAAATTTGGCACAATTGGAGCCATATTATTTTATTAGTCTGCTATGGTGTTTACTAGTCATTCGTCCTACTGAATATATAATGCAGAGCTGTGGCTTGACTTTTTTTCACCTGGGTCAAAAACTCAGTTGATGGCCCATGGGCATATGCCATCCTCCCCCTCCACCCAGCTACACCCCTGCATTATGTACTGTATAGCACTGAAATATACCATAAACCATATATTGTATTATGTATACTCTGTAATTTACATAGCCCAGTAGTGAACTGTAATATTCAGTGTCTATCGTTCTGCTTTCAATGTATAATTAGGTTATATTCTAACCTTTGCTTAGCAAAAAGTCAACTCATGGGCAGTTATGTATATGAGCTCTGTCTGTGGTGCTGGTGACAGCCGGGATCGCATGGAGGTTACACGGGATCAATGATGACAGGGACAAATGCAGACAGGATAGAAAACTGGAGATCCCAGTAGTCGGGAGACTAATGACAATGAGGTTGTGAGTGTGTTCCAGCTGTCAGGGATCAAGGTAGAAGCAGAACATGGCAGCCCCACTGGAACAATGTCAACAATTCGAGCGGCTTCAGACTGCAGAGTACGGTACATGGTGGTGTGACAGAGAACTGTATAAAGCCTCAGACTTTAAATATTGCAAAAGGTAAACTATTCCCAATCCCATTTTTTGAATTAGTTGAATTTTAGTGTTTGACTGTGATTGTCATTGAAATATAGTGCATTACCGTCCCATTGATTTCAATAAATTCTATCAGTATGCCTCTGAGATACAGAAGTCAACCAGGGTGCTCCTTCATTCTAGATCTGTAGCTTCCAAGCTCATTATTGTGGTGGGACCTCTACAACATCCCATGTCTACTGTAAGTGTGGCAACACTTGCTGTTTCTTTCTAGTGAACCCCTGACCAGGTTCTAAAGAACAGAACTCTGAACAAAACTCTTAGAAACACTGTTCTGGAGGTCTCAGCTTATGATCCTCCACTGATGCCACCTTCTGTGTCTCAATAACAGGTCAGAAGATAACTAAAAGAGGACATTCTCTTCGACCAAGTAATAATTTCTTGACAGTCTATTTTCACCTTGCAAATAATAGGTCCAAAGTATCTAAAAAAAACAACACCAACAAAAAAAAAAAAACAATAAACTTTGCAAATAGTATTGATTAGTTAAAAAGGTCCCAAAGTTTTGTGTCTGCAGCTCCTTTGCAGACCTATGTGTCTTCATGGTTACAGACTACAAACAACCCCTGTGTACTTCACTCTGTCCCCTACAGTCTACACAGGGTTTGTAGTCTGTAATCATAGAGATACATTTGTCTGCAGTAGAGCTGTAGACACAAAAATATTTTTTAATTGATTATTTGCATTGTTGCTACTTTTTTATTTTAGATTCATTGGCGGGTTTGGCCAACAGTCTAATGTGTATGAGAGCTCCCAACTGTCCCCTGACAGATCATATCAGGAGAACAAAGAATTAAGGCAAAGTGAAATTCTTTTGTTCTCCCAGGAGATAAGCCACCACCAAAAATATCTGTCGGCAGCATTTTCCTCTATCCCCACTGACAAAACATACAAACTGGGCTGAACCGAAAGTGTATGGGGAAGTCAGGAGAGATCAGCCGATCGTTTCAGCCGACAGTTGTTGAATACACTATGTATGGCCAGCTTTATTCTTTCTCAGAGGAAGGAAGAGTAGTGTCGAAGACACAGAAAAGAGAACTTTACTAGTAAATGAAGTCTTTGTCTGTGGCAGATTCTCTTTAAAGGGGATTTCCACTCAAAATGTCAAATTGGTCAAATTAAGTTTGTTTTATCTACAGAAATATAGGAAGTGCAGAAAAACATACTTTTCCTATAGTCAGCAAACATTTTCTTACTGGCATTCTGAAATCTTAATTAAAAAATGATAATTGGAATCTGATCAGAGGCAGATATAGGGGGTGCGGTGGTAGTAGCTGCACTTGTACCCTGTAGCCTGCGGGCCCTCTGCCACATAAGAAGGGACTAGTATTATAAATGGCACATGGTAAGTTACACACTATACATTGGGGCCCAGGGATTCAAATAATGTCTTGGTCTGACCAATCTGACCAACACCAGACTTATATTGCAAACAGTGTCCATACTGATGAGTGTTGTTTCTGCCTACACTTAGCTGTTTGCATTGCTTACACTGTAAGAGGAAAAATGAAAAAAAAATGAAAAAAATAATTCTGACTTTGGCCTCCAATATTCTTTCCACAGTTCACGGTATTAAGTGGACGTGCAGCAATGGAAACAGCAGTTCAGGGTTTTCTGTGGAGCACCTTGTTCAGCAGATACTCGACAGTCACCAGAGCAAACCTCAGCCTCGGACGCACAACTGTCTCTGCACTGGCAACTTAGGTAAATATAGAGCTCTACGTAGGGTGCTCACCATTAGCCATTGTTTAATAATGTTACCAGCCATTCTCACCAGAAGGCTTGTTTTATTAGTGTCGAGCTAAGAGTGGACTGGAGTTTATCCAATAACACCGTGCAATAAGCCTCAATGTACTGTAACCTAAAGAAACCAATAATGCTGTCTATGGAACAGCATGGACAGTTATGGATACACGGACTACCATACATTGACGACATCTGCACCTTGTGATTTCATAAACCCAAAAAAGATACGTAAATGGCAAATTTCTCAATGACGTGCCCATAGGACATTGCCTGGGGTGCCAGAGTAGCGACAATTGTGCGCAAAATAACAACCAATTGTTGGAATCATTTAGAATTTGCTACAATAAATCATGATTTTGCAGGTCATGCAAGAAGATTTGCACTTGCAAACTCATTTTTTTCCAGTTTCAAAGGAATAAATATTGACAAATTTACATTTTTGTTTAAAAAGGGGATTTCCGAGAATTAAATATGATGACCTATGCTCTGGATGGGTCATCAGTATCTGCTCAGTGGAGGTCCAACACCCAGGACTTCTGCCGATCAGTGGTTAGAGTAGGCAGCGGTGCTCACAGTAGTGCCATGGCCTTCTTGCTGCTTTCCCTAGGCCAAGTAATGACACATTCATCGGTCACATGGCCTAAGAGCAGCTCAGCCCCAATGGGGCTGAGATGTGATACCAAGCACAGCCCTATACAATGTATGCCAGTGCCTTCTCAAACAGTTGATTGGCGGGGGTCCAGGGTGTTGGACCCCCACCGATCAGATAGGTTATCAGTATCTAATTCTCGAAAAACCCTTTTAATGCATAGAACATGTTTGTTGGTTTAAATATGAGAAATTAAAATTTATTAATTATGCTATTCAAAGATGAAGTGTATTCATTGATGACTGAGACCTTTAAAGCCAATCTCAGATCTGCCCAAAGCAGGGGTGTACACAGAGGTAAGAGACTCCTCCCCCAAGGTCCACAGTGCTTTGCTGTGTTTCAGTAGTTTAGTCTGCTACTTTCTCAGGGGGTCAAATTAACAAATTAGTAACCCCTCAATTGTTAGTATGTTGCTATTGCGTGCATCATTAAATGTGTTTGCACAGGATTAGAACAAACGGCAATTATTTAACTGAATCTAAGTTCTTTTACTGTTTTGTACAGTCAACAAACTTGTTTTAAGATTAAATACATAATTTTCTTTTAAATGCATTTTCATGCATAATCACAACTAATGGTTTGGTTCTAATAAAAAAAAAAACAGAGAATATATTTATGTCGATTTATATCTTATGCAGTTTAATACATATAAATATTTACCGTAGTTTATTTTTTTTAAATCTATATTCATATTTTATGATTATTACAAAAAAAATCTATTGGCGAATGCCAATCATTATGGCAGCGGAACTGAAATAATATAATATACAGTATTTAATATCTATACTCTGCTGCATAATAAATATTTGATCTTATATTAAAGATTTTTTTATCAGTATATTTATTACTGTTATGTATATATTAAGCTGCTTAATTCATATATTTTATTTGATTGATTTCCTTTAATAATATTATTCTTACCTTTTTAAATAATTAAAATTTATACAGCATATACAATGCAATAAATAGTAATATATTCAACATGAAAATATTTATTATTATCAATTTCATAAGAAAATATTTAACTTATTATAAGGGTCCATTCACACATCCGCAAAAACACGGCCCCCGGCCATGTGTGTTCCGCATTTTGCGGACCGCACATGGCCGGCACTATGATAGAAATGCCAAATCTTGTCCAGGGCTGTGTACAAGAATAGAACATGCTCTATCTTTTTTTCAGGGCCGTTAAATGGAACTACATGTGCTGTCCACATCTTATGCAGCCCCATTGAAATGAATGGGTCGGCACCTGTTCTACAAAATTGTGGAACAGATGTGGACCCATTCATGCAGACATGTGAATAGACCCTAATATGTATTAGGCTACTTTCACACTTGCACTTTCCCTTTCCATCATAGGATCTCAATAGTGGGGGAAAACGCTTCCATTTTGTCCCCATTCATTGTCAATGGGTACAAAACTGAACGAAATGGAGTGCACCAGAATGCATTCTGTTCCGTTTGGTTGCGTCCCCATCACGGACAGAATAATGCTGCAAGCATCGTTTTTCTGTCTTTGATGTGGTGCGGAGCAAGACGGATCTGTCTTGACACACAATGTAAGCCAATGGGTCGGATCCATTTTCTCAGACACAATAGAAAACAGATCCGTCCCCCATTGACATACAATGGTTTTAGAGACAGATCCATCTTGGCTATTTTAAAGATAATACAATCCAGTTGTATTATCAGAACGAATGCGTTTTTGCTGATGTATCCAGCAAAAATGCTGGTGTGAAAGTAGCCTTAAAGGGGTATTCTCATCTTAGACAATGGGGGCATATCGCTAGGATATGCCCCCATTGTCTTCTAGGTGCGGGTCCCACCTCTGGGACCCGCACCTATATCCAGAACGGAGCGGGGAGCGCTGCGCCTGGAGGACCCCAGGTTTCCGGGGGTCCGGCCACCACCAGGCGCAGCTCCCCGCGCCGCTCATAGGAATGAATGGGAGCCGGGCCGTGCATGCGCGGTCGGCTCCCATTCATTTCTATGGAGCCGACGGAAGTAGCCGAGCCAGCGCTCGGCTATTTTCGGCGGCCCCATAGAAATGAATGGAAGGCGGCTGCGCATGCGCAGTGCGCCCTCATTCACTTCGGGGGATCCGTTCTCGATATAGGTGCGGGTCCCAGCGGTGGGACCCGCACCTATAAGACAATGGGGGCATATCCTAGCGATATGCCCCCATTGTCTAAAATGAGAATAACCCTTTAATTATATAAATGTGTATTTATTTATTTTTATTATTTCAATGTATATATTTATTTATTATTTTTTATTTCCATGTATTTATTTCATTCATTCATTTATTTATTTTTATTATTATTTTCATGTATTCGTTGTTGCTCTTTTCCTTACAGTTTATTCTGCGCCTATTTTCAACTCAGCCAGTACAGACTGTGTCAGCTGTTTAATGACCTCAGCTTGTACTATTTCACTATTCCATATTTATTGCACGATCGTTCTACGGTATTATTAGGAGCGGCCTATATTATTGTTGCACCAACATAATAGGTTTTTTTTTCATGCTCCCATATATTCATTGGCATCTCACTGGCCTTTTGCTTCTATGCACAAATTATTCATGTGCTTGCAGATTCAACAATACAATTGCCCACAAGCCAAAAAAAGAACATATCTCAGTTTGCTAGTGCGGTTAACGTGTACACAGATTGAAAACGGGATGCAAGGGGATTTAGCAAGGCCATGAAGTTTACTTAGAAATTTAAAGGAAGCTGGAGAAAGAGTGTAAAGACTCTTTCCTGACCAAATTTAAAGGGGTTGTTTGAAGCTACAAAAAAGGACTGCATTGTTTTACAGAAACAGCACCACCTTTGTTTAGTGGATGTGTCTGGTATTGCAGCTCAACCCTATTCACTTGAGCTGCAATTCCAGACACAACCACTAAACAAGAGTGTGGCTGTGTGGCAGACTCTTATATGAATTAAAGGGGTTGAGCAGCACAAAGATATTGATGACCTATCCTCAATATGAGACTGGCAGGGGTCCGACTCCCGGCACCCCCGTGATCAGCTGTTTGAAGAGGTAGCAATGCTTGTGTAAGCTTTAAAGCTAGGACCAAAAGGGCAACTGCGGCCAAATGTGCAGCCACTTGTGCAACATTGCAACTCACAGAAATGCATTCAGCTGTATTACAGCATAGCGAAGCAGATGCTACGCCAATGCAGTTTTCATATCTCTTGTCAAACAGATAAGGTGATAAAATTGTTTATCTGTTTTCATCTATAAGAGAAGGGCTATCACAATATTTGCTTCTGTGTTCTGACAAAATAAGAAACATTTTCCACAAAAAAGCAACTCAACACCTGCAGTTATGAGCAGGGACATATGGAGAGAAACAGGAACACATACGACCAGTAGAGATGAATTTACATTACAATGAAGTTGGTAAAGATAGTTAGGGTGGCCACACACATTAGTCTAAAGTTGATCAAAACTGACAAACTTCGACCAAAACGAACGTTCACTGCTTGAAATTTATCAATGAACGATTATTTTAGCCCACCCATGACAGACCATTAGCGTTTAAATAGAAGTCAGCCATGTTTAATATTTTTGTCCAATAGTCAGACGAGAAATATTTTGTTGAAAGAGAGACGTTCCTTTGAAAAAACGTTCCCATAAAGATCTTTCGTTTATCGCCTGTTTTCAGGACATCTCTCAGCAGATTTGTACCTATGACACTGGCTGACCTGTTACATGTGCACTTGGCAGGTGAAGGCATCTGTGTTGGTACCATGTTCATATGTGTCTGCATTGTTAAGTAAATGTAAATGAGCCTCTAGGAGCAACCGGCATCTAAACTTCAGTCTTAATATATGACCCTATGTTCTTAAATGGGTTACCATGAGTCACACTTTCAATATAGTCCCCAAATACCAGTCCAAGGGACCATAGATGAGGTCACTACTGCCTGTAAGCTAGCAAAAATCTAAATTTAGAGGAATAACATCTAACTGCATGAAGACACTTAGATCTGCATAGGAGCTGCATACACAAAACAGTCAGTGATTTTTTTTTTATCAAGACTATTTACAAAGTTGCTTTATTTTGTGCTCAAGTGTTCTCATTAAGATCTCACTTTACATCTTGTAGGGGAAATGTATACTCATAAGAAGACATAAAACTTAGCAGTGTTAGGCCATGGCGTACCTACCATAGAGACAAGGCAAACAACTTCTATGAGGCCTGCGGTGGGATAGGATTTAGCACTGAGCCGCTTACCCTGCTTCACCTTATTTAGCTAACCTGACACATTATTATTGGGAGCTTACTGTGTACAGCTCCCATTGAGATGTAAACATCCATATGCAGTTAGCTCCACCTAGTGGTGGCTGCAGGCAGCTAGAATTAATTCAACTATCAAGTCAGAAAAACAGAGTAAGCATGGTGGAATGGCAGACATTAACTTTAGTAAAGGGGTAGTAGTACATTTGGTGGAGCTCTCAGTGAAGAGTGGGGTCCATTGTGAATTTTTCGCTGGTGCACAAATTGATTTCTGTGTGTAGACAAGGTGGAAGGAGCAAAATCCATATGAATGCCAAGGTTAAAAAGTATTTGTGATGTCAAATGCAATGGTATAAAAGTTTTTTTGTATGTTTTTATGGGTTTTATGCTGTGACATTGTATTGCTCTTTCAACGCTCTTTATTTCTTGAGGTTTTTTTATTTTTTTCTATTTTTTTTTTGTTAAGCAATGGTTTGTAAAAATAATTGTTTTCCTTCTCCTTCCTTCCCAAGCATTTGAAACTGACCCAGCTTCTTGACACAAGTAATTATGGCCATTAGTAAGGAAGGATTACCTTTCATCTCCTTTTAGGTCATTATAGAATAATTAAAGTTTCTGGGAAGAAAAAGAAAACAATTAGCACAAAAAAAGATCAAAAATTCATGGGCCTTCACAGCAAGAAGCCGAGAATTTGAGCCAAAGATTTGTGCAAATATAATGCAGGATAATTTACAGAAACCTTGTTGTAGGAAAACAGCTATCAAACATGACATAGAGTCAGTGGTTAGGAAGGACAGAAGTTACTGGTGAGTGTCCCCTAAGGCATAGCTTAAATGGGCATCCCTGTTATTGGAAGTTATCCCCTATGCACAGAATGGAGGATAATTATTAGACTGGTAGGGGTCCTACTGCTGGGATCAACATCAATCAGGAGAACATGGGCCCATACATTGCAGGGTCCCCCCCCTCCCCAAAAAATGAACAGAGCGGCAGGTCAGGTATGTGCACTGCTGCTCCATTCATCTCTAGTGGCTGCTGGAAATAGCCAAGTACAACAATCTAATAGTTATCCCCTAATCTGTGGATAGGGGATAACGTGAAATAATTGGAATATTAATTTAAGGAATATAAAGAATGCAAAATGTCTCTTCATTGGGATTTTCCAGGATTTAGATATTGTTGTCCTATATTTAGGATAGCTCATCAGTATTAGGTAGGTGGGAGTTTGATTACCAGCACCCTTACCAATTATCTGATTAAAAATGTAGACAGAGATAACATCCTTAAAAAGGTTATCCCATAATTATTGTAAATACTAAAAATAAGACGTCATATACTGTAGTGCAAGACAATCTCTTTCTAACAAAGCTAGAACCAGCCCTGTACCTCACATGGATCCAGAGATCTCCCCATTCATTATTCTGCTAGATTTATATCAAGCTGATAGTTTAAGGGGAGTGTCTTTTCTGCTGAAGTTCAGGGGGCGTGTCTCAGCTCTGCCTATCACAGCTCAGGAGGGAATTGAAGAATGAAACTGAGAACACCCTGATTGGAAGATAAGAAATAATCCCAGTGTCCACCCCCTCATGCCCTGCACTAGATATAACACAAAGCACCAGCTGCCTTTAACATGAGATGCTTGACTCATCCACAAGCTAAGTGTCTAAAGTTGTTAATGGAGCCAAAAAAATAGTTGTGTCCAGCAAATGCTTCAGCCATTCATGCTATTATCTGTGTTGGTGAAAGACAGGCCTGCAACTACTCCAACCAGGGCTGGATGCCTAACAACCCTATCCCAGAATATAACTCTAGATGCCCAGGAAAAGAATTGCAGGTCCCTCCTACTCGCACTCTAGAAAGATTTTATGCAATTTTTGCATTATAGTCATAGAGCATATCCTTAAAGGGGTCTTTAGAGGAACATACCTGCTTTTTTCCAGAAACAGCACCACGCCCGTGCACAGGTTGTATGTGGTATTGCAGCTCAGCACCATTTCTTTCAGTGGAGCTGCACTGCATTACCAAACAGAGCCAATGATCAGGATTTTGGTAGAAAGCAGCCATTTTTGCTAATTTCTGGACAAGCCCTTAAAAGTGAGCATTCTCATTTTCAAAACCTATTTATAAAGCGCCACTGTTTCATCGACACTAAACTTTTCTTCTTCTTCTTGCTTTACTTTTCTTCTTCTGCTTTATAATAACACTATGTTATTATCCATTCAAGGAGATAGCTAATAATTCACAATTCAGCTGACATAGAGATAGCCCCATTAATTGTACACAGCTCACGCACAAGCAGTATTTATTTGTAGATGCTGTCAGGACCAAACAGTACTGACCCCAGTTCTTAACCTTTCCCTTCTTCTGCACAAATGAAAGCACAATTTTTCTTCCCATAATTTTAGACAAGTGTCAGAGAATGAATTCACAAGAGGCAATGTGTTATATAAATGGACCTTCTATACTGCAACGGGTGGAGGTTGCTTTTTGTTGTCAACTGCTAGCCAATTGTCCATTTGCCCCCTGTCCAACCTGAAGTACCCTTAACTAAAAGACATCTAGCAGGATGGGAATTATGTTCTTTTGATTGTATACTATGATACTGCAGCTAGTGTTTAATCACTAACAGTGAATACACATTTAAAGAGGACCTGTCACCTCTCCTAACAGGCCTACTAATGTACATGGGCTGTGTCTACTATTGCAGCTTGAATGCTAAAATGGGGCTGAGTAGCCCTAGATCCTATTATATAATTACTATTGTATTGAATAATAACAAGAGTTTGCACCATATCTATGGAATCCATAAACCATCATCTGACCCTACATTATAGAAAAATTTTGGTGGTTAAAAAATAAGTGACCAAAAAAAAGTGAGAAATTAGTCAACTTAATATACTTGCCATAACCTGTGGGAGGGTCAGCTTGTTGGTCTGCTTCTTTCTCACCCTGTGCAAGCTCTACATAACATGAACAAGATACCTTTACTTGTGGACTCTCCCTGGGCTCCCTCTTTAACACAAGATCTTAGAAGGAAGATGGTCTATTATATCTTTAAAGGAGTTTTCCTGGATTTTCATATTGATGGCCTATCCAACTCCCAGCACCCCTGTCGATTCAGTTCAGAGATGCCACGGCACTCCATGAGTGCTTACACCACTTCTGTCACATGGCCTAGGCACAGCTCAGTCCCATTCAAATGAATGGGGCTGAGCTACTATGCCAAGCATACATACCTCCCAACTTTGTAAAGAGACAAAGAGGGACGCATTGTGCGGTGCAGCAAATTTTTTCAACACTAGGCCACGCCCCTAACTCCACCCACTATATGCCTAATCCCACCCAGTCCCCTTACTGCTCCACATAGTAAATATTCCCCAGTTATGTGCCCTCATTAATATACCTAGCTGTGCCCCCAGTAATATCCCCAGTTATGTGCCCCCAGTCATATGCCCAGCCGAGCCCCCAGTAATATGCCCTGTTATGTGCCCCCAGTAATATGACCAGCTGTGGCCCCCAGGAATATACCCAGTTATGTGCCCCCCGTAATATGACCAGCTGTGCCCCCCAGGAAAATGGCCAGCTATGTGCACCCTGTAATATGACCAGCTGTGCCCCCCAGGAATATGCCCACATTGTGCTCTCATGTAATATGCCCACATTGCCCACATTGTGCCCCCCAGTAATATGTTGTGCCCCCAGTAATGTGCCCACATTGTGCCCCTCACAGAAAGTTAAGAAAAATAAAAACCTTATACTTACCTTCATCCTAGCAGCAGCATCACTAGCAGGACATTGGCCACTCTTGTCTGGAGGGGGCGGAACCAAGGCTGTCGGCCGGTCCCGCCCCCCACCCAGACAAGAGCTACGGAGAGCTGCAGGGTGCACGGGAGGGAGGATGTAAGAAGCAGGCAGCCGATTCCAGCTGTCTGCTTCTTCATGTAACAGGCCTATGGACGTAGAGACAGCTGCCAGAGACCGGGACATACCTCCTCCGTACCAGGGACAGCGACTGCAACCCGGGGCTGTTCCGCTGGATCAGGGACGGTTGGGAGGTATGAGCATAGCCGCTATCAAATGGATGGTGCTAGGCTTGGTGAGCTGCAAGGAGGCCGCAGTACTCATCAGAGTCCCAGTGAGTGCAGTGGCTTCCTCAAACAGCTGTTCAGTGGGGTGCCAGGAGGTGGACCCCCCACCAATCTCATATTGATGACCTATCCTGAGGACAGGCCATCAATATGAAAATCTTGGAAAAAGCCCTTTAACAGGTGAATGAAGCTCTGCCTAGGGGAAGTAGAATGCTGGGCCTTCATGAGTTACATGGATGCAGGGAGGTGAAGTATAGCATGTCTGTACAGGGTTTGGGCACAAGGGGACGGAGGATGACCAGCATACCAGAGCCATGGTTTATTTATGGGTTGTTGTATTACAATGACTATGAGAATATAACATTTTGGGAAACATAAAGGTTCCCTCACTTCAGCCTCTTATGTGGCCATCTTAATATATTGCTAGGGATATATATGCTAGAAACCAATTAACACACAGGAAAGTTGTAATTTTAAAGGGATTCTGCAGTTTTTAAAACTGATGATCGGCGGGGGTCCGACACCCGGGGCCCCCGCCGATCAGCTGTTTAAGAAGGCAGCGGCGCTGCAGGAGCGCCGCGGCCTTCTCTGTGTTTGCCACAGGCCCAGTGACGTCACAACTAGTATCACTGGCCTGGGCGGGGCTAAGCTCTGTTCACATGAATGGAGCTTAGCCACGCCAAGGCCAGTGATAGTAGTTGTGATGTCACTAGGTCTGCGGTAAACACAGAGAAGGCCGCGCCGCTGCCTTCTCAAACAGCTGATCGGCGGGGGCCCCGGGTGTCGGACCCCGCCGATCAGATGCTGATGATCTATCCAGAGGATAGATCATCAGTTTTAAAAAACTGTAGAAACCCTTTAAGCTGATTAGATAATGTTGAAGTCTTTGTTGTGCTGCCTTAATAATGTGGCTATGTCACCTTCATTATTGCAGGTGCAGGTAGCAGTATTCATCACAAATGTAACAGTGCCAAACATCGCATCATCTCACCAAAAGTTGAGCCAAGGACAGGAGGCTACAGCGCTCACTCAGAGGTACAAAATAATGATGTTTCAGAAGGAAAGAATGAGCACAGTCATGGGAAATCCTCCAGCCGAGAGAAAAGGAATGGCAAAATGGCAAAACCAGTGCTGCTTCATCAAAATAGTACAGAGGTTTCTTCAACAAATCAAGTGGAGGTTCCTGACACCACCCAGAATTCCCCTGTGTCCATCAGCAGCGGCCTGAATAGTGATCCAGATATGGCTGACAGTCCTGCTGTCACTGGTGTCTCTAGCATGGCTGTTGCCTCAGTCATGGGTAGCCTCTCTCAAAATGCCACTGTGTTTATGTCTGAAGTCACCAATGAAGCAGTGTACACAATGTCACCAAACACTGGTCCCAATCAACACCTCTTGTCCTCAGATACAACCACCCAGGGACTCGTATTAGCAGTGAGTTCAGATGGCCACAAGTTTGCCTTTCCCACGACAGGTAACTCAGACAGCCTGTCCATGTTGTCTGCTAATGTCTCAGAAGAGCTTGTATTGTCTACCACCTTGGATAGCGGCAGGAAGATTGAAACCACTATGAATTTTGACCCAGACTGTTTCCTAAACAACCCAAAGCAAGGGCAGACGTATGGTGGAAGTGGTCTAAAAGAAGACAACATTAGCACTAATATGCGAAGGTCATCCAGCACAGAACGAAGTTTTACCTTCAACACAACTTTAACAAAAGAGATAAAAACAGAAGACACAACGTTCGAGCAACAGTTATCGAAGGAGAGCTTTCCATCCACGTCATCAAATACCCTTACCCTTACTCCCGGTTCCAGCCTGTTGCCATCAGGCGGTGGACTCAGTCCTAGCACCACATTGGAGCAAATGGATTTTAGTGCAATCGACTCCAACAAAGATTATTCAGCCAGCTTCAATCAGACAGTGCAGAGTCCCCATGTCCATCAGACACCTTCCCCTAGCTTCTTTTTACAAGATGCCAGCAAACCAATTCCCATGGAGCAAAATTCCCACAACAGTATAAATGACTCAAGTAACACATATGTCAACACGTTAGGGATGACAAATGTAAAAACTGAAGCATCCAGTCAAACTTCAACCAACTGTAATGGTGCAATTGATCAAGGTAGAATAGAGGCAACATCTTCTCTCCAACTCATGCAATTTCAAGCAAATTATCAAACAATGACTAATGAGGAGGTTCAAATGGAGACAACCCAACAGTCTGAAGGCAACGAGAACCTTCTCAAACCCGGGGATCTTCAGGCTTGCAATGCTGAGCATTATATGCAGTCAGAAAATGGTACAGCAATGAGGAATGGCAACGGCCTTCCTATTTTGCAGGGAAACATGGTGCAAGGACTCTACCCAGTTGCTCATCAGGCGCTAAGCAACTCTTCCAATATGGAACTCAATTTAGATCATTTTGATATCTCCTTCAGCAACCAGTTCTCTGACCTTATCAATGACTTTATATCAGTGGAAGGTGGAAGTAACACCATCTATGGTCATCAGCTGGTAACTGGAGATAGCAATGTATTGCCTCAGTCAGAAGATGGTAACAGACCCGCATACACTCAGGCTGAAATGTGCATACCTTGTTGTAGCCCTCAGCAAGCAGGTATGCAGCTAAACAATTCTGAAACTGGAGCCACCACCATGGCTTATATGCATGTTGCCGAAGTTGTCTCAGCGGCAGCACAAAGTACCCTGGGGATGCTGCAACAAAGTGGACGACTGTTTATGGTGACGGACTACTCCCCTGAATGGTCATATCCTGAGGTGAGACTCTGGTTTTTTTTTGTACTCTATAAATCATAAACGCTAATGTTTTGGTAAACTTCATCCACAAATTTCTACATACAGTGAATACTGATGGAGTTTGAAAGACAATATGATATACATATGGTAAAAGGGTTGTAAACTTTAGAACCACCCCCGAAATCCTATTGCATTAAATGTTTTTGCCCAAGGATTTGCTTTGCATTTTCGCAGCATTACACTTCAGTTCTGTGTCCAGACACTGACTAAAGAAGCTCTCTCTACCTCACGCACAGCAGGAAATTTCCATAACTTCTTAAATCCTTGGACAAGGTCTAGACAAATGCTCTCATATGTTTGTAGGGGGATTTTTCTTGTTTCCACTTGTTGCTCAGATGTCAGGAAACCAGTCAACTGGCATGTACAGAATATAGCAGTTCTTATAAACTTATTTTTGGACCACAATATAAAATAATAGTTTTTTATTTTCCCATGGCTCATTGAGGTCATTGAGCATGTTTGAAATAATAAAATGTTTAGTGTAAAGTCCAATTAGTGGAGAATGCCCTAACACTGGCCAAAATGTTTGAGTCCATGTGGTCAAAAGCGGCATCTGAGCTCATAATTTTCATTCACTGAATCCCATTGACACCCAAAATCTCTTGTCCAACTAGTCACCTTTCCCTGCTATGTAAAGAAGCTCAGCCATCTCATACCAGCTCTGTAATATCTTATGTGTGGAGACATTAAATAAACAGCAATCAGGCTGAAAGAGCAGATGTTTTATGTCAAAATGTAAAATGCCATCTGCCAAAAATAATTGTGGACTTTTAATGAACACAGGGAGGAAGATCTCTCTCAGGGGACTGAAACATTAAAAGAAAAATGATTTCTAAAATTCAAGTTATTATTTACAGGTATTTTAAGAGCACATCATCCTGAACCAGAACTAATAATAGAAGACAAAATTAATCCCCTGTCACTTCTTGATTAAAATCAATAGACAAATAGCAGCGCTCAAAAACCGTAATGACTGCAAGAAAAAATATATCCAAAAATAAAACAGTCCATTTAGTTCTCTGACGTAGCTGCATGTGGAACCATCAAGACGAAAGGCTTTTGGGACTGAGTTGTAGCCAAAAAATGAACAACCAGGGGTAAGTATATAAGATCTATGAGGTCATTTGGGATATTGTAATGCTACTTTGCTGCTACAACAAGGTGACTGATATATTTGTGGAGACATCAAAATATTTCAGTTCCCAACAACCTGAAAATCACATGTGCAAAATATTAAAAACTTAAATGCCACCCCATCCCCAGTGCTGGTTCTGGTTCTTCTTCACCAAACTAGAACTGGAGAGGTTGGTGCATATTGGCCACCAACTCCCTTTGCATGACTTTTTGGCCCTTTTCCCAGTCTTTTATTTGCTCTTCATGCAGTGCCACTTTTGGCAAGGCTATCACCAATAGGAAAAGGGGGTGAAGCCAACTTAAGCTTGGCCCCCTTTCTTCAGGGGTCCCATTGCAGTATATGGAACACACCGCCATGTTCATAGGTGCATAGGCTTGCTATGCTCCACAAAAATGGAGATTCACTAGAATGAGGTTGACCAGGTCTTTAATATTAATGACCTATACTCAGGATAGGCCAACAATTTCAGATTGACAGGGATATGACACCCAGCACCCCTGCCAATCAACTGGGGTGATCCCATCTTAACAAGTACAGCGCTGTCTATTGGATAGCGGCTGTGCTTGTTATTGCAGCTCAGCCCCATTCACTAGGACATGTGAGGAGATGAATGTGACATCACTGACCTAGGAAGAGGCTGCAGCACTACGTAACTGGGGCACTGTGGTCTCTTCAAACAGCTGATCAGCAGGGGGATCAGAAGTCAGACTCCCTCCTATCTGATAGGGATAACCTATCCTGAAGATAGCCAACAATATCAACATGTTGAGCAAAGCCGGAGGCACCGACCAAAATGCCACGGAAGCGCTCTATAGTGCTTCTGTGGCCTCCCTCTACATGCCTCTGCTCTGTATCTTCTGGATTGTAGACCCATTCAAATGAAATATGGGGCCCAGGGCAAGAGGGGGCCCAGTTTTAGTTGGGATTATCTCCTCTTCTACTGGAGGTGAAAACTTGATCAGGACTCTACCCTCTACAGGAAAAACTTTCAGCAAATGAGGCAGTGGAAAAATGGCCCAAGGGTCATTGAAAGAGGTTTCAGCCAAATCCCTTCTGTCCTGTGTGGGGGGCTGGTTTGATCCTTGCTATGGGGCCCTTACTTCTCTATGTATGCCACTTCTGACCAGGTAAGTATGATCTCCAGAACAGGTCGGCCACTCTGTGAGGTATACCTTACTCTTGGATAACCCCATTAACTAAAACGGGTTCAAAGGCTTTGGGCAGGTTGTGGAGTCTGAGAGGGCACCCGAAAGTCCCTTTGCCCCATATAAAGAGACAAGCTTTATATTTAGGAAGGGACAGATTTGCCTTGGCTCCAGGTTAGTCTCTGCCTGTACGCTGGATAACCTGACATCTATTTACTGAGATTTTCCTCTATAACAATTTATTGCTGGTTTTATGGCCGACCGTAGGTAATTCTCAATTATGGAATCTCTACCCCTTGACACGAATCCCACAGAGATCACACAGTATATCTATTTTCTAATTTTGCTGGAAAGGAACCAGATGAACCCCCTCTCCCCCCACCTTTTTTAATCTCATGTGTTTCCATGAAAAATTATTTTCTTCTATAGAGTAATTTCTTAAATGGGAGCTTGTTATATGCAAATGAAGGTAATAATCCTCAAACACCTGTTTACTCTTATTAAGCTTCCTGCGCGGGATATAATGTATTCATAGACTTATCTTAATTTCATATTCCTTAAAGTGAAGATTTCATTCTACTTATAAAATGCTTTCTTACCCACGATACCATGATGCAGCTTACTAGCATAATGCTCTACATCCAGGGAGATCATGCTTAAGACGATACCCAGATGGGAGCTCTTACAGTGTCTAATGAAGGTCATGGTTCCCAATTCCCATCATCTCACATGCTTAGAATGAAACGGGCGTTAGTAGGCACACTCTTCCCTTAGATACTGTTAGGTATTTTTGACTCTGGAGAAGCTGTGTGACCACCAATGTGCCACCATTGCAGGTTAGACTAGAGTAGTCACTCAACTTTCTCAATTTTTGTATAGCAAATTTAGTTGAAAAACAATATCGCTGGAATATAGGCTGGAATATATGGAAGACAACGAGGAAATTTACCTAAACTGTCCCCTACATAGGGGCCTTCACTGCCCTGTTCCTTTCATCCCTCCCACAGTTTATACCATAAATGTGGGTTAGATGGGATTCAACCTCCAGGACCCTAGAGGTTCTAGAGGCTAAACCGTGGCACCACTGCCCCAATAGGAACAGAGGTATGGCAGTGACTATGCCATAAGGGTACAACAACAAGGACAGGTTTTCCAATGCAGTTTTGGAAGACAAAACCATGAGTGAATTCAAAAAGATGAAAAGTTGTATACGTCCTTTATACTTTCTCTCCTTTTATGGTCCACTCCTGATTTTCCCTTCCAAAACTACATCAGGAAACCTGACTGTGTGGCCGTACCCTAAGAGCTGTGGTTGTCAAGGACAAGCTATGCAGGAAAATGCAGAGAATCTGCAGTATTTTGGTTATATGTGGACATACCCTAAAGCCCAATTTTTAAAAATCTGCTACATATTGCAAGTCGGAAACCCTCTAGTTTCTGCAGCGGTTTTTTAATTTGAATGTAGTGGATCCACTATCAATTCTTGCCATGGAAACCATACAGGAGATCATAAGTGGATAAGCCTTACTGATTCCACCATGTCAGCATACCCTTAGGGTAAATCTACTAGGGACCTATGTTGTCCAGAACACAGTCCGCAATGAATCCACAGCAAAACTCTTGCAGATTTGTTTCAGATTTTGCTGCAAGTTTTCACCCTGTCCATTGCAAAGGTGGAAATCCACACCGAACATCCACAAAGTAAATGGACATACTGTAAATTTAAAATCTGCTTTGTAGATCCATTTCCGCAAATGCAGATTTTTTCCATAGCCTGTGGATGAGGTTTTATTAAAGGGGTTGTCTCACTTCAGCAAATGGCATTTATCATGTAGACAAAGTTAATACAAGGCACTTACTAATGTATTGTTATAGTCCATATTGCCTCCTTTGCTGGCTTGATTAATTTTTCCATCACATTATACTACTCTTTTCCATGGTTATGACCACCCTGCAATCCATCAATGGTGGCCGTGCTTGAACATTGTAAGAAAAGCACTGACCTCTCTGGTGGCTGTGACTATGGGACTGCACATAGGCTAGTGCTTTTTCCTGTAGTGTACAAGGACAGGGATCACTGATGGATTGTAGGGTGGTCATAACCATGGATACAAGCAGTGTATAATGTGATGGAAAAATGAATCAAGACAGCAAAGGAAGAAATATGGACAATCACAATACATTAGTAAGCGCCTTCTATTAACTTTCTCTACATGATAAATGCTATCTGCTGAAATGAGACAGCCCCTTTAAAGGGAGTCTTTTACCTAATCTAAGCGTTATAGACTGCTCAGATTAGGCTGTAGACTATCTTCCATACAGTACAGACCAAAAGTTTGGACACACCTTCTCATTCAAAGAGTTTTCTGTATTTTCATGACTATGAAAATTGTAGATTCACACTGAAGGCATCAAAACTATGAATTAACACATGTGGAATTATATACTTAACAAAAAAGTGTGAAACAACTGAAAATATGTCTTATATTCTAGGTTCTTCAAAGTAGCCACCTTTTGCTTTGATTACTGCTTTGCACACTCTTGGCATTCCAACAGTCTTGAAGGAGTTCCCAGAGATGCTTAGCACTTGTTGGCCCTTTTGCCTTCACTCTGCGGTCCAGCTCAGCCCAAACCATCTCGATTGGGTTCAGGTCTAGTGACTGTGGAGGTCAGGTCATCTGGCATAGCACCCCATCACTCTCCTTCTTGGTCAAATAGCCCTTACACAGCCTGGAGGTGTGTTTGGGGTCATTGTCCTGTTGATAAATAAATGATGGCCCAACTAAACGCAAACCGGATGGAATAGCATGCCGCTGCAAGATGCTGTGGTAGCCATGCTGGTTCAGTATGCCTTCAATTTTGAATAAATCCCCAACAGTGTCACCAGCAAAGCACCCCCACACCATCACACCTCCTCCTCCATGCTTCATGGTGGGAACCAGGCATGTAGAGTCCATCCGTTCACCTTTTCTGCGTCGCACAAAGACACAGTGGTTGGAACCAAAGATTTCAAATTTGGACTCATCAGACCAACGCACAGATTTCCACTGGTCTAATGTCCATTCCTTGTGTTCTTTAGCCCAAACAAGTCTCTTCTGCTTGTTGCCTGTCCTTAGCAGTGGTTTCCTAGCAGCTATTTTACCATGAAGGCCTGCTGCACACAGTCTCCTCTTAACAGTTGTTGTAGAGATGTGTCTGCTGCTAGAACTCTGTGTGGCATTGACCAGGTCTCTAATCTGAGCTGCTGTTAACCTGCGATTTCTGAGGCTGGTGACTCGGATAAACTTATCCTCCGCAGCAGAGGTGACTCTTGGTCTTCCTTTCCTGGGGCAGTCCTCATGTGAGCCAGTTTCTTTGTAGCGCTTGATGGTTTTTATGACTGCACTTGCGGACACTTTCAAAGTTTTCCCAGTTTTTCGGACTGACTGACCTTCATTTCTTAAAGTAATGATGGCCACTCGTTTTTCTTTACTTAGCTGCTTTTTTCTTGCCATAATACCAATTCTAACAGTCTATTCAGTAGGACTATCAGCTCTCTATCCACCTGACTTCTGCCTAACACAACTCATGGTCCCAACCCCATTTATAAGGCAAGAAATCCCACTTATTAAACCTGACAGGGCACACCTGTGAAGTGAAAACCATTTCAGGTGACTACCTCTTGAAGCTCATCAAGAGAATGCCAAGAGTGTGCAAAGCAGTAATCAAAGCAAAAGGTGGCTACTTTGAAGAACCTAGAATATAAGACATATTTTCAGTTGTTTCACACTTTTTTGTTAAGTATATAATTCCACATGTGTTAATTCATAGTTCTGATGTCTTCAGTGTGAATCTACAATTTTCATAGTCATGAAAATACAGAAAACTCTTTGAATGAGAAGGTGTGTCCAAACTTTTGGTCTGTACTGAATATCTCAACCCTACCTTTATTATACTTTAATTAGTTTCTTCAAGTGCCCGGAAACGCCGTTGTTTCAGCTGGAGCCCAGGCCCCCGGGCGATTTGCACTCAAACCCCTCCTATTAAATCTCCGGCTCACCCTCCTTTATTATAATTACCTCCTCCTCCTTGTTACAAATATATAGTGTGCGCCGCTCATCCAGCGCCTGCACACTGCTCTGCCCACTGCGCTGGATGAGCGGCGCACGTGATATATTTGTAACCAGGAGGAGGAGGTAATTATAATAAAGGAGGGCGAGCCGGAGATTTAATAGGAGGGGTTTGAGTGCAAATCGCCCGGGGGCCTGGGCTCCAGCTGAAACAACGGCGTTTCCGGGCACTTGAAGAAACTAATTTGCATAAGTAATAAAAGTATTTTTTTTGGCCATACAAGCGAGGGACAAGTATAATAAAGGTAGGGTTGAGATATATGGAAGGTAGTCTACAGCCTAATCTGAGCAGTCTATAACGCTCAGACTCCCTATAAGACTCCCTTTAAATCTCATATATGGTGCTGCTATATTAAACCTGCCGTCATCAAAAACAGTAAAAACTCGCTGAAAAAACATGCTTGCTGAATTTTGTAGGCATTTTTTCAAAATTTGGTATGAGAACATAGTCTTATGTATTCAATTATTTTGTGCTGAGAAATACTAAGGATGAATGTAGAATACTGGAGAGATTGCACTCCTTGTATTTTAAAATACAAACCATATGACAAAACATGATTTATGTTTGTAATGTAAAGACTAATGTTGCTGTGAACTATAGCCCCAGCTTTATCTACTTAACCACTAGTATTCATTCAACTTTGTATATCTTAATCATTTATATTAGAAAAAAACTCCATTGAACTATACTTAAGAACGTTATGCAAGAAATCAGCATGAAGTAGGAAAGTGCCATTCAGACAAGCAGCACAGAGCATTATGTTTCTTTGTGACTGTCCTTGTTGCAGTGTCTAGTCCTTGAGTGACTCAAATAAGGTCAAGTGTTCTAAACTTGCTTCATTTCCAATGCAAGGCTTGCCCTCTAGTGGTGAAAGGGTGTAACACAGCAGGGAAACTTTCTAGAGCTCTAAATAAGGATTCTTCCAGGCTAAATCCTGACATCAAACAATGTTAATGATGGCGTCCTAGACAATCGTGGGCTAGCATGGAAAGCATACTGTAGCTTTGTACATGTATGAAAATACAACTGGTTTGTAAATGTGTAGGTCAATACAGTATTTCAGATCAAAATGACTCAATATCACAATTGCTCATACAGGAGAGAACCAAAGCTAGCGAATATGATAGATAGATAGATAGATAGATAGATAGATAGATAGATAGATAGATAGATAGATAGATAGATAGATGAAGGAAAAAAGCGGCACCGCAGTAAATGAAGTAAAGATGGAGTGCCAGCGGCTGTGGAGGTGATCCAACTTCCAAATTGTATAAATAAAAATTAATTCCACGGCACTTCCCAAGTATAATCAAAAGCAATGTTGTTTATTCACCAGAACGCGACGTTTCAGTCCACTTGCTGGGACTTTTCTCAAGCAGTGTCACTGCTTGAGAAAAGTCCCAGCAAGTGGACTGAAACGTCGCGTTCTGGTGAATAAACAACATTGCTTTTGATTATACTTGGGAAGTGCCGTGGAATTATTTTTTATAGATAGATAGATAGATGAGGCACAAGGGTGGACTGACACGTTACAGTGGAGCAGCTCACCATCAAAATGAACCAGGAAGGTACCAGACGTGTGTGTCTACAACAACAGTTGAGTGATCCCTACTGCGTATGGGGCTCTGAAGCAGAAGGTTGGTCACTGCACCTCTGCTAAGGAAGTTTTATATTCAGAAAAGGCTTCAATTTTCACAGCATTATTGTAATTGGACCTCCACTGATTGGCAAAGGGTTGCCTTCTCCACATTTTCTGAGACATCGAACGGATGGACGTTGGCAAGAAACATCAGGGAACAAACACCCTGCAACCATTGGTGGAAGAACACAAGCTGGTGGTGGCCTAGGGAATGTTTTTGTTGGCACTCTCTGGGCCCAGTCATCCATTTGGAAGGCACTCTGAACTAATTGAATATTGATATGCAGCGTGCCACAGGGGCATGTGTAAGTGTGGGTGGCTAGATAGAAGTAGTAGTTGTGGTACTCACGGTTCTGACACCCCCTGGGTGCCCTTGATATTGCAGGTTTTGAGGTGCAAGGCAGCGTCCCAGGTGTTTTGACACCAATACTTTGCAGTGTAGTAGTGAACGAGGCAATGATGAGGCAGATGTGCAGCAAAACAGTCCTTTACTGAAGAATTCAAATGGAAGCAGATCAGCAGAGTTCTTACTGTATCATGCAATGGACAGTCAATGCACTTTTCACAGATATTACAAGCTTCAAGGCTGCACAGATAGATATTAGGCCAAGGTTTCTCTTTGAAGTTGTCTTCCTTACTCTGAACTTCACTAGCTCTCACAAGTATCCAGGTATGGGGTGTAATAATTCTTGTAAAACAATGCAATGCAAGCCACAGGGCCATTCCTACTAATGATTGTCAAAAATGAAAAAACACTTCACAGTGGGCCAATACATTTTTAACTCTTTTCTTTAGCAGTGTTCCACTACTCTGGAGTGGGATGCTGCAAACCCATTCTTGTAGATCATGTACACCCATACATGCTGATTGTCTTCTTTGGGACAGATGGGTCTTCAGCAAGACAATGCGACATGTCACACGGCTACAAATCCCCAATATTGGTTGAAAGAGCATGATCAAGACTTCCAAATACTACCCCGGACCCCTAATTCCCCAGACTTGAACCCAATTGAGATGATAGATAGATAGATAGATAGATAGATAGATAGATAGATAGATAGATATAGAAGACTTTGTGCATAATGTGAAGAAAGTGTTTTGTCACAAAGAAGTGTGTAAGAATCGATAGAGAAGTTCAAGAAAGGTCACACAAGAGTCAGCCAGATCTGCGACTGATGACATCATGACTGAAGTTGTGCGAAGTATTGGAAAATTCGATTTGCTGCTTCTCCAAATTTTACAAAAAAATTTGCTTTGTGACTAATTACTTCACGAAGCACATTTCTTTGTAAGTAGTGGGTGCAATTGCACCTCTCCCCATCACTGAACGCTCAGATACTGCGTTCATAGCTGATGGCAGCATCTGACATTAATATTACAGTGTAAAATAAAAAATAAATAAATAAAAATCTTATTTACCCTCATCCATTTAATCGCGAAGAGCTGGCCTCCGCCATCTTGATTGAAGATATGACATCACCACACTGGCCAATGTGACTGCGGCATCACGGGCCGTACAAGATTTTGCACTGGATCTTCACTATCAAACAGATGAGGTAAGTATGATTTTTTTTTTATAGCCATGAAATTTTTACAGCCATTCAGGGAAAATTGATTCATTACCACAAAGCACAAGGAAATTCGGTTTCGTGTTGAATTGAATTTTCCCTGAAATTCGTATCGAAGTCCACTTTCGCTCAACACTAATCATGACAACACTGAGTGCGCGTGTGAACTGATTCTGATGGATAGACGAGTGCCAGTGGATTATGTGGCAAATCATTTGCAAATAAGCCATGGCTGGGCCTGTACAATAATCCGTAATAATAAGACATGGTGCATTCATGGCTTGCAGCTCAGCCTAACACAATTTTTTTTTTTTTTATGAGGGAATACAAAAGCTTGCTGACAGATGGACAAAGTGTGTTGGAAAGCAGGGAGATGATGTCAAAAATGATGTATTTACCTTTTCTGAAAGTTGATTAAAATTCATTCTACAGTTGGAGCGCAGATCATTTTTTTACTCTCCCTCATATAATGAGGGAGAGTAAAAAAAGATCTCTGCTTGCAGTATTTAAAAAAGGAGAACAATCCTTCTCACAGCTGTTAATTTGGCACACTTGTATCCAGACTTTATCTGAAAAATATTAATTTTCAACAGTTCAGGGACAGCACTGAGATAGTGTAGGGAAATAATAGGGATACTTTATCCACAATATAGGGAGAGTGCAGAGGCCAATAGATAAGTGTAAAGCGTGGCTAATAGAGAAGCTATTCTATTACATCTTGCAGCACTAATTGGGGTTATAAGGCATTCTAATACTACTGATTTTAGGTTGTTCGCATTCTTATATAAATAAGTAATTCCATTAATCCTTGATTCTGTTATTGGGGTGAAATTGTGGTCTGATACTACTGATTTTTGGGTGGTTCACATTGTTATTTTATATAAGTTATTCCATTAATCCTTGATTCTATAATTGGGATGAAATTGCAGCCTGATACTACTGACTTTGGGGTGTTCGCGTTCTTTGATACATAAGTAATCCTTGATTCTGGGGTGAAATTGCGGACTTATACTACTGATTTGGGGCTGTTAAAATTTTTTAATACATTCATCTTTGATTCTGTAATTGGGGTGTAATAGCGGTCTAATAAAAGTGATTTTGGGGTGAACTGGTTCTGTAGAAATCTATGCAGAATGAGCAGACAGTTTAAAAGTGTAGCGCTCTTTCACTCTATAGTGGAATCTTGGGCCACTGCACGGCGAAGTACAAAATACATGACACTAACATTGACCTGTAAGGCTGAGTTCACACTTCAGTTATTTGGTCAGTTTTGGCCCCAAATCAGTGAAGTGACACCTGTCACTTGCCTTTCATACAGACACACAGAAAAGCATCATTCACACGCCTGTGTTCTATACACTGAATTTCAGGGCATGTCATTCAAACAGTGAATGGGGGGGGTGACAATCGGGGAGACACAGTGGCACAGGCACAGTGTACTAGGGTTGATCATGCTGACAGATGCTCTTTAATGTGACACTTAGAACTGGCTTCAATCTGGGATAACTGGATAGTGACTGACTGTATGTGTATATAGTAATTCCCATGCCCTCTGGATGAAAGCACAAGTGCAGTGCACGTTGCATGCCTAAATATTTTATACTAGGATCCAGTCCCTGGAATCGCCTCTCCGCTCTGAGTGCCACCATTGTGCCTCCATTAGGAAGGAACGTAACATTTAATTAAACACTGGTGGCGCTCAGAACATCTGGATGTGCATAATGGGCTCTATACGTAATGACAGTTATGGGAATCGGCGCAGGAACCGGATCACTTGAGATATTGTATTTGATAGAATGACAGCAGTGATAGAATGTGGGATGATAATGAGGGGACGTAAGTCATCTGGAAACTTTTACTTCTCCAACTTTTTTTTTTTTTTAAAGAAAGTAAAGAAAGTGTGAATTCTTATGCGACATGTCACTTATAATCCACTGTTTGCACTGTGTCTATGACAGCGTTCTTGTGCTCATTCTCCTCCTCCTCATCATCATCAAATGGTCCCGACATCTGCAGCCCTGTCCTTATAAACAGAATGATATAAGTGGTCAGCTCACCATATAAGATAAGCACATCCCCCTCCTGAAATACTCTGTGCTGCTGAAGGACCCTTCTGTATTTACCATGCGCCGATGACCCTCCCACCACTCCTTTCTACTCACATGTAATTGTCCTTGTCTTGTATCTGTATTTTACCAGTCTAATGACATGAGTGGGAAGGTCCCTGCTTCTGAATCCTCTTCTGAAATACTCTGCGCTGCTGTGGACCCTGTTCCTTCCACAATATCTGTAACCTCCCTCTTGCTTTCATTACTTTCCTAACATCAGCACCTGCAGGTTGTTCCTAACTAGCATAACTACATTAGTGGACAGAGACCTGCTTCGCACAAATGCGTGGGTTATGCTTCTACTGTCCTCTACTTAAATACTTTGTGCTGCTGGCATTTCTTCCCACTTTCCTCATCTAATTCTCAGTCTGTTATCTCACATCTATTTTCATTTTCCTCCTCACTTTACTGATTAGTCACATATATCCATGTCTACCCTAAGATCGCTTTCACACAGTCAGTCCTCGTTCACATTTCCGTTTTTCACTGACGTACCCATTGATTGTTCACATCTCAGTATTTTTTTACTGACCATGGGTCAGTAAAAAAAATCAAGGAGACATGCACTACTTTGATCCGTGATGCAGACCAAGCACGCCCATAGAAGTCTATGGGTCCGTGAAAATCATGGACACACCACAGATGGTATCCATGGTGCATCCGTTTTTTACTGAAGGAGATTCTTTGGAAATTAATTTTCAGCTGAGCAAAGTCAGTGAACTATGGATCACACATGGATGGTAAAAACGGACACACAGACCAACCACGGAACACTTTTTTTAACCGGCGTGTCACTGACACTGAAGTGTGGACAAGGTCTCAGTGTTTGCTCAGTGATTTCTATTAGTGATTGTGAGCGGAACCTCCACAGAAATAAGGTACAGTATAATGGAAAGATTTTCTGACCCGCACCTGGTTGTGGCTCACAATCACTGATAGAAAACACTGACCAAACACTGACTGTGGGAAAGTGGCCTAACCTAATCACTGGATTGGGAGATCACTGCCTCCTATTGCACAACCCTTTTTCATATGTCGTACTAGAGCAAATGGACGATTATCCTGCTAACAGCCTTATCTCATTAGCCAGAGTAGAGTGCTGCTCTGAAACTCAGTTTACCATGAAATATTTAGTCACCTATTCAGATTACGTATACCATGTAATACCACATTTCTCCTGCAGGGGGATCTGTGTGGTTCCTCAGTGATTACCACTCCACCTCCAGTTGTCACTCATTTCCTCAGAGCTGTGTGCCCAGAACATGTGCAACTGTTATGTCACAACCACACAATGCCTCCTTCTCTGCACAGCTGGTATAATGCAGACACCATATGGGTATAAATTAGGCATTCTATGGCGTTATTAATTGGGAACTGAAAACTTATATTTGGTCGTTAAAGGTGTTTCCCACGAATAATGTAAAAAATGAAAATTAGACGTCATATAGTCCATGACAATACCTTTCTAACAAAGCTAGAACCAGCCCTGTACCTCACATGGATCCAGAGATCTCCCCATTCATTGCTCTGCTACACTGGGGAGTGTCTTTTCTGTCTCAGCTCTCCCTATCACAGCTCAGGGGGCGTGTCTCAGCTCTCCCTATCACAGCTCAGGAGACAGTTGAAGGATGAAACTGAGCATGTGCGGCCATCTTAGTGAGCAGGGCAAAGAAATAAGAAAAAAACAAACAGCAGGTGGCGCTATACAGATACATTTTATTGAATAACTCATTAGCTATACAACATTTTTAATCACATGCAATTACAAAAGTATTCAGATCCAGGAGCTGGTTTGAAAACTGTAGAATATTTTTTTGTGGGACAACCCCTTTAAATAGCAGTATTGTGTGGGCAATATATGTGGGCTATATAATTGCATTATCTGGATACCGTATTGAGGTTTTCAGGCACTGTATGGTGGAATAATTTTAAAATAACAAGAAATGCTGTCAGTGGGGACAGAGTTTGCCTTGATTATTGCCCGAGACCTAATTTCCATAAGAAGCTTCCCCCACGAACAGCTCAGGAGAGATTGCTTTTACCATATATGAGGAGCAAACCTTCAGATGGGGCAGCTGTAATATTTGGGACAGATAGAAGCATTGTACTCCCCTATTTTCAACAAGTCATTATATGATCAAGTAAGGAGATAAAATTGCGCTCATCCCTGCAATGGAGGCCGAGCGAAAGCATTAAAACACTTTAGTCTTCTCTTGAAGGTAATGTGATAATGCTGAATATCCCGAATGTTCGCCGGCAATATCTTTCCTTGCTGACAAATGCACCAATTAAATCAATTTATTTTTCCCCTCTCTAATTCATGTGACTTGTCTAATTGTATTCCGGCCTATTTTAGCATGGCTAATCAGAATATTTGTGAGTGATTGTGGAATTATCTTCACAGAGAATCACTCACTTACCACATCTCAGCACTAAATTGCTCATTTCTAATCATGTCTCTTGTTAATAGTGACTTTTATATTCGCCTTTTATTGTCGTTCCCTTTTTTTCCACTTAAATTGAACATGTTTTATGAGTCAGGAAAGAAAAAGTAAGGCGAGTACCCAGAAGTGTTCAAAATATTAAAGGACTACTCATGGCGGAAGCAGTCATTTAGGACCAATTGGCCATTTCTTTAAGCTCCTAACATATCCCATAAAAGTGGTCACTGAATGTGCAATGGTGCCTCCCTGTGTATATGTACAACTAGTTCTTGACTTACATTTGTAAGTCCCTGTCCAAAAAGGGTTTCCTCCTGTACTCCTAAAAATACCATCTGGATAAAAAGGGGAGGGATTTTTGGGGTCTGATATCAATTACATAATATACATAAGGTCTAGTATAGTATAAGGATTAATACTAACATCCTTAGTGGCCTAGAGCAGCTAAAGGGTTAACAGAAGCTTTCCTAGTGGTCTTGGTAGTGAAGAGGTCAATGTTAACATGTCTGGTGGTGTAGTGTATTTAAGTGGTAAAACTCAAAATCTCTTGAAGGCTAGAAGAGGTTAAGCCCAGTATCCCTGGTGGTCTAGGGACAGGGCTTAATGCAAGCACCCCCGATGGTCCTGTGGGTAGGACAAGTGTTAATGTAATCATCCCTAGTGATGTACAGCAGGGAAAAGGTAAATTATGCTCAGTGTTTAGTGGATCACTCACCATCTTAGGCTTAGTGGCCAATCTGTTTTATGCATCTCACGATGGATACCAATGGAGACCACTAGAACTAATTGACTTCTAATAGGGTTCATCGGGTTTCCGCATGGTGTTCATCATTAAGAATATGAAGAATTTGTGATGGAGGCTCTAATTCAGATATGAACATAGTCTAATACTGCCCAATCTATAAACCCGAGAACAGTGGTGTAGCTAAAGGGGTCACATTGGTTGCAATTTTGACTAAGCTGTGAATCCAAGGAGTCTGCAGTCCACCTGCACCATGTATGACAGCAGAGTTAGAGTGATAACTGGGGCCTTTGTAGTTTTTAGTAGCTGAGACTATACACACCTTGTTTTTACAGTAATTCCTTCATTTAGTTACCCTCCTCTTTCCTGGGTTGCTACAGTAACTCCTCCTGATGCTATTCAGTACAAAGACATTGTGTGCATCAGGACCCAGGATGGCAGCCCGAAGTTGTAGAGAACCTGAAGCGGGAGTGAGGGGCTGGAAGAACAGTAAATGTAGGTTTCTGGTCTGAGATCTTAATAGATTTTGGGGTCTTGTCTGGGTATCTGTATTTATTTAGAGGTCTGGTCTAGGGTCTGAATTACTTTTAGGGTCTCGTCTACAGTCTGGATTAATTTCGGTGTGTGGATTAATGACCAATAAGTCTTCATACCATGGAGTACTTCCAGTAAGTCTCCCTACAGGCTGGGTCTCCTCAAGGAGATTCATTACCCTGCCTAAGCCACTTCCAAGGCATCTCATTAAGCCAGCCAGAATCCTACTCTGTACTGATAAGGGGCAAGCACACCAAAACAGCTGTCTATAGATGGATATGTTGTTTGGTTATATTCCCTTGTAAGATCAAGTGTAGTATCTGTTCTTATCAGATCTGGCAGTTAAGTACCGGGCTGTCAGACTGTAGGATGGAGAGGCACGTGAAGTCTCCTTGGTGGACAGCCGGCGCCTTCGGGCCCTGGGCTATAAGACCAGGAAGCATACGGATCTTATGCCGGAGGGTCAGGTAGTTTGAAAGCCCAAGGTGCAGAAGTGCCCCAGGAGTGGTGACCCTGGGGTGCCTGAACTCACTGGGGGTGGGATCCCACTGAGATTCACGGCACATTTGCACAGCACTTCCTTTCTTACTTTTGAGCACACACCTCTCTTTGCCCGGTTCGGCTTGCCCGGACTGAACAAAAGAGGAATTTTTATTCCAGCCAAATGACCGGGCCTTATTTGGGCACTCATTCACTTTATTTATTTTTATGTCACTGTGTGTTCACTGTCCACGTTTGTGTGTCACAGGATTTTCAAGGGTTATGGCGCCCTAACGGGTACCCCCCTTGAGGTCTAGGGGGAGTGTGTGTGGCCATCTTGGTTCCGCACTCCCCTGCAAACCCCATGGTCTCCCCTTCCGGGGGGAGACCAGCCTGTTGTTGAGCTCCGTGCTGACTCACCCGGGGTGGCGCCTGGGAGAGAAAGCCGGAGCACAGACTTCTGTTGAGGGTTGCCCATTTGGGTGTACACCCGGCTTTGGCTGGGAGTCACCATTTTGTCCGAGTCCCTTGCAGGTGCCTTCTGGCCCAGAGGGATGAGGAAGGTTCTGGGGGGCCCTTCTTCTTTGGAAGAGGGCCTGCGATGGACCGTAACCTTGGGCACGTTTTTGTGTGGCACGCTGCACGATTTTGTTGCACTTGGTTTTTGTAAGCACGCTCCTCGGGCTTTTTAAAAAAAAAAAACCCAAGCCTTATTAGAAAGTTGGATCTTGACGCATAGGGAGCCACTTCCAATAGGTGGCACTGGCAAGATGGTTCTCTTTCTTGGGAGATACTGCTTCACATATTAGTTTTTCCATTGAGCATTGCTAATAAGTCTTCATACCATGGAGTAATTCTCTATACAGTACTGGTTTCAAGGAGATTCTCCACCCTGCCTAAGCTGTGAGAAAAAAAAGCAAATTACAATGGCGCAATATCATATCTGTCACAGTGTATTTCTATGCCCACCATGTAATACTACATTTCCCTTACAGTAGCCGTTGTAGAAGAAGAGTGCCTAGTTGGCTGAGATTCCCCGTGGCAAAATCAGCATTTTTCTCTGGGTGCCAAGAGAAGGACCCAGGGTAACCAACTGATCATTAACATCAGCATATAATGCCCTCATAACACCAATGTTATGTTGCCAACACAATACTGCCATTCAGTGACCAAATAACGCTATCATTCAGACATCTCAAAGTAATACTCCCATAGAGTGACCACATCAGTGAGAGACGGTAGAGTAGAAACATTTTCAGCTTCACTATTATGTTGCTCCTGGGGGTCATTTCCTTTGGGGCCCATAGAAAACAGAAGTCCTAAGTAAATGCCTTTTTAAACCAGCCCTGGGAAACATAATGGAAAACTTGTAAGTGATACAAACTTCTCGCAGTCATTGGAATAAAACTTTATGTGGAAGCTGAACTCATTAGTTTAATTAATGGCGCCTGGGCCTTCTTGATTAGGAGGTTTTAGTACCTTACACCCAGGGCAGACAGCTCGGCCTTCATGTGCGGCAGCTTCCTTTACACTGCCCTTAATGAATGTGGATAATTAGAGCACATTAAGAAATCTGTTACTGCAAAGTGCAAAGACGTCTTGTGAACTAATTTTGCAAGCTCCGTGCATTGCTGCTTCATGGTAAACACATTCCGACTGGTTCAACACAGAAGAAAATAACAGAGTAGAACAGGGATCCGCAACCTCCGGCACTCCGGGTGTTCTGAAACTACAACTCCCATCATCCTACAAAAACAGCTGAATAAGTATGCATGCTGGGAGTTGTAGTTTCACAGCAGCCGAGGTTCCCAAAGGCTGCTGATCCCTGGATTAGAAGATAAGAGACAACAACTTCAATTCTAAAGGCGCCATACACCTTCAGTAGCTGTTGGCCAAACACTCCTTCATCCAACAGCTATCTCTCCCGACTCCTCATTAACATATGTTCGTATTCAATAGGAAGAGAGGAGAAAGTCTCTGCCAAACACCTTTGTTACGTTTGTGTCCCATGCCCGCCTCTGCTCTGCTATCTTGGGCGGGAACGCGTACAGCTCCACCCACCCTCCTTCATTGTCTTCGGTGGTCCAGACCCGGCAACCTTGGGGTACTTTAAGCACCTTACTCAGAGGGAGCATGTCTGAGCAATAGGTTTCCTAGCTTGCAAGTTCCTGAAAAGATGTGCTGTATCTGTTTGTCTGCCCGTGTACTGACCCTGCCTTATATCTGGATTCTGACTCTCTAACCTGATCTGTGTCTGACCTCTGTAATGACTCTTCCCTTCCTGCTCTCAGACTGTATATCTTGCCAGAATAGTTGTCAACAGTCCCAAATCTCCAGGGAATGTCCCTAATTTTCAGAGACTGTCCCTGAAAATTTGAGCAGTCCCAGACAGAAAATGGACAGGGTCATGTAAGCCTCACCTGTAAATGAGTGGTCTCACACAGGGACACTTCCATGGGTGGGGCCTATGTGCCCGTAATTTACTAAATAAAATGTTGGTTAAGTACAGATAGGATCAGAAATATTTGGACAGTGACACAAGTTTTGGAATTTTAGCTGTTTACCAAAACATATTCAAGATACAGTTTCAATTACAGTTCATTAATACACTGACGAGCAAAAGGGTAACAATGTTTTGAACTTTTGTCTTTCAGACTCCATACCTCACCATCCAATACAGCTTCGAACATGAGACTACCATCATTTTATAGACAATCATCTTGGCTATCTCATACAAAATCGCAACTATTTCGCATCTGATTACTTATGCATATTCTTGTCATGTAACTGCATTGTTATTGTTTTGCTCCTGGTGGTGGAACACTCTTTCTCTTCTTGTATACTACAAATTACAACCTGTTCTCACATTCTCTGATAGCTGTGTGTTATTAGGTTGATTCCCAAGCAAAAGGTCACTGGTTTGAATTGAGGAGCAGCCATGAAGAAGATTTCCCAAGAAAAAAGACAGCTCATCATCCAGCTCATCGATTGGCCAAGAAAATTGCAAAACTGCATCATGTGAGTGCCAGGACAGTTGGAAGAATATGAAATGAAATCTGTTCATCCATTCCAAAGCCAAGAAGTGGATGTCCAGGCAAAATATTGGATTCAACATGTCAGCTCATCACAAGGTTATGGCGCGACAAACATGGCAGTGGAGGTGGCTCGTATGCTTCGTAATAGTGAGATCACAGATGTCCATGCAAGCACTGTTCAACATGCATTACACAAGTCTGGAATGGTGGCCCAAAAAAAGTGAAGAAGCCTCGACTTCAATATAGCCATCTCTCAATGCCGAAATATATGCGAGTATCACACAAGATGAGTTACTTCGTACACTTGAGTACTATTGATATGAAACTGATTGGCGAAGGAATTGTTGAATGACAGTGAAGTAGAGGTGCTCAACCTATTCAAACACTTGTGGATAGAGTTGAAGAAAAATCAGTATTCGTACCAAGTGAGTCAACCAGTAAGCACCAACATTGGGAACGTGTGGAAGGGTTCTGGAAACAGATTTTGGTTGAGAAATGCTTGAAGCTGATTGAGAGCCTGCCCAGAAGGATTCAGACTGTGTTGAAAGGCAAAGGTGGATTTACCAAATAGTAACAAAATAATTTTAATTTAGAATTTTAGGAGCAAAACAGTAAAAATGCAGTTACATGACAAGAATCTGTATAACTAATCGTATGCTAAGTAATTGCAAGTCCAATTCATGTATGAGATAGCCAAGATGATTGTCTATAAAATGAAAGTCAAAAGTTCAAAACATTATTACCCATTTGCTCGTCAGTGTGTGTAGCTGTCTCTTCTTCAAGGGACTAAAGGTAATTGGACAATTCTCTCAAAAGCTATTTTATGGCCTGCATGGGTGGGCGTGGACGTCCGAAACCTGAGACCCCTGCCGATCAGCCTTTGAGAAGGGTTTGGTGCCCCTTTGAGTGCTGCAGCCTTCTCCGTGCTTATACCAAGCACAGCAATGTACATTGTATAGCGGCTATACTTGGTATCGTGCTCAGCCCAATTCACTTTTATGGGGCTTAGCTGTGCCTAGCCCACATGACCGATGAACATGTCGTCACTGGCCTAGGAGAAGCTGCGAGCACTGCTGCCTTCTCAAACATCGATCAGATACTGATGACCTATACCGAGGACAGGTTATCAGTATTAAAATCTGGGAAAACCCCTTTAATGTAACAATTAATGTCAAATAATTGACCTGAGAAAGATTGAACTTTATGGACCTGTGTCTTTTTTCAACTTATGTAACTATGTCTGCACAATATATGTAAAAAAACTAAAACATTGCTCACCTGTTAGTCCTCTGCAGCTCCAGTCCTCGCTGGCTCCAATGCTCCGGTGGCCTGTGCTGGCTTTTGTTTACATGGCACAGCAATGACAAACTATATTGGCACGTGACCGCCTCAGCTAATCACTAACTGCTGGTGACACATTCTATAGAACTAATGGCTGCAGTGTCACATACTACTATGGCAGGCCATAGCTGCTGCCATGTAAACAAGCATCATTGATGGGGGATGTAACACAGCCCTGTTGTTGGGAGGAATGGAGGAAGGGCAAGCACTTCCCCTCCTGCTCTCTCATTCTTCTTCCTCTTTCACTCCTCAGTAGTCCTGCTGCAGGCCAGGGGCGGACACAGACAGCAGAGGGCCCCTGTGCAAGGAATGTACCTGGGCCCCCCCTTCTCCCCCTACTCAGCTCCTTTGACAGCTCATGCTCTGATGCTCTCCCTTGCCCTGCAATGTAAAGCGAAGGGCAAGGGAGGGCTGTTTTGTTTATATTTTTACACTGCTAAGCGGAGACGTCACTGGCACTAATGGGCGGCTTTACAGACTAGGGCGGCGCTAAAACCTGTCCAATAGTGTCGGTGACGTCACCGGGCTCACTGCTAGGCGGAAGTCCCCCCATAGTACCCCCAGTGGTAATACGGCTCCTTACAGTGCCCTCAGTACTACTAAGGTTCCCCTATAGGGCACCCCTAATAGAAATAATGCCAATCTATAAGGCACTCCTATGGAGCCCTCAGTAGTAATGCCCGCCACCACAGTATTTATAATGCAGTGCCCCTTGTAATTATAATGCCTCCTGCCGTACACCCTAGATTTATCATATTCTCTGTAGTGACCCTATAAATTATAATTCTTGTCCTCTCCCTCCAGTCTTCTATACCATGCAGTCCCATGTAAATAACACCAGTCCTCTCCCACAAGTTTTCTATGATACAATCCCATGTAAATAACCTCTCTTCCTTACAGTCTTCTATACCATGCAGCCCCATGTAAATAAGATCACTCCACTCCCTCCAGTCTTTTATACCATGCAGTCACATGTAAATAATACCAGACCTCTCCCACCAGTCTTCTATACAATATAGTCCCATGTAAATAGCATCACTCCTCTCCCTCCAGTCTTCTGTACCATGAAGTCCCATGTAAATAACACCAGACCTCTCCCACCATTCTATATGATACAGTCCCATGTAAATAATTTAAATCCCAGCCCCTCCAACACATAGTCCCATGTAAATACCATCACTCCCCTTACCCTCTAATCCTCTATAATACCCAGTCCCATGTAAATAACACCAGTCATCTCCCCCCAGTCTTCTATAACATACAGTCCCATGTAACTAACACCCTTCCCCTTCCTTCAGCCCCTCTAACATACAGTCCCAGTTAAATGACATATTTCCTCCCACTAAGCAGGGAGGAGGTATAATGGGGAGAACCACATCTCCCAGCATGTCTCTGGAACTTACATGCATTCCAAGGATTCACAGGTCTCCACTGCTGAGGGGCTGTCTTTCTCTGCACTGGTCACATGATGGTGACCTCATCGCAGGTCCTATCACCACTTCCACTGTTGAAAAAGTCACATGACTATGATGTCATGGAAGGTCCTTCAGCTTTGGAGTAAAGGCAGAACAAACCCAACCCCCTCTGCTGGCACTGGAAAGGGCCCCCCTCCCTCTCTGGGCCCCTGTGCAGCTGAACATGCTGCACAGGCGGTATGTCCGCCCCTGCTGCAGGTCCCAGTTGACCCCAGTGTTTTATAGCAAGAGCCAGGTCATTGTATGATGCTGCCACCTACTGGACGCAATAGTCATGTCTCCTCTAAACAAGAGGAGGCATCATTATTACAGTCTTCACACTGCCAGTCATACGGACTCCTGGCTCCGTGCCCCTATGCAGTTGAACAGGCTTTTGTCTTCCTCTGTGCCACCACAACGTGGGCAACGATAACCCATAGCACCCTGTATCTGTAAAAGATACATGGGGTCAATTATCAAACTGGATTTTATTTTGGACAGCTCCTTTGGAAAATAAAAGGTGGAATCTGATTGGTTGCTATGGCCAACTAAGCCAGTTCTACTTTATACCAGTTTGATAAATGAGCCCAATAATTTTTGTTTTTGTAAGAAGGAGCAGGGCTGTTTTCAACCCTTACTTTGGCAGGAGCGTGTCCATTTACATCTTTTATGTCTTTCTGTTTTTTCCTGGTGCTTTAGTGGAATATTATACTGTAAAATGCTCAGTAATATTTAATAAAGGAGAAATTATCCGCCATTAATAATAAATAATCATATCTCTCCAGATTCCATTTCATATGTGCCTAATTAGGTTTAATTCTCAGTTTTCATGGTTCTTTAGATTCTCTTTCCTCTAGAAAACACAGCATTGATGGGGAATGGACTCCAGCCAAAAATATCATAGTCAATGAAGTCTCCCTTACGGACATATCCTTAAAGGGGTTGTCTCATCTCACCGTTACTAAGGTGAGACGATACACAGTCCCGACCACCTCCTGGCCGGGAAAAAGTAGAGTGCTCTGGCGCTCTCTGTTTCAGTAGCTCCCATTGTGGTACATGAGAGCTACGGAAACAGTGTACCACAGCAAGCTATACTGTTTTTGAGATAGGGCCCATTCAGATGGCTGTAGTGCTTTGCGGATTCATAATTTGCGGATCCGCAAAACACAGATGTAGGCCGTGTGCGTTCGCAGTTTGCAGACTGCACATGGCCACAACCATAATAGGTAACAGGGCTGTGGAGTCCTGAGGATATCCTTGTACATTGATGTGGAATGTCTGATAACATACGTATCTCCCAAGTGTCCCTCTTTTGGAGGGACAGTCCCTGATTTGGACACAAGTCCCTCTCTTGCTCCTTAAATGTCCCTCTTTTTGACCTGGGAAATTAATTTGTATTAATAAACTTATTAAACTGCTCCAGAAACTGTCTGGTCCCTACCTGTACTGTATATTAGACCTCACCATATATATATTTTTTTCATTTTATTTGGTGCAGTTTTTGCAATTTCAAATGTCTGTAATCAGATGATTTTTGTGCTAAGATATAAAGGGGTAATTCAAGGGCAAGAAAAAAGAATTTCGCAGGAGCTGCACATGCACAAAGCCCCCCAAAACTTATACCTACCTTACCGATCCCCCACCTCTGCATTTCTGATGATACTAGGTCTCCACTGCACCTCACTTCCTGCTACTGTCTCTACATGGCAAGAAATAGCTGTTAATGGTGCTCAGTAAAATCACTGGCTGCAGCCATGACTTACCTTAGGCAAAGATTGGGGGTTATGCTGCATCTATCAGGTGCCATCAGCTGCTGAGATGCAAATGAAACAGGATATTTCAGGGAACACACAAGGCTGTCCCTGCTGAAGTAGCAATGCAGGCTGTAGTACACTAATGTGAACACCAGAGAGCAGCAACACACTTAAAATGCACTTACAATTCTATAACACATTGTTGGGAGCAGTAGTGCTTTGGATCAGGGACGTAGCTATAGGGGGTGCAGGGGCGTAGCTAAAGGCTCATGGGCCCTGGTGCAAGATTTCAGCTTGGGCCCCTCTTCCCTCAGTGCTTTGTGTGTCTTCTTATGCACCACGGCCCATGAGCCTTTAGCTACGCCCCTGCTTTGGATGTCATAGTTATTGAGTTATTGTTACATACATATAATATTGAAAAGAAAAAGATAAGGTGTTATTTGTATTTTTAAAGGGGTTTAGTGAGGTTTCCATGATCTGCATCCTATAGGATAGGTCATCGATATCAGATCAATGGGGGTCCGAATCTTGGCACCCCTGCCAAACGGCGCTGCTGCCTCTTCAGTGTTTACCTCAGTCTATCTACAGTACCTGCCCACTGTCTTCTCAGTAGAACCAGTACAGGGTATTGTAGAATTATCCCATTCACCTTATATATATATACAAGGTAGACTGACCCCGAACAATCTGATATTGACCCAGGGCAACCCCTGTAACATAATTACAACAGGCTAGTGAAAAAAGGTCAATTACTTACCGGTAATTTGATTTTCCGGAGTCCATGACAGCACCCGGAGAGAGAGAGGATCCGCCTTCCAGGACAGGAAACCCACAGGTATAAATCTTCTAAGGAGCCTCTCCCCTTCAGTGTAGTTTTCAGAGATGAGAGACCACCTTCTTCTACTTCATGTATATTCCAATCAGCTGAAAAGCACTTTTTTTTTTTTCTTTGCACACCCGTGAAAAACACCACCACCAACACACAAGGACCACACCCCAGAACGGAGAAAAATAAGGGAGGGAATAAAAGGGGGTGCTGTCATGGACTCCGGAAAATCAAATTACCGGTAAGTAATTGACCTTTTATCCCTTCGTCCTATGACAGCACCCGGAGATGTCCCAGAGTGAACACAATTAGGGGGGGACCACAGCCTGAAGGACTTTACGTCCAAAAGAAAGATCAGATACCGAAGAGAGGTCCAATCTATAGTGTCTATAAAAGGTACAGGGTGAAGACCAAGTAGCAGCATGGCAAATATCCTGTATCGAAGCCTCTGCTCTCTCTGCCCATGAGGTGGCTACCGCTCGGGTCGAATGAGCCGTCCAACCCGAAGGAACAGGTTTCTGCATGGAAACATATGCCAAGGTAATAGCTTGTTTAATCCATCTAGCAATGCTACTTTTACTAGCTGACTTTCCTCTATTTTGGCCAGAGAATTGTAAAAAGAGGGAGGAAGATTTTCTCCACTCCTTAGTAGCTTCCAAATATTTAAGTACGCACTCTCTCACGTCCAACTTATGGAATTCTGCCTCTTTCTGATTTTTTGGAGCCATGCAGAAAGACGGCAGGGTAACCACTTGACTTCTATGGAAATCAGAGACTACCTTCGGGAGGAACGCTGGGTCAGGTCTCAACACTATCCTGTCTTCTTGAATAAGCGTGAAGGGAGGAGAAATGGAAAGGGCCTGTAGCTCACTTATTCTTCTAGCTGATGTAATGGCCACCAGAAAAACGCATTTTAACGTTAAGTTTTTAATTGACATGTTGTTGGAATACTCAAAGGGCTGTTTAGTTAAGGCCTGCAATACTAAGTTTAGATCCCACGGCGGAGTTCTGATCCTGTCCAAAGGAGCAGACCTAGAGATGGACTTACAAAACCTCATAATCCAGGGGTGACAGGCTAATCTATAATCAAATAGTACGCTAAGGGCCGCCACCTGCACTTTCAGGGTACTCAGAGCTAACCCCTTATTTACTCCTTCCTGAAGGAAATCAAGAACCGCCGGTAAATTCATACAAACAGAAGTAGAAGGCGGTATACCCAGGAACTTAAAGAAAGACCACCAAGTTCTAGCATAAATGGTCGTAGTCACCGGCTTTCTGCTCTTTACCATGGTAGAAACTACTGAAGATGACAACCCCCTGCTTAACAACAGGCTCTGTTCAAAAGCCATGCCGTCAAATGAAGGCCTCTCACGGGAGGGTGAAGGATGGGACCCTGACTCAAAAGGTCTGGAATGTCCATGAGAATCCAGGGATCTGACTCCGACAGGATTCTTAGCCAGGAAAACCAAGCCCGACGAGGCCAAAATGGGGCAATGAGAATCACCCTTGCTTTGTCTTCCCTGATCTTCTTTAGGACTTTGGGCAATATCTGAAGAGGGGGAAAAGCATAGAGACCGTGGTCCCATGGTTGCATCAGAGCATCCACCGCCACCGGATTGTCTGATAATGTCAGGGAGAAGAAATTCTCCACCTTTCTTTTTGCTCTGGTAGCAAACAAGTCTATTAGCGGCTTCCCCCACAACCTTGTTATCTTGGAAAAAACTGCATAATTCAAGGACCACTCTTTCTGATCTAAGGAATGTCGACTTAGAAAATCCGCTTTCCAGTTGCTCTTTCCCTTGATGTGAAGGGCTGTCAGAGAAAGGGCTTTTCCCTCTATTAGAGAAAAAATCTGAATCGCCAGGGTCCCCAGAGACTCGGAACGGGAGCCCCCCTGGTGGTTGAGATATGCTACAACGGAACCATTGTCTGATAAAATTCTCACATGACGGTTCCGAACCATGGGAAGTACCTCCTGAAGAGATCTGAAAACCGCAAGGAGTTCCTTCAGATTTGAGGAACTGCTCGAGGCACGGGGCTCCCACAACCCCTGGAGAAGTAAATCCCCCACATGAGCCCCCCAGCCCCGAGGACTGGCATCTGTGGTGATTACTAGTGGATCTTCTAGCCTCCAAGGGACACCCTGAGATAAATTCCCTTGACAAAGCCACCAAGTTAGGGCCTGACAAGTCTGCCCAGAAATAGTCAGACTGGACTCCAATCCTCTGTCTTTCCTGACCAGGCACCCAGGACTTCCCACTGAAGGGCCCTGCTGTGGATCTGGGCCCATTGAACTGCCGGTATGCATGAAGTCAGGGTTCCCAAGACCGACATAGCTTTCCTTATGGATATCTGCGGTCTGTATATTAACTCCTGAATTATCGACATTACCTTCTCGATTTTTTCTTGAGACAGGAAAGATCTCTGGACCCTTGAGTCCAGTATTATCCCGAGGAACTGTTGCCTTCTCCCAGGATTTAACTTTGACTTTTCCAGATTCAGAATCCAGCCGAGCGACTCTAAGGTAGTCATCACCTGATGTAGTTGATTCATGCCCTCCTGATGAGATGATGCTATAATCAGAAAGTCGTCGAGGTAAGGGAGAAACAGGGTGTTCTTTTCTCTTATATGGGCTGCTACCTCGGATATTAATTTTGTAAAGATCCTTGGGGCCATGGCAATCCCAAAGGGCAACACCTGGAACTGAAAATGCCTGAGACAGCCCTGAAAGGTCAATGCTACTCTCAGGTACCTCTGATGGCCACGAAAAATCGGAAGATGATAATAGGCGTCTTTGATGTCTAGAACCGCCATATAACAATCCCCGTATAAGAGGTCCACAACCGTCCTTATCGTCTCCAATTTGAAGCTCCTGTAATGAAGAAATTTGTTCAGGGATTTTAAATTTATTATAGTCCTGAACTCCCCGTTCGGTTTCTTCACAAGGAAAAGGGTAGAATAACATCCCCTCCCCTCTTCTTTTGGACAAACAACCAGGGCTCCCTTCTAGAAGCTTTTGCACCTCTTTTTCTAGGGCTGTTTGACATTGAGAATGCCATCTCGTCATTATAAATCTCTCTGGGGGCTGAGATTTTAGATCTATCTTGAAACCCTCTTCTAGAGACTGTAAAATCCAGGAATTGTTTGAAATTTTTTCCCATGCTGGGAGGAAGTTTTTTAGTCTTCCCCCCACCCTGGCGTCATTGGGAACTGTCCTTCTTGTTAGCCTCTGAGGGTTGACCTCTAAAGAGAAACCCTTTGGCTCTAGATTTAGAAAACTTCCACTTATTGTCTCTTCTAGTGGGACTTTTTTCTTTCTCTTTAAACTTTCTACCTCTCTGAAAAGGGAAATTTTTCCCCCGAAAGGAAGAAGGGAATCCTTATTTCGTGTCCCCTGCCTTTTCCAGTATATCATCTAAAGCGGGCCCAAACAAAAATTTTCCCTCACAAGGTATACTGCATAGACGACTTTTAGAGGCTACATCGCCCGACCAATTCTTAAGCCATAACGCACGCCTTGCGGTATTAGCCATAGAAGAAGCCCTAGCACATAACCTGACCGAGTCCGCTGAGGCATCGGCTAAAAAATCTGCTGCCTTAGCGATCACCGGCAAGGATTCTAGAATTTTTTCCCTTGGAGTTTTTTCCCTAATTTGTTCTTCTAACTGCTTCAACCATAGAATTAAAGCTCTAGAAGTACAAGTAGCTGCCACAGACGGTTTAAACGCTGCTCCAACTGACTCCCACGTCTTCTTTAAACAACTATCTGCCTTCCTGTCCATAGCATCTTTAAGCTGCCCTAGGTCGTCAAAGGGGAGCGGAGATTTACGGGATACCTTAGCAATAGGGACATCTATCTTGGGGGCCCTATCCCACTGAGCACAATCTTCATCAGCGAAGGGATACTTTCTTTTGACTGCACCTGGAATAAAGCTTCTTTTATCCGGGTGTCGCCATTCCCTTTCAATCATGGATGAAACATTTTTATGTACAAAGAAGGTGCGCTTTTTTCTTGATTCTAGGCCCTCAAACATGACATCCTGAACTGAGCGCAGTTCCTTGGTTTCTTCCATACTCATAGTCGCCCTTACAGCTTTAATAAGTTGATCCACATCCTGTAACGGAAAAAACGGTCTTCCACCTCCACCATCATCTGAGGAAGAGGAGGCTGTATCAACTTCTCCGCTCTCTAGCCCCATTTCAGAGCTAGAAGCATTAGAATCTAGGGAAGACATCATACTTTTATCTGCCCATCTAGACTTATGAGGCCGATATTCCTTATGGGAAGAAAGGGTGGAATGCACTTCATCCCTAATCATCCTTTTCATACATTTCATCATAGTAGGCGATTCTTCAGCAATAGTGTTCTCAATACACCGCTTACAAAGGGCTTTAACATAAGAGGGATCCAATTTAGTTTTACAAATGCCACATTCCTTATGACGTGATTTGGATGTTGCTTTCCTAGGCTTATCCTAATAAGACAATCACAGAATACCTGTATAAGTACCCCAGAAGGGGAAAAAAAATAGACATAAAGACCCATACCCACATCCTAACACAGGCACTGGGGTCACAGGGTCCTTGGGGTTTTCACTGGGGCTCTCCATCTCCGGTGTCCCCTTCTTCCTGGATCCGGTAGGGCGGGCTGAACCTGGGCTATATCAGATGGCAATCCGATGCTGTAGCGATGTGCTGCCGGCTTTCTCATTCATGTAGCGAACCTGGCGCCTTTTGAACACGCGCCCCGCGCCTGAAGTCATCTTCGTGCGGCCCCGCCCCCACTTTTCATGCCGGAAGGAGGAAACCGCCGCGTCTTTCACGCTGCACACAGTCCCTCCCCTCCCCCGGTCTGCCGACTCTCCGGGAAGGGAGCATACGCCCGCTATGAAAAACCTTCGCTCCGGACCACACCAGCCGGGAAACCTCCTCCATCTTCCAGGTACGTGGAGCGGGGACCTCCCCGGCGCGTACCTTCGCCCAGAAGCCCTGATCATAGGGAGAAACTACTCCCCGCAAAAAATAACAAACACCTGCAGGTTGTCCTCCCAGGACAGGAAACCACACTGAAGGGGAGAGGCTCCTTAGAAGATTTATACCTGTGGGTTTCCTGTCCTGGAAGGCGGATCCTCTCTCTCTCCGGGTGCTGTCATAGGACGAAGGGATAAAAATGATAAGCAATAATGCACAAATCAGCGATAATGCATTACATTAAGGGTGCATTCACAGGACCGTATTTCTGGGTCCACATCCGTTCCACAGTTTAGTGGAACGGGTGTGGACACATTAATTTCAATGGGGCCACAAAAGATGCGGACAGCACACCGTGTACCACAGAACACAGCATGGTAGTGTAACTGCACCCTAGCTTATAATTCCGACACAGAAAAATTCACAATAGTTATGAATGTAATAGAGCAGAGCTGAATTTGTCACTTGGTACAATTCTTTTCTGATATAACAGTGCATTTACCAGGATACCATGGGTGATAAATGCATGATCTCTTGTGGCATGCCACCCAGCCTTCCGAGATCCAGCGTTACAGTCCCAAACTTCACCTGCTGTTCCCCTGTCCTGTTCTTCATGTCTTGATATTAAAGGCTTCAGGAATGAAAGTCTTTGGTTGAATACAAGGGCAAAGCAGGGAGCTGTACCCTGTAACCCCTGCCATCCGTGGTATCATATGGCACAGGGAGGTGCAATGCAGTGGCATGCAGGGACATCATACTGTGTGGGGGCACTTAGGAGGCTTCATATTGTGTGGGGAACATCATACTGTATTTGGTTTCTTCAAGCGCCTCCTGACCATGGCTGGCCTTAGGGGTGTACAACCTGTGGGCACAGGGTGCATTTCTCTTGTTCAATCTAGGGGGCGCTGCCTTCCTTTCTTCTCCCTCCTGCTTTCATTCCTCCATTGCACTTTGGCCTTGATGTGCTAAATGATCCTACATCCATGGTGGGCACACAGGAAGTCCAACTGGTAACAGACTCCCCCAGCTTAGACAACAGGACAGGAAGCCTCACCCATGCTTCTCTCTTGGGGTGTGCTGAAAAAGCAGAGGATGCCTGCACCCCTCACAGCACCACAGGGAGCAGCACACAATCCTGACAACAAAGGTATGCAGAGGTACTGACCTCATCACCAGGTAGATAGATACAGTGCCTTGCGAAGGTATTTGGCCCCCTGGAAGTTTTCAACCTTTTGCCACATTTCAGGCTTCAAACAAAAAGATATAATATTTTATATTTTTCGTGAAGAATCAACAACAAGTGGTCACAATTGTGAAGTGGAACGAAATTTATTGGATCATTTAAACTTTTTTTGTAATAAAAAAACTGAAAAGTGGGGCGTGCAAAATTATTTGGCCCCCCTGCATTAATTCTTTGTTGCGCCACCTTTTGCTGCGATTACAGCTGCGGTCTCTTGGGGTATGTCTCTATCAGTTTTGCACATCTAGAGACTGAAATTCTTGCCCATTCTTCCTTACAAAACAGCTCGAGCTCTTTGAGGTTAGATGGAGGCGTTTGTGAACAGCAGTTTTCAGCTCTTTCCACATATTCTCAATTGGATTCAGGTCTGGACTTTGACTTGGCCATTCTAAGACCTGGATACGTTTATTTTTGAACCATTCCATTGTAGATTTTGCTTTATGTTTGGGATCATTGTCTTGTTGGAAGATAAATCTCTGTCCTAGTCTCAGGTCTTTTGCAGACTCCAACAGGTTTTCATCCAGAATGGTCCTGTATTTGACTCCATCCATCTTCCCATCAATTTTAACCATCTTTCCTGTCCCTGCTGATGAAAAGCAGGCCCAAACCATGATGCTGCCACCACCATGTTTGACAGTGGGGATGGTGTGTTCAGGGTGATGAGCTGTGTTGCTTTTATGCCAAACATATCGTTTTGCATTATTTACAAAAAGTTGGATTTTGGTTTCATCTGACCAGAGCACCTTCTTCCACATGTTTGGTGTGTCTCCCAGGTGGCTTGTGGCAAACTGTAAACAAGACTTTTTATGGATATCTTTGAGAAATGGCTTTCTTCTTGCCACTCTTCCATAAAGGCCAGATTTGTGAAGTGTTGGACTGATTGTTGTCCTATGGACAGACTCTCCCACCTCAGCTGTAGATCTCTGCATCCAGAGTGATCATGGGCCTCTTGGCTGCATCTCTGATCAGTCTTCTCCTTGTTTGAGATGAAAGTTTAGAGGGACGGCCGGGTCTTGGTAGATTTGCAGTGGTCTGATACTCCTTCCATTTCAATATGATCGCTTGCACAGTGCTCCTTGGGATGTTTAAAGCTTGGGAAATATTTTGGTCCAAATCCAGCTTTAAACTTCTCCACAACAATATCACGGACCTGCCTGGTGTGTTCCTTGGTCTTCATGATGCAGAACCCTGAGACTATCACAGAGCAGGTGCATTTATACGGAGACTTGATTACACACAGGTGGATTCTATTTATCTTCATCAGTCATTTAGGACAACATTGGATCATTCAGAGATCCTCAATGAACTTCTGGAGTGAGTTTTCTGAACTGAAAGTAAATGGGCCGAATAATTTTGCAAGCCCAACTTTTCAGTTTTATTATTACAAAAAAAAGTTTACATGATCCAATAAATTTCGTTCCACTTCACAATTGTGACCCACTTGTTGTTGATTCTTCACCAAAAATTTTAAATGTTATATCTTTTTGTTTGAAGCCTGAAACGTGGCAAAAGGTTGAAAAGGTCCAGGGGGCCGAATACTTTCGCAAGGCATTGTAGATGTCAGGTGGACAGCAGATGTCTATTATATCATGATATATATATTATGTGAATATAGCTCTAAATTCTTCTACTTTATTATATATATATATATTTATAAAATACCATGTCATTAATATATATATATATATATATATATATATATATATATATATATATATGTATATATATATATAATTTTTTATTTTATTTTCATTTTTGAAGCAAAATCTGTGGTTGCTACTGCAGAGTGCCCAAATAAATACAAGAAAAAAAAATACACTCACCTACCTACTCTGCCACTGTTCTAGCACCGTTGCTCCCTTCCCAGCCTCTTTTTGTCCCCTCCGGACCAAAAGTGGTTTGGTCCCATGACCTTTGTGGCCAGCCACTGGTCTCAACAGTCACATGTTCTTGAATGATGTGCCACTGCTAGGGCAGACAACCCATGTAATACTTACTTTCCTTTTATGACCCTCTCCTGATTTTGTCTTGAAAAAACTGCCTCCAAAACCTGCACATGTCATCATACCCTTAGGCTACTGATGCACTTTGCCCATTGTATATGTCAGAAAAAGCCCCCAGAGTGTAAATTAAAGGAGTTATGCAGGCCATACATATTGATGACCGATCGGTTGTTTGAAGAGGAGGCGGCACTACTTCCTGTTCATTACACTGCACATCGTCTCTGAAGTTTCAGTGGTGCAGTGTAATTACACTATGTCTTCACTCCAGAAGAGACGACGCATACTGTAATGAACAGGAAGTAGCGCACACATGGAGCACTGCCTCTTCTTCAAACAGCTGATCAGTGGGAGTACCAGGTGTTGGACCCCCCCTATCAGATACTGCTGACCTATCCTGGCCTGCATAACCCCTTTAAAGGGCTGTTCACACGATCCTACATTTGATCCTCGTCCTATCGCTTTTGTTGCAGGCTGACCCATTCATTTCAGTGGGGCTACAAAAAATGCATTCACATCCATATGTCTGTTCCACAGACCCACAAAAAAGATAAAACATGTCCTATTTTTCTGGACAATATTAAGCATTGTTACAATGGGGCCTGTGAAAAGATCGGCTGAATACACATGGACTGCATCAATTTCTGCAAAACGGATACAGTCGTGTAAATAACCTCTGAGGCTATGTCCACACATGACTGAGTAGCTGCAGATTTTCATGTGGCAAATCCTCAGCATTGTACATTACCAGCAAAGAGAAGGATATTTTAAGAAATCTCTTCCACATGCAGCGTACGTAAGACCACATTGTGAATTGACCTGAGGTGCGGATTTGAAATCTGCATAATGTGAATTTATGCTGCGGATCTACGTCACATATTAAACCATTTCCAGTGGAGAGGGTGAAGTCCGAAGTTTTTCCTGCAGCAAATACAGCATGTAATATATGCAGTTTTTGTTGCGGAACTGAGGCAGCAACCACTGTAGAGATGAGCGAACGTGCTCGTAACGAGCACTGTAGCGCTCGGCTCCCCTGCGCTCGCATGGGCGCAGGCATCCGCTTCCATCCTCCTCACCCGACGGATCCGGATGCCTGCGCCCATGCGAGCGCAGGGGAGCCGAGGGCTACAGTGCTCGTTACGAGCACGTTCGCTCATCTCTAAACCACTGGAAACGTTTCCGCTGCATTTTCTGCCATGTGTGGACATACCCTAATACTCCAGTGACAAGACAGAGACCAAAAAAGTGTCCTTTTCTGCACTGTTTGGCCAATTTTTTTCAACTGTATAGCAATGCACAGTAAGCAACCAACACCGCAAAAAAAAAAACACGCCTGCATGGGATGTATATATCCTGAGCATATATGACTGATGGCATGCTCAGACACAGTGGGGGTCATTTATCAATGACCAGCGTCTTATGCCGGTCTTTGATTTCTCTTGCAATGCTGGACAATGTACCTAATTCATGGCAAGGCATGGGCCTTATCATAAATTAGGCGCATTCTCCTCTGGTCCATGCGCCTGGTGCGATATCTACTCCATCTCCTGATGGGAGTAGATTTCCAAGCAGGCATTAATCTTAAAGGGGTAATCCCATCACATACAATGGGGGCATATAGCTAGGATATGCCACCATTGTCTGATAGGTGCTGGTCCCAGAGAGAACAAAGAGAACGGAGCGGGGAAATTAATGGAGGACGCACTGCTCATGCGCAGCTAGACTCCATTCATTTCAATGGGGCTGGCTTGGCTGTTTCCGTCTGCCCAGGGGGCGCGTGTCCGCATTTACTTGTATGGGAGCAGCGCTTGGTTGTGGACGGTGATGGCAATACCCCTTTAATGAATTTGCCACGGTCAGTATTTACTCCTTCTTTGTGCCACTGATTCCGCTAGCTCCACTGTGTTCAGACTGGCTGCAGGCTCTTCTGCTCAGGTCCCACCTGGTTGTGTTCCCTACTGTTCCTGTTCAGCTGCAATTATAGTATGCGGCTGAACAGGAAGACTCAGGAACCTCAGTAGGACCTCAGTGGAAGAGCCTGCAGCCAGTCTGAGCGCAGTGGAGCTGGCGGAATCAGTACCACGATAGTGGGGTAAATACTGTGGACACCATCTTGTCTCCTCTGGTCAGAAGTCTCCCAGATTTTTAGAAAAGCTCAGAGAAACCCTTTAAGCTTTTTTTTTCACTGAAAAATTTTTTCTGGTACCTCTGTAGAGTAGAAAAATGCCAAAACCTGAAAAATGCCAAATACCTAAAGCATAATGTTTGAAAACACCAAAAATGCACAAATTCAGTGTAAAATTTAGCATGAAAAATCCTCAAAAAATACAGATGACGTCCGTGTGACATTCGTATCGTATCGGTTTTTTGCTGATCCATTGAAGTGAATGATTCTGCATACAGGCCGCAAAGAAAAAAAAGGACGGATACGGAGAAAAAAAATATGTTTGTGTGCATGAGCCCTAAAGCTGCTGGCTAAGAGCAGGTGAAGATTTCAGCTACATTTTACATCAGTGTTGTAGTGTGAATTATTATAAGGTCCTGGGCCGACCGCGATTCCCCGGAAAGGACTGTATCATAGTGTTCTGTGATGCAGTCAGTTCATATCTGATGACGGATCTCTTGTACTGAACTGTTTTGATCCACCTTCAGTGGGGGAGATTTAGCAAAACTGGTGTAAAGAAAAACTGACTTAATTGCCCCTAGCAACCAATCAGATTCCACCTTTCATTTTTCAGAGCTCCTTTGAAAAATGAAAGGTGGAATTTGGTTGGTTGCTATGGACAACTAAGCAATTTTTTTCTTTACACTAGTTTTAATAATGCTCCCTCAGTCAGTTAAGTTCAGGGGAACCGCGGTCGGTCCGGTAGACACACAGACCGTGTTTCCTAGGCCATTCATGGTTGTGCGCATGAGCCCTAAGCATATGGCCACACAGTCAGGTCTCTGCAGGCAGTTTTGGAAGCCAAAATCAGGAGTGGATCATAAAAGGAGAGAAAGTACAGATACGACTTTTTCACACTTTTTTGTTTAGTATATAATTCCACATGTGTTAATTCATAGTTTTGATGCCTTCGGTGTGAATCTACAATTTTCATAGTCATGAAAATACGGTTGGATTTTTTGCGACTGCCACGGCAATCCCATTAATCTCTATGGGATCCCTGCTACTCAGGGATCCTGGCTGCGACAACTGTCGCCGTGTAGCCCTAGCCTTACACTACAAAAAGTTGCAGGGTGGCCCAAACTTAAAGGGAACCTGTCACTTCAAAAATGCATTTTTACCCACCAACAGTACCTCATAGTAGCCCCCAGTCTGATAATAATCATCTGCTTCTTGCTGTAGTCCGATGCTGCATAAGCTCAAAAAATGTTGTTATATTCTCCATCAGCGCTATATTAGCAGTCCTCTTGAAGTCAAGGGGCAGTGGCCTCCTTGCTACAAGTCAAGGAAACCACGCCCCCTCTTGCCTTGCGCATGCGCGGTACGCTCTGTACTCATGCGCGATCCCATCTCCTGCTGCATCTGTTTAAACCCAGCTAACAGCAGCAGCAGCCGCTGCCCCCTTGACTTCAAGAGGACTGCTAATATAGCGCTGATGGAGAATATAACAAAATTTTTGAGCTTATGCATCGGACTACAGCAAGAAACAGTTGATTATTATCAGGCTGGGGGCTACTATGAGGTACTGTTGGTGGGTGAAAATGCATTTTTGAAGTGACAAGTTCCCTTTAAAATAGAAAAATTATCCAACATGCGTTTCCAGATTTTCACCACATGGTGTCACTGTGGCAGCATAAAAAAGGTTACAGCTAGAAAAGTTTCCCAGTTTTTTGTTAGTCACAAGTGCCTAAGAGTTATTCTATATATTGCGGGTCACAACAATCCTCTTTTTTTCATAAAAAAAGGAACACTTGCATTTAGTAAGGGATCCTTTCTTTAGCAATTTGTGCTATAGTTGCTCTTGTGTGACATTAGACCAGACAGACTAGCTTTCATTCCTTAGGCCTAATTCAGATATCCGTGAAAACCCGGACCTTGCTCCTTCTGAGGGCAGGAGCGCACAGCGTCATTGGTTGCTATTGGTTGCTATATGCTATGACGGCGTCCACTTCATGAGGCAGCCGCTTTACAGTGATACAGTAGATACGAGTGTCTGAATTAGGCCTTATGTGCAGCAATGAGACTTGGACACCCGTGATCCTGTCACCAGTTCACAGGCTGTCTTTCCTTTACCAGGGACACTGCACTAAAGCCGCTATTTTAAGCTGTTACCCATCATCTAGATTCCACAATTTGGCCCTTGTCGAAGTCACTCAGATCTTTACTATCCAAAGTGGACTTCAGGGAAAATTCAATTTGCCACAAAGCCAAATTTCCTTGTGCTTCGTGGTAATGAATCAATTTTTTTCTGAAATGGAGGTAAAAAAAATAAATAAAAATAATACTCATGTCATCCATTTGAGCGCAAAGGCCACCGCGGCAACTTGATTGAAGATCCTGCATGAAATCTTGTGTGCAGTGACGTATGGTCTTCAATCAAATGCCGCGATCAGCGATGAACGCAGCATCTGAGGGGTTCAATGACAGGAGGGGGGGGGTGCAATTGCTTTTTCCTGTCATTTCGCCCTCTACTCAAAAAGAATTGCGCTTTGTGACGAAGTTAGTCATCACAAAGCGATTTTTTTTGTGAAATTCGTCGAAGCAGCCGAATCGAAGTTTTCTAAACTTTGCTCACCTCTAGTGGTGACATTGTCATGAGACAATCAATGTTGTTCACATGTTATCAGGGGCGGACATACCGCCTGTGCAGCATGTTCAGCTGCACAGAGGCCCAGAAAGGGAGGGGGTTGGGACCTGATTAGGACTTACAGAGAATCTGCTGCCCCTTCTGCCTTTACTCCAAAGCTGAAGGACCTTCCATGACATCATAGTCATCTGACCTTTTCAACAGTGGAAGTGGTGATAGGACCTGCGATGAGGTCACCTTAATGTGACCAGTGCAGAGAAAGACAGCCCCTCAGCAGTGGAGACCTGTGAATCCTTGGAATGCATGTAAGTGCCAGAGACATGCTGGGAGATGTGGTTCTCCCCATTATACCTCCTCCCTGCTTAGTGGGGGGAAATATGTCATTTAACTGGGACTGTATGTTAGAGGGGCTGAAGGAAGGGGAAGGGTGTTTGGGACTGTATGTTATAGAAGAGATGACTGGTGTTGTTTACATGGGACTGGTTATTATAGAGGACTGGAGGGTAAGGGGAGTGATGGTATTTACATGGGACTATGTGTTGGAGGGGCTGAAGGAGGGGATTTAAATTATTTACACAGGACTGTATCATATAGAAGACTGGTGGGAGAGGTCTGGTGTTATTTACATGGGACTGCATGGTACAGAAGACTGAAGGGAGAGGAGTGATGCTATTTACATGGGACTATATTGTATAGAAGACTGGTGAGAGAGGTCTGGTATTATTTACATGTGACTGCATGGTATAAAAGACTGGAGGGAGTGGAGTGATGTTATTTACATGGGGCTACATGGTATAGAAGACAGTAAGGAAGAGAGGTTATTTACATAGGATAGTATCATATAGATAACTTGTGGGAGAGGACTGGTGTTATTTACATGGGACTGCATGGTATAGAAGACTGGAGGGAGAGGACAAGAATTATAATTTATAGGGTCACTACAGAGAATATGATAAATCTAGGGTGTACGGCAGGAGGCATTATAATTACAAGGGGCACTGCATTATAAATACTGTGGTGGCGGGCATTACTACTGAGGGCTCCATAGGAGTGCCTTATAGATTGGCATTATTTCTAATAGGGGTGCCCTATAGGGGGGCCTTAGTAGTACTGAGGGCACTGTAAGGAGCCATATTACCACTGGGGGTACTATGGGGGGACTTCCGCCTAGCAGTGAGCCCGGTGACGTCACCGACACTATTGGACAGGTTTTAGCGCCGCCCTAGTCTGTAAAGCCGCCCATTAGTGCCAGTGACGTCTCCGCTTAGCAGTGTAAAAATATAAACAAAACAACCCTCCCTTGCCCTTCGCTTTACATTGCAGGTCAAGGGAGAGCATCAGAGCATGAACTGTCAAAGGAGCTGAGTAGGGGGAGAAGGTGGGGCCCAGGTACATTCCTTGCACAGGGGGCCCTCTGCTGTCTGTGTCCGCCCCTGCATGTTATGTTACGGCTGATTGGTGCTTGCTTGTGTGTATTGTCTGTATATACAGTATGTGAGAGTAATGGGTACATTTATGTATGCGTTAATATGTATACATGTGTGTTACGTGTACAGTATAGCAGTACTTTATATATGTGCAGTATACTATTTATGTTTGTGATATGGCGCCGCTATGTATGTATTGTGCAGTCTACATTGTAGTTGTCTCAGTACATGGGAATACATTTTCATTTTAACACTTTGTTTCAGTGTAACTTTGCATTACCACTTCTATTGGAGGTCTGGCCCTTTTGAAGACTAGTTCTGTAATGTAACTGTATGTAACAAGCCTCACACGACAACAACTCGTTTTAATACTAATTGAAGTAAACAGTGAAGGTGTCCATTCACTGACAGCAATTGATGCAAAACTTACAATAATAAATTCACCAGCTTCTCATCATAGCACTATTTTATGAAATCAGCATTTTCCAGATTCCGTAAGTCAAAAGAAGGCCCTTTTCTCATGGCCAGTACCCTCTAACCCTTACACTACCAGTGATGTACAGATGTAGAGTGTGATGGCATGTGTCACTGTGATAGCACTGCACAACAGGAATTGAAAAAGACCGCATGCTATTACAGACAGTAGACAATGGGACATTGGGAAGGGAGTAACTGCTGGATCAGACTACACGTTTGTTCGTGGTCTGTTACTATGGAGACATGTAGGTAGACACACAGTTATAGTAGATTTTTGAACAGGACTATTTACAAACTTTTCTTTCACTTTAGATCTAGTAGAGAAAAAATAAGGCAAAAGAATGCATACCGTACACATAGCTACTTAGTTCAGCAGTTTTTTTCTATTTAGAGTTATAGCCAGGCTCGAACTGGCCCATAGGGGTACAGATGAATCCCCCGGTGGGCCCCTGAGCAAGGTGGGCCCCTAGTCTCCCACCCCCTGCACATAACACAGTAGACTTACTGCACTACATACATGTATTCAGTGTACAGCACCTCCACCAGCCTATGTTCATGTAAAAAACCTGATAGATTATTAAAGAAACTCCCCAGTTTATTATTATAGACACGATCAGAGCTGAGATGTCTTTTAGGTATAGAGGAAAGCTGCCAGTGTCTTCTTCTCCCCAGGACCTACCTTCTCAAAGTTGCTGCAGGGATTGAATGCAGGGGGCATTCAATCATCTGGTAGCGTCTTGCTGCTGTGTGAGCAGGTAATGAATGTATCTGTAAGGTGGACCCCCAGATTAAATTTTACTGGTGGGCCCTAGGCACCCCAGTCCCATGCTGGTTATAGCTTTTATGAAAAGTTGGGTGACAACTGTTATGACTGCCTTTACAGCTTCGTCACAGTTGTCACTTAGCTGGATCAGGAGAATGTACTGCTGCATAGCCAGGAAGACTTTTCTGATACAGAAAATCTGATTGACAACTACAAGGACTATATTAACAGTTTTATTCGATGTCAACTAGATTTTAAGAAACAGTTGAATAGAAATTTTCTTGAAAAAAATGACAGATTTGTATTTATTGGGGATTTTCAGGAAAATGCTCTGTAAACCTCTTAATACTGCATTACAACAGATGACCACTAGGTGTCAGCATTGACTTAGTTATCAGTAAAGTCTACATTGGATGAGTCTGGAGTTTATATTTCAAAACTTTCAGCATCAAACCTTTTCATTAGTGTTGGGGGGGGGGGTCCTTGAGCTGAGGCCCCTTATAAATCTCACCAAATGTAAGACCCAATGCTCATGAATAGAGATGAGCGAATCTATTCGCCGATTCGTTGATTCGTATCAAATCTTGGAAATTTTTAGCTGCAAAGCGAATCCGAATATTAGGTGATTCACTTCGGCTTTGTACGCATTCGCTACGTAGTTTGTCCTATAAATTATACGCTATTGCTACGTATAAGTTACTGTTGCGTACGAATTCAGTTCATTAGCGAAATTTTACTGTTAGTTTATCGTGTGCAAAAGCCCGGGAAGAAAGTGGTCACGTGACCTAATGGGCAGGGCTTGCTCTGATTGGCTCAGGCTCAGTAAGACAGTGAGGCATCGCTTCTGCTGCGACTGCTGAGACGAGCAGAAGCACTATGTGTGAAGTTCTGAGACTCCGAGACCTGTCTTGTGAAAATTGGGGTGTAATTGCTCTGGGAATCCATATTACAGATATCAGGGATACTGCAGGGCAAGTGCAGGGCCAGTTCAGGGCTAGTATTTAATCAGGCAGGGAGAGAGAGACGGGGAGAGACCTTTATCCGGAGCATCTACTAGTAGTATTCGCAATACTTGGCCATTGTTCCACCAGACTAACCCACCGAGGCACAAAATTGTAGTGGAGGAGAAAGTGGATGAGGTAGTGGAATGGAAGGCATGCTCATCTCAGTCTCAGCCGGATGATCTGCTGTCATCTGCTGATACAGTATCCATAAGAAGCCAGGGGTCAGACTCAGAGCATTCCTCCTGCTCCACCATTCCTCTCCAGCAAACCCCGTCATTTTCGTATGCACTTTGTACGTGTGCAGAGGTTGCGTACCTTTTTACCTGAGCGTTCGATATTAGTGCGCGAATGTTCGCTAAAAGCCATATAATTACGTATATTTTGTACGCAAATTCAACAAATCTATTTGTCGAATATACGAATCTTAGGAAAAGTTCGGCGAATGTTTGGCAAATAAAATTTTGCATGATTCGCTCATCTCTACTCATGAACTTTTTTGCCCTATTCAAATCTGTGGCAGCAATGTCCACATTTTAGCTAAACTAAAACCATTTATTTGCATGTTAAAAAAATAGTGTCTGGGGAGAACAGTTTTGTTATAGGATTTGTCCTTTGGATTATACAGGTAAATACTTGAGTAACACATGCAGGACCACTGCAAAGTGATAATTGCCATTGATAAAGTTAATGCAATTATTGATGTGTCAAATGTTTTCATTTATTTCCATGCACCTAATGGGACAGTATGGACATCAGGTGCTTAACTGCTTGGTAAATTGTGTTGTCAGAGGAAGGACCTCGCTCTCCGACACCCATGTCGCTTCTGCATCTCCCTGTCGTGTGGATGGTTCAGCCAATAGTAGCCCAGGTGCGACGGGTGTGAGCCTCCCTAGCTCGTTTCCGCCTGGCCCGCTATTGGCTGCCTAATATCCCCTCCACAGAGCCAGATGTTTTCATCCTTGCGATGGGGAGATGCAGCGGCGGCCGTGCCAGCATCAGAAGAGACGCCGGTGCTGGGGAGCAAGGTAAGTACAACCTCTGTGATGGGCCGGGCATATGAGGGGGCATTATAGATCTTGGATAACCCCTTTAATGAGAACCTTGTTCCATGCCTGTGATTCTGCTGAGAGACTGCAAAGTGTTATTTAGAGAGAGAGAGAAGTGTACTACAAACACCATCATTGCTGCTGTTATTGAGAGAATATTGCACTATGATATACTGTGCGGCTGTGCATTGCTGCTATTTGTATCACAATCCCTATCATCCACTTAGTAAATCGAGACTTTACGTATTACAAATAAAGGCCTGATCACTGACTCCTCTGTTCATCAGTCTTACCTTGTACCCAGCAAATCATCCAACATCAAGGGCACCCGAACCAACACCAGGCAGGATCCCCAGGCCTCAAGTGTGCTTCAAGGGAAGAAAGCGTGTGCCCTCCAGTTACTGCACAGCCCTTAGAAGCACACGATTAGAGATCGCCACCACCCTTAGCCACAACTATCACTCCCATCCTCCATGACTCCTTCTTGGCTGCTGCACACACCTCTCTCCTCCCCTAATTGTCTGCCACTATGTGTCAAGCAGGTAAAATGTATCAGCCTGTGTCACTCAGAGGATTGTCTGAGCTGGGCACAATTGTAACAAACCCTCAGCTTTACGATATGTCTAAGTTTTAAAGGGTTTCTGTCACCAGTTTTTTCGGTATGAATCAGGCTGACATTAGAGATGTGCTAATGTCACCTGATTCCAAATATATATCTGTTTTATTTACTGGTGCCCCTATTTTTATATAAAATGAACTTTTATTTTATGCTAATAAGGCTCCTAGGTGCAAGGGGCGTTACCTCTGCTCCTAGAGGCTCTGTTGATTGACAGGACCAGGCAGAGAAGAAACACTCCATTCACCATAGCTTTTAAGGACCTTCAATGATGTCATGACCATGTGATCAGTCACATGGTTTAGGAGGAGACAGGCAGTTTGTGTGATCCTAACCATGTGACTGATCACATGGTCATGACATCATTGAAGGTCCTTAAAAGCTATGGTGAATGGAGTGTTTCTTCTCTGCCTGGTCCTGTCAATCAACAGAGCCTCTAGGAGCAGAGGTAATGCCCCTTGCACCTAGGAGCCTTATTAGCATAAAATAAAAGTTCATTTTATATAAAAATGGGGGCACCAGTAAATAAAACAGATATATATTTGGAATCAGGTGACATTAGCACATCTCTAATGTCAGCCTGATTCATACCGAAAAAACTGGTGACAGAAACCCTTTAAGCCTTTGGATGTAATTCACTGACAGCAAGTAGATATCTTGAAAACAGTGTGGAAAGTAAATACATCTTACATTAGAAATTTGTAGAGGTTTATATAAAAGCTTGTTAATTATCGCCTATGTCCCGCCCACAATGGTGCTGTAGCGCACTGGAGCATGACAGCAGGTCCACCATAGATGATAATTAATTTCTTGCACAGTTGGTTATTTTGTCAACAGGGATGCACCACCAATGAGGCCAGGTGAGGAGATCGCCTCAGGCAGCACCAGGTAGGGGCAAGAGGGGGGCAGCCAAAGGGCCATGGACTGAAGACAGGGGTTAGATTAAGAAATTGGCATTAGGGGGTATTTCAGGTTTCGCCTCAGGCAGCAGAAAGGCTAGGTGCACCCCTGTTCATCAAGGTTGAGTACATGGATGAGGGTTTTTAATTTAGGCCTCTGCAGGGAGGGTTAACAGCCCAGGACATGTGAGAAAGTCATCACTGGTGGTGAGCTGGAGTGTGCGGTTCCCCTTGTTAATCCTGGTTTCATGACTCTTGTGCCGGGAAGGTTTATTACACTTGGCCGCCAGTAACACTCAGAACAAAGAGCAGTCCCTTCACCAGCAGCATAAAACCTTATAATCCATATACTGCGCAAAACCCTCGCCCACCCCTGCTGTCTTCTCATTGGGGTCACATCCCACAACTGTCATGGTCATGAACATCTCATGTATGGGGGGATTCACCACTAAAAATACAGGGGGTTCCACCCACCAAGGTACAGATTGTATTGCTGTTCTAGGGGCCACAAATACAAAGTGTCCAGGACAAACAGCTTTTTCTCCAAACAGTGATTTTATGTTGAAAATTGGCAAATCTGGAAGTGAGTTTGAGAGCTACCTTCTTGTAGCTGCCTTTTATAATACACTGGCATCTGAGGGCATATAAGGGTTATATTAGCAGGCGGCAGGTTCTGCTGGCCAAGGGCCCACTCCCAGATGGCCAGATTTTTATGTGGTCATATTTATTTCGGATAATCGATTATTATGTTTACAGTTATATACCCTTTTGCAGCCACACATTATGTTATCTTGACTTACATTATTTTCATGTTGCAGCTTCTCATCTATGAATCTGTCTTTTCAGGGAGGAGTGAAAGTCTTAATTACGGGGCCATGGCAGGAAGCCAGCAATAATTATAGCTGCTTGTTTGACCAGATCTCAGTGCCTGCATCTCTAATACAACCAGGTGTCCTGCGCTGCTACTGCCCAGGTAAGTACACACATGCTCAGCAAATACGTTACATACAGTGTAAAGCTGGAAGATAGTACTCACCCTGAGATGGGTTATAAAATCATAATGCTAATGACAGAGATAGAGAGATACAGAGGTATATGCCTAGGGAGAGCAGATTGTGTGCGACCAGGAGGCCATGGAGGATGAGGCTCACTTCCTGCTGCAGTGCCCAAATACTCAGCAGTGAGGGGTTCTCACTTCAGGAGACTGTCTGATCTCTGCCCAGACTTCATCTCCATAGAGGAGGAAGAGAGACTCTCCATACTGCTGGGGGAAGAGGAGAACACAGCGGCCGTAGCAGCACAATATATTACTGCCTGCCATAGACTGAGAGGAGCCTGATATACCATGGACTCCTATATCCCCACACTGGATGTGTCACCATCCCCATCCCCCAAACTTACCCTATACCCCCACTCAGGATGTCTTCCCAACCCTACACAATTATTTCCCACTTGCTTTGGCAATGCTAAAATGTATTTAGTCCTGCCAATAAAGCTATCTATCTATTTGATTTGATAGATAGATAGATAGATAGATAGATAGATAGATAGATAGATAGATAGATAGATAATATACTAGATAGATAGATAGATAGATAGATAGATAGATAGATAATATACTAGATAGATAGATAGATAGATAGATAGATAGATAGATAGATTATCTATCCAGTATATTATCTATCTATCTATCATATTATCTATCTATTATATTGATAGATAGATAGATACATACATAGATAGATAGATAGATAGATAGATAGATAGATAGATAGATAGATAGATTTTTATAATATTCCTTCCTCTATTAAAGATCTGAAGGTTTTGATTATGACGTTGTCTTGGGCTGACAATAAATCTGCTCTGCTTATAGGAATAAATGCCTACAAAAAACTGCGGCCTAATGTATTTAGGAAATTAATCTCTATTTGAATGACTTTGCTCCAGGGAATAAATGGATATTGTGTAATCAGGAGGCCTTAATGGTAGATACAGCAATCTAGAAGGACTGGAATAACTGTATTACATAGACCCATCTGGTTCTTCTCATATATCAAGGACTTATTTTTCTGCAAAGAAAAACATTTTGCACAAGGAGAACTAGACAAGAGGGTTTTTATTTAAATAATCTATTTTGTGTGGAAATATCCTTTGTGTGGAAATGTGTTCTCTGTATTACATAGGTTAATACAGCAATAGGCATTTTTCTTTAAATCTTCACATAAAAGCCCCTTGGAATTTCCTCTGGATTACTCTAATCAGTGGTAATTAAGTTTCTATATATAACAACTGCTATATGTGGTGCTAGTTTACAGCTCTCATTATTATAAGAAGACGGTCAATATAGGGGGTTGTCATGACCTGAGCTGGAATGGATCAAGGCTAGTTCTCCCATGAGGCAAGATAAGGACCTTGTCTTATGCGGCAGCAAAATACTAAGCTCATTACAAAAGGATAACTATAATTCTGCTTATTACTTCCCTCTTCCCTCTTACCTTCTATTTCTTCTTCTTCCAATATTTCAGAGACACTTGAAGCTCCTGGGCCCCATCTCTGTAACACCTATCTTATGTCATTTACAATACCGGTGACTTCTTACGATACATGTGGCAGAGAACTCACCTCAGGCACCAAGGACCATTTGCAGCTGCTAAAATTCAGGCTACCTTCAGTCTCCACTAGGGGGAGCTTAGGACCCCACTGCATACGATGGGTACATTGAAGTGAATTAAAAAACAGTATTCTGGGAGCTCCTGAGCTTTCTCTGGTGGTGGCTGCAGGCAGACAGAATTTTATTATTTAAAGAGGTTGTCCCAAGATTTGAACAACCCCTATTTGCAGGATCATGGAGACCGCAAACCTATGTCTGCCTTATGAAGACATTGGTGATCTAGCATGAATGGTCAAACACTAACAATCAGACTTTTAGTAAAGTTTAAGCTTAAAGGGAACCTGTCATCTCCGAAACACCCCATGAACTAGAGTAAGCGGTGTATAGTGTAAGTGATGCTGAATCCAAATATGTATATAAAGAATCTTTATTTACTATAATCAAACAGGTCTGGTCATTGTCCCCATCATCCGCTGGCCCCCTCCATCTACGCTTCTGCCTTGCACATATCTACCTAACATCAAGAGCAACCCAGCCACAATGAGGCATGAGCCCCCAAAAGTCCAGGTTGTGCCCCGAGGGGAGGAAGGGTACGCCCTCCTAATTCTGCATGCACGGCCCAGAGTGCACTAGAGAGAGAGGGATTAGCCACCAAGAGGACTACTACCACTCTTGTTGCCACCTCCATCACTCCCATCCTCTCCAGTTCCTGCTTCCACACCTCCCCTGTAGCCTAGCTTTCCGCGTATGTGCAAGAACACAGGGCGAGGCGAGATTCCATCGCCAGTGCCTGGCCCTGTCAATCAAAGCGGAGAGGGGCTGGAACCTGGAAGAAGTAGCAATTTGGTGCAACAAAGGCAAGAGTGACACCCTTGTTGCACCAAGCATTAATTTGCATATTAGGAAAAATGCTTATATCTCGGGAACGGAGCCTTGGATCAAGAAGGAGAAAATATGTTTAATTCAGGTGACAGCTACAGTTATCATAATGTGCTCGTGGTTTGATGGTGACAGACTGTCTTTAACTCTATGCCTATGCAGGGGATTTGGCGCACTGTATCTCAGACAAAAAGCCACTTTGAAGCTGCATTAACCAATTGAAAGAGTATCCCAGTTTCATGATATTGACCTAGCTTCAGGAGCAGCATTTACATACCAAGCACAGTGCCGTACATTATATAGTGGCTGTGCTTGGTATTGCAGCCCCAGCCCATTCACTTGAATAGGGCAGAGCTGCACATAGGTTATGTGACCGATGAATGTGACACCATTGGCCCAGGAAGAGGCAGTGGTGCTTAATGGAGCACCACAGCCTCTTCAGCTGATTGTGGGTGTTCTGGGAGTCGTCCTGGGGATTGGTCATCAGTAATTTACTCCCATAAAACCCCTTTAATCAATACAAAATTTGAATAAAAATTCGTTTTTATCCCTTAACGCTATATCATGTACATGTACCTCATAAGCCATAATGCACTGGAGCGCTGAGCTCAAGCCATACATAGTAGGTGCCAGCTGTATAATACTGCCGGCAGCAGTGGCCAGGATCGGTAATGGCGCCGATTATGGTCATTTAACTCCTCAGATGCTGCTGTAAAAACTGGTCTCTATGGAGTTAGACAAATGGAGAAGGCTCCCTCTGTCTTCTGATCAAAGCCCCCACGGCGAAATGGAATGGCGCCGATCAGTTGCTATGACAGCTAGGGGCCTTGTGAAGGTTCCCGGGCCTGTGGCAAAAAAGTGCCTATGAAGTTGTGTCTGAAAGTTTAAAAAAATATGACATTTTCAAATCCCATTCCTTTCCCGATTTTACATATAAAAAGAAACAAATCAACATAACAAGTTTCACTGCATCTGAGGATGTCTGAACTATTCAAATATCAAATTATTTTGCTTGAACAGTGAATGTCACAACAGAAAAAAAATAAAAATGCACCATTCACCATTTTTGGTCACCCCAAAAAATTTAATAAAAAGTGATCAAAAAGCTGTACATACCTCAAAATGGTGCCAATAAAAACTACAATTCGACCTGCAAACAAACAGCCCTCACACAGATCTGTAAAAAAAAAGTTGTGTGTCAGAAAATGGCAATGCAAAACAAATTTTTATTTTTTCAAGTTTTTCAGGTTTTAATTTTTTAAAAGTAGTAAAACATAATAAACACTATTGGGTCATTTATCAAACTGGTGTAAAGTAGAACTGGCTTTGATGCCCATAGCAACCAATCAGATTCCACCTTTCATTTTCCAAAGGGGCTGTGAAAAATGAAAGGTGGAATCTGATTGGTTGCTAGGGGCAACTTTACACTAGTTTGATAAATGACCCCCTATATACACATTTAACTATATACACATTTGGTATTGCCGTATTCGCACTGACTCACAGAATAAGGTTGTCATGTCACTTTTAGTGCATAGTGAACACCATAATAACAAAACCCAAAAACGTTTGCCGCAATTTCACCCCACAGAGAAGAAGAAACAGTTTGTATCCCCTTTATCCCATGCAGAGCATTTTCCTCTACTTAGTCTTTGTCATCTGCAGAGTAATTCACGACCAGTGGGGGGAGGGAAGTGATAACGTCTCATTATATATGCAAAAAATATTTAAAGTGATTGCGTTGCCCACTTTCGAGTTGCTGTTGACCGATGTTTAGGTAAGATGACTACATGGCACTTACTAATATATCTCATGTTGATATTCTGTGCCATTTTCTATATTTTATAAGCTATGCCCCCTTGTTTGCCAAGTCTTTTGTGCTGTCCACACACAGGTCTTGTTGTCCATAAGATGGCCGCTGATGGAGGGTCATGTGACCAGGCAAATCAACTCCATGTGATGTCTCCTCCATTCAAATACACTGAACCTGCAGTAAACTCCCAAAAGTGCAAGTCCAGATGACAGGTGCAGTGTATTTGAATGGAGGAGACATCACATGGAGGGGATTTGCCTGTTCACATGACCCTCCATCAGTGGCCATGTTATGGACATATTTGCCCAGCAAGGGAACATAGCGTATACAGTATAGCAAACGGCAGAGAGTGTCTACAAAGGCTATGTTAGTAATTACTATATAGTCATCCTACTTAAACATTGGTCAACAGTAGCCGGACAGTGGTCAACCCCTTTAATGGTAATGTGATTTACCATTGACTGAAACCAGCTGTTCTGATTAGACGCCCCTCTATTCAATGAAGCATGGTCCCTGGCTTTACCCCAAGCCAGCTGATATTGTTTTACTAGCAGCAACACAACTCTTCCAGTTAATCACTCAGCCAGTCAGTTCAAGTAACCGCACTTTATGGCTAGTTCCTCAGTGATGTCATGGTGGTGATTCTGACCACTGCTGGGGCCTGGGATTTACCATGGTTTAAAGGGGTTGTCCTACGAAAAAATATTCTACACTTTAGCTGCCACCAGCTGCAGCAAAAGGACACACCCTCTCAGCTGCCAGCTTTAAATAACTCTAGAAGAGCAATGAATGGGCTGACCCCTGGATCCATGTGAGGTACAGAGCTGGTTCAGGTTTTGTTAGAAAACGATTGTCATGTACTATATAATGTCTGATTTTCATTTTTTTACATTAATCATGGGATAACCCATTTAAGTTTAAGCACACCTGATGAACACAGTTGTTAACTCATTAATAAAGCAAATGCAAAAATAAATCAATTTTGGTTTACATTTGTCCCTTTGTAATCATTTGTAGAATCCAAAATGGGACCTTATGAGCCCCACCCCAAAAATACCCCAAAATTGTGTAGGGCCTCACTTTTTGTGCAAAGCTATACAAGCATCAATTCTTTGCACTCACATTTCTTAGACAGTCCTATGAAAATCTTATCACCATAATTATAAAACTTTTCCAGGGGTTTATTTTCAAAAATAGATCAAATTTTTAGAATTGAAAAAAAGTAATTTTTGCCTTGAGACAATGACTCATTACAGCAGAAAGGTTTGATTTATAAGACCATTTTTTCCTTCTGTGACATGGAATGGTAGAGTGGACACCTCCTGAAAACGCCTTCAAGGAAGAACATCTAAGACAGGACTCTCCATTACTTCAGCCGTTAATAGGCTTGGTCCATAAATCATGACTTTGTGTAGACTGGTTATTGCTTTCTGGGGGGTTTTTGAGGCTACGGTTATTGATCAAGGGAAGTAATTATCCATGCAAAAGTGACATTACAGCCACATTACTTTGTGCAAACACATGGGGAATGTGGCTGAAATATGGAAGATAAATGGATGTATAATATACAAAGGAGAGCAAATTTAATAGTATATTATGTGTATTGATTCTAGAGCCTAAAAAAAAAAAAAAAAAAATCAGCCATGTATTTTCTTGGGTTTCTTCATTCCACCATTTACAGGTTGATTTTCAGCGTCCAAATGTCCTGACCCTGCAGAAGATTGTATTAAGTTGGGGCCCACCATTGATGTCATATTAAAGTCAATGTATGTTCTTGAGCAAAGACCTAGTTGATTTTATCTAAAAAGGTTCAAGTTTTTTTTTACCAAATACCTGAATCTCTTCATTTGATTCACTAACCTAAAAACTTTTATAAGATCCAATTTTGGATCAGGACTATGTATTTCTGATCCTCTTATTTCCCTCTTACTGTCTTGTGGATGTAGACAAGCGCCTCCATCTACTTTTAGGGCTTGTGTGAAATTATTAGAGTTTTATGTCAAATTTGTGTAGAGTTATGAAGAGTTCACAAACTTTTAGTCAAGATTGTACGATATCTGCTGTCATATGTGCATTGAATGAGAGCTCCACATCAAAAAATGACTTTTTATCCATCGGACCCCACCAAATCAAAGGCTAAAATGCTAATTCTTCTCGGGATCACAAGTATTGAAAGGGTTAGTGCACTGTCCTTCACTGAAGGTATCAAAGCTCAATGGTGTTGATATATTGGAGGATGGATTTAGCATGGGTTTCCCCTTTAAGAGAAAAGAGATTAAATACTGGAATATTTATAAAAAATGCCAGCCTTGCATGTATTTTCTTCCAATGCCATCTATTACCTTGTAATGTAATGCATCACATTGTATCCCAGAATGCATTTTCCTTTGTGCCTATTGTTCATTTCTGCTGGTTCAGTAAATATTACCTGTAAATAGGAAAAAGAAATGGTTGAGTGGACTGCATTCCTGGGTTTTACCAATAGAAGGAAATGAAATCTGACAGATTGCCAATCTAGACTGCTAATGTGTAGGCCGTCCCCACTTACTTGGGAGATTTGAGGCTTTTATATCAGCTGTTGGTTCCCAACAGGAAGGGACATTTTTTAGCTCATGCTAAAGTCTGGTTCATTAGTGGAAGCTATCAAAGCCATTAACACAAAATACAACACGACTCCTTAAGAAGCTTTTATCTGGCGGTACAGTAGCAATTTAGAATTATTCTTCTCTGCATTTTAGGCCAGGCTCTATGAGAATTTTTGGTTGCCTCAGGGTAGGGGGTTAAAAAAACTGCACAACCTCAGTGTTCCTCCCAATGAGGGACAAAGCAGTAGGTGTCCAGGGGCGGATTGGCCATAGACTTTACAGGGAAATTTCCCGGTGGGCCGATGCCCAGGGGGCTATCTCAGCCTTCCTCTCTACAGGCCAGTGGAAGTTTTTGGGGATGTATTTTGTGATGGACTGTGGTATTTGTTCTTTATTTGTGTTGTGCAATTATTCTGATCATATCCCCCACTTGAAAACACTTAGGATATGCATGAGTTGTAGAATATGGATTTGCCTCTACACTTTGGACAGAGTGATACTTCTTACTTATACTTCTTCTAATTCTCAGTGTTACTTCTGGTGTCGGCTGCTGCAGGTACCAGCAAATGAATTGGGGTGATGAGTATCGGACCTCCACCGATCTGATATAGATGACCTATCATTAATATTGTCAGCCCCAAAAAACCCTTTAAGTGCCCAGGAGGCGGAGCTTCACTGTGAACTGCTTTACAGCCCCTCCCCTCTGCTCTGAGTGACAGCTTTAGCGTTCCCCTTGGTGGATGCTACATCTGTCACTCAGAGCAAGAGTCTGGTTGTGAAGCAACAAAATGTGGAGAGGACTTAACACTGAAACTTAACCTCCTGGGAACTTCCATGAGCCGAATCTGTTAGAATAAAACTTCATATTCACACTACTCCTAAAGATAAACTCCTAATCATAAACCCTCCACAAAAGATATGTTTGTACTGATCTCCAAAGTCACCTTAGCATGATCAAAACCGCTGAGAGATTCCTATTAAATGTATAAGCAGTAATCTCATTAGCTCCACCTAGTGGTGACTGAAGGCACCCATAAATTTAACATTTTTTAAAGTAGAAGTCTGACTTACGAGATATCTGCCAATCAATCCTATAAAGGATCTGAGGTTATGCGGTGTGTTCCACACCAATTTTGCTTTTTTACACAGGCACATTGGTTTTCTATCTGGGTGGCTGCATCTGGTACTGCAGCTCCTCCCATTCAGTCCCATTCAGGGGACTGCACTACCATTCATAGCTAACCGTACTGAATTGATATGTCTGTTCACAATGAAGGGGACACAGTGCTCACAGCTCTTTCATTCTGCTGATAAGCAGGTGTTTTGGTGGTTGACCCCACATTGATTAACCATTTATAAACTATCCTAAGGACAGTCAATCATTTTGAACTTATAGTTAGAAATGAAGCTGCACAGAATTTTCAACCTATATAAAAAATGGTCATTTAAGTCAACAAAGCTTCATTTTTGACTGCTGACAGTGAATTAAAACTTTAATTTTCTACATTCAAAACCCCTCGAAGATGTTAGAACCTCCAGGTCCATGGTCTCCATCTAACACTGCAGGAAAGTTTCCCATATCAAATATATCCTTCTCTATAATGCATGCATTTTTTATGGACCACTCAATACTCGTCAATAACAATACAAATGGGTATTAATATTTCTATGCAAACTAATTTGCTTTTTAAGAAAGTACTGCAGCAGTTAGCAATGGTAATAGTGGCTGTAAATCTCAGGCAGAAGGGTAGAAATGCTATTTTTATATTACAAAATAAATTATTGATAGTAATTACATGTTTATTGTACCTCAGGATGGAACAAACAACATAAGTACCAACATCTTACTACATGACCTGGAGAGCTCTATGTACAAAATGTAACGTAATCACAATGAAAGCGATACAGATTATGAGAGATATGTTGTAAAATGTCCTATCTATCTATCTATCTATCTATCTATCTATCTATCTATCTATCTATCTATCAAATCAAATAAGCTTTATTGGCAGGACTAAATATATTTTAGCATTGCCAAAGCAAGTGGGAAATAATTGGGTAGGGTTGGGGGATGGGGACACATCCAGGGTGGGGATATAGGAGTCCATGGTATATCAGGCTCCTCTCAGTCTATGGCAGGCAGTAATATATTGTGCTGCTATGGCCACTGTGTTCTCCTCTTCCCCCCGCAGTATGTAGTCTCTCTTCCTCCTTCATGGAGATGAAGTCTGGGCAGAGATCAGACAGTCCCTTGAGAGCCCCTCACTGCTGAGTATTTGGGGCACCGCAGCAAGAAGTGAGCCTCATCCTCCATGGCCTTGTGGTTGCACTGCTGGCACAGTCTGCTATCTATCTATCTATCTATCTATCTATCTATCTATCTATCTATCTATCTTCTGTATCTAGCCTGTATGGAAGCTACTTGCATTTAATGGAGTTGATTACATTTATAACTATTTTTATCTGCTCTGGAATGTACAAATTGATTTTTTTAATGTGAAAGTATGATGGCAACCTCTGATGGATTTTTCGTGAAAGCATGATGATAACCTCTGCCCCCCTAATGCTGCAGTATTGCGCCTTCCATATTCTTCTTCTTGTTGGTAATGTGGTCATGATTCGTGTTTCAGGTGGAGGTTGAATAATTTCATAACCAGTTTGATGAATCCTTTGCCTACCTTTTGTTTTGCAGCACATGACACTGGACTGGTCACCCTTCAGGTTGCCTTCAACAACCAGATCATCTCAAATTCTGTTGTGTTTGAATATAAAGCGAGAGCCCTTCCAACACTGCCTTCCTCCCAGCACGACTGGCTCTCCCTGGACGGTAAGAGCAGATTCACCAGGCGTGACCCATTCATTTTATAGATTTCTGATAAATGATGTGTGTACTTAGGACTGGTTTTATAGAAAATGGGGCTTTGGGCAATAAACAAAGTAGGGGCCCCTGCTGCCAATTTTATAGTTTTTCTACTGCCCTAGACCACTACTGCCCTGGTGGTCCAGAGCAGTAGAATCTAATTACAAATTACCTGTATTGGACAGTGAATTCTGTCTTCCTGCAGATTAAGATACACCTGTTCTAAGACATAGGAACTTGTGCATTTAAGGTGGAACACCTCCTGGACAGGACATAAGGCCATATATGACTACTTCCCTACAGTTGTACTTTGTCTCAGCTGTAGATTAAAGGGCACTTTTTTCATATGGAACATACATTCTAAAGTAACTCAGTACCAGATCTTTTCTTTAAGAGCAGTGACTGTCCCTTTTAACCTGACTGGTTAATTATGATATATATTAGATATGTTTCCCCCTCAGCATGTGCTAAATTGCGCCTATTCCTGTACTTTCTCCAGTCCAGCAATATCCCATCTTGCAGTGCTCTGCTGTCCCTTCCTGGTGGCAATGAATCATCCAGCCTGTAAATGGTTATATTGTAACTGTACAAAGTTATCAAACATAATTGGCAAGCTCGGTGGCAGAACTGGGAACAGGGACAATTTCTCTCTGTTACGTGAATAAATGAGGAGATACTTTCTATGCACCTGCCTGACGTAGAGCACAAAATTCATACTTCACTAAAGAACACTTTACACAACACATTCATGTAGAATTAATGCCTGTAGATAATTGTCTACATACTGTATATGGTTATGACTTTCAACCCATTTGATCAAACCCTATATATGTCCCCAATTAGGGCGTATAAATATCTTAGAGGAATCCCTGCTCAGACCAACTTTATAAGCCACGGTCCCTCAGGATAGATCATCAATCCAACTCCTGGGACCCCCATCGATCGGCACTTTGAACAGGCAGTGAGCACTGTGGCCTCCTCACAGCACATAGCTCTGTACATTGTATAGCGCCCGTGCTTGGTATTGCAACTTGCAGCTCAGGACCATTAACTAGAATGGAAATGAGCTGCACCTAGGCCATGTGACCAATGAACATGACATTACTGGCCTAGGATGAGGCTTTAGAGAATAGGTAAATGGAGTTAAGCTATCTGGTTTGGCTTTGGGCTAAACCTAAAGGGATTGTCCTGGCGGTCCCCTGGTATTCACCCTTTAACCCCTGTACAGGAATCTAGACTTCACTGCAGGGGAGCCACCAGAACACAACCTCCTGTGGTAGTCCCACTATAGTTGGCAGCTGACCCACAGGGATCAGAGATCCCAATGCAAAGCACCAAGGAGTCAGTCTACATACATAGACAGGCTGCGGTCAGGGCAGGTAACGTACTACCGTATTCGTGAGATAAGACCAGGGTAGGTGGAAGTAGGGCTATCCAAGAAACAGGTTAAAGTCTGGGCAGGTGGTAGAAGTCAGATCCGGTAGTTAGGCTGGAGTACGTTATACGAGTAGTCAGACTGGGTATACACCTTTGCTGGTCACTAGAGATTAGGAAACCTAAAGCCCAGGCAACCTCCCACTAGGGAATTTGCTTTAAGTACCTAGGAACTGCCAACCATTGGATGGGGAAGAATTTGAATGCTGGCCCTTTAGGAGACCAGAACAACAGGATGCAGGCCACAGCCTATGGCACTCACAGGAGATGCGTGCAGCCACCAGCAAAAAGACAGAGAACAGGCCTGGGCTTCAGGTCGGTAGGGGAAGCAAGCTGGGTGAGTAGCTTGGTGCCCATGCCCTCTAGGAGTAGCAGGGCAGCGGTGGGCATGGGATTCCAGCACAACATGGACAAACGTAGTACAGTTTTTAATCCTGGACAATCGCTTTTTACAGAGGAACCTACAGTCTCCAACATTGACCTTCTAACATCATTCACACCTATGCATAGAACTGTATCTGAAAGTTCTTAGGAAGTCCAGGGATGCCTGCTCCCATGATTACTACTATGTCAGGTATCTCCTATTCTGTTAGTCATAACATGGAAGAACAGTACAGTAATCCATTCTCTGGTCTTATATAGCTGTTAACAGAGATCAGATTGTATACTTCTACAGGGAAGATGGAGCTGATAGACTTAAATATTAGTGACCCTTTAATATCTCCTGTTGGTTTCTCTCCTCTCAGTTCCTCTATTGTGGTGGTCTTCAGCATGTGGCTCCGTCAGCTGTTAGGAAACTACAACTCCTAGCTAAGAGTATCACAACAGCTGGACATGCAAAGAGGTATCTCCCTAGAAACAACCATCTTGCCAGTGACACCTATTTGAAGTGGCTCCCTATGAGTCAAGTTCCTGAGTAGGGGCAAGCTCCAGGAAACATCTGTGTATGGATAGATATCTGGCCTGGCTATATTCCTTTGTTCGAAAGTCAGAGTTTGACTATTTTCAATAGGTGGCGATGGTGAGATGATTCTCTTTCCTGGGACATACCTCTTTGTATATTTCTTTCCCATGGTGCTTTACCAATAAGTCTCCATACCATGGAGTACTTCCAGTAAATTTCCATACAGGACTGTTTTTTTTAAGGAGATTCAGCACCCTGCCGAAACAGTTGGAAAGCCACATGTTGAAGACCGCTGCTCAATAGTGTGATTGGTTTTTCTTCCTACAAGTATCGGGATGCACAGAGCTGAGTTATTGAGGGTATAGACTAAGAAGGCTGGCGGTACTTCATCTGTATGTCTATAAGATGAATAGACCATCTTAGGCAATATTTCCTCTTCTGTCCCCCAAATGAAGACTGATTTCAGGACTTAAATGAAGCGTGCAGGTTCTTTTTTAGAGTTATTGCTTCAAATGTCTCTTCTTTTATTTCAAAAAGTGATTTATGTTTTGGGACAGTACATTTTTATTGTGCTTTTTTTCATTTTGATATTTTGTTATTTTAACAATGCATTTTGTTTCACTTTCTAATGAAGAATAATTGATTTTTGGGGAAAAATGTTCCTATTTGCAACTTTTAAACAGGACCTGGCGCCAAAAGAAACCATTTCACAATAGGGCATTTTAAAAGTAGCTGGATAACACTGGACTAGATGGCACAAAACTCATCAGATTGTGCCCCTTATCTCTCTATGTGACCATCAAGGGGTTGAAATATATATCTCATCATATGTGGGTCCCCTGCCGTGATACTTCTTGGCCATACAGTAAAAACAATGGAAGTAAAGGGTTATTTAGTTGCTACCATTCAAGCTTTGTTAACACCTCAGACCTTCATAAAACATGGAGCCCTGTAAACATAATGGGTTCCATACACCTAGAGGAAAAATGCAGCGCATTGGGTGGGGGAGATTAGTGCAGATGAGAACATTGGTGTTGAAGGCTACCGATGGTCATAGACATGTGACAGCAATGGGCATATTATTTCAACAGCTAGATGGGAAAATGGGTTGAAATTCAGCGCCCTAGTTTCACCCTTTAGGAAATGTTGAGAGCAGTTTTCACAGACATTAGACTGTTCAATCAAAACCAGAAGGGTACAGATAGTGAGTATGTCTTGAGTAAAGGTACAGGAACAGAAACAAAAGCCAGGACACAATACACAATCACAGGCACTGTGACGTTTTAGTGCCTGGTTTAAATCTCCACCTTTGACAGGACGCCGAGCTAAAAGCCGTATGAACTACCGTATAACTGTTACATGTACCCGCTGCTCCTGATAGCCCCTAGCATGGACCACAGAAACAGCTGCCTGATGGAGGGACAAGCACTGCAGGAACATGGATAGATAAGTTTGTAACAGACGGACATGCACCTTGTGAAGTATGTACTTCATAATAATGGATGAGCTGTGATCTCACATCATGCACATTTTATCCATTGTTTTTGTGCATTACATTTAGGTTCTATAATATATAGACTGACATAGATCATTCTGACCAGGAGCTCAGGCCTTTTACGTTTTTCTTTTCCATTACTTTGCTGCAATCAAGGCTGTGTACTCAGAGCAAGGAAACTTACATAAGTCATGGTATAATTATTTAATCTTTTCTCCCTGAAGGGCCTCTGCATTGCAGCTGTCCTGTGCTCAGATCTGTGCTGGAGTCTGCTGAGAGTATCGGGCTACTTATGTTATGCCCTGCAATAAGAGGACCACATCTCTAGGACATACTCATTAGGTTTCTTATATTACCCATTCATACTGTGCTAATTCCTGTGTAATCGGGTAATGCCATTGAGGTTTGTACAGTCCTAAAGTAACCACAGTACTTAAATGGTTTGCCCACAATCAACACGTATCACCGATCTATGTTTTCTGGGGACCCACACTGATCACGAGAAGAGGGTCCCTTGTGTGATGCGTGATCATCACTTCATGCACTTATATAGCTGAGCATGGTCCATAGCCGTCACCTAGAAGTGAATTGTAACTCGTGCTCCATTCACAAAGGGGACTTGGGGTCCTTGTCCTGTGATCGGTGGGCACACATGTATCCACTATCCTGTAGATAGGTAATACATTTTTTTCATGGGTTAGCCCCTTTAATAATGACCTTATGGCAGTCATCATAGTGAGCATTGGTCTTTGTGCCCGAGTGCTAAGCTTCCTTCTGTAAATGAGGATAGGAAGCGGCAGCTGTTGCCAGCCATTTGGAAGTGGGGGGGCTATGGAGAACGGGTCAACTGGTCCAAGACTTCTCCTCCTGAGTGTTTGTTACTCACCAGATACAACATCAAGGAAATGGGAGACAATGTAAATCCGTATACCATGTATATTAGTTAGGTACTCTTATGTGGCAGTCAGATAAGTCTCTGCACCCCCTGTAGTAGTGCCGTGTTACCTCCATAATATCAGATGAACTAAAAGGGGGCTGAGTATAACTTCTTTGGTCTCCCACTAGGAGGTGGGTGAGTTTCAGGTACAGAAAGCTGCCTCCCAGAGAGAGATTGGTTTGATGTAGAGTTTGTCTGGAGGGAGAGGCATATAAAATGGATGCCTTTTATGATACAAATACAAAACTTTTTCCACCCTTTGGACCGTATTGAATAATACAATCAGTGAAAGAAGATTATCATGATCAGTGGCAGTATTTTTCAGCTACGCTAACTTGCCTAGTCCTGCTAACACCCATCTATTGACAAGTCTTCTTTGTGCAGTACATCAGTATATGGGGTATCTGCAGATGTTTGGTTTGTAACATTGTTTAATGTTTGAACTGTACACCAACAGATGAGGTATGATTGACATCAGGAAAGGGGCTAACCACCCAGTTCTTCACTTCTTGGTAGGAGTGAGCCGGTCCTATTCCCCTCCAGGGGAGGGAAGTGTTAGCTAGGACAGTGAGGAGTGAGAAATCATGTCCTATTGCTTCTGCTCCAAGGACCTTAGGGACCAGAGAACCAACTTATCTGTCAGACCACTACTCCAGAGAGACTTCAAAGACCAAAGTACAGATATTATTCAAGGCTACATTGTTACAGTCAGCAGAGTAACTAGAAACAACAGCTATCCAGACTTTGCTGCAGGTGAGGTACTATGGTTCAGGCACCCATCACTTTAAATTTCTGTTAGCCAGAAGTTTAGGGGAGAGACATCAGCAAGATAGCATACCAGAAGTGCCATCATCTGTCACTTTGCCAGCCACCTATGGAAGACAGATGATCAGAAATTACACTTTATACTGCTGCTGGATGTACTACAGCAGTGATGGCTAACCTCCGGCACTCCAGCTGTGGTAAAACTACAACTCCTGGCATGCTCCATTCATTTCTATGGAGTTATGAGAACAGCCAAGCAAGTGTGCATCTTGGGAGTTGTAGTTTTACCACAGCTGGAGTGCCGGAGGTTAGCCATCACAGTACTACAGCTAATTTGAACTTAGTAAAGAGAGACCTTTGTTCTACTACTTCTGGCCTGATTCCTTATACCACCTTTTCACTGAACTGATCCCTAGTGAGCAACGGCCTGAAGGAGTACACCATGACACATCATCTCATTATGACCACTACCACTCCCATCCTCTGCATTGGCTCTGCAGGGGCTTGCTGCATAGAATTGGTGTCACAAACCTCTCCGTGCCTTACTATCATTGGCATCTTATCAGGGCCACTACCACTACTATTCTCTGCACTGGCTCCTCAGGGGTTTGCTCAGTTTTCATATAGGAAAAAAACTTTGCTGTATGTTAGGCCAAGTTAACTCTACTATACTAATAAATATCTAGTTACTTATCACCTTTATAGAAGATTTCAATAATCTGCTGCTTATTATTAGAGGATATATTTGTATTTTTCTAATCTTCTATCCTGCACAGAAGAATCACATTAAATATAACCAGAACATATTTATGTCTAAAATTCTGACTCATAAAAGCAGGAAAGCGCTTTTTTCCAAGATCCCCATCGTTCTCTAGAAATAGCCTAAATTACAATGTACTGAGCTGCTTGGATACTTAAAATCCACTCTTGCTATTGCTCTCAGACTAAATGTCCATCTCCTGCAATCTAAATCCTAGTCTCCAATTATCTGAGACTAAATGTCGTCTTTTCCACCTGACTGTCGTGTTCACGGCCGCTTCCTATTTTTGGTATCCCTTAAAGGGGTTCTACACCTTTTTATTACTGATAATTTATCCTTTGGATCGGCAGGGGTTTTACACCCGGGGCCTTCGCAATCAGCTGTTTGGGAAAGCAGCGCCGCTCGCAGTAGTGCCGCAGCCATCTTGCTGTTTCCCACAGGCCAATGACGCCACCACTATGGGGCTGAGCCACGCCCAGGCCAGTGAAATAGTCGTGACCCCCCGAGCTGATAGGTGTTAGATAAAGGTACAGAACCCCTTTACAACCATGGCTAAAGTACATGCATATAAATTAAAGGGTTTATCTTCTTCTCTGTCAGAAGCTCAGGTTCTTGTTCTGCTATCCGCTGGTGCCCTGGAGCCTCCACCGTCGTGGGAACCTAGGGGCCTTCACCACCCATTCTGTCCAGTCTAGAAGAGGTAGAGAAGTGATTATGCTTTTGTGTGGCTCCCTTTCGTTGTCCAGTAACTCTCATAGACGTCAGCTGAGCAGATCACACCACATGCATGTGCTGCCTCTTCTTGGAAGTAGCTGCAGTAGAATAAGGGGAGGGATCTGAGTCTCAAAGGAGGATGGAGGCCTCCACCAATATCAATCCAGCCCACTTGATGATCCAGGGCTCCTTGAGGAGGCACTGGAAGAGTGCCATCAGATGGGGATCACTCTACAGGTACACAATTGGCAAATCAGTTCCCCAACTATATAGCATAGGCTGTATGATGGCGGTGATGGGCAAGTCAATACGCTCATTTTTCCAAATAGATTATGCAAAATTCAGTATGTTACAGCAGAAGATTTATACGATATTCAAAGGTTCAATTTATCAGATGGAATATGATGCATTTACAGGACATGTAATTTTAATGTGTTTAGTCATTAAATATGTAAGGTGTTATTTAATTGCTAAATACTGTTGTAGCAACGTCTCTACATGAATAAGTAATTGTGTGTAAAACTTTCTACATAGAATATATAATATATAATATATAATATAATATGTATATAACATAGAACTGTTTAGATCTACATTGATGGTTATTCAAATTTAGAGGGAAATAATCTGCATGTATACAGATTAGAGTCGTTAGATTCAAAATACTAGCTATATTCAACTCAAAAATGGGGCAGTGCTTTATCAGTTATATTCTTGTACATTGGGGGCAGTATTATAGTAGTTATATTCTTGTACTGTGCAAAGGAGCAGTATTATAGTAGTTATAGTCTTATACATAGGAGCAGTATTATAGTAGTTATTTTCTTGTACCTAGGGTACAGTATAATAATAGTTATATTCTTGTACCTAGGGTACAGTACAATAATAGTTATATTCTTGTACCTAGGGTACAGTATAATAATAGTTATATTCTTGTACCTAGGGTACAGTATAATAATAGTTATATTCTTGTACATATGAGGCAGTATTATGGCAGTTATACCCTTGTATAATAGTGGATGTATTTTTGTACATGCAGACAGTATTGCCATAATTATATTATTTTACATACGTAGGTGCAGTATTATATTAGTTATATTCTTGTACATACGTTATATTCTTGTACTTAGGGGGTCATATTATAGAATATATATTGTTGTACATAGGAGGCAGTATTATAGTAATTATATCCTTGTTCATAGCTGGGGCAGCATTATAGTAGTTATATTCCTGTCCATAGGGGTTAGGAGTATATTAGTTATAGCTGCTGTAATATATAGACTTATTACAAATTATTACAGCTTTTTAGAGCCAACAATATAGTCGGTTACCCTGTAATACATTGATTACTTAATATATTTTTTTTATAATGCGCAAAATTGTACACATTACTTTTCATTAATCTTGAACAGATTTTAACATCTGGCTGAAAGCGCTTATGAGTTACCACATCACTAAATCTTACGCTTCTGCATAAAATATTACATTCTTTTACTTTAATTCTCTGCTGTCGGAACAGATGATAATTTGTCATGTCACTAACAGAAACAGGTTATAACCTTCTTTTATATGTTTAAAAAAATAACAAACTATAACAACACATCTGGATCTCATAATGTTCTGCAGCCTGGATTACTAAACAGATTACCTGGTGTAACCATAAATGTATACTCTACACCAAGCACCATGAAAAATGTCAACCGTCAACCTTTGGTGTAGGAACCAAGTCCTGAGGAGTGCAGATGATAGCTAGCGGCCTGGTATTTTGACCCTTTAGAATTCGTTATTATCCCTCGGGAAGCTATTGAGCGGTGCTTGGGGTCTACATAATGGATGAGTCATCCAGAGGACTTTTCAGTAGCTCTCATTTTTCACCAGTGGGGGTGAGAGAAGTCCTTCACAACAGAGGTGTAAGAACTAATAGCAGAGTATGCAACTGCTTTGACATAGTCCTGAGTTTGCATGGATGGTCTTTAATTTTCATAGACATTACAGGCAATTTCAGGCTATCCCTTGATGAAATGGAACTTAAGTATGCCTCGACCAGAACTGAGAATTTGGGAACATTCCTGGGACTGAAATGCCCAGAATTTCCCATCAATAATAATTAGTAAGTATGTTATGGGCTCAACACTATGGAATAATCATATCCAGTCACTTGTGGATTTATCACTTGGTTTCCTTGGAAAGCAACTACTGGTGAACTTGTAGGCCAAGAAGCCAAGTGGTAGTACAGAAGACAATTACGATGTTGGTAAGAAACACTAGTCTTAATAAATTCCCCCAAAGTCTACTTACAGCAGTGCAGTTCTATTACCGATCAGTTAAATAAATGTGATGTAAGAACACAATAATGTTGGCAGTGGTGACATAGAAATTTATAATCCTTGCCTGATGCAGACAATATTCATCACTATTTAAGTGGAGCCTCTAGTCAGACCTGGTTCCAGGAGTCCGAGATTTTCACCAAAACCTTCTAAATCAATGAAGGCGCTACCAGACGTGTGTCTAAAGCAACAATTGAGCAAACTCTGCCGCATTTGGGCCTCCTAAGCCAAAGGATGTTCATTGCACCTCGGTTTACGAAGTTACATTAGTAGAAAAGGCTTAAATTTTCACAGCAGTATCGGAATTGGACTTCTTATGATTGGCAAATATTTGCCTTCCCTGATGAGTCACGTTTTCTGCTTCATGGAGCAGATGGACATTGGAGTGTCAGGAGAGACACATCAGATAACAAATACCCTACAACCATTGCTGGAAGAACACAAGCTGGTGGTGGCAGCATTACGATCTAGGGCATGTTTTTGTACTATTCCCTGGGCCCACTCATCCACGTAGAAGGTACTCTTAACCGATTTAGTTACAAATCCATCCTTGTAGATCACGTACACCTTGTAGATCACGTCCAGACTTGAAACCAATTGAGCATCTGTGGGACCACCTCACTTGTGTTCGCTCAGATCCCTTTGGCTTCAGATCCCTTTGACAACCTACCAGGACCTTATTGAGTCACTCCCAGGCTATCTAGATGCTGTCCATGCTGCACACAGTGGATATTACCTGGTAGTCATAATAATTTCACTCTAGTATGTCTATATAAAAATAGGAAAAGAGTGCCTCATCGAGCAGTACATTTTTATGTTTGAATAGTTGAAAAGTATGGCTAAAAGACACAACTCTCTTTTAGGCTTAGGCTACTTTCACACTTACGTTTTATAATTCCGGTATTAAGTTCCGTCATAGGGGCTCAATACCGGAATAAAACGCTTCAGTTTTGTCCCCATTCATTGTCAATGGGGACAAAACTGAACTGAAGACAACGGAATGCTCCTAAAAGCATGCTGCGGTTTGCTCTCCAGTCCAGGCATCCGCACCAAGACGGATCCGTCCCCATTGACTTTCAATGGAGTTCATGACGGATCCATCACCTGCACACATACATACATACACACATAAAATATTACATACATACACATACACATAAACATACACAGACATATACACATACAAATACACATACATACTTACATGTTCCCGGCAGGTCTCCACAGCGCAGGAGGAGCAGGACGGCACACACATAGGACGATTCCACCCGGCACCCAGCAGAGGGCGCTGTGGGGAATAGTCCTATGTGCGAGCCGTCCTGCTCCTCCTGCGCTGTGGAGACCTGCCGGGAGCATGTAAGTATGTATGTGTATTTGTATGTGTATATGTCTGTGTGTGTGTGTCTGTGTGTATGTACTGTGTGACATGTGTAGGGCCAGAGCGCCGTTCCAGCCCCACACATGTCCCTGCGGCAGCACAGATCCGGCGGCACCCTTCACCTGCCGGATCCGTGCTGCCGCTAGTGTGAAAGAGGCCTTATAAGAGTGAAGGTATCACGTGTCAACAGCAGTCCAGGATGACCACTGGAAGAACTTCCAGAGATGAAGATTATTTAAAGTAGATAAAAAGAACCTAGCTGTGTTGGCATCCAAACGTTCAAGAAAACATGTCTGTTTTATGGTCTGAGGAATGGGTGATTGGACACCTTGAAACTTGTTACAAGTTTACAATAAAAAAGAAGCCGATGAGCATATTCTTGAATGTTTGGGTGCCAGCGCCGTCAGGTTTTTTTTATCTACTTCAAATAATAACGTGACTTGACTTAAAAATCTCCAGAGTGGTCTCTCTCCACACCTTACAAGGTTTACAACTTGCTTACTGTGCTCTAAGGGCAGGTGGGACAACTGTGAAGTATACAGTATTTATAACCCTTTCATGAGGTCCATGAGAATTTAGATTAGATTTTGGTTAGAGGTAAATCTGGGAAAGTTGATGCCATTTTTTATTCCTTCAATGATGACAGGGCAATCAATTGCCCAACGTACAGCGACTCACGGAACAGCTGTCCACATTAGCATATTCATGAATCCAGATGTTAATCTAATCTCAGATAGAAGTAAGAAGCTACATTTATGTGCACTGAGCTATTGGGTAGGTAAATTATACTGGCTTTATATACTGTAGATAAACATAAAGGGACTCTATCATCAGGAAATTCACTGGCAAACCAGGCACAATCTCTTCTACGGCTAGCTTAGCTGAATGTCATGATACCTTTCAATTAGCGATTCATTGCTTCATTCTGGAGAAAAAGTATTTTTAATCTATATGCAAATGAGAAGCTAAGTGCACCGAGGGTGGACCTCAGCCACTGTGTGCACCGTTCCTTCTTCTGCTTCCTCTACCAGTTTCTCCCTGACCGGGAATTATCAATGAAGAAGAAGAAGGATGAACAGACAGAGGAAGTAGACGGAGTTAGGATGCACACAGTGGCTTGCAGGGGTGTAGCTATAGGGGAACCAGGGGAAGCCGCTGCTTTGGGGCTCGAACTCAGAAAGGGCCCATGTAGGAGGAAGATTTTATTGTCAGGGCCCTGTCAACAATATTATAAATTTATATTATATAAACCGCGACTGTTGGGCCAAGTCTGAGAGAACAATTTAGCCCCAGAAGTGGGGGTTGCATGGGAGGAGGGGGGTTGCGAAGATGTTCCTGGGGGAGGAGGGTGGACCCATTCAAAAATTTGCTGTGGGGCCCAGTCATTTCTAGTTACGCCACTGGTGGCTTGGGTCCACCCTCAGTGCACTTAACTTCTCATTTGCATATAGATTAAAAGTACTTTTTCTCCAGAATGAAGCAGGTCGTTATGTGGACGGTATCATTGTATTCAGCTGAGATAACCCTGCTTACAGATTCACCAACTTCACCAACAAAAAACACCTGCCCCTTATGTACTCCAATAAAGTTGTCCCCTATGGGCAACATTATCATCCTGAATAGGCAGAAAAGTGTTCATCTGATTTTTTATATGACCAGATATTATAAAAACCTGTTTTTTTAATTTATTTATTTATTTATTTATTTGCAAGGAAATTCTTTGAAAATTTCTTCACACCCTGGAAGTGGCAAAATAACATTACACTCAATATATAGTGCAAATAAAAGACACTTGAAGAGATAGAAAAGATAAGAAAATCAGCAGAAGATTGTGACGTTATCGCCTACTCCAGCCTTTCTGATAGAACATCTGCTTTCTACAGAATGAGACATTGGTATATACGTGTCAGCCTAATGGCTTTGTATTGTAAGCTGCACCATATGGGATGTCTGGAGCAGAGATGCGTCTCAACACATTTTTTCCATAGTTTACCATACTAGATGATTCTTAAAAAGAAATTCCTCCGTTGCTGAATTTCCTAGTAGTTTTGAGTGTTCTTTAACTCCTTCCTGACATCCGTCGTACATGTGTAGTGGATGTCAGACATTTGACATGGTGCCAGGCACCATAGCTGTTGGGTGTTTGCTGTTTTTCACATCCGACATCCGTTGGCAGTGTATGTGATCAGAGACTTCTCCGATAATGAATGGTGACCGACGGTGGCATGAGATTGTGGGGCTTGTTCAGTTGCTATGGCAGGCGGGAATCATATGAAAGCTCCTAGACCTGCCATAGTAAAGTTCTTTTCTGGCTGGGACTACACAGCAATCGCTTTGTAGCAGTGCAACCATTGAACTGAATGGGGTCACAGTACAACTCACAAGCTGCCGTGGCTGCAACCCCAGAATGGCAAATAAATTAAAAATTGCTGGATTTTTATTCAGATTCTGGGGATGTGGTTGTGGTAACTTATCGGCCTGCAACCCCATTAAGCTCATTGGCTGCACTGCTATACTGCGATCTTTGGTGTCACAGCCTTAAAGGGGTATTCCCATCTCACAAATGTAGTTTATATAATTAGATTTAGCCATACCAATATTTTTATTAATAGAATGTATTTATATAAAATGTACCGTTTAGAAGATTTGCCTATTTGTATAGACATTGCCCCACACACATCAGTCAGGCCGTTGCCCCTAGTTACGGTCACCGTGACCATCAGAGTTGCCAACCTTTCTTTCAAATTTTTCTGGACAACTGAACCAAAATTTACGGACGCCCCAAATTTTTTACGGACATAAACCACACCCCCTTTTTAGAGGACACGCCCCCTTCCACGCCCCAGAATAAAGAGGATTGTTCAGTAGTTAAACATAAAATATGGCATATGGAAAATAAATTAACAATCTTCAGCTGTTACACCCCTGCCACTGAGTGCTTTGGTTATATGGCTGCAGTGATGACGCCTGTGACACGCTGGACTTTCTGGCATCATTGCTGCTGCCATGTAAACAAAGACTGACAGGGATGTAATGGGCGATATGGAGATATAACAGTGCCATATAGGTAGGACCCCATATAGTCACCGTGCTCCCACTAATAATTCTCTCCTAGAGTGTTCCATTAGTAATAGTGCCCCAATAGTGATAATGCTCCCTGAATAGCCCTTTTAGCAGTAGTGCCCTCCATATTGTACTAATAATAGTAACACCCCCAATAGTACCCCTAGTAGTAATAATTCCCCATAATAGAAACCATTTTTCCCATAGTGCCTTCAGTAGTTCTACCAGAAATAATAAGGACCTGCTGTAATGGTCCCAGTAATTATAATACGCATTATAGTACCCCCAGTAACTTAAATGGTCCCCTCTACTGCCCTCAGTAGTTTAGGTAGCCTTCTATAGTACCCCCACTTTAGATAGCTCCGTGTAGTGCCCCAAGAATATAGATGGCCCAGTAATTTAGATAGCCCCCTGTAGTTCAGATAGTCCCCATAGTACCCCTAATAGTTAGATAGCCCTCCTGTAGTTCAGGTAGTCCCCATAGTGCCCCCAGAAGTTAGATAGCCCCCATTGTGCCCCCAGTAACTATATTGTCCTCTTAAGTACCCCCAGTAGCTTTACTGTACCCTATAGTGGCCCTCCAGCAGCTTTAATGCCCCCATACCTTAACTAAATGCCAGCAGCACCAGCTCCGCTGCTAAACAAGTCCCACTGTAGCATGGCGCGGGCGGTGGGAATGCTGCAGGCAGAAGACTTAGAAAAATAGCCGGGCTTTCATTGGTGGTCAGTGTGGGACTCCTCCTCCTCGCTCCTCTCCAGCGTGAGCATTGCAATGCTTCGGCTCCCCTTTCCCTTCACTGCGCACACATGCGCAGTGCAGATTTCGTAGTTCGGGCCAGGTTTTGCAGACTGTCCGTAAATTTACCGACAGTTGGCAACCCAGGCAGTGAAACTGCCCTCAAAGTGCCCTCCAGGTAGTAATACAGTATTGACAAAGGCCCTCTTAGTGCTCCAAGTAGTAATAAAAACCCTCAGTGCTCCAAAAAGTAATAGGTCCCCTCCAGTAAATATAATGGCCCTTATAGTGCCCCCAGTAGCTTAAATGACTCCTATAGCTCCCCAGTATCTCAAATGCTCTGCAGCAGTGCCCCACAGCAGCCTAAAAGCTCCCTATAGAGCCCTCAGTAATTTAAATGATACCCTATATGGCCCCCAGTTCTGTGACACACTGCCATAGATGTGCCTGGCAGTACATGGGGCTGCTGGACACTGGGGTTATGTTCACAATCTCACGCTGCCTGCATCCACTCCAGCAGCAGGCAGAAAACTTTGAAAGACAGGGGCAGTGTTCCCTCTAAGACTTGGCAGCTGCTGAGCGGGGTCGGCTCAGGGCTGGGCACAGCGCCATCAAAGGTGGGCGATATGAAAACCCAAAATAATTGTCACATCAAAGACATACAGTATAACCCCTGCGCCATCCCGTACAATACAATCCGTACACCATGCTGTATAGCATACAGTATAATCCGTACTCCATGCTGTATAGTATACAGTATAATCCGTACACCATGCTGTATAATATACAGTATAATCCGTACACCATGCTGTATAATATACAGTATAATCCGTACACCATGCTGTATAGTATACAGTATAGTCCGTACACCATGCTGTATAATATACAGTATAATCCGTACACCATGCTGTATAATATACAGTATAATCCGTACACCATGCTGTATAATATACAGTATAATCCGTACACCATGCTGTATAATATACAGTATAATCCGTACACCATGCTGTATAGTATACAGTATAATCCGTACTCCATGCTGTATAATATACAGTATAATCCCTACACCATGCTGTATAATATATAGCATAACCTCACAGTGTAGGTGTTATACTGTATATTGTACGTCAGGGTGTATGGATTATACTGTATATTATACAGCATGGTGTAGGGATTATACTGTATATTATACAGCATGGTGTACGGATTATACTGTATATTATACAGCATGGTGTACGGATTATACTGTATACTATACAGCATGGTGTACGGATTATACTGTATACTATACAGCATGGTGTACGGATTATACTGTATACTATACAGCATGGTTTATGGAGTATACTGTATATTATACAGCATGGTGTAGGGATTATACTGTATATTATACAGCATGGTGTACGGATTATACTGTATACTATACAGCATGGTTTATGGAGTATACTGTATATTATACAGCATGGTGTAGGGATTATACTGTATACTATACAGCATGGTTTATGGAGTATACTGTATATTATACAGCATGGTGTACGGATTATACTGTATACTATACAGCATGGTTTATGGACTATACTGTATACTATACAGCATGGTGGAGGGATTATACTGTATATTATACAGCATGGTGTACGGATTATACTGTATATTATACAGCATGGTGTACGGATTATACTGTATATTATACAGCATGGTGTACGGATTATACTGTATATTATACAGCATGGTGTACGGATTATATTGTATATTATACAGCATGGTGTACGGATTATATTGTATATTATACAGCATGTTGTACGGATTATTCTGTATATTATACAGCATGGTGTACGGATTATACTGTATATTATACGGCATGGTGTAACGATCATACTGTATATTATACAATATGGTGTACGGATTATACTGTATACTATACAGCATGGTGTACGGATTATACTGTATATTATACAATATGGTGTACGGATTATACTGTATACTATACAGCATGGTGGAGGGATTATACTGTATACTATACAGCATGGTGTACGGATTATACTGTATATTATACAGCATGGTGTACGGATTATACTGTATACTATGCAGCATGGTGTACGGATTATACTGTATATTATACAGCATGGTGTACGGATTATACTGTATACTATACAGCATGGTGTACGGATTATACTGTATACTATACAGCATGGTGTATGGATTATACTGTACATTGTATAGCATGGTACATTATAATGTATATTGTACAGCAAATGCATGACGGTTACACCATGCCGGACAATATAACCCCTGTGCCATGCTGTACAATATACAGTATATACACAGTATAGAGGTATACTGTATATTGTGTGGCACAGTGTATGCATACAACTAGACACACACACATTAAACACAAAAACTTACAGTTACTTGGCCCTTGTCTCCGACACCAACGCTCTGGAGGGGCTGGGGCCTTGATCTTCTCCCTTCTTCTTTCCCTATGCCGACATGAGGGAGGACTCGCGGCGGTGAGCGGGCAAGAAAGGCCCTGAGCAGAGGCAGGGAACACTGGACACTGGACAGGGGCAGTTTCATTGGTGGCCAGTAGGACTCCTTCTCTTCTTCTCTCCGGCGACCGGCACAGGACAGGACTCAGCAAGCCGGCATCTGCGCGTGCGTGCGCGCGCGCCAGCTCCATGCGGCACCCGGACCCGGCCCTCTCTATCTTCCAGTCAGCGGCGGGGGGCGGGCCAGCGGCCCAGCAGCGCGGTGAGCGGGGAACTTAACTGTCTGTACTGCACGCATGCGCAGTACAGACTTTGTTGTTTCGGGCCACAAATTCACGGACGGAGTTTTTTTCTGCCGGACGCTACGGACGGCAGAAAAAAACAACCGGTTTTTGCGGACTGTCCGTAAATTTACGGACGGTTGGCAACCCTGGTGACCATGTAGTAGTGGTGGCCGGCTTGCTCCTGTTCAAACCTGCTCTGAGGTAACTGCTGTATTGTGTATGCACATTGCATGAGCATGCGGAGACACATCTTAGGGTACTTTCACATCTGCGGTTTGGACGCTACCAGTCTAAAACAGAATTGTCAGGATCCGTCCAAAACGCAGACTTTATAATCGCATCCTGCTCCATAGAGATGAATTGATTTTGGAACAGGATCTGTTTCTCTGCGTTTTGGAAGTGCAGACAAAAATGCTACAACCCTAAGATGTGTCTCTGCATGCTCATGCAATGTGCATTCACAATACAGCAGTTACCTCAGAGCAGGTTTGAACAAGAGCAAGCTGACCACCACTACTACATGGCCGCAATGGCCGTAACTAGGGGCAACGGCCTGACTGATGTGTGTGGGACAATGGTTATACAAATAGGCAAATCTTCTAAACAGTACATTTTATATAAATACATTCTATTAGTAATAATATTGGTATGGCTATATCTAACTATACAAACTACATTTGTGAGATGGGAACACCCCTTTAAGCCCTGATTTTAGCATAGACTACAATAGCAAACTACTGCGATCCGTGGTATCAGCAGTCTAATAATCACATGTAGAAAACCCATATGAATTAAAATTCAAGTTAGAAAAGTTTTTAAAGATATAATAATGCAGAGAGTAAAATAATAATAATAATTAAATAAATAAATAAAATCACCCACTTTCCCAATTTCACAAATAAAAAATAAAATAAATATCATTATTATAGCCCTCATGGCTACATCCAAAAATGCTGAGCTATTGATATATAAAAAAATTTACAATGAATAGTGAAGACCGCAACCGAAAACAAATGAAATTGCCCAAATTTTTGGTCAGTTCACCTACCAAAAAAATGTAATAAGTGTTTAAAAAGTCGTGATATCCATAAAAACTACAGATCTCCCCACAAAAAATTAGCCCTCACACAGAGCCCTAGGCAGAACTATAGAAAAGGTATGGGTCTCAGAATATGGTGATGGAAAGATTTTTTTTTTCAAGGATTTTATTTTTTTTAAGTATTAAAGCATAAGATAAACTATAGAATTTTTTTCCCATCTTCCCAATACGTCGTATGAAATATTAAATGATGCCATTAGAAAGTACAACTTGTCCCACAATAAAAGCTCTGTGAACAAAATGGTTATGTGAAAAAATCAAAAAGTTATGGCTTTTGGAAGGCAAGAAGTAAAAAAGAGAAACTGGCTGCATCGAGAAGGGGTTCATTGTGCTATTATAGCTATGAATCAGGGGGCTCAGGATGAACAGCATCTTTTCATATATTGCTGTGTTACAGTACATACTTCCAGGTTCATACAGACATGCAGTGTGCACAACAATATCATATACAATGCCCTCATGACAATGCGAGATGCAGTGCCTCATAAGACTAGACACAGTACCTTAAAGGGGTTGTCCGGGTTCAGAGCTGAACCCGGATATACCCTTAATTTCATTTAGGCAGCCTGCCTGATGTTAGCATCGGAGCAACGAACCGGGCTCTGCCAGGCGGAGGATTCCGCCCAGCAGTGAGCCCGGTGACGTCACCGGCGCTGATGGGCAGGCTTTAGCGCGGCTAGGGCTAAAACGGCTAGGGCAACGCTAAAGCCGGCCCATTACAGCCGGTGACGTCAACAAACACACTGCCGGGCGGAAGCTTCCGCCCTGCAGTGTGTATTTGTCAACAAAAGTGCCCTTGCCCTTTTGCTAACATCAGGCGGGCTGTCTGGGTGAAATTAAGGGTATGTCCGGCACAGCTCTGATCCCCGACAACCCCTTTAATACTAGTGACAGCCCAGTTAATTTCCATAAAACCTGATACCTCATTGACAGCTAGTAATGCTGGCAAAGCGAGCTATGTCCCATGCAAGGTTGAGGAGACATTACTAATAATATTTGCATGCCCTTTGGTTCTGAGGAGGTCTTGGGGGATTAGGAAAGGGACTTATGAGACCTCCTAGAAAAGCTTTGAAAAATCAGTACTGTGCTTAGGCCCAAGCCATATTGCTGTTGCAAACCGCATTATTGGTAATCCGACCCCACTCTCATTCTTAACATGGCTGACTCCACGTTAGAAATGTGACAGGTTCACCTTAAAGCAAGCTTAATTGAGAAGATAAATATGAAGTGATGTCAAACAGCCCTGTAAGTACATGTTGGCCTTCAAGCTAAAGAAGACATTTGATAAATGTCAGTTCAGCACCATAGAGGGAGGTGATGGCGCTGCCCCACTTATCACAAGCTATAAGCATCAAATTCATCTGGCATTGCCATTTGTTGGCATGGGGAACCACACATTTTTACAGAATCAGACGTCTTATGGAAGCTCTCCAAGGAGAAGTAAGAGTCCTTTCTTGTTCTTGGCCAGATCTGCTCATCTTCAGTATGCTGTGATACTATTCCTATGTAGTGGCCATGTTACATGTGACAACTCTTAGCATGCTGAAAATTCATTATTAATAGTTGTATCCGATACAGAGATTTTATTTTTTAAGATGGGAATAGAAATTACTTAAAGGGGTTGTCTCATCTCAGACAATGAGGACATATCGCTAGGTTTGGGACCCACTGCTGAGACCCACACCTATCTCCTAAATGGAGCCCCGCAAAGTAGAAGTGAATGAGAGCGCACCGTGCATGACCAGCCATTGCTCCCATTCACTTCTATAGGCCCAACAGAAATAGCCAAGCACAGTATGCCGTGCCCTCCACCACTTTCGGGGGTCTATTCCCAGTGTAGGTGCAGGTCCCAGCGGTGGGACCCACACTTATCAGACAATGAGGGCATATCCAAGCGATATACCCCCATTATCTGAGATGATACAAGCCCTTTAGTATCACCCCAAAGCCAATTGAGGAGCAATATATGCCATTGTAGACTAGGAGCCCTCTCAGCCAATTGATGGAGGTTAGATAGGTCACATGACGCACCTGTTCCCAAGAAGTCAACAGGATGTGGTTCGCTTCCTCTGGCTAAGGGATTATTTTGCAATAATGTTTAAAGAGGCTCTGTCACTAGGTTGTAACCTATGTATTTAAATACATAGGTTACAAGGCCTAGTGACAACTTGTAAAATCATACCTTTCATGCAGAGTTCTGCGCAGCGGTCGCGTAGAAATTTAAACTTTAAAAAGTATGCAAATGAGCCATCGGAGCACCGGGGGGCGGCCTCTTTCCTCTGGAGCACCGCTCCTTCACCGCCCCCCCGGGCCCGAGGCACGTCCCCTGTCTGTAATCACGCCCCTTTCTGTATATGATAGACAGCGCTAGACTGGTAAGTCTAGCGCTCACCTCTCGCGCATGTGCCCTAAAATTTTCCCGGCGCATGCGCAGTAGCGCTTGCAGTGTCTACACTGCAAGCGCTGTCTTCTCTTCTGCGCACGCGCCGTCACTCCCGGGACTAGCGAAGTGACGGCGCGTGCGCAGAAGAGAAGACAGCGCTTGCAGTGTAGACACTTCAAGCGCTACTGCGCATGCGCCGGGAAAATTTTAGGGCGCATGCGCGAGAGGTCAGCGCTAGACTTGCCAGTCTAGCGCTGTCTATCATATACAGAAAGGGGCGGGATTACAGACAGGGGACATGCCTCGGGCCCGGGGGGGTGGTGAAGGAGCGGTGCTCCAGAGGAAAGAGGCCGCCCCCCGGTGCTCCGATGGCTCATTTGCATACTTTTTAAAGTTTAAATTTCTACGCGACCGCTGCGCAGAACTCTGCATGAAAGGTATGATTTTAAAAGTTGTCACTAGGCCTTGTAACCTATGTATTTAAATACATAGGTTACAACCTAGTGACAGAGCCTCTTTAAGGGTGGGTTCACATCATGTTTTAGCCATCCATTTAATGGATACGTTGTAAAAAAAAAAAAAAAAGTATACAAAAGCATAGCACGCAAAGCAGTTAAAAAACATATACCTTAATGTATACACTTTTTTGCAATGGAACTCTTTCTATATTACTTATAATTAACTGAATTTACCACAGGATGACTGCTCCCTATGTACAAAACTATAATTAATATAAAATGTCCCATTTAGAAGAATATTTTTTATTCATGTATCAGTAAAGTAATACATGAGTATAGTGAATATCAAATGTCCATGTAAAACAAGAGTAAGGCCTCAATGTTAGGCTAGAGCTACATTGTGACAAGAGTCGTAGTACAGAAATATTGGAATGTTGCATTGCAACATTGTATCTAATGATTGTCAATAGGGTCATGTTGTGACCCTCAATTTAGTGTGGATGTCACAATACAGTTGCAAAAAATCAAACCCCGTTCGGTTGCAAATACTCATGTGACAGCAAGTGTCAGACAAGTCGTACAAATGCCTTTGGTCACACAACTTGTCTGAGCCTTGCTCTTGAGTCTAAACGAAATTATATTTGTCGGTGGAGATGACCTTTAAATCCTTGCAGTTTACTTTTTGTTCTTAAAACAAATATTTATGTGCCGTTCTGCAGATAGAATCCTTGAATCTCGACCTGATTTGCCAAATTGCTTAAGTTAACGATCAGGAATTTTTCACCAAGATTAATTGTCTAGCGGTGTCCTATGGCAAGGCTGTTCTGTCAACAGCATCAAATTGAGATATTTAAGCAGACAGACATTGATCTGAGAGTCAGCACTGTAACTGGTTAAATATGGGTTATTTTAGGCAATTCCCAAACTTTCAAATATCCACCTAATGAAAAACCAAGGTTGGGTAATTTAAGCCAATAAAATATGTAGTATATCAGGAAAACGCAGATAGCTAATCTATGCCTGTCGTCTAAAATTAATTACAATGGTTGTATACCAGTTTGTAGCGAGCGTCTATGCGAGGCCAGATATAAAACTTTTATTTTCCAGTTCAGCTTTACACTCTTCACACACCAAGAACGGTACTCAATCTCCTACAACTCTGGGCAGCTATGAAATTATCCCACCTGTCGTTCTCCATAGGAGGCAATATAAGGCTGGTGTCACACACAGTGGCAGTTTATGAGTCAAAGCTCTAAGTGGGTTGGAAGGGAATGAAAAATATAAAAGGATTTCTCCCAGTTCTGGCTTTGGCAAAAAAACAACCTGCCACAAAAACCCACCCTTGTAGTAGTTATATTCTTAGGAGACAGTGTTATTACTGTAGATACATGTGAATCCTGTCCATAGGGCCAGCATTATGGAAGTTATATTCTTGCACATAGTTTGCAGTAGGCAGTATATAGGGAGCAGTATTATAGCAGTTATTTTCCTGTACATAGGAAGCAGTATTATAGTAGTTATATTCCTGTACATAGGAGCAGTATTATAGTAGTTATATTCTTGTACATAGGAGGCAGTATTATAGTAGTTATATTCTTGTACATAGGAGGCAGTATTATAGTAGTTATATTCTTGTACATAGGAGGCAGTATTATAGTAGTTATATTCTTGTACATAGGAGGTAGTATTATAGTAGTTATATTCTTGTACATAGGAGGTAGTATTATAGTAGTTATATTCTTGTACATAGGAGGCAGTATTATAGTAGTTATATTCTTGTACATAGGAGGTAGTATTATAGTAGTTATATTCTTGTACATAGGAGGCAGTATTATAGTAGTTATATTCTTGTACATAGGAGGCAGTATTATAGTAGTTATATTCTTGTACATAGGAGGTAGTATTATAGTAGTTATATTCTTGTACATAGGAGGCAGTATTATAGTAGTTATATTCTTGTACATAGGAGGCAGTATTATAGTAGTTATATTCTTGTACATAGTAGCAGTATTATAGTAGTTATATTCTTGTACATAGGAAGCAGTATTATAGTAGTTATATTCTTGTACATAGTGGCAGTATTATAGTAGTTATATTCTTGTACATAGGAGGCAGTATTGTAGTTATATTATTGTACATAGTGAGCAGTCCTATAGTAATTATACTCTTGTTCAAAGAAGGCAGTATTATAGTTATTTTTTATTTTTCAATATAATAGTATTATTAGTACTATAGTGTAGTATTAGTGTAGTGATATTCTAGTATATAATGGGCAGTATTATAATAGTTATATTCTTCTACACAGGGAACAGTATTATAGTAATTATATTCTTGTGTATAGAAGGCAGTGCTATAGTAAATATATATTTGCACATAGAGGGCAGTAATATAGTAATTATATTCTTGTACATAGGGAGCAGTCTTATAGTAGTTACTGTACAATATTATTATAGTAGCTATATTCTTCCACATGGGGCAGTATTATAGTAGTTATATTCTATATGTAGGAGGTAGTATTATAGTAATTATATTCTTGTACATAGGAGCAGTATTATAGTAGTTATATTCCTGTACATGGGGGACAGTATTATAGTAGTTATATTCTTGTACATAGGGAGCAGTATTATAGTAGTTATATTCTTGTACATAGGAGGAGTATTATAGTAGTTATATTCTTGTACATAGGAGGAGTATTATAGTAGTTATATTCTTGTACACAGGAGCAGTATTATACTAGTTATATTCCTGTACATGGGGGACAGTATTATAGTAGTTATATTCTTGTACATAGGATCAGTATTATAGTAATTATATTCTTGTACATAGAAGGTAGTATTATAGTAGTTATATTCTTGTACATAGCAGCAGTATTATAGTAGTTATATTCTTCCACACAGGGAGCAGTATTATAGTAATTATATTCTTGTACATAGAAGGTAGTATTATAGTAAATATATACTTGTACATAGAGGGCATAATTATAGTAGTTATATTCTTGTACATATGGGGCAGTATTATAGTAGTTACATTCTGTATGTAGGAAGTAGTATAGTAGTTATATTCTTCTACATAGGAGCAGTATTATAGTAGTTATATTCTGGTAGATACAGTGAGAGGCAGTATTACAGTAACATTCTTGTACATATGAGGCAGTATTGTATAAGTTATATTTTTCTACTGTATATATGGAGCAGTATTTTAGTGGCGATATTCTTGTACACAGGGGTCAGTATTATCATAGTTATATTCTTGTAAATACTGTGTAGAGCAGTATTACGATGGCTATGTTTTTGATACAGCCATTTGTATGAGCCATGCAATGTGCAATCACAGCCTGTACCAGCTGTACTGAGTGCAAAATTCCAATAATATCAGTCTCCCAGTACAAATGTCAAAAATACAGCGCTGCATCTTATTGCAATGGCAAACAATTAAAATCGCTCCTTTCTGTTTGTCACCATTACCATCTTTCCGCAGAGTCTTTATACAACAGCATTTGTGAACGATTCCAATGGAGCATGAAGAATGTGTCCTCATGTAAATTTTGATGAAAATATACCTTATGAATTAAACTTATTGAAACGATCAATTCCGGCCACCGATCGACCTCCAGAACAATGACCCACACAATACGCTTCCATCAATGCTACATGTGTGTATTCTACATTGCATTATATATTGGAGCACTTGGGGAGTTAGCGCCGACTTCATATCCCTTCACATAATGGCATTCGAATGTCTTAGCAGGCAATCTGAGTCATGGTTCTCTGGCGCCCAGCGTGTGTTCTCCATCACAACTGATTAGGGCGAGTTATTAAATCATTTATAATAATAAAAGTTAATAAGCTCTCTCTCTCTTCTTCAGTTTTGGAGTGTGGCGGATAACAAATACAAGCAATAACAGCCGTCCTCTAATTTGTTTTTCAGGTTCCATGTTTAGAAAGATGAAGTTTTTTCATTACATCACATTGTACAATGGTTCACAGTTCTCCCATTTGATTTGTGTTTTTGCTGCATAAAGTAAATTTATTCCATATTGACTTTTAGGAGCTTAAAAAATGATTCAATCACAGGCTGTGAGAAAGCCGTCCATGTTTTAAATAAGGAAATATTGCTTTTCTGTGGTGGTTTATTATCATTTCTACCGCAGTCCATTACATAGTGATACATCAACTTTTCCCAGATATATTACACCACTGTGTCTTTGTTCCAAGTACAGGAACTAGCCCGGCTGGGGAAATAGGGGTCAGTTCATGCAACTATATCAAGTCTATATACTGGCAAAGATCCACTTCCCCTTGTGTTATGGGGGAAAGGGAATAGCTGCAGTAGAGATCTAAACAGGGGGATACATATTAGCAAACTCGAGATAATGTCTCCAAAAAAACCCTTAATTTTTATGCTTGATCTTGGCTGAATTCTAAGACTGGTGGCATGTTGCTGCAGATCTTTCCACTGGAGGCAATGGGGGAAGGATGCTGATATGTACATCGCGCAAGTGTTGATTGGGATGCCAACTGGCTTCAGATATCCAGATATGATTCATACTTATAGGACTGTTCTGCAAAACAGACATATTTGCAGGAGAGGGACACTTGTAGGAGATACAAACCAGGTCATACATGGACTTACATAGGGCACCATACTAAAATTAAAATGGTACCGAATCTTGATAAGTGATTCCAAGCAAACTGTATGTATTTTTGTACATACGTAATCTCTGCTGCCCTCACTCTCAAGATTGGGAGGTGTTTGCACAGTGTTCATAACACTACAGATCGTGAGTTAGAAGGAAGGGGTTGTGTCCAGGTTTGGGATTCAAATTTTTAACAACAGGTTCCCTACTCAATGGCACACATGTTTACATATACATACACCATATATATGCAATACACATAAATACACCATATACATGGTACACCTACATAGATAAACTGTATATACTCTACACACACATACCACCCAACTAAGGAGCTAAACTACCAGTACCACGCAAAGCAGTGGAAGCAAACATCTCCAGCTGCCCTGCCACCGCTAGAGCACCGGATCAGGACTGAGTCGGTAACACGGTTCTACGATCCAGTTGTAATTTTAAACAATCGGACTTGGAGAACTAGAGGGTACTGGCTGAATCCCATGCCTGGTTGTGGCCCTCCCAATGTCCCCATAGCATTGCAAAGGCAAGTATTTAGGGCAAATATGCCAGTAGTCTCACTTATCACTGATCTTGTTGCCCAAAGCAGGCAATAAACCTTATCTCCTTCAAGATCCAAATTCAGTAATTGAGCGATGGTGTCAACCTATCTGAGTTACTGCATGGTGAACAGGTTGTAAGATCCCCTCCTAACTTCAGTGCCATGATTGTATTGGGTACAGAGGTAGTAGTTGCATTCAGTCTTGGAATTTGATGGTCCCGGAAACCTCTCTGCAACATACAAGCACAGAAAAGAGGTGGGGGTTGCTACAGATTTTTTTTATGAGCCTTTTAGCTATCTTTATAAAAATCCCCTTTAAAAAAGCGCATTAACACGTCGCTACCAACTGGCAGAGGATCTTGTCAAACATAAAAGTTATTTTTAAAATTAATCCCAATTCCCTTTGGCATCACTAGTAGAAAATTACTTAAGCGCTTAACTTGTACATGTTAATCCCTTCCCATGACAGATGGACTGGTGTGTGACAATGGATTAATGATTTCCATCTCTGAAGTCAGTAGTAACTGTGTCTCATAACTTGGAGATAGTGATCACTAAATATGGCCTGGGGATTGTATCACCAGGGCTTGACAAGTTACTGTGATCCATTACCATGTCAGGCAGAGCATCATAAAATGTAATGATATATAATGTATTTTGAACATTGCCTGACAATTGGTGGAGTTTCAGTGTTGTCTGTTTCTAAGGGCAACCAGCTGAAATTTGAAAGCTGTGATTTGTGTTAGGCTGAGGTCACATGTGCATTGTGGAAAATCCATCAAGAGTTCATCAAATGGCACTGTGGCCCCTTCAAACAGCTAATTGTCTGGGGTGCCAGGAATGAGGATAGGTCATCAATATCATGAACCCAAAATATTCGTGAAACAGAAAGGGAGTCGATTATTATGCTGAAATACTCCTATATTAGGTGCAAAATCTGCAACTTCTCCCTGCTCAAGTCCAGTCTAAAAAGTGGGAAGGGGACAGGATGGAAGGCTTTTCTCATTTACCATTTTCTACACCTGTTTTAGGTGTAGAAAATGGTCTAAATGTAAGACAGCAAGGAAGCTGTCTTACATCTAGAACTGGCCTTGGATGTGCGAAGTTATGAAGAGGTCTGCGCCACTCATAACTCCGTCAGATCCACCGCCAGGTATAGAGGATATTAAGACTGGTGTGTAAAACCGTGCCCCAAAGTGTCTACAAACCTATACATTTTTTCAGATTTAAATAGTCTTCTAAGATGCTGATACTGATGATCTATCCTCAGGGTCAGTAATGAATATCAGACCGGTGGGACTGCCAAGACCCCCGCCGATCGGCTGTTTGAGGAGGCCATGGTGCTGCTTACTAATTACAGCTCAGCCCCATTTGTGATGTCATTGGCTAAGGCTAGTTTCACCAGAGGAACAGCCTGCTGAATTTAATTATATCCGGCATAGCCAGATACCGCCTGCATCAACAGAGCCCATTGACTATAATGCTGCTGTTTTTGTCTGGCCAAATCCCGGCACTAATGCCAGAAATAGACCACGTCCCTCCTGAGTCCCATTATAGTCAATGGGGATGGATAGGATTAACTCGTGGGTAAAGCCTGCAAGAACATTTTAACGCTAGTGTGAAACTAGCCTTAGGAAGAGGCCACAGAATTACAATGGAGGCCGTGGCCTCTTCAAACAGCTCATCTGTGGGGATGCTGGGAGTCAGACCTCCGCCGATCTAATATTGATGACCGGTCATGAGGATAGGTCTTCAATATCGAACCCCATAAACCCCCTTTAATCATTTGCTTACATAGTAGTAATGACCATTTTGTGGATCAATCATGTGCTAGCAATGTCTGCTCTTTGGGCCTGTGGAGTCAGGAAGCTATATGACAACATATGGGAGATGTACAGTAATGGCGCCCATATTGCTCGTCAGCCAGCTTTCCCAGTATCAGATATATTAGGTACATATTACGATGTATAGATCGTAGAGGGTAAAACTCTAATAAAGTGCAGTATCTGCATGAGGAAAGTGTCATGTATCTTTCCAAGGTTACCCATGATGCCTCCTAGATGCTCTCATGCCGCTGTGCGCTCCGCATAGTAAAATGTGTAATGTCTACACTAACTGCAGATAATTTATAGGGCACTGGACATGTTTAAATAAGCCAGTGCAGAGAGAGGCGTACATGTATTGATTGGCTATTCTTAGTAGCATACATATTCAGTGGCACTTTATTCATTTTATATCTGGTGTGTGGAACCTAATGGAAGGAGAATCCCCTTGGCATTCAGAACATTGGCACATCATTACTGCTGGAATTTATCAAATAGTGACATCCATCTTTAAGCTTCTGGGTTGTCTGTGCCAGCTGAGAACCAGTGAGGTGACTTTTAATATCCTAATTATCATCATAGAACATTACAATATAGGCATATAATAGGAGTTGTAGGATGAGATCATGCACTTAGGACCATTGGTATTGAACCAGAAATATGTAAGTGGCATACATTAACAGAGGGTGCCCCGTAGCAACAGTGAAAATGGACTCCCATTAAGGTTTTGCCACTAGACACAAAGGGCCGGGTATACATATATATGCTTCTCCCTCCATGCCCTTTCCATGACCATTGGCCCAATTCACACACCTCCCTTATTTCTTCACAAGTAGAGGAGCAGACAATGGGAGTGGTAGTGGCTCTAAACATTCACAGTGGCAATCCTCACACCCATGCTCCATAGGGCCAGGGCAATGACAGGGGCTGTGGTTTCTTCCCTCAGGGCACACTTTAATGATGGGGCTCCTGTCTGATGGTAGCTGAGATGCCCTTGGTGTTGTGGGTTTCGTGTGGTAGCAAGGCAGGAGATGTAGGAGTCAGATGTAGAAAATAGTCTCTACTAAAGTGCAGCATGGGAGTTGTACTACATCCAACTGTATCAAACGCAGTTCCAAACAATTCTTCCCAGATAGCAAAATATGGATATAGGCCAGGATGGAGACTGTAGTACCACTTCCCTCTATCTCTCGGCAGAATCTAAGGCTGGCAATATTATTCTTGTATGAGCGCTGTAATTCCCAGCTGAATGATACAAGATTGAGATACGGGGCACCAGATCGTCTCCAGGTGTCAAAGATGCTTTAACAATGTCCCTCCTGCTCCAGCAAAGTCTCCATCAGCCTCAAACAACAAATAGTAACATAGTAACATAGTTTATAAGCCCGAAAAAAGACATCTGTCCATCCAGTTCGGCCTGTTTTCCTACAAGTTGATCCAGAGGAAGGCAAAAAAAACCCTGTGAGGTAGAAGTCAATTTTCCCCACTTTAGGGAAAAAAATTCCTTCCCGACTCCAATCAGGCAATCAGAATAACTCCCTGGATCAACGACCCCTCTCTAGTAACTATAACCTGTAATATTATTACCCTCCAGAAATACATCCAGGCCCCTCTTGAACTCTTTTAGTGAACTCACCATCACCACCTCCTCAGGCAGAGAGTTCCATAGTCTCACTGCTCTTACCGTAAAGAATCCTCTTCTATGTTTATGTACAAACCATCTTTCCTCCAGACGCAGAGGATGTCCCCTCGTCACAGTCCTTACTGACTGACTCCAATGCTGCCATGCAGATTCTGGACCTGGTTGTTTCTTTTCTCTCTCTTTTCTGGGGTTCTGTGCAGTAGAGATGATTTTCTCTCTATAAATTTCTCAGAGATAGTGGTTCTCTGGAGTTCAGGCCTTGTACTCTGAGGAGTGAGCACTTGTATGGGAGCTTCCTCCCACTTCTTCAGCTAAAACACTACTGACTGAACTAGGGGTGGATCTAAATCCCACACCTAACTTTCTACAGGGGCAGAGTCAGGATTATTAACCCCAACTAATCCATACAGTCCTATGCTGGTACATTACAATGCATTAACATATTAAATAACATTGCAATCACAGAGAAGAGTTTGCAAGTACCCTGTTCCGGGGTATTGAAGACCTGTCAGGGCTGGGCCTGCTTTCTTCAAGGGCCCTATCGCAGTCAGTTGGTCTGCCTCCATGGTATGCTACTAAAAAAAAGATCAGATTGGCTGCTGGTGTTAGATTCTCAGTTGAGGAGACATATACTCCGTGCTTATAGGAAATTCCAGCCCTGCTGTGCACTGGGTATAACTAGACCAGGTCTAATGTGATTATTTTTCCATTTCCCAGTGCCTCATATGTGTGTATAGGGAAAAAATGTCCTAAAAATCTTTGTGTCCTATTACCACATGCTAAAAACACGTGTTCTCCGGACTATAGATATAGATGGCCTATCCTCAGGATAGGTCACCAATATCAGATTGGTAGGGGTCTGGCACATGAAACTCAGTGTATGGACCAGAACCAGAAGGCTCCATACACGGTGTAGTTTCCAGCCTCAGCATTCTGAAGCTGAGCTCCCATTAACTTAAATGAGCACAGGCATCACATAGTGAATGGAACAGTCTTCCTCCAGCTCTGTGCACCACACACCATAGCTTCAGCAGTCCAGAACAGATGATCAGCGGGGGCTGGATGTCAGACGCTCACCCATGTGATATTCTGACCTATCCTGTGGATAGGCTATCAATATCTGTAACCCAGAGAACGCCTTTAAACATTATAGTAAATTACTATCTGCCACAAAAGGTCACAAAAAAATATAAAGAAATTCTCCATTATTGACCCACATCCATTCCCTGATGATCTATTGAACCAAGTGTGTCCATCATGTCCTGCTACATAACAAGAATCATATCAGTGCAGTCTGAGCTTCTCAGGAAACCATTTGTGAGTTAAATATCTCCTAGTAATCAGAGGTGTAGCTATCAGAGGGTGCCAGGGAGGCATTCACACCAGGCTCTGATGCCTAAAGGGCTCATATAAAGATACCAGTATTATATCTACATAGTAGGTGGGAGCCCTGTTACAGATTTTGCACTGGGTCCTGGCTTTATAATTTCAACGCATTTCAGACGCTCAGGAAGATCTTTAGCTGTATCGACCAAAAGGTAAGAGCGAGGAAAGACATACATAACATATGCTATGAAGATAAGATACAGGAGTTATGTAGCCAAGGTTGACCAGAGTAAACTAATTAAACTTTCCAGCTTAAAGGTTAACTATTTCCTTGCCTTAGGCCTCGTTCACATTTCCGTTTTTCACTAACATGTGCTGTCTGCATTTTCTGCAGATGGCACACACACCAATGGTTTGAATATGTTTGTTCACACATCAGTATTTTGTGGACCAAAAACGCCCCTTTGAAGTTTATGGGTCAGAGAGAAGATTGTGTTACCTCCTCCTTTGTTTGTTACATTGTGTGTTTGCCAAGAGAGGAACTCCAAGTTCAACCCACAGTCAGGTGCAGGACGGAGGAAATATACTGTTGTTAGTGCCCTGTTTTATTATAGGGATGCACAAATTTAGATATCTTTTGCAATGTCTTTTGCAAAAAAGAGTCTGTGACACTACAGAGATACACTGATCTGCTTTGGAAGACCCATCAAATATCATTGTCATCTCCTTTGAATGTACCACAAGCATATACTGTATTTTTCACTTTATAAGACGCACCTGATGATAAGACGCACCCCATGTTTTAGAGGAGGACAATAAGAAAAAAATATTTTTCATCAGATCTTCAGATCAGACCCCTATAAATATCAGGACAACAGATCAGCCCTCCATGTCAGACCCCCATAAGCCCTCAGATCAGCCCTCAATGTCAAACCCCCAACAGACCTTATATCAGTCCTTTATTTCAGACCTGAGATCAGCCCTCAATGTCAGACCCCCCAATTAGAGTTCCTTACTAGAACACCCTCAGACCTCATATCAGACTAAAATAAAAAAACTCCTCTTACCTCTCCTGTGCCGCGGCTCCTCTCCACCTCCTCCAGAGGTCGCGCTTCCCTGTCGTGTCTGGTCCCCGCTGCACTTTCACCTGGCTGCATGCAGCATCAGGTCATAGTGTGCGCACTACGCATACTGACGCTGTATGTGGTCAGGACAGAGCAGCGCCGGCCCCAGGAAGGAAGACCAGAGAGGGTGAGTAGGGGAAGCGCCCGCAGCACTTCACTCCCTGCTCCCAGTACCTAATGCATACTAGTGAGCGCTTGCATAATGGTAGCACTTACTAGTATGTGCTTTATAAGATACATGGCCTTTTCTCCCACTTTTGGGGGGAAAAAGTGCATCTTATAAAACAATAAATATGGTAGTTATGGAAATCTTTACCTATTACTGAAGGATTTTGGTCTTTTTTTCAATCCCTGCAGCCTTTTCATTTTGAAAATCAGTGGTGATTCTTTTTCACAGACCGAACATGTCAAATTCTTTCTGGTTTGCATCAACATCCTATAAAATAATGATTTATGAAGGTCGCTGTAATTTTGTAATGTATTTATTTTACCTTTATTGCTTTATTATCTTCTGTTCTGGGCTGTGGTCACATTACCATGTCAATGTCCATGCAGCTCTTTCCTATTTCCTGTGATGTTATGTCCATGGGTGGGGCAGTGATAGGGGAGTGTCTATGTAACTAGCTGGTGGGAGGAGCTATAAACTAGCTGGGTGTTGTTAGGGGCAGTGATAGGGGAGTGTCTATGTAACTATCTGGTGGGAGGAGCTATAAACTAGCTGGGGGCTGTTAGGGGCAGCGATAGAGGAGTGTCTATGTAACCAGTTGGGTGGGAGGAGCTATAAACAAGCTGGGTGTTGTTAGGGGCAGTGATAGGGGAGTGTCTATGTAACTAGCTGGTGGGAGGAGCTATAATGTTGCTGGGTGTTGTTAGGGGCAGTGATAGGGGAGTGTCTATGTAACTAGCTGGGTGGGAGGAGCTATAAACTAGCTGGGGGCTGTTAGGGGCAGCGATAGAGGAGTGTCTATGTAACCAGTTGGGTGGGAGGAGCTATAAACTAGCTGGGTGTTGTTAGGGGCAGTGATAGGGGAGTGTCTATGTAACTAGCTGGTGGGAGGAGCTATAATGTTGCTGGGTGTTGTTAGGGGCAGTGATAGGGGAGTGTCTATGTAACTAGCTGGTGGGAGGAGCTATAATGTTGCTGGGTGTTGTTAGGGGCAGTGATAGGGGAGTGTCTATGTAACTATCTGGTGGGAGGAGCTATAAATTAACTGAGTCTTGTTAGGTGCACTTTTAGGGGAGTGTCTATGTAACTAGCTGGGTGGGAGGAGCTATAGACTAGCTGGGCGTTGTTAGGGGCAATGATAGTGGAGTGTCTATGTAACTAGCTGGGTGGGAGGAGCTATAAACTAGCGATATGCCCCCATTGTCTAAGATGGGAATAACCCTTTAATATTAGAAATATTTACTATTCTGGCACATGGACATTTATAAATTTGGAGTATCGTAATTCCTGCTCCATATTTACACAATCATTCTGTACATGCACCAAAAAATGTATGGTGGACATTAAAAGGCAGCATTTTAAGTCCTAAAATTGTCCACTTTAAAAGTCAGATGCATTTCATTGAGCCAACGAAACCATATAAGTCTGCTGTCCCTGACGCCTGCATTACTATTATCAGTCCAGTGTTCTAAATATACCTGAGCTCCAGATTCTTGTGAGGCGTTCACGATTCCTGCGTCTCTATCACTTACATAGTTTCCAGATGATTATAGGCGCGAGTTGCCCGCCGGTTCTCAGTTGGTCCTGAATCCATGTGTCACTCTATGAAAGCGGTATAAATAGATGGCTACATAAGGAACTAATTATACTCACTGGACTGAGCCCTCTAATGCAATATATAGTGTATGTGATATTTCATTGTACTCAGAGAGGAGTTCTTCAATTTGGGCGATTACTCCGTTTTTTCTGCAGAAATAAAAGCTGGCCATAGACATTAGAGTTTATGAGCATGCCTACTGTCAGTGGTGGTGCCTGATATTACACCAATACCTACTGAAGCAACTGGCAGGTTGGGTTCAATTTGTCTAATCCTATTGTTTCTCCTCCCAAGAAAGAACTTCTGGTGCTGATTATCCCCCTTCTCCCCAAATAACTGATGTCCTGATGGTCAACAATACATGACTGGTTAGTCATGTATTGTTGACCATCAGGACATTAAGTATTTGGGGAGAAGGGGGATCTAACGCCACTTTAGAAGGCCCGTGGACTGGGAACTTAAAGTGGCCCCGGAAAAAAAAATAAAAGTGGCCCCATGTTGTAGGCACGTCCAAATTAACAGTAGCGGGGCAACACAAGTAGGCGGGGTCAACAATACCATGGTGAAAAATACCGTCCCGGCAGAACCAAATAACACAGTGTAGCACAATATACTGCCCCAAAAGCTGACCCTCTGTGGTGGCCATCAATAGCTACCATCTTCTGTCCTCTTCCTCCAGTTGTCTATGGAGCAGGGGGCTTAGGAGGTGAGGTACGGGCCACAGCAGTGAAATTCAGGAGGGTATGTGGCTGGGTACATGAGTACCTGATTCTCACAGCGTTAATTACTGTTGAGAACTCCTTATGTACCCAGTCAGCGACAGAGAGGAGGACTTGGGTGGCACCCTGGGGGCATCAGCCGATCGGGAAATTTCCCTGTAAGGTCTATGACCAATCCGCTCCTATATAGGACTCATTGAGGTCTGCATAATCTGAATGTGTGAACACTGCCTTAGCCTTCCTTTAAAGAGGTTTTGCGGTTTGCACTTAAAAAAATATTATAAGACTGTAGGGGTCTTGCTACTAGAAGCCCTAATAAGCTGTGTGTTAGCCACTAACTGTCTTGATAAAGAGGTTTTTGTACCATAGTACGTTAGAGCATAGCACTAGGACCCCTTGGCGCTAGGACAAAGAGAATGCAGCACACGCAATGCACAGCGCCCCCTTTGGATTATTTATCTGTGCTGCAGCACTCACGACCCAGTTCTCTGCACAGCACTTGTTTGGGAGTGGCAAATATAGCAGAAAATCTGCTCCCATTAGAAGAGCAATGTAACCCCCCTTATATAATGCTTATAGAGTGATATAAATGAAGGTTTCCACCATGGTTGCACAATTAAAAGAGGTTTCCTCCAGCCTGAGTCTCCTTCCTAACCACATCCTACAGCAGGCAGTAGTTGGAGGCTGGAAACAAGTGAGCGGAGGGAGAGCAGAAGCCAGTACTTCTTTGTGTTCAGTTCAGCACAGATGGGGAGGGGTAATCCTCACCCCTGCAGTGTGTGGGAAGCCCAGATAGCATTGCAGATCAACAACTGCTAGGTTGTAGCAATGTGTGTATATGCCAGCCGCAGGGCCCTGCTAGCGCACAAGTGGGCAATCAAATTGCATCCTGAATTTGCTGCATAGTAGCAATTACCAATAAACAATGCAGAGGGGGCATAATACCATGGAGGATAATAATACAGACACAATAGTAATGATTGGAAGAGGTGCTGCAGCATCCAGTGACTGTAGTTTGACCCCAGGATTGTTGTGTTGTCTGTAATCCAGGCTGTATGGATATTAATATTTAATCAGGGTTCTTAGTCCAGGTCTTGAAAATGTCCAGTACTGAGCTGATGTACAAAGGAGTCTGTAGAGGAGGTTGGGGGGTCTCTGCTGTGACACCCCTTCACTCTCCCTCTCTTGCTGCAGTTCTCTTCAGACCCTTAGTGCCTATTTTCAGTCTCTCTGCCTGTTCTGGTGTGCTAACAGCACAGCTGCCTGCCTTGATTTGTCATAATGCAGAGAGGAGAGAAAAGGGGAGCTTGTTCTGCAGCATTGCAGGTACGGAGGCACCAAAAGGACAAAAGAAGCCTGCTTTCTCCAGCAATCCAAAGGGAGGCAGAAGGAGGCAGAGGTAGCCCCTCCTCACAGAGGCAGACAGTTGTCATCTGAGGGCAAACAAAGCAGAGGCGTTCTCAGTTCAGCACCACTCCAGTGGACAGCTCCAGGAGACCTGCATTCTTGGAAAGTCAACCCTTGGAGTTTCTTAGAGGCAACCAGGGCAGCTTAGAGGGAGGGAGAGGTCTTCTAGGGGGGGAACCTGAGAGAACCGTCCCCTAATAACCCACAGACAGAGCTTGAAGCTCAACTCCACTGTGGATCAGCTACTATCCAGCCAGCAAGTTCCAGAGAAGCAGAGCACTGTTTACCTTGACACGTGTTTTCCCTTTCTATACACTTTACTCCAGGAGTTTTAGAGGAGCAGGGAAAGAGATTCAACTGCCCCCAAACTTATTGGCCAGGAATGAGCTTTCTAAGAGTGGACTTGTTCTAAGCTGGAAAGTCAATGGAGAGTGAACTGGAAGGTAGAGGACATTTCTTCTGGGATGGGGGATCTGTGTTTCTTTGTGTTGTCTTGTGTTGTGTTACTATGTTTATGTGTTTATTGAAAATTGTTAAATATTGACTGTTCTATGAGCTTTACCAGGACGGACCTTCACTGGAATGTAGACTATGAAAAGTTGACTTGGGTGCTGGAAGTCGTAGTCATGCCATGAATATATTCTCTTTGTCTTAAAGGATCTTATGTCCTGATACATTGTAGTACTTGGAGGGGGGGTAGGCATAAGAATATTTTACAGTGTAGTCTGTTAAAACACTCAGGCTCCTATCTTGTCCAGCACCTCAAGGGGCATTCTTCTTCTATTTTACAGAAGGGAATGATAAGCCCTGTTAAATATAGACCACTGTTTCCATGCAGGATGGTCAGCCGGCAGAAACTTTACAAGACAGAGCTAAAACATTAAAACCGAGAACTGGAAAAGTCAACCTGATGGCAAGTCTTTTGTTCCCATTCACTGCAGCCGAGGGGGTGTAACTGAGACCCTCTAGTAAACAAACCCTTGCAGATGATAAGCGGCAATGAATGCAGTCTCCATATAGACTTGATGTATGCCGGCTGTCTATGAAGACCATTGGTCAAGCTCTTATAGATTAACTATTGAGAAGCGCTAAATAATTTAGAGTACAAATTGCTGTAGGACAGGGGTAGTCGTACTTTGTGGAGTTAAATACACCGTGCAATCGCTAACCCTGGGGACTGCTGGGCTACAAAGAATCTATTAATGTGACTCCTGTAGGATAAGATTAGTCCAGGTATCGGTGGGAGAGTTGGTGCACCCTGGTCTACATGGTGGTGCCCTAGAATTAGGTGATGGTGTGGGGGGGGTCATTATTACTGAATGAATTTATGGAAGTTTCTTCTGTAACGCAATATTGGCTCCAAACTTCGGAGTCACACAAACCACTCACTAATACGTCTCAACATCTCAACAACTGTCTTAGGTTCCTGTTCCAAGTGTGAAGTTGAGTTTATAGACAGGATGTTTTAAGCAGTCGCATTCCAAAAGATCACAATGAAAAAAGTCAGGTCTGTTCCGAACAGGAAACTGTAAATCTGTCCTCAACAGTTCAATTTCAGCTTAATCTCTGGACTGTTCTGTGTCTGCCTTGTGTACGTGTGCATATATCTATAGAGAGATGTAGCGGTGCTGAGTTTGGACCGATTCAGTCTAGCTGAGTTTGTCACTTGGCACGATTCGTGGTGAACCCACAGTGTGTTATCTGTGGTTTTCCATAGGACTGAAGGTCAACCTACTGCATTGTCTCAGCTAATTCAGCCTCAGAGAGTTAAATGACATATTCAGCTCTGCTACATGTTTCTGTTATGATGGTTATGCAAAATGAAAGACCGCCGGGTCCGCCGCTTGAAGCACTGCGGTGATCATTGTGGCGGTCCCTGAGCATCGACTGTGTTTAAGAAAATATTAGGGATCCAAATTGCTGCATTATCTCAGGCGTTCATTCACTGTAAGCGCTGCGATGTCACATGATTCCTTCACGCTGACACATTAGCTGAAGGTGCGGGGCTTGCAGTGTGTGTGTATACGTGTGGATATATATATATATATATATCTATGTGTGTTTCAGTATACGTTGGTATACATACTGCTACTGGATTAGTCTGAGTATGTATACATATATATGTGTGTATGTTTTTCTATATAGATGTATGAGTTTCTGTATGTATCAATATTTATATACGATGCATAGGTGTGTCTTTGTATATACAGTATACGTACCTGTGATATATAATATATATGTGTGTATGTTTATGTATAGATGTGTGTATAAATCTTTGTTTCTACAGCATATATATGTACATGTATATATGTTTAATATACCTCTATATACATTTGTGTGTGTATTCATGCCCTGTACCCCCCCCCCCTTCATGTTCATTGGCTTGCATGGATTTGTGAATGGATATGTAGAAAACATGCGCTCTCTAGAACCGTGTTGCAGTCATTGAATTTTTTCTTGAATGGAAAGGGTTGAACTTGTCACACACACAGAGCAGCAAGAGGAAGACTGTATAAAGCAGCCCCTGTGCGGCACACCAGACACACTCACTGCACACAACAGATTCACATGGATATAGTCTATTTAGCCAAAACCAAATTATTCATGGAGCTGAAACCTGGCCAGAAGGCAGCGGGTGCGGAGACTTGTTGCTTGCCATTGATTTATGCCCTATAGTGCTGGCTTATCATTGATAAATATGATGTATGAGCGTTTAGTGCCAGTAAAACCGTATAAAGATGTAGCAGAGCTGATTCTGTCAATGAAAGTTGTCCTGTTGGTGGAAAGTGATAAGATAAAGTTAATGCAGTAGGGTTATCTGCAGTCCAAGGTATTGTGATATTATGATGAGTTGTGCCAAATGATGAACTCAACTCTGCTGCATCTGAGGGTTCGCTCATTACGAGAGATCGGGGAGGTATGGATTGGACTGGTGCAAGATCTGTAGGTTAAGTGGCTGTGTATACATACAGGTGAGTGTAACACAGGAGGCCAGGCTTTGTGTATCCACTGAAGACTGTATATAATGATTCCAGGGGAATAAGAAGGTAAATTTTGGGCAAAGTAAAGTTGTTAAGGCTGCGAGCTCATAATGCCTCATACGCCTGCAGTAAGACATAGCTGGGCTTGTTTTTTTCACATATAGCAGAGCGGAGTGTGTTATAATGTAGCAAACCTGAATTAGATGCATCAGAGCTGTTTTCTGTAGGCTGCTTTCACACCATCAGTGTTTGATCAGTGATTTCCATCAGTGATTGTGAGCCAAAACAAGAGTCAAAAACACTGATGGAAATCACTGATCAAACACTGACTGCAGTCTTAGATCTAGCGGTGTGTCATATTCTGTGAAGTTGAGTTTCTTAGCTTTAGTAACACCGAGTAAGATAGATGCAGTGATGCAGAGTTTTTTTAGATGTAGTAGAGCTGAGTATGTCACCCGGCTCATCTCATTATGATATCATTTTGTATTATCTGGGCAAGTGAACTTCCTGTATTATTGTTCTCATGGTTGCTCGTACACGACAGCCGCACAGAGTTAAATTGCGATTTCAGCTCTGCTACCTCTGTGTGATAATTGGAAACTATGCAAAGTGTGCAGCAGGTGTGTGTGCGAGTATCGGAGTGTAAACAGGAATGATATTCTACTTTGGGACTCTTTGAAACTGAGATACTGCAAGTAGGCGGAGCCTGTTATATATAGTCAGCGCTATAGATCAGCAGAGCCTAATGTCTTGTAATGTGGGAAGTCACCAGTCATTGTCCTGAGGATGGAGCTATGGTATAAAGGGACCATTAACCACCTGGGTGCTGCCTGGTAATGTAGATGATTTAAGCTGTACAACTAGTTGCTAGCAAACTGATCCTGTTCTTTAAGATGGATTTTACCCTACAGCAGGGTTCAGCAACCTCCGACACTCCAGCTGTTGTGAAACTACAATTCCCAGCATGCTCCACTCATTTCTATAAGAGTTCTTAACGGGCAGTGTAAGGATGCATGCTGGGAGTTATAGTTTCACAACAGCTGGAGTGCTGGATGTTGCCTCCCCCTGCCCTACAGTTTCACATAAGGTCTACCGTTATGAATAGATTATATCCCTCTTAGTTATATTTAATCAATATTTGGTTCAAAATTATGGCAATACATCTAGATAAGGTTAAATAAGCAAACCCAATATCAGTTTGCTCTGCAGTTGCAGCTATTGTTTGCTGTTATCTGTTATTTCTAGTTGGGAAGAGGCTGAGTATCTTGTTTTATTGACTTTACAGTCTATTATATACTGTATTTCCAGCTGTTATCACTATTGAGACGTTGGTGCAGCATGGAGAACAGTGGAAACTATAGATGTAGCAGAGCTGAATGTCATGTTCACATTGATAACTGGAAAATAGTGCAGTAGATTTACTGCCAGTGCTTTAGAAAACCCCAATAACATATTGTCATGTTGTTGCACATTGTATCAGCTGGCAAAGTGAGCCCTGCTGAATGTAAATGTATGTAGCAGAGGCAAGTTTGTAATTTACCCCTTTAAGAGCTATATTGTCCAAATCCCAGATCTTTGATGAGGTAACCAGTCAAATGTAGTGTTTCAATGCCTTTGCAACACTAATTTATGGTTCGCTTCGAGCCAAGTGCTTAGTAACTAGGAGGTGGTGTGTATTTCTAGGAATTATGGAGTAATTGGTGGTACTAGGGAGAGGCCCTGAAACACAAATCAATGAGTATCTGTCAAGAGCTAGCTACAGCAAGATAGCGAGTGTCCATTTAGTCAGAGGTTACTGCATAGATGTAGCAGAGCTGAATGTGTGGTCTGACTATTCTTTTAGTGCTCCTGGATTAACTCAGTAGCTTTACTTGCAGTTGACAAATAGATTGATTCTAATACCACAGCACAGCGTTCAATAACAGACTCAGCGCGGCTGTATATACAGTCTCAGCTCTGCCACATCTGTTTTGGACACTATACAGAAATGGGATAATATAATAAGATGATGATAATTTGCATTTGATGGTAAGGATCTGGAGACATCTACAAGAGACATCCTAAGACAATGTGAATTCCCTCTTAATGTCATAGTCAGGTAGACATAGTTAACTCTGCAGTTTAAAGCCTGTGAGGATGTGGGGGGTAGTAGTGGGAGCCCTCTGGTCCTGCGTGATACTACAGGTCACCTGGCTGAGATTCAGGAACTATTAGTATAGAAGACAATAATATATATCAGATCGGAGACCAGTGCTGGGTCCTTCTGTGTGGCAGAAGGGGCCCCTGAGTTTCCTCATACAGTGAACCCTGTGGAAAGGTATAGGCTTCTTTCTCTATACGTCACCTCCAGCCTTGTGTTTTCTTGAAGGCTGTCTCCACCCACAATTTAAAAGGGGTGGAGCATATGAAAGCTGCATATGGAGTTACTGCATATCCCCTTACTGACAATGATCAACCTGCAAGTCTACAGCTGCTGTGAAACTACAACTCCTAGCATGCCCTCACAGCTAAAAAAAAAAAAAGCTATCATGGTACAATGGGGGTTGGAATTGAGAATGGTGTAGGTGGAGTACTGCCTTAATTAAAGGGGTTATCCTCAGGATAGGTCATCAATATCAGATCGGTGGGGGTCCGACACCCGGAACCCCCGCCGATCAGCTGTTTGAAGTGGAAGCGCATTTAATGGGAAGACTCGTTCCCATACAAGTCTATGGGAGCAAACCTTCCCATTGAAATGAATGGGACGGTTAGGTGTAATTACACCTACTCACCACTACTTATGTTACGGCCAGCATGTAGACAGTGAAGAGGAGGCAGTGCTGGTATGGTGCGCACCTCCTCTTCAAACAGCTTATCCGAAAACCAGCACCCCTGCCGATCTGATATTGATGACCTATCCTGAGGATAGGTCATCAATAAATTTAACTTGGAGAACCCCTTTAAAAACCTCTAGAAGCACTCTACGGGTAGATGTGCTGTACTGTACAGATGGGAAGGTTCAGCCACTGCGACCCACTATGATACTAAAGTTTTAGGTCCAAATCATCAGGATCTGTGGGGAGAGAGAAGAGGACATGCTTAAGAGGTAAGAGAATGACCAACTGGCAAGTCATTTGCGATAAACCCCTTACTGAATAGCCAGGATCTGGATTCTCATTTTTGATTAAAGGGGTAATGCAGGATTTTAAAATGAATGGGCTATCCTAAGGACAGGCCATAAATATCTGATCAGCGGAGGTCCAATACCCTACACCACTACCGGTCAGTTGTCCCTGAACAGCTCAGATGCTGTAAGGGATGTAATGTTGTTGACATGTAGAGATGTGTACCAGAAGGGCTGTGTAACTTTCTACTTTAGGGCTATGTAGCTATGTACCAGGGGAGTGGTGGAGCTGTGCACCAGAGGGAGGGGTGGTGGAGCTGTGTATCAGTAGGACTGTGGAGCTGTGTACCAGAGGGGTGGCAGAGCTGTGCACCAGTAGGGCTGTAGAGCTGTGCACCAGAAGGGCTGTGGAGCTCTGTAACAGAGGGGTGGCGGAGCTCTGCACCAGAGGGAGGTGTGGTGGAGCTGTGCACTAGAGGGAGGGGTGGTGGAGCTGTACACTAGAGGGAGGGGTGGTGGAGCTGTGCACCAGAGGGAGGTGTGGTGGAGCTGTGCACTAGAGGGAGGGGTGGTGGAGCTGTACACTAGAGGGAGGGGTGGTGGAGCTGTACACCAGAGGGAGGTGTGGTGGAGCTGTGCACTAGAGGGAGGGGTGGTGGAGCTCTGCACCAGAGGGAGGTGTGGTGGAACTGTGTACCAGAGGGAGGTGTGGTGGAGCTGTGCACCAGAGGGGTGGTGGAGCTGTGCACCAGAGGGAGGTGTGGCGGAGCTGTGCACCAGAGGGAGGTGTGGTGGAGCTGTGCACCAGAGGGAGGTGTGGTGGAGCTGTGCACTAGAGGGAGGGGTGGTGGAGCTGTGCACCAGAGGGAGGTGTGGTGGAGCTGTGCACCAGAGGGAGGTGTGGTGGAGCTGTGCACCAGAGGGGTGGTGGAGCTGTGCAATAGAGGGAGGTGTGGTGGAGCTGTGCAATAGAGGGAGGTGTGGCGGAGCTGTGCACCAGAGGGAGGTGTGGTGGAGCTGTGCACCAGAGGGAGGTGTGGTGGAGCTGTGCACTAGAGGGAGGGGTGGTGGAGCTGTGCACCAGAGGGGTGGTGGAGCTGTGCACCAGAGGGGTGGTGGAGCTGTGGACCAGAGGGAGGTGTGGTGGAGCTGTGCAATAGAGGGAGGTGTGGCGGAGCTGTGCACCAGAGGGAGGTGTGGTGGAGCTGTGCACTAGAGGGAGGGGTGGTGGAGCTGTGCACCAGAGGGAGGTGTGGTGGAGCTGTGCACCAGAGGGGTGGTGGAGCTGTGGACCAGAGGGAGGTGTGGTGGAGCTGTGCAATAGAGGGAGGTGTGGTGGAGCTGTGCAATAGAGGGAGGGGTGGTGGAGTTGTGCACCAGAGGGAGGTGTGGTGGAGCTGTGCACCAGAGGGAGGTGTGGTGGAGCTGTGCACCAGAGGGAGGTGTGGTGGAGCTGTGCACTAGAGGGAGGGGTGGTGGAGCTGTGCACTAGAGGGAGGTGTGGTGGAGCTGTGTACCAGAGAGAGGTGTGGTGGAGCTGTGTACCAGAGAGAGGTGTGGTGGAGCTGTGTACCAGAGAGAGGTGTGGTGGAGCTGTGTACCAGAGAGAGGTGTGGTGGAGCTGTACACTAGAGGGAGGTGTGGTGGAGCTGTGCACTAGAGGGAGGGGTGGTGGAGCTGTGCACTAGAGGGAGGTGTGGTGGAGCTGTGCACCAGTAGGGCTGTGGAACTGTGCACCAGTAGGGCTGTGGAGCTGTGCACCAGTAGGGCGGTTGCACTGTGTATTCATCGGGCTCTCATTGGAAAATGTATTACTGGAAAATCCCACCCTTAATTCCTGTATTATTTAACTTTCCCAGAAACCCTTAGTGAATGGTAACTGACATCACTGACTTATTTCCAGTCTATTTCCAAACTATTGACCATCAACCTAAAAACACTGACCAAATGACAGCTAGTCCAGTATGCGGTGCGCAGGAGCACTGCTGATCAATAGGAGATTTTATACTTTCTTCCAAGGGGATAGATCTTCTTTTTCGAGGAAGTCTTCAGTCAGTTCCTGGACATTAGAAAAAAAGATCATTCTGCAGACCGTGATGTCTTTGTAGCTCATTATCTCCAATTAGCAGTCTCTTAATGGTGGAAGATAAAGAGCAAAGATGATGTCATGACTCTAGTAATGAATGGGTCACATGACCAGGAGCGTCGCTCTTCCCGTTGCTGCTTCGGGAGATCAGCCCTCCCCTGATGTTATTCTTCGCTCCCTGATCCACCTTTAATAACAGCTCAATAAGAACCAGGTTTACTGTCAATTTAGTGCCTGGCTGCGTTTTAACACTGTTTTAAAGAAACGCACAAGAGAATGGAACTGATTTAATTTGGTTATTTTCATATATATTGTTATAATGGGACTTTGGGTCAGTATTAGCGTGTTGATGAATCGTGTGCATCATTGCCTCCCATTGAGGATAAAAATCTGATTATAATGGGTCATTTCTGATTTATGGAAACCCTGAAGCAATAGCTTTTGCATCAAAGGTATGCCAAGGAGAGCACCCGGGCCTCAACACCTTATTTGCAGGTATTTTAGGGCATAGACATTTAATCCATTACTGATATACTGATATGTTACAAAAACTACATAAAGTCACATGAGGCAAACGTGTCTGGAAGTTTTCTGCACTGAAGATATGTGACATTATGGTGCGATCTTAAGAAATTGTTGTGGAACACTGGATTCAATGGAACACATTCAACTAAAAAGGTTTGGTGACCATTCTTTATATAAATGAGGTGTGGAAGCGAGAAATAGTTTATTTTACTTTACTTTGTTTTTTTTTGTTTTTTTGGTTGATTTTGGTTTTCTTCCAGCCTATCTTTTTGGCTTCCCCTAAAGTTAGTTCTTTTACTAGGGCTGCAAGGACACATCCATCATGAAAGCCCAAAACAGTACTGCCAAGAGGTGAAGCTGAGAGATACGATACGTTCCTTTTTAAAACTAGTTACCATACACCGTAAGTTAAGTCTGATTAGGATGGGTAATACTCAACAAGTTGGGTACTGATGGAATCCATGTGCTCCCCTTACACCTCATGGCTACAATTAAAGGGGTATTCCCATCTCACAAATGTAGTTTGTATAGTTAGATATAGCCATACCAATATTATTACTAATAGAATGTATTTATATAAAATGTACCATTTAGAACATTTGCCCATTTGTATATCCATTGTCCCACACACATCAGTCAGGCCGTTGCCCCTAGTTACGACCACCGCGGCCATGTAGTACTGGTGGTCGGCTTGCTCCTGTTCAAACCTGCTCTGAGGTAACACTCATCTGCTCAGCCATGAGCATATCCAATACAAGGATTGTCTGGCCTAATTAAAAAGTAATGGCGCGTAGCAGTGTGTTGTGTACTTAGAAAAATAAAAAGGACCTTACCCACCCTTCACAACGCCCTCCATTCCAGTGCCTCAGCTTCTGGAAGTCCCCACTGGACCAGAAGTGAGGGGACCTGTTTTTGACCATAAAACCACTGCAGCCACTCACTAGACTCAGCAGTCTGATCTGCAAGAATGTTACACTGCTAGTGACATACTTTTGCACATGTGGCTGTGATCAAGGATGGTCCCATCACTCCCTAGGGACTGTCAGGTGCCACAGTGCCACTAGTGACAAGCCACTTTTGGACACATGACCACTGAGGCTGTTGACTGACTGCAGCTCTCTTGTAATCAAGAATGGGCCCTTGTCACTCCCAGTCCAGTAGGAACTAACAGGAGCCACAGCACTGAAACAGGGGGCATTTTGAAAGGTAAGGTTTTTTGTTTGTTTTTGAAAAAAAAAAAACACTTCTGTCTAAAATTACTTTTCTGATTAGGCTGGACAACCCCTTTAAGTAACAGACCGCTGGGTTCTGTGACATTGTAAGGCCCAGCGTAGATACTTATGGCAGTCCCATCCACTTTGAGTAAGCACATGGAACATCTGATTCTGCTAAACACATGTAGATCCGGTGTCCAGTTGTCCATATCCGTTTATCCATTTAAAGGGGTATTCCCATCATAGACAATGGGGTCATATCACTAGGATATGCCCTCATTGTCTGAGATGGAACCCACCGTGAACGGAGTGGGGAACGGTTTCCCGGGTTCCAGCCACCGCCAAGCGCTTTCCCCATACAAGTGAACGGGAGCGTACTGTGCATGTGCAGCCTTCCTCCATTCATTTCTGTGGGGGTGCTGAAAATAGCCAAGAACTGACTCAGCTATTTCCATCAATCCCATAGAAATTAATGGAAATAGTGGCTGCACAATCACGGTACGTTCCCATTTATTTGTATGGGGAGAGCACTTGGCGGTGGCCAGAACCCAGGAAACCAGGGGTCCCCCAGGCACTGTTCTCTCAAAAGAGGTGGGACCTGCACCTATTAGACAATGGGGGCTTATCCTAGCGATATGCCCCATTGTCTATGATGGGACAACCCCTTTAAGTAATTTAACCTCTGTGTGGGCCCCACCTGCCAGACTCCTACCAGCTCTAAAATCAATCATTGTAAAGCCTTTTAGATATAGAAACTAGCTAATATAACTTATCTGTCACTTGTGTAATTCTGATTTTACACTCTGTGGTTTTACATGTAAGTTTGATGATTGCAAAGTCATATTTTTTTTAATGTATAACCTTTAAATGAAGAGTGTTTTTTTTAATTAAAGTATCATTTCAGCATGGAAAAATACCACTGAGATTGGCAGATGTGAAATATTGCTTTTCTGCATCCTGTTTATTATTACAATAGCCTTCGGGCACTGAAACAATTCAGTTTTTTTTATTAGAGTGAACCTTGCTATATGGATTTATCCTTCCATCACCAGCAGGCGCAGTGACAAGTAAAGCCGGCCTAATAATCAGCTCCTCTGAATCCCTGCTTCCTGGACTTCTATGAGTGGGACATGGAGTACTGCAGCCTTTTCAGTCTCAGGATCAGCGAGGGCCCCATAGGTCGGAGCCCAACAATTAAATAGTGATGGTTTACTCAAGCAATATGCTATCAGATTTGTCTGTTTTAACTGTTCCTGAATTTGTAGGATTTTAATGGAATTAGATGTTAAAACATTGATGTTGCACTGAAGGGAGCCTGGAAATTCACGGATAAATCAGACACACCGCCATGTAGGGCTATCTCAGCTGAATGTAATGTTACCTACAGTACTTTCACTTAATAATCATTTGTATCATTCTGGAGAAAACGTAGTTTTAAATCCATGTGGAGATGAGCGGTTAAGTGCCTCGAAGGCGGGCCCAAGCTACTCTGTGCACCCTTGCTCATCCTGCTTCCTCTGCCAGCCTCTCCATCTACTTCTAGAGTGATCAGGCCAGATTCCTGCATATTCATCAACTCAGTTCTCTACCTGTATATGCTAACTTTTAGCAGGCTTGTGCTTATAAACAGGAGCTAATCTGAACAAGCACATCTACAGTATAAAGCATGGTGAGGAACAGACTAGCAGTGTGATCCTCTGTTGAGATGAGCAGAATCTCCTTGTAAGCAATGTAGCTCAACAAGAGGCACTATTGTAGCACATCTACCAATATGGTCTATATGTACATGTACTATACCATGTGGATATTACTAAGGGTTTACCTTTCAGCGTTCTTGCTAATCCTTCAAGGATCAATCAAGGATGTACTGTATATAGGGCACTGAGGCACACTTTGAAAAATGGGCATTGTAGTACATAGGAAAGGGGTGCCCTTAACCCTAATTTACACCACACCTGCATTATTAGGTGGAAAAAAAACTGTTTTGACCTATTCATGAAGACCATAGCATTGCAGTCAGTGACATTCCTACCGGGAGGTTTTATGACTAACTGATAAAGGGTCAATAAGGTTCCAGAAGTGGTCTTCTCCCTCACCTTCATTGAATCTGCAGCCATGTTTTTTTACTTGATAGTGGCTTGGTTGGGTATCTTCTGTCATAGATTCACTGGCTATAATTTATGAGGCCTCATATATCAATTAGATAAATGTTCATTATAAATGTTCATTCTACTCTGACAGTTTACACATCAGTTAGGTCCACAAATTGCCTTAATAGTACCAAGATGTCAGTTCACACCAATAAAATTATAGATGTAATATACTAAATTGATTATTTTAATGGAGCTGGGGTCATAAATGAAGAGGTCACAAAATGACAATAGAAAGGAAGAAATCAGACAGAATATGTGAAGAATGCCAGAGGACCATAAACCCCTGTTGGAGCTTGGTCCAGTCTTAGATCACATCTAATCATGGAGGCTCTCTTGAAGGTTGTGCATATGCCCTATTATCCTACTGATGTTCAATGGAATATATAGAAGGAACAAACTGAGTGCCCCTTTAAAGTGCAGAATATTTCCACTCAGGATAGAAGGGCATTGTGTTGATTCTCAACTTGGCGATCTGATCAGGATCTTTGGGCCAATTTTCCACCTCCACCTTTGCTAATAATGAAGGTAGTAGGCACTTCTTGACTATAGTAGGTAAGGAGATGGGACCAAGCAAGGGCACCATAAAAGCTCTATAATTTGCTTTTATGGTGCGTACAGCCTTGCTGACATGATATAGTGCTTGTCCTATCATGTTCCTCTGGCATAGAAAGATTGAGTGAGCTGTCTGCATTGGTTACACTTGTATCCTTTGTGATAAGATTGTGTATATTTCTACTGGCCTCAGCCTTCTACAGCTCACAGTAATGCGATTTCCTGTCCTAATCAGCATCTTCACTTATTAAACTTGAGATTTATATATTGCTTTGGTGGAAACTCTACACAATATTTTGAGCGGAGATCAATATGAATATTATTAGTACATGACATAAACTCTGAAAAATATAGTTCTGCCCAATTAGTGTCCATTATTTGCACTATGGTGATTTATGATAGTTCATAAATGTAAATACTGTCAGTTACATTGTAAGTATGAATAGAAAAAGATACAAGCTCTTACAAGATACAAGTGTAGTTGACCTGTGTTGATCCAGAAGAAGTTCCTGGATGCAGTACTATGATGAACACAGTAATGGAAACCTGTCAGACCAAAACTCAGTCAGTGGTACCCGTTGGGGCCGTAATGTGACAGATCTAGTACTGCCGTAAATGCAAACACATATGTAAACCTAGTCATAGGTCTTCCTCAAGTTGTGTAATCCAGCATTTGAAGGCTTCAGAAGCCATGTATGTGATTTACATAACTAGGTCTAATCAGAAATTCCTCATGATTAATGCAAACCCCAGAAATGATCTACACTAGTAAATTTTATTTTCTACTGGGATCTCACCATCATGAAGATGATGATGTCTGGGCTTCATCATTGCTTATGGTCCATGCTAACATCATGAACATATAATTTACAAGTCTGAAGACCCACACAGAATATAGTGTTGGAATTATTGAGATTTATAATGTTCTGCCTCAAGCTAAGTTTGTATACTTAAGTTGAGCTTCAACCTTTTTCTCTACCTCCATGTTTAGGCCCTAAAAATTCCAGACCATAAGAAGGTTATGGATTGCAATCAAGTGGCCAGTTTGAGTACAAAACCATATTTGAGAGGTTGAATACTAGACAAAGAAATGTTCCTGTTTCCCACTTCAAGGTTCATCTCCTCAGTGGTGTCTAGTGATGATACCTGTAATGGTGAGGGTCCTTCATATCATTGCTGTATGTTCTGGGCAGTAGATCCCAAACCTTTTGCTGTAATGAAGGGTGTTAGGTTTAGGGTTCCTGAGCAGCATATGTTAAGAGTCAGTGACCTAACTACCCCTGCTGTTAGACAACTTGAGGCCAGCATTGAATGAGTTAAGACTGAGGCAGTAGATTCATTCTTACCATGTGGAAATGCTAATGGGAAAATTGTAATGCCGAGCCGGGCACACGGTTCTTAATTAAATTACTCTGAAGAGGTAATCTATTTTTGATTGCTTGCGGAAACAGTAATCAGTTGCAGATCATGTCTGCTTTGTCTTTGGTGTAATATATAACCAATCAGTGCACGTTGTGGCTCAGGATCGTGCATCAATAGAACTTGTTACAGCAGTAAATTGGATATTCCTAGCTTCTTATTACCTTATTACAAGTAATGTCATTAAGTTTGAGGTAACTATAAATCAGTTACTTAGGTTCTCATTGCTTAAGAAAGCCAATTCCTAAAAGAGGATGAAACTATTAATCAAGGGGCCCAATAATGAGCCAAGGAGCAAAGAGCTGTAATGAGTCTGTAGCGCTGTAGATCCCATAGAATCTCCATGGTTCAGACATGGTGGCAGCGTTTTGTTTGACAACCTCCCTGTGTTAAGATTGTGAAGGATATGCTTGTATATACCATCACCATTACTTTCGGTGAGGATCCAGTTCAGCAATGCAACCCCAATGTTCTCAGGAATGGTGGGTGTCCCAGAAGTCAGATCCCCATAAATTATAAAGTGGTAGAATATCAACAGCATCTCTTAATGAGATGAGAAAACCTCTTTAAAAGTCCACATAGGTAAACTAAAGATAAACTAACAAAACAATGGCGGAGTTATCTGTAATGGGTGGAGTCAGTGGCATACATAGAAGAAATAGCAAAGATAATAATGGATCTCCCCATTATGGTACTGGGCTTTAACACCCAAGGGTCTGCAGTTTGGGTCTTCTTGGGGTAATATCACACCCCCTTGATTGCTTATAATGCAATTCCTCTAAAGAAGAGAGTTCTACATAGGTTCTTACAAAATAGGAGCAAAGGGGAAAGGACCAACCTAGTCTGGTTTCCTCTCTCTAAGGACCACTTGACCTGCCTCTATATTATATATGTGCTTTGCTGCAGTTTAAAAGGCTTTTCACAACTGTAATATTGATGCATATCCTTGGATATCTCATCATTATCAGAGTGGTGAGGGTCCATTTCCCGTCACTGACTTTAATTAGTTATTTGAACGGGTGGCTGAGCTGCAGAACAGGCACCAGACCAGCACAGCTTCATAAACTGGGTAAGCCTCTGTAAATGTCACTGCCGAGCTGCTCCCAGTTAGTTGAATGGAAGATGTGCTGAAGGACCATTCATAGCCTCTACCCAGTGAACAAAGTTGTGGGGTTCTGCTGTCTGTTCCGGAATACAGCAGGCCTTCCATGAGTTAGACTCCCAAATATACAATATTAAGGGGGTTTTCCCGGAGTACAATATTGATGACCTTTGCTCAGGATAGGACATCAATATCTGATCCGTGGAGGTCTGACACCCAGCGCCCCTGCTGATCAGCTATTTGAAGAGGCTCCGACACTCTGGTGACTGTTGTGACCTCCTCACATCATATCAAACACAGCAACGTCTATTGGTTAGTGGTTGTGCTTGGTATTGAGGCCAATTCACTTGAATGTGAAAGTGCAGTGCCTAGGCCACGTGACCAATGAATGTGACCGCAGCCTCTTCAGACAGTTGAACCCACCAATCAGATACTAATGACCTACTGTATCCAAAGGACAGCACATTAATATTCTACTCCTGGAAAACCCCTTTAATCACCTATCCTAAAGTTTGGTTTGAAAATCGCAGATCAGATGGTGTGACATCACATTGTCACGCATGACCATAGCAGCCAGTCTCTGTAGTGATGTCACTATGGACATGTAGCTACCATGATCCTGTGAACTCATAATACAGCAGGGATCTGCAACCTTCAGCACTCCAGCTGCTGTGAAACTACAACTCCCAGCATGCACACCTACTCGGCTGATCTTGTAACTCCCATAGAAGTGAAAGGAGGATTCTGGGAGTTGTAGTTTCAGAACAGCTGGAGTGCCGGAGGTTGCTGATCCCTGACCTACAGGCTTCCAAAGAGCGGCACAGGACCTTAGAGACGGGAAAAAAGGGGAACAGGGCTAAGAGGGGTTTTCCAGGCTTTTAAGATCCTGAGAATAGGTCATCAATATCAGATCGGCGGGGGTCTGACACCCGGCGCCCCCACTGATCAGCTGTATGAAGGGAAAGTATCCTGTCTTTCTTCCTGTTTGCCACACACATAGCAGCAGCGAGCAGGAAGTGAGACAGGAGACGGCACGTGTGCACGGCGCACGCCTTCTCCTCATACAGCTGATCGCCGGATGTTGGCCCCCCACCAATCTGATATTGATGACCTATCCTGATGATAGGTCATCAGTATTAAAAGCTTGGAAAGGTAAGTATATTAGAGAGTTATCTTTATGCTATATTAGGTCCATATAATCCTATTCTAAAGAGCCAGTCATGTTTGCGTAGCTTCTTCCATTCGCGTTTTCTGAAACTGATTTGACTTTAAGAGCAAACTGCATGCTCTAGTGTATTCTCCGTTCACTTTCCTAGAATGACTATATGAACAGATGGAGTTTATAGAAGTTGGTGTCTGGTATCCCCACCTGTCCAATGTATAGTCTGCAAACCCATAACTGGGATGGCTGAACTATCTGGTTTAATCCTCTGCTCTGCAGCGCGCTGTGCTGCCTGTCTCCTGCAACATAATCTGCCCAAGTCTAGACGGGGCTGTTTAGCCTGTAATATGAAATGGTAGAGGGACTGATTAAAGCTGCCTTTGTATCGGGGCTAAGTGCTTCATCAGAAACACAGAAATATCGGTAACGCGTCCAAAGCAATTCAATCTGCCTGGAGCGGGTGCAGTACACTGAAATATTAGGACCATGGCAATGAGCGCAGTTCAGACGGGCACTTTGGAGCGGATCAGGTTACTCGTTTAACGTCTGCCTACTTGTTTATTGCGCAAAAAAACTTGAATAGACTTAATAGCAGCTGTATTGGTTGCAAGCAAAAAGAACATTATACGCTTTTAGCAGTGGTTTTCATCTAAGAAATGGCAATTCTCAACGCGCCAATGTGAAAAAGAAGCCTGAGATGATGTCCTGAGACACGTGTAGACAATGAATTGAATTCAGGAAACAGCTGATATAAATCCAGGCTAGGAAATTTACACCGAACCATTCCCCAGGACAATTGTTCTTTGTATCTTTTTTCTGTGCACTGATTTTTTATTTTTTTTAAAGTATTACCATGTAAATATTTTTGATAATTTGATCTCTAGGTGGCAACGTTTCATTGCTGAAGAACAAGTATCGAAAATGTCTCTAAAAAAAGACATAGGGCTGTGGTATCATAAGATGTAAATATAGTATTATGGAACATTTTGGGGAATGACAACCACAGCAAGATTTCACCAAAAACCAACCAGCGGCCACGTCCCTTTCATTTTAATGGGAGGCAGCGCTGAGGATCCTGGAGTGTTGGCTTGCAGAGAACAGACATGTCTCCAAGAGATCACAACCCTTTAGTATACAATACAATTATGAAAAATGTGGGTTTTTTATATATTTTATTTCTATGCTATGATATCATCTTTTGAAGTTACAAGCCTGAGGCTGCACTACTGAGAGATTTGATGATTTGAAAACTCATGAGGTCTCCATGGCAACACAATCAGAACAGGAAATGCTGTTCTCTCAGTAGTGCTGCCTCAAACTTTGGGCCTGTGACTTCAAGTGACGATATCTCAGCATAGACGTAAAACATTAAAATGCAGTTTTCACTTTTTTTGTTAACAGTAAAGGCCCTTATGTTCTATGACAGTTTGATATAATAAGTGGTTAGAGAGAGTTGAGGGTATACTATGTAACTCTCTGTACAGTGTTAATATGCTATAACTATATGCACAAGTATATGTAAATATTCCCCCAGAGCTGCAATCCTCAAGACTATACTTTATATGACATCGACATTACGTGATGGTAATGGAGGCACTTAGTAGTGATTCTCGGAGTTGTGTCCATAGGTGGTAGAGCCACTCGCTGGATCTAGATGTTAAAAAACTGAGCAGCAGCGTTCTACATGACCTTTGTATCTACAGTATCTTATATTTGTATTATATTTTAGTCTATACCAGTATAAGCTTCTGATGCCAAAAGAAAAAACTCAAATAATCTGATAATCTTCTAATGGTGGTTTTCAGCCATCGCACAGCAGACAGAATCCCATGTCAGAGCTAACATCACAGTGTCAGTGGTTATAACCTGACAGGCACATCTTTACATACTGTCAAAGCAGTGTCAGAAACAAATGTTTAATCAATATGGTGTCTTCAGAAGCAGTTTGCTACTTAACAGGAATATATTTCAGACATCTTCAGTGTTGATTGAGGCTTGTGCACTAACAGAGCCTGTCCTCATGACGGACCCTTTAAAAATTATATATATGTAAAATTTAAGATCTAGCCAACTGGCCGTATATTACCTTACTTAGACCTCCTGCACGCTACTGTATCTGTTTTGCGGTCTGCAATCATGGGTCTGCAAAATACAGATGCAGTCCGCACAGGGGTGCACCTAGACTTTCTGCTGCCTGAGGCTAAAACTGAAATGGCGCCCCAACCTCCAATGCCAATTTCTTAACCTAACCCCTTCCCTCCAGCCCAACTGTTAAAGACATACTTGGAAAACATTACATACAGGATAATACAACACCAAATACTGTGCCCACTGTGCTCCCAATACTATACTGTATAAACAGATAATCCCCCTTCCGCTGCCCCCCTCTTGCCCCTACCTGGTACTGCCTAAGGCAATCGCCTCACCTCACCTCATTGGTGGTGCACCCCTGAGTCCGTATGCATCCTGCACTTTTCGCAGGCCACATTGTGGAAATGCCCATTCTCATCCTGTTCAGCAAAACAAACAAGAGTAGGACATGTTCTATAATTTGTGGCACAGCTACATGGATGACATCCATGTGCTGTCCACATTTTTTACGGCCCCATAGAAATGAATGGGTGCGCATTCAATCCGCAAAAGATTGGATGTGTACAGAAAATACAGAAGCGTGCATTAAACCTTACTGTGGATCCACTCAAGTCAATTACATAGAGGCAAAATAGTCAGATGATACACCACAAACCCAGTTATTAGCCCATGAGGGATTGTGTGGATCCTAATCATGATCCACATCAATTTCTACATCCCAACAATGACTGTTTCATTGAGGATATTGATTTGATGCTGATTTTGGAGCTGCAAATGGCTCTATGACAACTCTGACCGGCAGAGCATAGGACAGGCAGTCTTGTCATGGTGTGAGTGTAGCAGAGGAGCTGCAGGTCAATCAGTTTCTCTACAAAGTAGGAAGGGGCTTTAAGTGCTTTTGGTTGTTTTATTTGAAGAGATCTTAAAGGATTACTTGAAGGGGTCAGTAAGGGGCAGACTCACTCCTAGACATCTGGCACTCTAGGGGAAAATTTAGGAAGCAAAATTACTTCCAGTAGTCCTGCATTGTACGGACAACCTCTCTTCATATGGACAGGCATCACTCAGCTTACCCAGACTCCTGAATGGCAGAACTGTGTTACTCATGGCCTGGTGTATGGATTCAGTTAACCTTATATTCCATAATCTGAGCTTCTTTATGACTGGGATAGGGTGTCTTTGTGACTCACTGTCTGTTTCCTCTTCCACAATATTAATGTGCTCACCAGACCCGACACCACTGATATTTTCCCTGCCAACAAAAGCACCTGCCCTAAGAATTATCCCTTCAGTGTTAGCAGTAATCTTCACGGCTGGTGCCGACATAAAGCTACTGAAATGAGCAACTGTGTCTTTCTTCTTCCTTCTTAGGATTTATTTTAGTTTGGCAAGAAAGTTTAATGAGAAACTTTCTGATATGTGAACCTTTGGGTTAGATAAATAGAAATGAGAAATGAGAATAGATAAGTTTATGGAAAATGTTGCAGCCTTGTGCTAAAATGAAAAAAGTTCAGGTTTTGCCTCTCAATCTGCACTCCATACCCAATAATGAGAAAGTAAAAATAGAATTTTAGAAATTTTTGCAAATTTATTAAAAAGGAAAGACTGAAATATTGCATGAAAATTCAGACTCTTTGCTATGACACTTGAAATTTAGTTCTGTGGTCACCTATTTCTCTTGATCATTTTTAAATGTTTCTACACCTTGGCTGGAATCCACCTGTGGTAAATTCAGTTGATTATATAGACACAGATTTAGATTTATATAGACACACACCCTTGCCTATATAAGTTCTAACAGCTGACAATACATATCAGAGCAAAAAAACTAAGCCAGGAGGAGAAAAGAACTGGAAAGGACTGCCTGTAGATCTCAGAGACAGGATTGTGTGGAGGCACAGATCTGGAGAAGGTTACAAACAATTTATGCTACACTGAATGTTCCCAAGAGCACAGTTGCCTCCATAATGCTTAAATGGCAGACGTTTGGAACAACCAGGGCTCTTTCTAGAGCTTGCTGCCCCACCATACTAAGTAATCGAGGAGAGAGTTGACAAAGAACCCAGTGGTCACTCTGGCTGAGCTTCAAAGATCCTGTGTACCAATGGGAGAAACTTCCAGAAGGTCAACCATCACTGAAAAACACCAATCTGGGCTTTATTGCAGAGTGGCAGAAAGAAAACTCTCCTTAGTAAAAGACGCATGAAAGCCCACCTGGAGTTTGCAAAACACCACCTAAAACTGTGAGAAACAAGATTATCTGGTCTGATAAAACCAGGGTTGAACATTTTGGCCTCAGTTCTAAGCATCATATCTGGAAGAACCTAGGCAATGCTCATCACCTGACCCCTACCATCCTTACAGTGAAGCATGGAGGCAGCATGCTGTGGGGGATGCAAACCTTCCAGCATCATACCCAAGAAGACTGGAGGCTGTAATCACTGCCAAAAGTGCTTCAACTAAATCCTGACTAAAGGGTCTGAAAACATATGTCAATGCAAGATTTTTTTGTTGCATGTGTACTGTGAAACTGGGTGGGGCAGAGGGCTCATACTAAGTTTTGCTATGGGACCCTACGAGATCTGTGTACACCCCTGGACAGACAGATACATTTTTGGGGGAAATAAGTGATAGATAGATAGATAGATAGATAGATAGATAGATAGATAGATAGATAGATAGATAGATAAATAGTGGATATAGACACATTTTTGGAAAATGTTTTATTTTATAGATGGTAGAGCTCACAGAGTGTAATTATTCCAGCTTCACCGCACCTTTTTGGAAAATGTAAGTGGCTGTAATTGATCTGGGTAGAGAATTATCCATTCTAACATTTCCCTGGAGGAACTTCCATTCATGACAGATTTAAATGGAACATTTCCCCTTAATAGCTGGTGAACAACCTTGGTCATTGTCACAAGTTTCCTTTCAGGAGTCAGATTTGGACATTATTTATTTTTTTCCGTAAGAGAATCTATTATGTGACGCACCAGCAAAACTTCATGTAATGGAGGCCGCAAAACAAACCTGCTCATTAAAGCTTCTCTCACTGGGTGTCCATTCTCTGCTCCCTGCAGGGGGCGCTAAGGGAGCCAGAGGAGCAGAAGAGATTCCCATGCTGAGCGTAGGATGAACACAGGGACCTTCCGTCATTCCACCCCATCTAACCTGTCACTCAAACCCTGGAAAGCTGAACTGCCAGCCAAGAATTAGGAACACGACACAAATTACCACACATGGGTCACTACGCCCGCTGAGGGCGGCTCTGCGGTTCATAAAGAACAGAGGAAGTTCAGGAACTCAATAATTAAAAGAAGCCATTTGTAACACGGCCAGGGTCTGACCTTCAATTAACTTTGCGTTTTGATGCTTCAATTACTTCTGACTGCTGTGAAATCCTTAATAAACTATGTGGGGGTGAGGGGAGTCGCTGTCCTTGAGCTGCCACTTGTTTATTAGCAGTTATCAATATTCCTCACTGTAAAGGGGCCATCAGGGAGCTCTGATATTCTTCCAAAAAAATAATAAAATCAACAGTCCATGGATTGTCCTTCTCTATATGCTGTTTCTGGAGTAGCTGGGTGACAATCAACATGACCACCAGGTCTGCATTAACCATAGGGCAAAAAGTGCAACTGACCCTGCCTTGTGTCACATAATGATGCCATGCACTAAGAAGCCCTGTGGGGCACTCTGGAGGGAATCGCATGCACTGTATCGGGGCACCTGTGGAAGGCAATCAAGGGAGAATCTGAGGCCGAGGCATTGGGTGGAGTCATCTCTTGGAGCCATCTTTGGCAAGTACTCTGAGGGCATTTGTGAAAGCTTCTCTGGAGGGCATCTATAGAAGACACTCGAACAGGAGGGCAATTATTGCAGGCAGTCTTGGGAGCATTTGTGGCAGACATTTTGGTGGGTATCCTATGCACTGTATCGGGCTGCCTTTGGTAGGTAATGAAGGGAGAATATAAGGCTGAGGTACCGTGTGGAGTCATCTCTTGGAGGCATCTGTGGCAAGTAATCTGAGGGCATCTGTGGAAGCTTCTCTGGAGGGGAGTTGTTAAGCACTGTGGAGGACATTTATGGTAGGCAGTTTTGGGAGCAGGGCCGGCCTTAGGGTAGATGGCGCCCTGTGCGAAACTTTCTCTCGGCGCCCCCCCCCATTTATATATATATATATTTACTTAAAGAAGTATGTGTGCCATCCCATCTCCATTATCCCATACAGAAAAATATAGTGACAGTACTAACGTCATACAATATAGAGCTATAAATAGAGTGTAGAGATATATAGAGTGATATAGGACTGTATAGAGAGCTATAAATACAGTACAGAGATATATAGAGTAGGACAGTATATATATATATATATATCTATCTCTACACTGTATTTATAGCTCTCTATACTGTCCTATATCACACTATATATCTCTGCATTGTATTTATAGCTTTCTAGATTGTCCTATATCACTCTATTCTCTATATATCTCTGCACTGTATTTATAGCTCTATACAGTCTGACTTTTAATACTGTCACTATATTTTCCTGTATGGGATAATGGAGATGGCACACACATAGCTGATATCACTAAACCCCTCACTGGTGTTTAATCATGTGTGAGTTATGTGTGCCATTACTTCCATCTCTATTATCCTATACAGGATGGGGCCTTAAGTATATAAAATAAGGATGGGGCCTTAAGTATATGGATGGGGCCTTAAGTATATAGTCCCGCTCCCAATTAAACCCCCCTCCCGGTCATCACGTTGTTTGGGGGCACTTACAGCAGTGCAGCCGCTAACTTTCCCCTACCACCCTCTGAGTCCTTCTGCACATGTGTGACGTCAGCCCAGGGCCGGCTCCAGGTTCAGGTGGGTCCTTGGGCGATAAAGTCTCAGAGGGCCCCCTTACAGAGTGATAACTATATGTGTATAGATAATATAGTAGATGTCCCCTGCAGTCCTTTGTAACTGTAGAGGTAACACAGTGATGGCTATCTGAGTATAGAAAATGTAGTAGTGTTACCTGCAGTCCTGTGTAAAATCACAGATAACACTAGTACTGATAATGTGGTACTACCACAGACCAGCGTCTTGGGCCCCCCTCAGACCAGCGTCTTGGGCCCCCCCTCAGACCTCAGATCAGCCCACCCAGCCACTTTAAAAAAGCATACTTACCTGTTCTGCGCTGCCGCTGCCATCAGGCTCCCCGCTCCACTGTCTTCCCTGCTGGCGCACACTATGACCTGACGCTGCACCAGGTCATAGTGCGCGTCGGCAGGGAAGACAGTGGAGCGCGGAACCTGATGGCAGCGGCAGCGCAGGACAGGTAAGTATGTTTTTTTTAAAGTGGCTGGGTGGGTTGATCTGAGGTCTGAGGGGGGGCACAAGACGCTGTACAGGAGCAGGCTGGGCCATTAAGGGGGCGCTCTGGCAGGGCGCCCCCTTAACTGGCCGGGAGTGAAGAGCCCTGTGCAACCGTACGGGTCGCACACCCCAAAGGCCGGCCCTGTTTGGGAGTATCTGTGGCAGGCACTATGGTGGACATCGTTGGCGGGCACTATGTCAGGCCCTGTTGGTTCATTTGATGCACTGGATGGGGTATCTGAGGCCAGTACACACTGTTACTGAGTTAAAAAAGGCAGTGAGAAGAAATCGTGTTATATAACATAATAATTTTAAGAGCACCATTATCTTCACTCTAGTGGGGCCATTTTAGCTCTAAAAGGGCCTGTCACCACCCAGCTTTCCTAGAATCCTAAGAAACACCCAACTGCAGCTTGGCTAGATGCTGTGTTTCACTCCTCTGTGAAGTCACTGATCCAGCAGAGGCTCGGGGAGGAGATGTGAGGAGTTGTGAATGGAGCTACTCCATCACTACAGCTGAGGAGTATCTGTTGCCAACTATATAATTAAGCAGAGCTCTATGCTTCAGTTCCAAAAGGATGGGGGGATGCTGGGAGTTGCTGCTTTTCAATTTCCTCCTTCCTTGCCGCTCTCCTTATCTCTTATATTATTAAGACGGTGAAGAAAGTAGACGAGTAACTGAAGATCTGAGAGGAAATTACAAAAATATCAGCAAATCAGACAGTATCATTCCTGTCAGAAACATAACGTACAAGAAACACAGCATCAGAACAGACAAAAGGGTTATTGGGTTATTTATTGACAAAAGATGGATGTAGCAGAGCTGAGACTAATACTGTCAATTGTCCCTGCTGTGATCACCTCCTGAAGTAGACTATTCCACAAATTCACAACTTGTAAAGAAGCCTTGTGACCTCTGAAGACAGGACCTTTTTTCATAGCAAAAGCTTTCACCATACTTTTTGTACAGACCATTTATATATTTATATCGGCCAATCATATCCTCCTCTTTTCAATAACATATAATTATGATAGTTATAAACATTTAACTAAGACCCTTTGCGCTCCTTATTAGTTTAGTCACTCTCCTTTGTACTTTTCCAGCTCCAGGGCATCCTTTATATGGACTGGTGCCCAGAACTGAACTACATATTCCAGGTGAGGCCGCCCTGCACCTAGCTTTTCTGCTGACCAAGTCAAAAATTGAAACACCCCCCCCCCCCCCCCCCCATGCCAAATTCTCACCCTAACCCTTTCCCTCCTAACATTACGTATATCACTACAGAACATACAGGGTAAGGCTACATTCACACGACAGTTGTTTTTGCGGCCTCCGATCCGCATATTTTGCGGCTCAGATGCGGACCCATTCACTTCAATGAGCACTGTGTGCTGTCCACATCCGTATGTCCGTTCCGTAGCCCCGCAAAAAATAGAACATGTCTTATTTTTGTCCATTTTGCGGACAAGGATAGGCATTGTGGATCTGCAAAAAAAACTGATGCCATACCCAACATCATCCGTTTTTTTTTTTGCGGATCCTCAATTTGCAGACCGCAAAACACAACATTTGTGTTAATGTAGCCTAATAAAGCCCCCATACCTCTTACATCCAGTGTAATACAGCGCCCCATACCTCTTACATCCAGTGTAATACAGCGCCCCTATACCTCTTACATCCAGTGACGTCTCCTCTGATGTAGATCTTCTCTTTTTCTCATCTTCTCCTTTCAGACCAGACCACCATTTTTCAGCCATTTCTCATCTCTGCAGTTTGACAGAAAAAAAATCTTAATTTACTACTTTTCCATCATCCTCCCGTCTTCTCACAAATCATCCTACCATCTCCAGTACTGTGCCACTAGTACCACACAGATAGTGCCCTTCAATAATTATTGGCACACAGTGTCCTAAAATAACTGCGCCCAGCAAATAGTGTCCCGTAATAGTGTGAACATAACGTCCCGCAGAAATAGCTGTGTTATGCTGCACCAGGGGCGGGCTGGGCCGGGGGGCAGGGGGGCATGTGCCCCCTGGGCCGGTGCTGGTAGGGCCGCCCGGTTTACAAGCCGCAAGTTTAGCAAGAAGGGGCGCACACTCAGCGCGACTATAGTTCAGCAGCCAGCGCAGCACTTCCAGCCTGCTGTCTGCTAGGTGCTGCGGCCGGCTGGTGTGCGTACTTCCCATTGACTGTGCCGCTGCTGCGACACACCCACACCATATTCACTTACTGTGGCCGTCTAGGGCCGGGTGGGATTAGGATGCTGCTTGCTTGCAGCCCTGATCCTTGATGCGCACCACCCTGTTATCTCCGCCCCTAGTAACGGTCACATGACAAACAGACTGACCCGCGCCCGCCAGTGCCGCCAGTAGGGAGTGAGACTGGGAATCGAGAGCATGAGCACCTGAGACTGGGAGAGCATTCTGATCGGTAGTAGTAAGTCTCAGTAGTGCCAGTAAGTTTGGGATTGGGCTGCTGTTTGGAAATACAATTAGACAAAGTGATTTATTGGAGTGGAGAGAAATAACAAATAATTTGCACTTTGCAGCCAGCAGGTGAGGTGCTGGTGCTTTTGGAAGGCTATGAGCATTACAAAAAGTAAAAATACAGTGCCATATAATTAAAGGGGTTGTATCATCTCAGATAGTGGGGGCATATCGCTAGGATATGCCCCCATTATCTGATAGGTGCGAGTCCCAGCTCTGTGACCCACACCTATATCAAAAGCGGAGTCTTGAAAGTCACGGAGGGCGCACCGCAGATGCACAATGGAAAGAGCTGAGCCATCAGCAGTCCCATACAAAATGAATGGAGGGCGGCTGCGGTTGCACACACGCGGTGTGCCCTCAGTGACTTTCAAGTGCGGGTCCCAGAGGTGAGACCTATCAGACAATGAGGGCATATCCTAGCGAAATGCCCCACTATCTGAGATGGTACAACTCCTTTAAGATCAGCCCTCCAATACAGTCCCATGTAAATAACATTCTCAGTAGAGATGAGCGAACGTGCTCGAAACGAGCACTGTACCGCTCGGCTCCCCTGCGCTCGCATGGGCGCAGGCACCCGCTTCCGTCCTCCTCAGGAGGGCGGAAGCAGCTGCCTGCGCCCATGCGAGCGCAGGGGAGCCAAGCGGTACAGTGCTTGTTTCGAGCACGTTCGCTCATCTCTAATTCTCAGTCCCCTTCTGTCAGCTCCTCCAACATACAGGCCCTTGTAAATAACAACTGGCCCTTGAACATACAATGCCAGAAGCAAAGTGTACATGAGATTTACCTAATCTCATATACTTTGCTGGCATTGTGATACGCTGCAGCTTTTCCACATGAGAATCTGTGTAGAAAAAACGGACGTAATCTGCAATGTGTACAGGTAGACTAAGGCTACATGCACACAACATGTGAGGAACTTTTTTTTAACGGCCATCACACGTCCGTTTTAAGAACAATGACATTCTATGGGGTTATTCACACAGCAGTTTTTTTGACAGCCAGTGAATAACAGACGTAAAAAAAATACTGTTCTATCTTGCCCGTTTTTCACTGACAAACTGCCCATTTTTAACATCTGTTTCTCAGAAAGGCATCAGTGAAAAAAATGTCAGTTAAAAATGGACAGTTTTTCTATTTTTAATTGACTTTTTTTTCACTTTCGTGTGCAGGTAGCCTAAGGACAATGAAAAAAACATCCTTTAATACACATAAAATGTCAGTTTTTAAAGTCCGATTTTTCACTTATGCCTTTCTGAGAAATGGATCCTAAAAAACAGTCTCTTCAATTGTATGGGGGCAGTTGGTGAGTGAAAACAGACATGATAGAAAATGTTCTATTTTATCATGAATAAACCCATAGTCTACGATTGTTCTGAAAACGGATGTGTGACGGACATTCCTCACATGTCCTTTTTTCACTGTTGTGTGAATGTAGCCTTAGGCTAGTCAATGCAAGCCAGGGGCTTATGAACCCACAGCGGTCCAAGAGCAGTGCTCTGAATGGACTATGCTGTAGTGGTCATCTGTATTTAATTGTATACTGTATGTACAGCTGGTATACAGTAAGTTAAACATGTTCTTGTATGTAGTGATATGGAGCATGCTGGTATAACCCGGGTATCTCCTGTATATAATTATATATGTACAGCTGGTATAAGTTATACGTCTTCTTGTATATAGTGATATGGACCATGCTGGTATAACCTGGGCATCTCCTGTATATAATTATATATGTACAGCTGGTATAAGTTATACGTCTTCTTGTATATAGTGATATGGACCATGCCGGTATAACCTGGGTATCTCCTGTATATAATTATATATGTACAGCTGGTATAAGTTATACATCTTCTGTATATAGTGATATGGAGCATGCTGGTATAACCTGGGTATCTCCTGTATATAATTATATATGTACAGCTGGTATAAGTTATACATCTTGTATATAGTCATATGGAGCATGCTGGTATAACCTGGGTATCTCCGGTATATAATTATATATGTACAGCTGGTATAAGTTATACATCTTCTTGTATATAGTCATATGGACCATGCCGGTATAACCTGGGTATCTCCTGTATAAAATTATATATGTACAGCTGGTATAAATTATACATCTTTTTGTATATAGTGATATGGAACATGCTGGTATAACCTTGGTATCTCTTGTATATATTTATATATGTACAGCATTTACCGATACCGCCTTTATATGGTAGGTTGAGTTAAACAGGTTAATGGTGGGCCGCTACACATGGGCCAGTGCTGGGTGCTTGCCTCCCAGGCTAAAATTTGCCAGCCAGCCACTGTGCTGCACTGTGCCAGGGTGCCCCCCTCAGTAATAGTGCTCCTCAAAGTCCCAACTAATAATTCTCTGCCAGAGTGCACTTGTTAGTAATAGTGACCCCAACAGTACTAATGTCCCCACTGTGCCCCGGAAGTAATAATGCTTCCATAGTGCCCATACTAATAATCATGTTCCCCAAAGAACCCCAGTAGCAATAATTCTCCTTATAATGTGACAGTACAAAAATGCCCCTTCATGAGTGCCAGTGCAACCCCCCCACCTTTAGTGCCCCCAGTTGAACTAATGTCCCCATAGTGCCCCCATAATGTGCCAGTATAAAATACCCCTATATAGTGCCCTCAGTAAATGCCTCCATAGTGCTCCTCTCCCCCTACCTCATAGTGCCACCATAATGTACCAGTATAAAATGCCCCTACATAGTGCCCCAGTAGATGCCCTCAGTGTCTCCCATAATATTCAAGTATAAAATACCCCTTCTTAGTGCCCCCCGTAGATGCCCCAATAGTACCCGCCATAATGTGTCCCAGTATAAAATGCCTCTATACAGATCCCGCCATATAAAATACCCCTTCTTTGTGGCCTCAGTAGATGCCCCATAGTGCCCCCCAATAATGTGCCAGTAAGAAGTGCCCCAAATAATGTGCCAGTAAGAAGAGCCCCAATAGTGCCCCAATAATGTGCCAGTAAGGAGTGCCCCCAATAATGAGCCAGTAAGGAGTGCCCCCAATAATGTGCCAGTAAGAAGTGCCCCCAATAATGTGTCAGTAAGAAGTGCCCCAATAATGTGCCAGTAAGAAGTGCCCCCATAGTGCCCCCCAATAATGTGCCAGTAAGAAGTGCCCCCATAGTGCCCCCCAATAATGTGCCAGCTAGACGTGCCCCCAAAATTTCCCCCCATTAATGTGCCAGTAAGAAGTGCTCCCCCCCATTGATACCCCCCAAAATCATGTGCCAGTAAAAAGTGTCCCACCCCCATAGATGCCCCCCAAATCATGTGCCAGTAAGAAGTTCCCCCATAGCACTCCGGTCCGTAATTGCACCATATAAAAAAAAATTAACACTTATGCTTACCTCCATGTAGCTTTCAGCAATGCGATGCAGGCCTCTTCTGGTCTGTGTCCCGCGATGACGTCATCGCCCCACCTGCGCCGGCCTCTGATAGGCTGCAGGCACTAGGCCTGCAGCCTATCAGATGAAAGGGGAAGGGAGACGCCTCTCCCTCCCCTGCTCCGCCGCAGTACTATTCATCTGTATCACTGTCCTCTGGGCCCCCCTGGCTTAGGGGCCCGGTCGCAACTGCGACCGCTGCATCCCCTATAGCTACGCCACTGCCAGCAGGACATGTGGTGTGGATTTTGGAGAGCTGCAATATTCCATTTTTTTTCTGTAGACTTTCACAGTGGATTTCACTCTTCGCAATGCATAGGGTGGTAAATCCACAGCAAAATTCATTCAGCTCTCATTCCCATAAATTTCTCAGGATGCCTCCGTGAGAAATGGATGATAGACAGATAGATATGAAATAGATGGATAGATAGATAGATAGATGTCAGTGTTGTGTGGTTGTCACCAGCTGCCTGCTGTAGATGAAAGCTTGTCCAGCTATAAAAGTTTTTGCAGGCCATATGTGTCTGGTAATTGATATGTCTTTTGGCCTCTGACATGGAATGTAAAATGAAATAGTTTTTCACACTTCAGAGTTTTATTTTTACACCAGTCACAAAGCCCCGAGATGGAAACTTCTGCCTGTTCTTTCCACGATGAGCTGCATGTATGAGCCAAAACCCAAACGGAGCCCCTCTATTATAGTCATGTTTGCTAAAATGAAAGAAACTAGAGGCCTCTGCATCCTCAACACATCCACCTTACCCTGATACCAGGAGGTAGATACTTCAAAAAGACAACCACTGTCAATATGCCTGATTAAACCCTATTGGGGAACATAGACGCCTCTCCAGATCTACTTTTGGCAGACCTTACTGAAGGCTCGGCCTGTCTACCCTTTGAACGTACTGCCAATTACTTGAATGGGTGGTATATGGTGCCAAGCGTGCTTCAGGGAAATGAACAGGAAATGCAGGGGGTAAATGCAAAGGGCACCTAAGTGTATATAGACCACAAGTTGAAGGTGGGTGTAGGAAGACTCTCAAAGTGAGCAAAAGGAGGGCAATCATTTATGATAAGTTCCCCTCCACACACGCAGACACTTTTTGAAAAGTTAAAGAAGCACTCCCACAAAAATCTTTATTTTCTGACCAGTTAGAAAAGTCCATGGTGTAAATTGTAGTGAAGGTAATATTACCAGTGACTGTATTTGTGAGTTATAACCTCCCTTCTGATCCTCAGCTGTGTCATGTGACCAACACTCTGATCTGCAACTGACACAGGACAGGATGTCAGTTACTTCTCTATTCATTCCTATGAGACTGAGACTCCCATAGGAATACATAGAAAAACTGGCTTCCTGTCCACACATAAGGTGCTGTGTTATTTGGAAAGTCAGAGTGCTGGTCGCATGACACAGCTGAGGGTCAGAAGGGAAGTTATAACTTACAAATGCATCATGTACTTTTCTAACAGGTCAGAGAATAAAAAAATTAGTGGGAGTGTTTCTTTAACGTAAAGATGTAAAGTTAAATGACTCTAGGTTGGATTTCTGTACAGCACTATGGGATATGTTGGAACTATGTAAACAGTAATCATCATAACTGAAGTGTCTATATGAGCATTAACCATATAAATCATAGTAAATAGCAGAAGTTAAGACCTACAGATTATTAACCCCTGCAGTTTCCCCAGGAATGGCTTCCAAGCACCTGGCAGCTTACAGGCACCCGTTGTGGGCTAGGCATTGTTATCTTTGACACAGGGATGATGTGAGGAAAGGGGCCGTCCCGGTGATGTCAGTCAGATGTCAGTCTCTGCAGAGGACGTGCTGTGCATGATAATTCAGCTGGAGGAGGAGGTGACATCATCTCCACTGCACCAGACTGCAGCATCAACACAACAAAGCCGCTCACAGAAATACAACTGGATGTTTGCACTGAGCATCGCTTTATGGCCGCTTGCCCATCAATCTATCAGTCAGGTTCACTGGGAGGCAGCTAATGGGCCAATATCTGCATGTAGACGTTGGCCATTAGTGAGCAGTTCAGCATTTTGCACACTTGGCTGATACTTTTATTCAATTATGAATTTTCTCCATGATCATTTGATCAAGGACATCATCCTCATAGAAAAGCAGACTGTAGGTTCTCTTTGTAGTCATGCTTTTGAAATTTACTAAATAATTCTATTGTTTTTGTAACCACATTGATTAAATATAAATTTTATGCTTTTCTAATAAAATAAGTCATTTAATAATTGTAATTTTAATAATTTTATTATATTGTATGTATTTTTATCAGTTTTGCTTTGCTTACTAAGTGAATATATATGAATTCTCTATCATCCATAATGGTGTGACTCTACATATGAACCACGACTGCCCAAAGTTTAAAGGGGGAAATATATTAAAGGGGTTTTCCGGAACTTCAGTACTGATGGACCTCAGGATAGGTCACTGATATCAGATTGGTGTGGATATGACTCCCATCATTCTCACCAATCACCTATTGGAAGAGGCTGCAGCACACCGGTGAGTGCTGCGGCCTCTTTCTAGTCCAGTGACGTCACATTCATCAGTCATATGGTCTAGGCGCAACTCTGTTCCTTTCAAGTGAATGGTCCTGGGCTGCAGTACCATGGACAGGCGCTATACAATGTACAGAGTTGTGCTTTGTATACTATGAGGAGTTGCAGTGCTCACTGGAGTGCCGCAGCTTCTTCCAAAAGCTGATCAGCGGAGGTGCTGGGAGCCAGACCCCCACCTATGAGATATTGATGACCTACATGCTGTCAATATTGAACTTCTGGAAAACCCCTTTAAGACCGGCATTTCATACACCAGTCTTAATAAGAAGTGATCTAAAGTAAGATGCAACATATTTATTAAGAGGCACAGGCGGCCCTCCAGTTCAAGAAAACAAATTCACTGGTGGGCAAATGCAACACTTACATGGTGATCCCTTTCCATCTTTTCAACTGCAGATCCACAGATTCCCACACTCCTCTTCTATCATCCAAGATGGCTGAACGTCTTCTCCTTATGCACACTGTACATTTGGTAGTCTAAGACACTCCCTGCTTGTGCAAACCTGCCATCGGATTGGCCAGACAGCTGGAAGTGTCTTGGACTACCAAATGTACGCAGTCTGAGAAGCAGTGCGGCCATCTTGGTTGACAGTAGAAGAGCCAGGATATTGGTGGATTTGCAGATCAAACATGTAAAGAAGGTCACCATATAAATGTACGGTTTCCCAGTTAATGGGATTTTTTTTCCCCTTGAACTGGAGGGTCGCTTTAAGAGACCTGTGCCTCTTAATAAATATGTTGCATCTTACTTCTGCTCACTTCTTATTAAGACTGGTGTAGGAAACCGCGATCTTAAAGGGACTCTGTCACCAGTGTTAGGGTCCATTCACACGTCCGTATGTTTTAATCCCATTCATTTCAATGGCTCCGCAAAAAATGCGGACAGCACTCTGTGTGCTGTCCGCATCCGTTGTTCCGTTCCGTTATGCGGATCCGCAAATAAGGTAGAGCTTGTCCTACTTTTGTCCGCATTATGCGGTCCGTGGTCCCGTTGTAGTCAATGGGTCAGCAAAAAATGCGGAAGATATGTGGAATGCGACAATATGTCATCCGCATGTCATCCGCAATTGCGGATCCGTTTCCAGGAAATAGAAAGAAATTCCCTACCAACATATATTCCTCCTTCTGTTTTTTTGCGGAAAAACGGAACGGATGCAGATGTACAATTGGTAAAAATGGAAGGTTTTTGCGGAAACACGGATCCGCAAAAAACAGAATGAAAATCTGGAAAAGAAAAATACTGACGTGTGAATGGACCCTTAGGCTTCCGTGTCCGTTCCATTTTTTTAGCGGACCGTATGCGGAACCATTCATTTCAATGGGTCCGCAAAAAAAACGGAAGGTACTCCGTGTGCATTCCATTTCCGTATGTCCGTATTTCTGTTCCGCACAAAAGATAGAACATGTCCTATTCTTGTACGTTTTGCTGACAAGGATAGGCATTGTTACAATGGATCCGCAAAAAAAACGGATGCCATACGGAACGTCATCCTTTTTTTTTTTTGCGGACCGCAAAACACATACGGTCGTGTGAATGAAGCCGTATTCTAACGGCTCCAGAGTAGGCCAATGAGTCCTGATATTCATGAGCTTCTGGCTTTCTCCGCCCCCTGAAGCCGACTGACAGGTTTTTTTTCCACGTAGCAGCAGGGAGGAGGTGAAAGCCAGGAGCTCATGAATATTCAGGACTCATCAGCATGTGCTGGAGCTGTTCAGTTCAAGATGTTACCAAACGGCTGGGTCGATTAAAGAAAGTGACCCAGAATTTTGCTAAGGAGATCTGTCACTAGTTTATGTTGCTCTTAGTTAGGACGCCATAAAACTGGTGAAGATTCCCTTTAAAGGGGTTTTCCAGGCGTTTGATATTGATGAACCAAAGAGTCGCGTTAATAAATTTGTTACATGTTCTGGTCGTCTGTGCCCTGGGAATCAAATCTATGGCAGCTATGAGCTGGCATAGATTTCAGCTATAATTTACCACAGAGGCCACTCCCCCTTCAGGAAACTTGCAACAGTGGATGAATTCATCATCGGGGGTATGATATGTCAGACCCTGCCGATCAGATAGTGATGGCCTACCCTGAGAACTCCTTTAATGAGAATTAGTACCAATCTAAGTTGAAGAGTGTTGTTGCTTTCTTTTGGGGAATTTGAGGATAGGACTGCTTGGTCAAGGTCCATTAGGCGTGCAAAAACAAACGGAACGCGACAGCAAACACAAATAACAAAGTAAGTACAATAATGCCATACTCACTATAGAAAATATACTAATGCTAATGCTACGTTATAAATGTGAGATTCTTGGCAAATACATTTTGTACAAAATCATTTGTGCCTGTCCGCCAGCGTCAAGGCAATCTATTTAGGACAGGACACTAAATACCACCTCCGCTGGTGCCATACTGGCCTCCGTTAAATTTAGGGAATGCAGGTTCCACATGCATGCTGAGCCGACACTGAATTATACCTCTTTTGGTGCCACAGTGACCTCCATTAAAGAGGCTCTGTCACCAGGATCAACCCTATTAAACTAGATATACTGCCTGGTAGGGCTCATCATGCTGATTAAAACAATATCTTTCTTTTGTCTATATGATAAACAGCTGCAGAGAAATCAGAGGTTTTATTTATATGCAAATGAGCAATTGGAGCACCAAGAGGCGGGGCTGAATCATCTGAGCACTGCTATACAACACCCCCTATGCTCTGCACACTCCCCCCTCCCCTTGATTGACAGGGCTAGACATCAGACTGTGGGCAGAGCACTGCAGGTGTTACATAGCAGTGTTTAGAATATTCAGCCCCGCCTCTTGGTGCTCCAATTGCTCATTTGCATATGAATACAACCTCTGATTTCTCTGCAGCTGTTTATCATACAGACAAAAGAAAGGTACAGTTTTAATCAGGATGATGAGCCCTAACGGGCAGTATGTCTGGTTTAATAGGGTTGATCCTGGTGACAGAGCCTCTTTAGATTCAGGGAATGCAGGTTCCACATGACTGCTGAGCCCCACCTATATTATACCTCTGCTGGTGCTATACTGGTCTCCATTAAATTCAGGGAGAGCAGGCTACAGCTTTATACTTGCACTAATTAAAATCAGCCTATGGGGTAGACATTAGGCGTGTGCCTGCTGGACATCTGAACACATTGCGGCTTGTTTCTTTTCTACTTCAATTGTTTTCTATGCTAGAGATCAATATATAATATTATTAGATATACTGTATGGATACATACAGAGAAACACTCCATTTGTCTTATGTGCTAGAGATCAATATCCACCTCTTATGTTTTCATACAGTATGTGCACTGTACTATTTCTCTCTTCAGCTATCTCTTATGGGTTTCTTTTAGATAAATGTTTACAGGGTACTAACATCATCCTTTGGACTATTTTACCCACTGCGTACCCCTGCTAAAAAAAAGAACACTTGAGAATGAGAATTGTATTTTCTTCCATCTCTAGATAACCAGTTTAGAATGTCAATTCTGGAACGGTTGGAGCAGATGGAGAGAAGAATGGCTGAGATGACCAGTTCCCAGCAGCACAAGCAAAGTGTGGGTGGAGGCAATGGAGGTGGAGCTAACAGTGGAGGGAGCCAAGCACAGGTAAAATGCATAAAAAAGTACTCTAGGATCCTGACGGTGGAGAAAGGATTTCATGTTCTCTGTAATCTATATGGAGCTTCTTTCTGTGCTCATCATTGCTGTAAAATTTACTATAATACTCCCTCTACTGTATGTAGAACAATATTACTACTATAATAGTGCATATAAAAATGTAACCATAATAATATTACTCCATGTGTACAAGAATATAACTACTATAATACTGTCCCCTATGTACAGGAATATAACTACTATAATACTGCCTCCTATGTACAAGAATATAACTACTATAATACTGACTCCTATGTACAAGAATATAACTACTATAAAACTGTCTCCTATGTACAAGAATATAACTACTATAATACTGCCTCCTATGTACAAGAATATAACTACTATAATACTGCCTCCTATGTACAAGAATATAACTACTATAATACTGCCTCCTATGTACAAGAACATAACTACTATAATACTGCCTCCTATGTCCAAGAATATAACTACTATAATAGTGCCCCTATTTAAAAGAATGTAATAACTATTAAATTGTCCCCTATATACAAGAATATAACTGTTAAAATATTACCCCCTAAGTACAAGAACATAACTATTATAATACTGCCTGGTATGTATAATAATACAAATACTTTAATACTGCCCTGTATACGGTACAAGAATATAACTACTATAATACTGTCCCTATCTACAAGAATGTCAGTACTATAATAATGTCCATATGTACAAGAATAAAACTACTATAATATTGCCCCTCGTATACAGAAATATAACTACTATAATACTATCCCTATGTACAAAAATATTACTACTATAATAATGTTCTCTATGTACAATAATATAACGGCTATAATACTATGTTCAAGAATATAACTAATATAATACTGCCCCCTATGTACAAGAATATAACTACTATAATACTGCTCCTATGTACAAGAATATGACTACTATAATACCACCCCTATGTTCAAGAATATAACTACTGTAATACTGTCCCCTATGTACAATAATATAACTACTATAATATTGCCTCCTATGTACAAGAATACAACTACTATAATACTGCCTCCTGTGTATAAGAATATAAGTACTATAATACTGCCTCATGTGTACAAGAATATAACTATTATAATACTGCCCCCTATGTACAATAATATAACTAATATAATACTGCTCCCTATGTACAATAATATAACTACTATAATACTGCCCCCTATGTATAAGAATATAAGTACTATAGTACTGCCTCCTATGTACAAGAATATAACTAATATAATACTGCTTCCTATGTACAATAATATAACTACCATAATACTGCCCCTATGTTCAAGAATATAACTACTATAATACTTTCCCCTATGTACAATAATATAACTACTATAATACTGCTCCTATGTACAAAAATATAACTACTATAATACTCCTCATATGTACAAGAATATAACTACTATAATACTGCTCCTATGTACAAGAATATAACTACTATAATACTGCCCCTATGTACAAGAATATAAGTACTATAATACTGCTCCCTATGTACAATAATATAACTACTATAATACTGCCTCCTATGTTCAAGAATATAACTACTATAATACTCCTCCTATGTACAATAATATAACTACTATAATACTGCTCCTATGTACAAGAATATAACTACTATAATACTGCTCCCTATGTACAAGAATATAACTACTATAGTTCTGCTCCTACAGTATGTACAAGAATATAACTACTACAAAAACTGTATCCTATGTATAAGATTATAACTACTATAATACTGTATCCTATGTACAAGAATATAACTACTATAATACTGCCTCCTATGTACAAGAATATAACTACTATAATACTGCCTCCTATGTACAAGAATATAACTACTATAATACTGTCTCTATATACAAGACAATAACTACTATAATACTGCTCTATGCATAAAAATATAACTGCTATAATACAGCTCACTGTGTTGCATATACCAACTTTAATATAGCCCCTATGTACAATAATCTAGCTGCTATACTACTGATAATAAAAGGATAGGAATATGTTACTGAATTTCTGTGACCATGTCTATAAAGTATACACTTTGACCACTCATAATGACATTTTTTGTGTTTTGCTCAGTGTGCCGCTGGGCCTGGCTCAATAGGAAGCTGTTTTGAGAGTCGGGTGGTGGTTGTGTGTGAGAAGATGATGGGCCGGGCCTGTTGGGCAAAATCCAAGCACCTGATTCATTCCAAAACGTTCAGAGGAATGACCCTGCTTCACCTCGCTGCTGCACAAGGATATGCCACCCTCATCCAGACACTTATCAAGTGGAGGTAACTAAGATGGGCCAAGACTCCTGTAAAGTAACCTGGAATATACAAATCAAAGATATCTTATATGCAGGGTGAATGTACCGTTCAGACGGGGGGGGGGGGGGGGTCTCTTGGGGGTGGTTATATAGTCATTCTAGTTAAATTACACAAGGGACAACTGATATTAACTAGAATAGGATCACTATATCATCCACATACCAAGAGCTATCAATGCTTGTAACCTTGTAGTAGGGTCTGTAGTGCAAGTACTGCCACCTAGAGGTATAATGTGAAGGTGCTCGTTTATTGCATGCTGTGGAAGAACGATGGCAATAACATAACGTGTCAACCTTTACAATGGTTTTTTTGTACACAAAGTAAGTAATTAATACAATTTCTTGTTTTATAATGTCTCATTTTCTTCAACTATGTTGTCTATAGCTTTAACCTAAAAATATTGCCAGTAAAAGGAAAACTACTCTAGTACTCCACAAGAAATTATGTGGGAGATTTATTACAAGTTGTGTAAATGAAAACTGGATTCGTTGCTCATAGCAGCCAATCAGATTCCTCCTTTCATTTTCCAAAGGAGCTCTGAAAAATGAGAGGTGGAATCTGATTGGTTGCTGTAAGCAAATAACCGTGTTTTCTTTACATTGGTTTTGATAAATCTACCCAGCTTTGTTCACTTTTATTGGTTTCCATAGACAGTAGCACCTATTAACCAACTTCAGTAACATAGTAACATAGTTTATAAGTCTGAAAAAAAGACATCTGTCCATCCAGATCGGCCTGTTATCCTACAAGTTGATCCAGAGGAAGGCAAAAAACCCCTGTGAGGTAGAAGCCAATTTTCCTCACTTTAGGGGAAAAAAATTCCTTCCTGACTCCAATCAGGCAATCAGAATAACTCCCTGGATCAACGACCCCTCTCTAGTAACTATAACCTGTAATATTATTACCCTCCAGAAATACATCCAGGCCCCTCTTGAACTCTTTTAGTGAACTTACCATCACCAGCTCCTCAGGCAGAGAGTTCCATAGTCTTACTGCTCTTACTGTAAAGAATCTTCTATGCTTGTGTAGAAACCTTCTTTCCTCCTCATCACAGTCACAGTCCTGGGGATAAATAGATGATGGGAGAGATCTCTGTACTGACCCCTGATATATTTATACATAATTATTAGATTCTCCTTCGGTCGTCTTTTTTCTAAAGTAAATAACCCTAATTTTGATAATCTTTCTGGGTACTGTAGTCCGCCCATTCCAGTTATTACTTTAGTTGCCCTCCTCTGAATGCTCTCCAGCTCTGCTATGTCTGCCTTGTTCACAGGAGCCCAGAACTGTACACAGTACTCCATGTGTGGTCTGACTAGTGATTTGTAGGTGGTCTTTACCAAAAGTCAAGGTAAACGTGGACATCTGCTGGAATTTAAAGGGTTATCCCATGATTAATGTGAAAATCATATAGTACAGGACAATCTCTTTCTAACAAAAGCTGTTAGAACCAGCCCTGTACCTCACATGGATCCAGAGATCTCCCCATTTATTGCTCTGCCAGATTTATATCAAGCTGACAGCTCAGGAGGCTTGTCCATTCTGTTGTAGCTCTCTTCCAATTGCAACTCAGGAGGCAGTAGAAGAATGAAACTGAGCATGTGCGGCTATCTCAGTGAGCAGGTCAAAGAAATAAGAAATAAAATAAACAGCAGGTGGCGCTATAAAGATACATTTCATTGAATAACTCAATGGCTATGCAAAATTTTTAATTACATGTAATTACAAAAGTATTCCGATCCGGGTGCTGGTTTGAAAACTGTAAAATATTTTTCATGGGACAACCCCTTTAAGGTGGATTTGTAGTATTTTGAAACATTCCCAAAACCCCTTGTGGGTCATGATTACCTTCTAGAGGGGGGTCCTCTGCTTGTTAGCTAAAAGCTGATCCAGAACAGAGCTTGACATGAAGGTCACTGTAAGTAATAGGTGGCATCGATACTGTACATAAATTACTGGGGTGAAAGCAGCAAATAAAACCCCAGATAGTTTTTTAGAGGATGACCCCCCCCGGTATCAGAGGGCTTGGCATGTTTGGTTATATTAGAAGAGACATCCTCAGAGAACTCTCCTGTTATAATTGTCAATAACCATAAGTAATGGGATTTTCCATCTCTGTCTATAGGACAAAGCATGCTGACAGCATTGATCTGGAACTGGAGGTCGATCCTTTAAATGTTGATCATTTCTCATGTACTCCTCTGGTAAGAGCACAAACCCTAAGCTGCACCTATATCTATCTGTCTTATGCCTCATTCACACTTGCAGCACCTCAATCCCGGCAATAGCACAGAATTCCCATTCACTACAATGCAATGACCACCACGTAGAGTGTGATCCTGACCCCATCTTATGCTCTCTTGTTTCCCAGATGTGGGCCTGTGCACTGGGTCACACCGAAGCTGCAGTAGTGCTGTATAAGTGGGACCGACGGGCGATCTCCATCCCTGACTCTCTTGGCAGACTTCCTCTGTCCATCGCCCGTTCCCGGGGCCATGTGAAGCTTGCAGAGTGTCTAGAACAGTTACAAAGGGAAGAACAGTCTCAACTGGGGCAAAGTGCACAATTACAATGCCCCCCTGGTGCGGGGGCCAGTGCCGACAGCTGGTTAAACCAGTGGCAGAGTGAGGCCATCAACCCACAGGAGACTCAGAAGGGCGTCACAATTATTTCAAATGCCAATGCAGGTAAGAATGAGGAGAAGGAAATGGCAAAGGATGAGAAGCCAAAAAGCAAAAAGTTTTTTTTTTCTGCAACGAATTTGATGAGGCTCCTTGAACCTCAAGCTGTTTTCACTGGGGGAAGTTTCATTTGGTCTTACATTTACCCTGCAGCGGCCTCTGCTGGGGAATTCTAGTATGGCATGTCAGGTAATAGAAGGAGCCGCTCGGTCTTCAAGAGTAGAAGGCACTTTAACTTAGTGGCTTTCTGCTCTCACTCGTGGAGGGGAGCACCAAGCAAGAAAACCTTATACGACATATGGACAGGGTTTATGTTAATGATTTTGGCACAAATCTGCCTAGTAATACAAAGCAGTGCTGTATCTCTGGGCACACTGGTCACTCAGACGTCTGGGAAAGCTGAGCAGGAACCCAATTGAAGTGGCAGCCATTGTGGTTTGCTTCAAGATGCCCGCTGTAGTTTTACCAGGACTATATGAAGTTTAGTAGATGCTCCCAGTTACAAAGGATCAGCAATGTGTCACATATTTATGGGCGGCATGACTATACCGAGCCCACAGAACAATATCTGCAGAGTTTCTGCCACCATTCAGGCATCAAAACATTATCTTTATGGGTAGCAGTAAAATGGAAATGGAAAATATAAAGCTGTTATCTTGAAAAGAAAAATGGCAAGTTAGAAATTCTGCTTAATTACCTTATAGAGTTTGATTAATCTTTTCATTCCGAGTCAACAAAATAGTCTCTAAGAAACTGTAATGAGGATGTGAGAGTCTACAAGAAATTGTCTCATGATTTCTTGATACTGAGGCATTATAAAATGTAGTAGGTAGATGGATATGAGACAGATGGATGGATAGATAGATAGATAGATAGATAGATAGATAGATAGATAGATAGATAGAATGGATAATTTATTCATTTTAATACATCTTTGTTCATTTTTTACAGAATTGAGAAGACCAAGATCAGAGCCCTCTAATTACTACAGTAGTGAAAATCCTAAAGATTACCCAGCTGCTAAAAAACACAAGTTGAACCCTGAATATTTCCAGGTTAGGCAGGAGAAGGTTATTGCTACAGCTCTAAGCCTGGAGCAGTCAACCATCAGGAAGCAAAGCTCCAGCTCCAAGCAGCCAATGACCGAATCTACCCACGGGGAGGAAATGCACCACTTTGCCAGAGACCTTCCTCAACGTACCCCAGATACCTCCGGATACAGAGCAGGACTGAAGTGGAACCAGAAGGAGTTCTACATGGGGCAGGTCACAGGAACATCGAAGGCTTCAGGACTGGGGAAGGATATTGTGGGGCATAGGCTGCGCCAGAGGGAACAGATGAGCGTCTTAATGATGTCTGAGAGGGAAATGGTGGATGCTGATCTACTGTCTTACAGAGAAAACATGGAGAATGATGAATGCTTACAACACATGGATGAGCTTCAGGTAAGTACAAGGTTCTTGCACATGAAGGAACTTAAAATGTCCACCTGAACCACAGAGTTTCTCTTTGATGAAATCTAAATATTGTACGCCAGAGTTCCCTGCATTATAGATTGAGACAATTACAGATATGTTATCCTGGGGTCTCATCCAGCCACACAATGCCATGGGTCTATAGATTCCAGCAGAGGTCATGCTCTCAGTTGTCCTCATTTGATCATTAGAGTTCATTGCACGGCAAGGGAGTGAAGGTGAATAGAGTCTCTTTCGGGTGGATAAAGCTGTCTGCCTGCAGCCACCACTAGGGGGAGCTCAGTGCTTAAGAATTTATCCAGTTACCATTTACTGGAAGCTGGAATCATATATATCCGCTTCCCTGCTATTATAAAGCTGGCTGCCTGCAGCCACCACTAGGGGGAGCTCAGTGCATAAGGATTTATCCAGTTAACATTTACTGGAAGCTGGAATTATATATATCTGCTTCCCTGCTATTATAAAGCTGGCTGCCTGCAGCCACCACTAGGGGGAGCTCAGTGCATAAGGATTTATCCAGTTACCATTTACTGGAAGCTGGGATCATTATTTTTTTTCACTGAGCTCCTCCTGGGCCCCAATAGCAGTTGCGTGGTCTGTCTTCATTGAAGGTATCCCACTGGTTTTAGATATTAAGGGTAAAATGCTGCCCTCTCTCCTTCTAAAATTTGAGACAGAGAAATTGATAGGATGTACTGTATAGCTACTGAAAAGCTGCCACCTACAGTCAGAGAACAGCCCTGCTTGGATCAAGATCTACCTTACCATCATAGATGGTGTACCCCTGTATTCTAGTGATTCATCCTTTCTACTTCTCTTGGACAGACATAGTTATGGGGGTCTTTTAAAGGTTTACTAGTGTACAGAGCACTGTATAAAACTGACGGCACTTGCACAGAAACGTGGCATGTCCTAAGCTCTAGCCGTTAGTATTTAGTGCACTGCAGTGCTGGGTATTGATTGGATATAAAACTGGTCTGTGATTTGAGCACCGGGGCACAGCTTAAGAGGAAGCATTTCCATTGATTTCATGTGCTGTCACTGGGATCAGTTTATGTGCTATATTTTCAGCATTACCACAATCAGACCATACGTATATCCCTGCAAAATGGATAGCTCATCTTTACCTGCACACAGTGTAGAGCTGAATCTCAAGAGATTCCCTTGTCTTTAATTCAGGTGAATATGATGAATCTGGCAGAACAGATCATAGAGGCCACACCTGACCGGATCAAGCGGGAGAACTTTGTGCCCATGGAATCTCCACTGACAGAGAGGGCAGACACTGCAGCGCTAAGCACCACCATGAGCTGGCTGGCCAGTTATCTTGCTGATGTTGATCACTTACCTAGTGCTGCACAAATACGGTATGTCATTACAGGAATGGTACATTGTATTCACATCAACATTGGTAGATTGGTTGTTAATTGAATACACTCCTCAACATTAAAATTGCAATACCAAAAAGGACAAGCCATAAGGTTCTGCAAATCGAGGTGGTAGCATGTGATCTGCCAATGATTACATTTTCAAGCACCTAGCTCCAATCTGTGGCAAGTGGGAAGTCAGCATGAAAGTTTTCTAGCCACATGAAACCTTAAAAACCAGATCAAGAGGTGTGGGATGTGATACCTCCTGTTCGTTGACATGCTAGTTATTGCCACTTGTCCCAAACTAAAGCCTCTATTACACTGCATGTTTTTTCGGCAGATAATCATTAATGAGCATTTGCGTGAACGCTCGTTAGCGATCATCTTGCAGTGTAATACTGCCGATGACAGCCCGATGAACGATCATTGGGCAATCCAAAATATTTTGACAGGTTGAAAAATGATCGTTTGCAGACGGCAGATCGTGGTGTCTAATAACGATCTGCCACCGGCAAACCACTAAACAGCATAGGGTTGAGCAATGCTACGTGTCTAGGCTAAGATGTCAGCACTGTTCAACATTGCATATCCCTGTGGTTGGGAGAACTAAGATGAACTGGAATGAGAGCAAAAGGTGCACAGAGGAGAACCTCTGCATAGATGTATTGTCTGATTAGAAGAATGGTACGTATTGATCCATTCTGTACTGCAAGTGAAATTGGATGTCAGATCCTTCACCTAGGGCGGCAAAAAGTGTCTACTCAAACCATCAGAAGGCATTTGCATGACAATGGACTGCGATCCAGACATCCATTGACCTCACACTGCTGTCATGGTGCACAGCAAGACAGCAATGGAGTCTGGAACGGAGGTTGATGTGTCCTGCATTTGTCTGTCAATTATAGCCAGAGACTGATCTGGCGACCATGTTGGCAAAGCCATAGAGAGGTCTTCACAAGGGACCATCACTCTGGCCCTACTCCCAGGATTATGGTGTGAGGTGATAATGTACCATAGTCAGACCCCACTAGTATTCATTTCAGGTACACATCAGATCGGTGTTGCATTGATTTGGTTGTGGCCATTTCACCCCAGGAGCCATTTTTCTACAGGACAGCTTCAGGCTGCATGTTGCTTGTACTACTGTGAGCAGCTTGTGTGGCCTAAACGTGCTACCATAGTCTGCAGCGTCTCCGGACTCGTCTCCCGTCAAACACATCTGGGATGTCATTGGTCGGCAGTTTCAAAGGGAAATGCCAGCAGGAGATCTTGATGATTTGTGTGCCTAGGTGCATTCAACGTGCCAGACAACCATTATTTCTAAGACAACCATTAATAACCTCATTGATAGCATGCCAAGGCATGTAAGTGTGTATATTTCTGCAGGCGGAGCTCATACTCAATAATGAATAAGTCCAAGTTTTCAATATTTCATTTACTTGTCCTTATCGTTTGCATATCATTAACATGTCTACTGATCCTGAGATTTACATAACCCTATGACTTTTCCTTCTTGGTGTTACAATTTCAATGTTGAGGAATGTATATATCAGAAGATACCCAGGTTATATCACCATGGTTCATATCGCTATATACAAGAAGGAATATAGCTTATAGCTATACACTGTATATGTATATAATTATATACCAGAAAATGCCCAGGTTATACCAGTATGGTCCATTTCTCTATTTAGAATGAGATGTATTACTTATACCATCTGTACCTATAATTATATACAGAAGATACCCAGATTATTCCAGCATGGGCTATAGCTCTATATACAAAAAGATGTATAACTTATACCAGCTGTACATATATAATTATATACAGGAGATACCCAGGTTATACCAGCATTGGTCTATATCACTATATACAAGAAGATGTATAACTTATACCAGCTGTACATATATAATTATATACAGAAGATACCCAGGTTATACCAGCATGGTCCATATCACCATATACAAGATGATGTATAACTTATACCAGCTGTACATATATAATTATATACAGGAGATGCCCAGGTTATACCAGCATGGTCCATATCACTGTATACAAGAAGATGTATAACTTACAATAACTGTACATATATAATTATATACAGGAGATGCTCTTTTTATTCCAGCATGCTTCATACGACTATATACAAGAATATGTATAACTTATATCAGCTGTACATATATAATTATATGCAGAAGATACCCAGGTTATACCAGCATGGTCTATAGCTCTATATACAAGAATATGTATAACTTATACCAGCTGTACATATATAATTATATACAGGAGATGCCCAGGTTATACCAGCATGCTCCATATCACTATATACAAGAATATGTATAACTTATACCAGCTGTACATATATAATTATATACAAAATATACCCGGGTTATACCAGCTTGACTAATACCAGTGGCTTACTCCATTTTGGTCGGGGTTATTGTCTTCTTGCACAGGTCGCTCTACAATGAACCACTGACTCCTTCCTCCAACACCAGCTTAAGTCCTGCGTGTTCCCCCATGAGTGAAACAAACTTTGAAAAACCCAGTCTGCCCTCTGCTGCTGACTGGTCAGAATTTCTCAGTGCGTCCACCAATGAGAAGGTGGAAAATGAATTTGCCCAGCTGACCCTGTCCGACCATGAACAGCGAGAACTCTACGAGGCGGCCAAACTCGTCCAGACCGTGTTCAGGAAGTACAAGGTTTGTCTCTCTTCAGTGTAATATACGTTGGCGCATCCGGCGCCTGTATGCAGCACATATACAGTGCACCTGTGTAACACCCCGACGATTGCTTTGGCTGATGCATTGTAACAAACACTCAGCTTTATGACAGTAGAAGCATGTCAGGACAGGGGTTCAGCCTCTCAGTGTAAGGCCTTATTTCGTGTGCACACAGTCTATGTGGGGGCCCACCGACTCCCTATGTTTCTGTGTTACCTAGCTGTACTAGACATTGTATGTAGTGCCATATAATGCCTCTGTGTATTTCTCAGTTGGAAGCATCTTTTGAAGGTACAACACTTACATAGAGTGGAGCAAGCCACTAATGAAATCAGGAGTACAGTGTGGGCCATAAATTTCTATGGTCACCATATTTATCCATACAACAGAGAGCCATAATTCATTCATATGTACAAGGCCTTTCAAAAGAATGTTTCCATTCACTGACAGCAAACAGAAATCTTGAAAAGTGAAATCTGTTGCATCTTTTTTTTTTGTGATATAGACAATGGTTTAAGCAGGGGAGGGGGATACTTACACCTATGCACTGTTGATCCAGCCACTTACCCCTGTACTTACTGTCTTCCTAGGGTCGTCCATTGAGGGAACAACAGGATGTGGCTGCGGCCGTCATACAACGCTGCTATAGAAAGTACAAACAGGTAATACACAACAGGCTGCAGGTCAGACCTGAGTTGCTGCACATTGCAGTGAAATGTGCCTAATTTATTAAAGGGGTGTTCTGACTTTTTTATACCGATTGACCTATTGTCTGGATAGGTCATCCGTATCTGATCAGTGGGAGCCTGACACCTGGGACCCCGCTGATCAGCTGTTTGAGTAGACCATGGCATTCCAGTAAATGCCGCAGCCTCTTCAAGCTTATCAAGCACAGTGCCGTACATTATATAGTAGCTGTTCTTGGTATCGCAGCTCAGCCCCATTCACTTGAATGTGGCTGAGCTACACCTAAGTCATGTGACCAATGAACATGACGTCACAGTCAATGAGACGGCTCGCTCCTGTACAAGTGTATGGGAACAAGTCATCCCATTGAAATGAATGGGGCGGCTTGGGTGTAATTACACCTGCTCACCGCTACATATGTTACGGCGAGCAGATAAACAATGAAGAGGAGGCAGCGCTGGCACGGCGCCCGCCTCCTCTTCAAACAGCTGGTCCGACACCCGGCAACCCCGCCGATCTGATATTGCTGACCTATCCTCAGGATAGGTCATCAATAAATATAACTTGGATAACCCCTTTAACTAGATGTGATAACTCACCAAGCTTGTGTGTTAACTCTGCTACAACTGTAAATCTAGTGGGCGACAAGATGCCATGCCCCTCCAATAAGCCATGTTCCTTTTTAGCCTTTAGGCTGGTTTCACACAAGCGAGTTCAATGTGTTGAACTCGCAGCAGGTGTCTGCTCGAGCTCCTGTCCTGACCTACGTAACACTGATAGGATCGCATAGCATCATATTGATTTAAGAGTTCATAACACTGACATCATTCAAGAACACTAAGGGTTACATAGCACCATAAATCAATATAGCGCTTCGTAGGTCAGGACGGGTGCTCTCGCAGACACGCTGCGAGTTCAACGCATTGAACTCGCTCGTGTTAAACTAGTCTTAGGAAACTCACAAATATAGTGTGTGTGGGCTATACTGTTTAACGCTAGCTGCTATTCACATTTTATGCCTGTATATAGTCCTCAGAATATAATTAACTCAGTCCAAATATATGTGTATGTTAATGAGATTGTTTGAATGTTGATTGGTCAATGAGCTAGCTGCACAGCTGTTACCACAACAGCTACATGTTGATGGTCTCCTACTTGTTCATGGTTTCTGGGTAGAACCAGAAGAGTTGGCTTCTACATGACGCAATTATGAACAGGAATAAGTCAAAAGAGTAAATCAGGTAATGAAGATTTATTGATCGCAGAGTCAGTGTTCATTAAAGTTGGAGGTCAACTTTAACTGGCTGTGCATTCAGGTCCAAATACATTTGTCTAATTTCGGAACCAACCGTACACAAAAACAGAATCGGGAAATGATGCAGACGATTTATTTTCATGGCATGGAATATGAATTTCTAAATGTGGCAGCGATAGATTTTGTGTTACTCCTGGAGTGTTGGCTATGAATGAAAAAGACTGAAAATAACCCATTGACTCTTCATACTGATTCACACTAATTGGGATATGTTCCCGCTTGCCGCAGTTTTTGTTGGGAACAATGCCGGTCGTGTCAGTCTCTTGTGCTTTATGCAGGGTTTTTGTCTCTGCTTCATCAACACATTCACTTCTGAAAGCTTCACTTCTGATGGCTTCTACTTACTGATTAATCAAATGCTCCAAAAATAGACTGTACTCCAATCTCACTCCAAATGTCTAAAATTATATAAAAAAAAAAAGCAACTGAAAAGACAGATTCATGAGTGATAATTCCCAGCTCATGTCTGCGTCTGTAGCCTTTCAGCACCTTTTATATAATGCCGTTCTGTTTTTTTCCCTGCACATTGCTCCCTGATGTCTCACTTTTAGTACATAATCATTCTGTCTCTTCATACATTGATATCCGGCTGAGCTCGTGTTGGGATTATGCACGATCTGCAAGACTCAGCCAAAGATAAGACATGTCCAGTCTTTTGCAGCACAGAGGCATAGACCTGGAAGCACCCAAAAGAACTTCCGTGTGTTTCCATGTGCTATCTTTGGCTGCATCTTGCAGATTGTGGATTCTATGGGTCTGCACCAAGATGCAAGGTGGACATGGCCAGTGCCGGTGCTTTGTGGATCCACAGCTTGAGGTCCTGAAAATGGGCACGGCCATCAAAACTTTGTGGAGGAGGACTAGCCAGTGCAGACCATCAAAGGAACATGTAAGTATCCAGTCGTCATTCTCCATCGAACTGAAGAAAAGTTACAGTATATATGGATGTCATAGAGTAGTCCTAACCCCCCTCCCATTAACAGAGAGTAGATTTATTTAAAGGGTCAAAATGAAGCCTCTTCAGCATGGGGTTAATGTACACCTTCAATAGCAGTTGACCCAACAAGTATTTGGCTGATGGCTATCTTTTCAAACTCCCCATACACATAGATACTTGGTTCGGCTAAGCATAGGCTGAAGTGTATTGGAAACTTAAAGGGGTTATCCGGGTATAAAGTTTTCCCTTTTACTGTGCTTTCCCTGCCAGGCCCTGCAATTGATTAATGTTCTTGCGCTACTTTTTCTGTCTCGATTGGGAGAGTATTCTCGGTAAACACTGCATTTTCTCTGACATCAAGACCATGACTCCCAGGATCCCCTCTGTCAGAATCCCTGCCTGAATGGTCGTGACATCAGACCCATGTGATCTTGATGCACAACTAAAGTTGGTGGAGTCCACTGCTTGTCATATCGAAGCTATGTGGGAGGAAACCTTAGGAGGAGACAGCAAGAGGATGATGGAGGGTGGAATCTGGAGAATTTTTGGCCCAGGGAAAGCGTGTAGTAGGCATTTACATATCTGGCTGATCTTGCAGCGCACAGCACTACGGGAAGTGTTGAGGCTGCTGCTCATCTACAACCACAACCTGGAAGTTCGGGTTGTAGACAATGGAGAGCAGGAGCATGGAGATGGAAGTGAAAACACATCTTCTCATCCGTAGCTACCATGAATGTAATCCCTTTTATATATTGATAGCACCACTGTTAGACTGTTAGGAGTCCCAGCCCTTCAATCCTCCATTTATTACGTGTCATAGAAGACCTTTAAGCCTGCAACAACCCAGATGAAGTTGAAAAAATGTAAATCGCTCGAGTGCCGAGGAGTAAGTGAAAGTGAATGTTCCGTGCACACAGTGGAGATTTTCTACGGCTTGATATGAAATTAATTCAGGGGAACAGCCACACACAATGTGTTGAACGCCTATTTTACTTTGTTGCAAATTCAATAAAAATTGCTAAATAGGAACGGACATTAAAGTTTTATGAGCGCAATAAACATCAGCCAAGCAGAAAACGAGACTGGCTGAAGAGCAGTTATTACATATCAAAGCCAATGAGCTCCCTCCCTGCTATCAAAGGACAGAAATCAGTAAGATGATTCACTCTAATGAGAAGTCACCATCATCGGCTGAGGACATTAAACCACTGATTTTAATTTTGTTCAGATAATTAAAGGATTGTCAGAGTCGGTCATTTCAGAGAAAACAGCCACTTGTTGTCACCTGGTAACCTTCTCTCATATTTGTTGCTCTTTGCTTAATATCTCCTCCAATAATTAAAGATTAACCAAATTATTAAATGTTTTCATTGTGGTTTTTTTTACTAACAAATCAATTTCATTCTTCCCAAAGCTTACATGGATAGCCTTGAAGGTAATAAGATCTCTTTATTGTTTCACGTGTAACATGAGTACCTGTACCACTTATGTGCCAGCCTACCCAGTACAATGAACCAAATATACAGTAGATAAATGTGCTTTTGTAGAGATATATTGATCTTAGAAATCTGTATTAACCTGAGTCTAAAAGTACGCTATCCACCATTACTATGTTTTATGACTTCACACTCTGATCCTGTGGGAGCTTGGGCAAGCTATTATTCAGTATTAAACATTATCATCCTTACATGCTACTATTTATCCCACAGGGCTGCTTGATAAATTATTTGCATATACAGTAGATAAATGTGCTTTTCTAGAGATATATTGATCTTAGAAATCTTTATTAACCTGAGTGTAAAAGTATGCTATCCACCATTACTAATTTTTATGACTTCACCCTCTGATCATGTGGGAGCTTGGGCAAGTTATTATTCAGCATTAAACATTATCATCCTTACGTGCAGCAAGAGTTTCTTTCCTAACAGTATTAAATGGTTTGTTAGGATCCTCACTGGGAGACTTGCAATGTCAGTGGGTCCCATAAAGTGCTGCAATTTCCCAGCGATGGAGGGAAGGGAAGTGATTATCTGCTGAATGGTTCCACATACAGGACAGGAACTGCTGACAAGACAGAGGTTATATAAATTTTTATTAGCAATAGATGAAGAATCATGTTAACAACCTAGGTCTTGGTGCTTAAGGGGGCATAAAGACTTCATAAAACAAAGATACATTACTACTGTATGAATGATATGTAATAAGGTTAAGGGGGCCTTGATACCGAATTTACACTGGGCAAATGCCCCACTACTTTACATTATCTGTTAGGACCTCTTCTAGAATAATGGTGCGTTTCTCCTTGCTAACGACATATCCACAGAATAGACATCAGAAGTCAGACCATGGTCACTGAATTTCATCACCTCATTCAACTTCTCATTCACAGACCTAGGTTTATCTTTTTCCTACACGTTTGAAGAATTATTTTTACATCTGACCTTTGACTCAAATAGCTCTCGAAGAGACGGCTATTTTCCACTGATAAATATGCAGTATTGTTGGTGAGCGTGCAGTGTGACAGATGGGTTAGTGCTGCGGCCCGCTGCTATGCCATGAGCATCAAACACTGGATGGCCCTGACACATAGACTCGCTGGTAATAGACTATTTATGGATGTATTAATCTTCATTACTGGCTGCTAATTGCCCCACGTAACTAAATGAAGAGCTAATTTCCCTCTCAGGCCCTAACTATCCAAGGTTATTGCGGCAAATATTATGAGCTGTGCAATATATGTCCATCAAATCACAAGGCAGGCAACTTTATGAGACTTTGTGTCATTTTAAATGTTAAAGTACCTCCCTCCCCCCGATCCTAAGAATTTGAGTCATCTTCTGCCAAGCTCTTTATCAGAAAAGCTTGCTGACAGTCAGTATGGCCATCACAACAGCTCTCACCAAGCTTTTCTAGAGTCCAGAATGGCACAGTGTAATACAGTACCAATTTTCAAAATTTTATCTACACATTGTGGAAGTTTTCCAAGCAGAAATTGACCTTTGGTGCGACATGTAAATTGTTTTCAGTGCAGAAGCAAATCCGCAACGAGTAACACAAATGCAGCAAAAAACACAAGAAAATCCACAGGGAAAATCAGAATAAACAACATTGCTATATCCATATACCCTAAGCACTCTTAGTTCTGCAGCTTACATATAGTCGTACGTTATTTTCTCGTTACAGTATGCACTTTATAAAAAGATGACCCAAGCTGCAATCCTCATCCAGAGCAAATTCAGAAGCTATTACGAGCAGAAGAAGTTCCAGCAGAGCCGGCGCGCCGCGGTGCTCATCCAGCAGTACTACAGGAGCTACAAAGAGTGCGGGAGAATGCGCCAAAAGCGTCGGACAACTTCACTCGTGCAACAGAAACTCAGGTGAGAAAATGCTTATAGTTTTGAGCTTGGTACTGTGGCATTTGACAAACAGTAGTTCTATACTTCTACATTTTTGCAAATTTGGATCATTACTACTGTATATAAGTACAAAATTTACTATAGCAGAAAAACATCCAATTAAAATTCGGCATGTTCAAAAATGTGGTCAACTTTCTAGTCGTTCTGTATTATCCTAGAACACTCCAGGCAAACAGGATACACTATGTTATACCTAGTGCAGGACCTGAGGAGGCGGAGCATGACACAGTGATTCAAAGGAAGCCAAAGAGAGGCGGCCTGCATCATACTCTGCTCCTCAGGCCCTGCACTAGGGCATAGCTGAGAGTATACGCATTGAATACACATATTCATTATGTGACATGTATAATCCCTACCCTTTGGGGTGGGGTGGTTTGAGGGACTTTTGGCAAACATGGACTGACTCCGGGATATACATATACATGAATTCTTATCAGCCATCTTCCCCTTTTACAGAAGCAGTCTCCTGACAAAAAAACAAGACCAAGCTGCTCGGAAGATCATGAGGTTTTTACGTCGCTGCCGTCACAGGTATGATATTTCTGCAGTAAAGACTAAATATGACATAATATTGATATGTTTGATTATAGACCACTGCTAGGTGCCGTATATGTCGGGAGCCACTTTGTTGACTGACCCTGTAATTGTTAACATGCTACTGTATGAGCCATACGTGAATATATATAGTGTATATACATATAAACAGCTGCTTAATATAAGCCACCATTTGTGAATCATGTAGATGGGGCTCAGCTGCCATATTCAATGGGCCACAGGCAACTGCCTAGGTGGCCTTGTGGGCATTTAGGCTTTGCTATATTGCCTGGGTGATGGGGGGCCTGATGAAGATGCTCAAGAACTAAAAGAATGGGCTAGCATGCATCATAAAGATTGATGGGGTCCTGTGGAGTAAGAATATGCACGCTCGACTGCTGCTTCTTTCAGTCTTCTCCTTGTTGGGGGCGAACAGCTGGGATTGGCCAGAGTAGCTGTCGGTAGAGGTCCTATTGGTCCAGTGAATAGTTAAAAAAAAATTTTGGTGAACTAATACTAAAAAACTTGCAGGTGATTTCTGGTGACTTATCTGAGAGCAGGGCAGAAGAAGAGAAGCTAAGCTCTGTGATAAATAGGTTTGTATAACTTGGAGCAGGATTTCTAAGTTAAAAGCAATCTAAACCCAGACAGGACTCCTAAGAGAGATGATAAGAGTCCTGCTGACCCCGCCCACACACAGTGATTGACAGCCTTTTGTGTACACACACTTATACAGAGAGAACTGTCAATCATGCTGTCTTGGCGGGGTAATCAGGACTCTCACTGCCTCTCCAGGAGTCCCATCTACATTTACTCCAAAACCCTACTCCAGATCATATAAACCTGTACAGCACAGAGCTCAGCTTCTATCCCTATATCATATTCTGCTCACAGACAGGCCAGCAGACGTCACCTATTATTTTGCCACATTTAATTTAAAAATTTAAAAAATAATTTTTGAGTCACCCACTTCTGTGGAACTGTTAGGAATTCACTTCATCTGTTTGGGATCTGTTCCTGGGAAAGGTGGGTGACAACTAATTTGGCAGACAATAAATCATCCATAGGAGTTGGCACTCAGCTTTCCCAGACCTTTAAATACTTTGTTAGGCCACTTTCACAGGTCAGTATTTGGTCAGTATTTTGCATCAGTATTCGTGAGCCAAAATCAAGAGTGGAATCTACAGAGAAGAAGTATAATGGAAATATATGTGCCTCTTCTGTGTTTTGGACCCATTCCTGGTTTTGGCTTACAAACACTGATGAAAAATACTGACCAAATACTGACCGTGTGAAAGTGGCCTTACTAGCCAGATTTTCTGCTCGGGAGCCTAGTAAAGTAGGGCAACGCCCTTGTGGGAGCTGTAACGTCATGCATGTTGGTTGTCACCCAGATTTCTTAGGAACATTTCCATATTTCAGGGTAAATTATTTTTTGTCTGCAGCATTTATTAATGAACTTGAATAGTTAGCTGCCACACATGGTAAATGGCTCCTCCAGATAAAATCTCAAGAGTCATCATCAATCTCTACCCAGGTAAACCAATTCTAAATATGAGCAACTGCTCACACAGACAATTTAATTTTGGATATTTTTCATTTGGCCGGTTAGAGAACAGTCCCGAAAAGGATTTAAATGATGAGACAGAGGAAGAATACCAGGAAATGGAGGGGAGAGGGGAATACATTGCAAATAATTGAAATGATAGGTGGATCCTTCAGCCAAGTGCCTGGGGGATGGAGGGACTGTCATCATTTTAATGACCATGTCGAGAAAGCAATAGGCAAAAAGCGAAATAGATTTATGGCTGCAAAAAGGAGCAGGCCCTTCTTTAATATAAAAGGGGTGATTACTGGTGGTGACACTGTATAATAAACTATACACAGGGAATTTTCTGTCTCGCTGCACAAAATATATGAAAAAGTCTCTCTACAGCTCCAGCCTTGATCTAATTGGCTTATGTATATAGCACAAGTTTGCTTAATAATACAAGTATGTGCCCCCCCCATTCTTCCGGCTACCATTAAATATATAGACAGCCACGAACATCAGTCCTGTTTTGGCCCCCCACCCCTGAATTGTTAGGGGTGTATCTAATGACAAGCTTGTAGACTGTTTCTAGCAATAATTAGCATTGTGAATGCAGCTCTGGAGCTAAATAATTTAAGTAATATATTGTTTTACACACTTCTCAATGAAGACAGTGGGTGCATGCGCAACTTTCTCTACACCAGCTTATGGGAAGTTTGTTCTTTGGCTAAAGTTGTAATGTAAGGATCTATAACTGGGGTCAGCAACCTCCGGCACTCCAGCTGGTGTGAAACGACAACACTTACTTAGCTGTTCTTGTAACTCCCATAGAAGTGAACGGAGCATACTGGGAGTTGTAGTTTCAAAACAGCTGGAGTGCCAGAGGTTGATGATCCGTGATCTATAGTTAGGTTTCATAACATGCTGTCTGGACTGCAGATAGCAAGAACTTCTTTTTATCTATGATTATTGTAGGTTAAAAGGGCTGACTCATAGTATATACTGGTGATGCAAATATACTACATTGTTACTCGTACGTTATAGGAGTAGTCACGGTTCTTTAAGGAAATTGATTTATGCTGTTTAATGTTTTTGTGGTTTAGTGTTTTTGATCACTTGTAGTACCACTTTTAACCACTAAGCAAGGTAATACTTTCATAGACAGCAATGCAACAGCGCCTCCACATTTGAGTTTGGAATTAAATTTTCCCAAGAAATAAACAGTTTTGTAATTCAATGAAGACGCTTTCTGGCATGTTGAAATATTTGTACACCAATAAGAGTTTTGAGGGTCCAAGGACAGCAATGTCACCTGTATGTCTAAGGTCAATCCCCTACATCTGACCATGGAGGAGCCACTACAGAGCATAGACACCAATAATAATGTGTTGTCAGAGCTCCCTACTGGCTGCATGAGTGCCACCACCTGCCAGCTTAAGTCAACTGTTGGACCTGGTTGCAGACATGACAGCTGTTAATAAGCTGAGGCACAGCGACTTTTTAATTTACAGATCAAAGTCTAGAATGGTTCAACAAAAATCACACCATACGCTCTGATCTTTTTCTGACGTTGTTAATAGATTTTTTTAATCCAGTTTAATCTGCTGTTTAAATGATACTGCTTCTTAACTGAGAGAAGACGAAGACAAATATCAGTGTATGTTTGGTAAAATTGTAATTTCTGTAACGAAATTTTTTTTCAAGCTTAAGTTTTACTGTTTCTTCTTCTGATTAACCATCTATATAGTTTCAAAAATACTCAATAATACTAACAGGTCCTAACTTTGATCCATGTTGTGAGCTTAACCATCCAGAAAGCAGTGACATTACTTTAGTCTTTGACATTTATGAGGTCCAGGGTGTGATGTGACTGCTTCCTAATAAACTGATAGGCTGGATCCATTGACGTATGTATTGGCCTAAGTATGGCCTTCTGCTGGTAGAAGATCGGTGCACTTGATTAAAGATATCGTATTATGTACCATCATTACCACTCATTATTGATAATTACAGTGTTTGTTCTACGCTCACGTCAACAAGTGAACTTCTAAACCTGGAGAATAACCATCTTGTGTATCCTTCACTACTGCATGATGTAACATGTGATATTCTGGAATTGGGGAAATGACTGATAACAGATTAATAAAATGTCTTTCCAAGCTCTATCTGTATATATAAGTTCTCTTTCAGTTATGCGCCTTGTGCTAATAGCTGTCTGCTATTGTTTTGCTATCTAAAGCCCTCTGGTGGACCATAGACTGTTCAAAAGGGTGAGTTTAGTTTTTGCAAGTCAAGATTTTCTCTTGCGTTCCTAATCCGTTGCTTTGTGCTTGCTTGCATGGGGCCACAGCCAAGAGCTGTCTGCAAGATACACATCCATTCAATACAGAAACAATAGAATTCATTCTATTGCATTTTCTGATCCAGAACCTATTTGCAGTAGCACATTGAGTATGCCAACAGTAGATTTGCATGACATGGGACCTTATAGAACCATCACTGGGCATGCTTAGAAAGTGGTAGCGGGATTCAGCACCAGATGCCTGTTTCTGCCTTCCCGGAACACTGGAGTTTGCACTGTTCTCTCAACCATTGATGTAACATTCTGCTTGTTTACCTACGTACAACATACCGTAGATTGATGAGGGTACTCATAATACTGCAAGACCTGTAAGATATGTAGTTTAAGGGATATTCCAGTCTCTACAAAAATCCCATATATTTTGGTGGGGTTATATTTCGTTATGACTAGTAACTTGTGTTTTGCATGACCTTCATAGTGCTCCTCAACAGAGACGGATCTAAGACTCACCAAAGAGTCGGGATTACTTCAATACTGTTTGGGTTTAAAGAACTCATAAAACCTACCAAATTGCTAATTAGTGGAGGAGACATTCAGCCAATCATGAAGAGGTCATTAGATTTTATGAGTAATCGGGAAAACCTAAACACTTCCAAGGTCCCCACTCTTTGGCTAGTAGCAAGATCTGCTCATTCAGAAGACAACTGTGAGAGTCTCAAGAGTGGAAATTGGAATACCCCATCAAACAGCACCTGCCACCTTTACACAGTGGAGGCAACCATCTTGAGGGTTGAGTCAATGTTCATGAGAAGGAAACTTCTAAATCCATTAATATAGTATAGTATGTTTGTGGTAATTTTGTGTTCAACTTGGGTGTCATCTGAGCAGTCTGAAAGTGACTGCACACTTTGAGTAGACCAAGTAATTAGAATTTGTCACATTATGTGCAAGAGACAGTGACTTCCCCATTACCAGTCTAGTGCTTTATTGCCCCATTGTTGTTTCAGATTATCCTTGCATTACATGTAGACGTGGGTTATTTCCCACAGCGTCTCCATGAATGATCCAGGAAATCTTCATTGTTGTGGGTCTTTCAAGGTCCTCTGCAATAGCAATATAAGTGTAGATACTTGAGTTACCTATTGCCATGCTATATGTAGCCAGGAGGAAACTCATGGAGTTTAGGTAAGACACTCATGCATCAGGTCCAGGTTCAGGTTCCTATATTAATATTGGCTCATCCCTCAAAATGACTGCCTCTACTTTATATAAAGGGTGCTTTTCAACTTTTATGTCAAAATACTCATTGCATTGTTTTTGCAAGAGTATATTGCCAAGTCTCATCTTTGACTGCATGCCTATTTCTCTTTTTCCTTTACTCCATAGTAGTTTAAACAGTTAAATGTTGAATTGTATTCGAGGTTTTTTGTTTTTGGCAATTCAGATTCTTTTAGGAATATTAAAAAAAAAAAAAAACAACATGATAGAGGAGGACAATGAGAGGGCATTTTTGGTGTTCAGAAAAATCCAGATATCAATTCTGATCAAATATAGTACAATAGCAGAATCTACTGTTACAAATCAAATTTTTACTTTAGTATGAATCACTGTTTCCAATTTCCCCCACAATAACATTTCATAGGCCTTTGCTTCCCCTATAGGTATGATCTACATACAGTATACAGCTTCTAAGGACTTTGGACCCATAGTGGTGGCAGCAGAGCTCCAGATTTTCATGCGAACATCTGTAGGGGGATATTAGGGAATGGTGGTCCGTACTGAAAATGGCTCATCATTGCCTTAAGGCAAAGCTTCATACATTTCATATCATTCTGCTCGCCTTAGTGAGTGCATTTAAAGAACTATACCACTAAAATCTTGTGTAAACCCAGCCGTAATGTCCAATAGCTTTTGCTCTTCTGTGTGCCGAAAACTGGATAACAATGAATTATATTTACAACAGTGACATTTAGAGGTACTACAGTGCTGATGACTGAAACTGAGGGAGAGTAGGTCTTTTCAGTCACTGTAATTGGAGATGTTTGCACATATACAACAATTTTGTAAAGGAACAGAATTTGTTTTTGTAATTGGCAAATGAGATGCAGATCTTAGCAATAGCGGATCTCCTAAACATACATGAATATGCAACCATTTTGTAAATATGTATCAAATTGTATTTTTCTTGTTATTTTGAGAAGATACACAGAAATCTATCAGCCTGAAATCTGACAGGTTCTAAACAATTGATTTGCATCATATACCAAATATCGATTCCGGTTTTCATCTGTGAGAAATATAAAGCTGCTAAATACAACATTAACAGAATAACAAAATACATATATTAAAAAAAAGAGCTGATATTCTGCCTGACATTCCAGGGCTTATCTCGGAGGTAAAATATATTCCTGAAGAGGAAGCGTATCTTATGTTCTCCGCCTTTTTTGTTTAGTTCCATAATGTTTTTATTTTTCATTTTCTTCTTTGTCCTAAAGGTGGATCAGAAAAGAACATTACATTTTATTATGGGCCATGTTTCTTTAAAGGGAATCAGTCACCAATGACTTCCCTATCAAACTGTTCACAAGGCTGTTGTTCATCTGATTAAAGCGCTGTTTTTCTTTTGCTGATCCGAGCCTGTGTTCCCGAGCTTTAATACCTTTTCCAAATTGGGCTTTTGGCACAATGAGGACATCACCATTGCTCTTGTTACACCCAAGCTTCACCTATTTCTGTGACAAACCTCTCCCACCCTATTGGTAGGCAAAAGTAAACAGAGAGAAGTGTAGATAGGTAAGACCGCTTAGGACAAGAAGTTGCTGTGTAATAGAGGGAAGGCTCACCTTTCAGTGTTGCGCTAGAAGAGTATTACAAACACCAAGGGCTGCCCCCCTGAAAATTGGTTTCCTAGGCCGGACCGACTGTATAGGATGAGTACAGAAGAAGCAAGAACTGACGTGCTGCTCATATTGGTGAATAGACTTCAGCAGAAGGTAGGTAAGTATAAATTGTTTATTTTATTGGTTGGAAATTATGCGTTTTTAGGGTCCGGGCCTGAAACATGTACTTCCCTACCAATACCTTCGGCTGAGGTCTCTTCACCAATATATGCAGCACGCCGGTTCTATACTCATGCTGATTGACAGGCTAGGCAACACAAAAAGGAGTGGAACTTGTCTTCATTGCACCAAAGACCTAATTTGCATATTACAAAAAGTATCTTAACTTGGGAACGGAAGCTCGAATCAACAAAAGAAAAATCAAGCGAATTACAGGTATGCGTCTATGCAAACAGCTGGATAGGGCTGTTGCTGGTGATAGATTCCTTGTAAAGGGGTTGTCCAATCATTTAATACATACCTCCCCAGGGTTCCACAGCTGATTGGTGGGGTGCTGGGAATCAGACCCCCAGAAATCATACTGATTACCTATCCTGATGATAGATCATCATTATTAAACAATCAGACAGCTCCTTTAAAGGGGTTTTCCCATGAACAATGTAAAAAATGAAACTCAGACATTATGAAAATACCTTTCTAACAAAGCTAGAACCAGCCCTGTACCTCACATGGATCCAGAGATCTCACCATCCATTGCTCTGCTAGATTTATATCAAGCTGACAGCTCAGGGGGAGTGTCTTTTCTGCTGCAGCTCAGGGGGTGTGTCCATGATCTCCCTATCACAGTTCAGGAGGCAGATGAAAGATAAAACTGAGCATGTGCAGCCATCTCAGTGAGCAGGTCAAAGAAATAAAAAAAACAAACAACAGGTGACGCTATACAGATACATTGTATTGAATAACTCAGTAGCTATCCACAATTTTTAATTACATGGAATTACAAAAGTATTCAGATCCAGGTGCTGGTTTCAAAACTGTAGAATATTTTTCATAGGACAACCCGTTTAATTATACTAGATGTCTGCATGGGATATTAAAGAGAACCTGTCACCATGAAAATGCAGTGCAGCCTGCAGCAGCTCCCTGAGCAACAGTTGCTGAGCAAATTGATGTAGAGTTTATGGGAAAAGATTTAGCATAACTTGTAATGATTCCTAAGCATAGAAACAGTAGAGGTTTTTAATAAATAAATACTGATTTTTTTTCCCATAAAACTATATATATCAATCTGTTCAGCCCCTCCTGCTCCATAAGATGCTGAAGATTGGACTGCATTTTCTTGGTGACAAGTTCACTTTAACAAAAATGTAAAGGGAGGCGGTTTTAGTTATGTGGGGTGCAACTGTATATTTTCATTGTGAATAAAGCCTCTAACCTTCCTCCCAACATAGAATGAACCACATTCAACAGAAACATGTTAATGTGTCTAGCAGATTATAAAAAATAACAGTATATATAACCCACAACCAAACCGTCCATACCCACTACAAGTCATACCTGATGTTAGAAAGCTCTATTGCCTATTAATAAAGTATTTTCATCCTCCTAACATTGGTGATTACTTCTGTTTACATGCCCTTTATAGGAACTAGCTAGATAATCCAATAGGGATTCCTACTTAGGGCCTCCACTTTTAGTACAACTTCTGGCACTAAGGGGTTCACTGATGGGGGCAGTTGTCTTACTAATGGTAGTTTCAGTTAAAATGCAAACAAAATTCTAATGGGTATTCCCATCTGAGACATTCATGACATATCCACCTCTAGGATCCATTCTGCCCTGTCGCTCCTGGCAAGTAATGGAGGGGTAGCTGCACTTTTGCAGCTTTCTCCATTCACTTCAATAACACTTCCAAAAATTGGCGCTTGGTTATATTCTGAGGTGCTAATAAAGTGAACGGAGATCCTCATCTCCAATACTGGCAGGCTCCTAATCTGAAGATAGCAGCAGGGTCCAGAGGTGGATAGGCCATAAATGTCACAGGTGGGAATACCTATTTAATTATTATTTGTATATTCACTGAAACAATCAGTAATAAGGCACCTGCCTCAATCAGAGAACCCCTTAGAGTTGTGCTCCTCCAAGAGGAGTCCCATTTGGAGTAGTATCCTGTGAATATGCCATAAATGTGCCAGACGGAAATACTCTGTCAGAACAATATTTGTAACTGATATTCTGATGTTTCAATACCTGGGTAAGTACCTTTTCAGGCATGTCCCGGTGTAAATCAGCAGTTTTATGGCTCATTTACACAACCGTATGAATTTTGCGGAACAGGTGTGGACCCATTCATTTCAATGGGGCCGCAAAAGATGCGGACAGCACACCATGTGCTGTCCGCATCTGTAGTTCCACAAAAAATCTAGAGCATGTCCTATTCTTGTCCACAATTGCAGACAATAATAGGCATTTTCTATGATAGCGAAGAAATTTGGCGAAGCAGCTAATCAAATTTTTGTAAACTTCACTCAACACTACTCAACTTTTCTTCAGACATCAATTAAAGGGGTATTACAGTTGTTAGAACTTATCCCCTATCCTGTGGATAGAGGATCACTATCAGATCGATGAGGGTTCCAATTGTAAGACCTTGTTTCCCCTGCATCAGCCGGTTGGGCATGCCTGCGGCCGCTCTATTCATCTCTGTGGGAATTCCAGAGATTCCAGAGTACAGCGCTCGGCTATCTCCGGGACACCCATAGAAATGAATGGAGCGGCCACACACATGTCTGATCGGCCACTGATTTCATTCAGAGGGGCTACAGGAGGTATGAGGCCCCCATTCTCGTCCCAGTGGTAGGTCCCCCACTGATGTAATAGTTATCCCCTATTCTGTGGATAGAGGATAACTTCTAACAACCGGAATACCCCTTTAAGGAAGAGTGGGCATGATCACAGTTGAGACTATGACTCTTTGAGAGCAGCATGCAGCAGTGTTTTAACTTCTTTATTCCTTTTAGTAACACTGCCGATTTCCATATAGTCATGTCTACGAGCACTGTAACATTATGGCATTAGTTTAAAGGGATTGTGTCATCTCAGACTTTGATAGCATATCGCTAAGATATGCTATCAAAGTCAGACAGGTGTAGGTCCCACATATAAAACCCGCACCTATCTCCAGAACAGGCCCCCAAAAGGAGAGTGCACTGCACATGTGCTGCATGCTCCCGATTCATCTCTATGGGAGTTCCAAAAATAGCTGAGCGAGCATGCTTGGTTATTTTTGGAATTCCCATACAAATGAATAGAGAGCTCACTGTGCAAGCGTGGCCACCACTGAATTCACTTCCATGGGACTGCGGGAGATAGACGAGTCTGCGCTTGTCAGTCCAATAGAAATGAATGGTGGGAGGCTGCTCTTGTGCAGCTGGTCTCCACTCACTTTGGGGGTACCATTCTGGAGATAGATGGGGGTCCCCAAGGTGGAACCTATAACCATCAACATCTTTAATTTAAAAAAAAAGGACTGCTGACAGGTTAACCGGCTAAATGTGGATCCTCCAAGATCAAATCCCGTTCGGGGCCCTTGATGCGAAAGGAATATTTTTTTACTTCTAATAAAAGTGAGTTGTGATTTACCCTTAATGCCTTTGTCTTAATTCAAGTAGTGAATTTATTGTAAGAGCAAGGGTCGTATATTCAGCTAGAAAAAGTCTGCTAATTGGAAGAATTAATGATATTTATTGCAGTGGTTGTACACAAAATTAAGAGTCCAAGTAATTAATGGAAACTGGCTGCAATAACTGGAACGGAGACCAAATGTTATCTTCTTGTTTTAAAATCAGTGAAATATAATTATTTGTTGCAGTGGACCGGGGGTGGACGCGTTTAGTATGTGTGAAATTAATGTAAATGTTAAAATATATAGTGGGAGACTCTCAAATACCTGGGGTTTCGGGCTGTCATAGTCCATATGGCTCCATACTACAGTCAGTGTACCACCATGTAGAACATTAGGTATGAGGTATTCTCAACCAGAAGCTCCAACAGAGCCACAGATTTTTAAATTGGATTCATATGGAAAGAAATCTATATGCTGTTGTATGCAATCAGACACATATGGAGATACAGTAGGGTCCCATACATATTTTTTGGGTGCTCAGTTATGGCTCTGTAAAATGTGGAGGTTGCACAAAACTATACGCACATTATTGTGCTCAACTCTACCCACTTAGCATCGTAACATACTTTGGTTTCAAATGACATTCCTTATCGTCTATTTCCCATCCAAAGGATTTCCCAACCTTGAACCTTTACTGAACAGCAGAACAAAGGGGCACCTCTGTGTCTGGAAAAAAAAAAAACACTGGAGGAGACTTTAGCAAGTGCCATGTTCCCTTTGTTCTGCTTCGGCTAGTTTCACACTAGTGCTTCTGTTCTCTGCGTTCCGGCATTGCTGAAAGCTACAGTGTTGTCGTCCGGCCCCATTATCGGTAATGGGGACCGGTGGAGATCTGTCCGCCTCTTGGCAAGTATGCCGAGAATGCAGAGAGATCCGACAGGCTGTGTAGAAGATAGGATTTGAATATTGAAAGGCCTCACACACCAGGATGACACAGGTGGTTACAGATTTAGGTTGTTATTGTCTTTTGGGGGTCTTTTGGGATATGGGGCACAGAGCCTGCACAGAGACAAATAAAGTCCTTATGGTTCCATACTACAGTCAGTGTGCCACCATCTAGTGCATCCATAACATAAACTGTTACCTTCCCGCTTAAAGGGGTTGTCTTCAGCAAATGGAATTTATCGTGTAGATAAAGTTAATACAAGTCACTTACTAATGTATTGTGATTGTCCATATTGCCTCCTTTGCTAGCTTGAATTATTTTCCATCACATTATACACTGCTCATTTCAGGGGTTATCGCAACTGCTGCAGCGCAGATACGAGGTGGCTGGGGCGGCGGCGGCAGCTGCAGCGCATGCGTGCCTATGTCTGCTTGCAATGTCCCAGCCAACAGAGGGGCTGGGACTTTTTCCTATAGTGTGCAAGCACGACCACTGGAGTCGGACTGCAGGGTGGCCGTAACCATGGATCCGAGCGGTGTATAATGTGATGGAAAAATGAATCCAGCCAATAAAGGAGGCAATATGGATAATAACAATACATTAGTAAGTTCTGAAGTCAGACAACCCCTTTAAGCAAAATGGATTTATGCTCAATAATTCCTTCAGTAGGCTCCTAATCTCCCCCTAGTGGTGGGTAGAGCCAGGGATTTGTAGCATTTAATTATATACTTGAAGCAGGGGATTTGGAGTTCTGTAAAAGATTTATCATGAAATGTATATTTAGATTATAAAAAATAATAGGTGAACTATTAGCAGAGATTCAGATAAGCCAAATAATTTAGGTAGTACATGGACTTTATATATTTACAGCACCACTACCATTATGAACATCTTTATATCTTGTTCAACGAAAAATTAAAGGTGCCAGAAACAGTGCCACTTTGGTCCATGGGCTGTTGTTTATTGGGTAACAGATGTAAGGCAGTATGACTCAGAGTCAGACCACAGAGGTTTTGTTTGTAGTCTGTAACCATGGAGACACATATTTCTATATAGGAACAGTAAACACAAAATGGATATTTCTAAAGATTATTAGAAGCACTGCTGCAAGTGAAACCATATTGTACATACACTTTATATGATCAGAAAGGCTCCATATGGCCTACAGTCAAATAAATGTATGTAAAATTCAAAAACTCTGTGGTTTCTATGTAAAGTCTATAAACAACAGTCGAAGACTAACTTCATTAGAATAGCAAACCTGCAATATTTGACCTGGGCTGGCAGCACGATGAATCTATCATGTAGCTATGGAGATGCATAGATCTCTATATGAGCTGCAGACATTAAAGTATATAAAGGAGATAGATAGATAGATAGATAGATAGATAGATAGATAGATAGATAGATAGATATGAGATAGATATATATTAGATTTATTATTATTAATTATTAAAGCGCCATTCATTCCATGGCGCTGTACATATGAAAAGGGGTATACAGTACAGACCAAAAGTTTGGACACACCTTCTCATTCAAAGAGTTTTCTGTATTTTCATGACTATGAAAATTGTAGATTCACACTGAAGGCATCAAAACTATGAATTAACACATGTGGAATTATATACTTAACAAAAAAGTGTGAAACAACTGAAAATATGTCTTATATTCTAGGTTCTTCAAAGTAGCCACCTTTTGCTTTGATTACTGCTTTGCACACTCTTGGCATACTCTTGATCAGCTTCAAGAGGTAGTCACGTGAAATGGTATTCCAACAGTCTTGAAGGAGTTCCCAGAGATGCTTAGCACTTGTTGGCCCTTTTGCCTTCACTCTGCGGTCCAGCTTACCCCAAACCATCTCGATTGGGTTCAGGTCTGGTGACTGTGGAGGCCAGGTCATCTGGCGTAGCACCCCATCACTCTCCTTTTTGGTCAAATAGCCCTTACACAGCCTGGAGGTGTGTTTGGGGTCATTGTCCTGTTGATAAATAAATGATGATCCAACTAAACGCAAACCGGATGGAATAGCATGCCGCTGCAAGATGCTGTGGTAGCCATGCTGGTTCAGTATGCCTTCAATTTTGAATAAATCCCCAACAGTGTCACCAGCAAAGCACCCCCACACCATCACACCTCCTCCTCCATGCTTCACGGTGGGAACCAGGCATGTAGAGTCCATCCGTTCACCTTTTCTGCGTCGCACAAAGACTTGGAACCAAAGATCTGGAACCAAAGGTTGGAACCAAAGATCTCAAATTTGGACTCATCAGACCAAAGCACAGATTTCCACTGGTCTAATGTCCATTCCTTGTTTTCTTTAGCCCAAACAAGTCTCTTCTGCTTGTTGCCTGTCCTTAGCATTGGTTTCCTAGCAGCTATTTTACCATGAAGGCCTGCTTCACACAGTCTCCTCTTAACAGTTGTTGTAGAGATGTGTCTGCTGCTAGAACTCTGTGTGGCATTGACCTGGTCTCTAATCTGAGCTGCTGTTAACCTGCGATTTCTGAGGCTGGTGGCTCGGATGAACTTATCCTCCGCAGCAGGGGTGACTCTTGGTCTTCCTTTCCTGGGGCAGTCCTCATGTGAGCCAGTTTCTTTGTAGCGCTTGATGGTTTTTTTTTCTTGGGGACACTTTCAAATTTTTCCTAATTTTTCGGACTGACTGACCTTCATTTCTTAAAGTAATGATGGCCACTTGTTTTTCTTTAGTTAGCTGCTTTTTTCTTGCCATAATACAAATTCTAACAGTCTATTCAGTAGGACTATCAGCAGTGCATCCACCTGACTTCTGCCCAACACAACTCATGGTCCCAACCCCATTTATAAGGCAAGAAATCCCACTTATTCAACCTGACAGGGCACACCTGTGAAGTGAAAACCATTTCAAGTGACTACCTCTTGAAGCTCATCAAGAGAATGCCAAGAGTGTGCAAAGCAGTAATCAAAGCAAAAGGTGGCTACTTTGAAGAACCTAGAATATAAGACATATTTTCAGTTGTTTCACACTTTTTTGTTAAGTATATAATTCCACATGTGTTAATTCATAGTTTTGATGCCTTCAGTGTGAATCTACAATTTTCGTAGTCAGAAAAATACAGAAAACTCTTTGAATGAGAAGATGTGTCCAAACTTTTGGTCTGTACTGTATATACATAATACAAACAATTGCAATAAGCATGAACACGACGCGTAACAGACTGGTACAGAAAGTGAGAGTGTCCTGCCCACGAGGACAATCTACAAGATAGATATGAGATAGATAATAGATCTATAGATAATAGATAGATAGATACTTACATAAGAAATTGAATTCGAAAGACTATATACTGTACCAACATTTTATTCCACAGAGGACTGACCATTTCATTAAGAGTGGAACCTGCAGAGTGGTTGATCCATTTTTTTTTTATTTTTTTTTTTAACATGTTCCTTTTATTCATATGTTTCATTTTTTTTATAGTTAGGGTGGTTATTTTAGTTCACAAACAATGCTTGGATCAACCTGTTGTATAACATTGTATTGCTCTGTGTTGCGATAATGAAGATTTTTAAAAATAATTTTCTTTCGTTTACTTCTTGCAGGGTCTGAATGTTTTTGGAGCAAACATGTGTATATTAAATTGCAGAAAGAATGCTCAGAGGTGTCAGTCTTTTTGGGCCACTCTATCTTTTTTACTTTCCATTCCTAATGAGATTTCTGGAAAATGGCAAGATATCAAATTCCCCAAATACCCCACATGCACTTTCAGCTCTAAGAGCAACAGGTAACTTAACAAGATGTCTCAGCTCGCCTGAGGTCTTATTCTTTTATAAATTACCCCTAGCAATGCGACAATTCCTCTCTGTGCCATACATCCACTTTGTTAACCCCTTTTTGTGCTGAAACTGTCAAAACAAAATTAAAAAAAAAAGACAAGGTCTGTTTGGGACAGTCTGTTGCTTATAGGGAAGTGATCATAGAGGAACAAATCTTTTAAAATTCAGGTTTATATAGATGATTTTATACATTTAAATCTTATTAACAATCACAAAAAATGCAATAGTTGACACATGAAAGAAAATCTAATTTTTTAGATAAAAAATATGAATTTGTTAGGGTAAAAATGTAATTCTAAATGTATGGTTTTTTAGGTGTAATTCACCTTTTATTTATGTAGGCTTAATAGTTATTATGCACAGCATAGATACAGAACCTGTACCCATGCCACACACAGTCCCTACACATGCTGCCATCTTACGTAGCCATGCTCTGCCATATGATATATTTTCCCATTCAAGGGGAGAATGCCTCCACGATACAGCATCTGATGAAACAATCTTCAAAATCCCTCAGAAGAATCCTTTTCCTCTATAAAATTGAAGGCCCATGGCGGTGCAGAATGGCCCTATAGACTTGTACATGGCGGTGCAGAATGGCCCTATAGACTTGTGCAGCATATTACGGCTTGACACAACTTAGCTCCTACAAAGTCGTAACGCAGCAGTGTCAATGTAGTCTTACATAAAAGTTATAACAAATAAGTCCCCTGGTTTGTTCTTGTTTTACTTTATTTTGTATACATTTCAGCTTTCTGGATTTTTTAGATATTTTGTACATCCTTTTATATTTTATGTATTTTTTTAGTTCTAGATTTAAAACATTCAATATAATCTACTTAAACAGAATGTTTTATATATTTTAACTTTATAATACACAATATATTTTTAAATTTTTTGTTTACTATCTTGTTTTATGACTATACGGAATACATTATTATCATTATTATTATTAATAAAGTTTAAAGCATTTTCAGGAATTTGAATATTCATGACCTATCCTATGGAAAAAAATAATATCAGATTAGTGAGGGACTATCTCCTTGCGCCCCAACAGCAGAGTGAAGGGAATGCCTTCAGTCCCCTTCATTGTTAACAGACACAGCTTCATACATCTCACTGTTCCTAGTATTGCTGCTAGGTCCTATTTACTTTATGCTGGTTTCACTTCACGTTTTTGTCCTACATTTAAGGTATATGTTTGAGGGAAAAAAAAGGGTACAAAAGCGTAGTACACTGTGCTTTTCCATTCTGCAGAGTCTGCTAAACAGAAAACAACATATACGTTAATACATGTTTTTTACAATGGAATTCTATGGTGAAGGATGCTATTGTATGGCATAAGTCAGAGACATCTGTTTAATGTATACGGTTTTTGTATATGTTAAACTTATAAATGGGATAGAGTTGCAGTGACACCAGGCACAGCCACTATGAAAAGTAAAAAGTCATACCAGATAAGCAGAGGCGGATTGGAAACTTAAAGTTGCCCTGGAAAAAAAAAACTAAAAGTGGCCCCATGTTGTAGGATTGTCTTAATTGACATGAGTCAGGGCAACATAAGAAAGAGGGGTCAGCAATAGTGCAAAATACCATATACCACAGTGCAGCACAATGTATTGCCCCAAAAGCTTTCCCTTCTCCAGTTGTCTCTGATTAAGACATGAAGCAGGGGCTTAGGAGGTGAGATGTGGGCCACAGCAGGTAAATTCAGGAGGGAATGTGGGGTCACTGGCTAGGTACGTGAGTACCTGATTCTGACAACATTAATTACCACTGAGAGCTCATTATGTACCCAGCCAGCGCCAGAGAGAGGGGCTTGGATGGCATCAGCCCACCGGGAAATTTCCCTGTAAGGTCTATGGCCAATCCGCCACTGCAGGTAAGCAATGAAGGGGATGCTGCGATTCCTTCATTCAGCTGATGGTGGAGGGTCAAAAGCTGGAAACCCCCTTTAAGCACAAACTATATTCACATTTTCATAGCTAATAAGTATTTAAAAAAATGCATATATACGAAAGTAGAAAGTACATATATTTTATTTTGCAACAGTTGGTCTCCCAGATCTTCTCTACTTAATCAAAAAAAAAAAGAATGTCAGCACTAAAGGGATTACAAAACCTGACCTGGCTGGGCATTACACTTTTATTTTTTACCAGGGCTTTTGTCATACATATTAGAGATCATTGAATAGACTAACATTTTTTCCACTTCCACCCCAGGGAATTTATTTGTTTGGATTCTAAGATAATGGAAAAAAGTTATCCCTTGTCTGTGGAGACATTTTCTAATTAAAGAGAGAGGAAATATCAGTTATTACAGGTCAATGAATGAGAAACAGACATTAATGTGTTAATTTTTAAACAAAAAAATTCCTGGGGAACTTGCTTGATAATGGCTTCCAGTATTCATCATTTTTGCTTCGTAGGAGAAATGTCTATGTATTACAGATTGTTTTGTGAACAATTAAGCAGTTGGTTACCTGTGAAATGCCTTTCAATACATTTGTGTTAACAAATTTTTGGAAAAAAAAAATAAAAATACCCCATCCCTTGTGATGTCATGTTATGGGAACAGTGATGTCACTACCATTTTCCTTTTGTCAATAGGAATTTTACTATTGACAAAAATTATTACAAATATTCTTTTTATTTTTTATGTTTTCAATGTTGAAGTGATATGTTACATAGTCCCATAGGTGGATTTTAGCTCACGTTTAACATTAAAGTATTTTTGGGGTAATTATGAAACACACATTAAATAAAGTAGAATATGGGGAGCTGCAAGTTTGCAGAGAAAAGTGAAAACAATGCAAGTTTTGGGTAAGTCCAATAATTGATTTTTATGTTGCATTAAGAAATCGCCTAGAATTGATGGCTGAATTATTGGTTTTCAAGGGATGCTGGTTTAACACCTATTTATTTTCTAGGTCTAATATTCTGGGCTGATAATGTTTTTAACAGGGATCAGTGCTTAGTTTTTCTGATACAGTGCTCCAAATTCCCTGACAGAGCGTCAGACGTTAAAATTCTGCATGCAGTCACCACTAGAGGGAGTTTCAAGTATCACTGAGCATTCAACAAACACTGCATTAATCAACAGTACAGTGTGTGTAAATGAGGAAACAAAACTATTTGTGACCATCATAATCACTTGTATCTAGAATTTTAACAGTTTTCCTTAGTTCTTGCTGGATATCTGGTTTGCAGTTCTCTCAAACATGGTGGGTGGAGACTGGCACCCATCCACTGCACACAGAAAGTAGAGGAGAATCTCCTTCCTAACCTTTCTCTTACTCACCCAGAAGCAGCCCCAGGATGATCAAGGACATTACTGAGAAGTTTTGACATGTATGCTTGTAAATTAAAGGGAACCTGTCACATTGAACATGGTGTTTGAGCTACAGGCAGTATGCTATAGAGCAGGAGGAGCTGAGCAGATTGACATATAGTTTTGTAGGAAAAGATTCAGTATAACTTGTAATTTATACATTTAAATTCCTGCTCATCCTGGGCTTTGAAGTCTGAAAGGAAGTCCTATCAGTGTATGACATCTTTTCCTCTATGACTGTGTATATAGAGATTGAAGTCCAGGAGGTGGTCCTATCAGTGATTGCGAGCCTTCCCTCTATGACTGTAAATAAATGGATAGCTGTCAATCACTGAAAGAACCACCTCCTGGACTTCAAAGCCCAAAATAAGCAGGAATTTAAATGAATAAAACACAAGTGTTACTGAATCTTATACTGCAAAACTATATACTATATCAATCTGCTCAGCTCTTCCTGATCTATAACAAGCTGCCTGTAGCTTACATTGCATTCTCATGGTGACAGGTTAAGTACGTGTGCTGGTTAAGAGCTATGACCTCCCTATGTAGCTGTGCAGTCCCTTTTTTCTATGCCTGCGTCCTTATCTTCTGCTCACTCTTTTTCCTCGCCTCTCCATAGACATGTATTATTAAAACCTTTGCACTGACATTTTTTTGTTGTTCATATTCTTCCTAAATGCAAAATTAAGCAGCTTTCAAAATAATATTCATTTAAAATGTACTACAATTTTTCTTTAGTTTGTGTATGTCCTTCACCTAGCTGGTGTCCTTCAAAGGACTGCTGCAGTTTCTGACAGTTCTCACTGCTTTCCACATGCCTTCTCCCTGTGCTCAGAAAGACTAGCGCTCAGAGATCCAACAGGCTATTCTGGCAGGAAGCAGCCTGCTGGAGCTCTCTGGATGTGGCGCTACCAGATGCTGCCCAAATGCCCACTGGCCACATTAACTATAATGGGGACCTGTGGAGATCCAGCCAAAACCCAGCAAATATGCCGATAATTGGCCGGACTAAAACCTCTGTGTGGAACAGCCTGCCGGATCTCTGAATGCTAGTGTGAAACTAGCCTTAGAAAGAATAGTAGAGTGAAGAAAGAATGCAAGGAGAGTAACTCAGGTTGTACAATAAAGCACAAACAAGGCAAGGGGGAAGACAGCAGCATCCTGGACACACAGATCCAGCATGTATTACTGGAGCACAACGTCCACTTGAGCAGTCTGAAACAAAGAGCATGTTGCTGAATATCAAGGAATCTGAAAATAATGAAGGACTAAAGATTACAGCCTGAAAAGGAATCAGTCACCAGTTTTATATTGTGTAACTCACATAAATTGGCTCAGCCAATTGCTATTATCTGTATTGAACAGCTCCATTGTAACCTTAGTGTTATAGCAGTTCAATACCCAGCACACGCTAGGGAGTCATCAAACCAGGTTCTCCCTGGTCCCTGGCACCCATCTGTATTGAACAGCTCTAGCTTGCACCAGACCTGTTCAATACAGATTTTAGCAAAACAGCTGGGTCAATTCAAGTAAGTGATCCAGCATTTTGTTTGAGTTATGTAAAAAAATAAATACAGCACTGTAAATCTGATAATTATAAGCTAGGCAAGTTTTAGGCAAAATAAATTCTATTTCCTCATTTCCCTGGTTGTCTTCTGGCCCTTTGTTTACCTTCAATAACAACAGTCTCTAAGGTTTTCCCTCATGAATATGTGTGCTCCTCCCCCTGCTCAGCAAAGGGAGTGAATACAAGTGCTGCCCTGAGTGAAATGTCTGACCACTGGGATACTCAGCAGCATGTTGGATGTGTAGGACTACAAGTATCAGCTGGTACACACAAGATGTTCACCCCACCTGTTCTTGTGCAATGCCCTGCAGAATTCCTCCAGTCTGTCAGCTTTGTGTCTGCAGGATGAGAAGGGCAGATCCTGAGCATTTGTCTCTTCACTGTCTACAGCTGCTCAGCAAAGCCTCCTGCCCTGAGTGTGTGCTGCAGCAAGGGTTAAAGTTTCCTAAAGAATCCAGGGAGAGGGAGACACAGGGCAGACGGCAGCGCAGGGGGGCGCGGCAAGCAAATTGATGTCTCATGTACAGACACAGATCTGCTTCTTGTGCACGAAACATCATCAGAGCAGGGAGAAAAGTTGACATCACAGGTCATGTGACCCTGAGTGAAATATGAGAAAGCAGTCACTGCAGATGAAGTAAGTCAGTTGTAAAGCCCTTACATCTGATTAGTTAGAAACATACAAAGAACAAAAAAATAACTCCAGAGAACCCCTTTAAAGGGATTCTGTCAGCTAGTTTAAGCCTATAGAGCTGAGGACATGGGCTGCTAGATGGCCACTAGCCCGCCCACAATATACTTTTCCCATTGCTCTGTGTGTCTTTGTTTAGTCAAAAAAACGATTTTATTCATATGCTAATAGGGGTTATAAGGAGCCCAAGGGGCGGTTACCAATGTTCCTGGATCCCAGCCGCGCCCACTGTGAAGGAGCCCAGCACTGCCCCGCATCCTCTCATCTCCTCCTTACTCCCCCGACTTCACGCATTCAGAGCGCCGTAATCTCACGCATGCGCGAGTACGCCGCTTGTCAGTGCTGGTAAACTGTTCCTTCAATGTGCTGGCATCAGCATCAGGGAACGAACTGTGCATGCGCGAGATGGCACGCGCGAGATTACAGCGCTCTGAATGCGTGAAGTCAGGGGAGCAAGGAGGACATGAGAGGATGTGGGGCGGTGCTGGGCTCCTTCACAGTGGGAGCGGCCGGGATCCAGGAACATTGGTAACCGCCCCTTGGGCTCCTTATAACCCCTATTAGCATATGAATAAAATGGTTTTTTTGACTAAACAAAGACACACAGAGCAATGGAAAAAGTATATTGTGGACGGGCTAGTGGCCATCTAGCAGGCCATGTCCTCAGCTCTATAGGCTTAAACTAGCTGACAGAATCCCTTTAAGGTTAAAAGTCACCAGTTACCTGCATATTGCCTTCTCTGTATGCTAAAAATCTGGAAACCTGCCGCATCCCTGCCAGATCCCATTGTAGTGAATGGGAATCTGGCTGTGTCTGGCTATGTCAGTAATTCTGGTAGTCTGTTCCTCTGCCAGTACAGAATACTGAAATGCCAAACATAGATGTGAACCTAGCCCTAGCAATAAAATCAAATCTATGCCAGCTGTAAGCAAGTGAAAACTAGTATACATCCATTCATAAATTTCCTTCTATTTGTTAGTGTGGCAGCCTGCCTCTGTCCTGCTCTCCTGGGTGAGCACAGGATCCTGAGCCTGTTTCCTGACTATGAGTATTGCCTGATCCCTCAGTGCTTCGCATCGGTGTCTCGGACCTCCGTGGGTCAACAGCCAACCACTGGGACAATTCCATGAGGCAGCAGCCTTGTGGCTCCCCTGCAGAGAGGTTCAGATCCCTGTATAGTGATTAAAGGGTGAAAACCAGGGTACTGCAAGGATAATGCCCTTAGGAATAGCCCAAAGCGAACCCATTGGTTGGCACAGTGTGTCCACACACACACTATGTGTATCCAAGGGATTTGAAGCGTTGTATCAAAACAGAACAGTGTTCTGACCCTTATAAAGATATGTATTAAAAAATGAACCAGCAGAAAAATCTTAATTGAAAATTCTGATAATGGCAAACTAAAATCTCAAGATTACGATAACACAATTGCGGCATAAAGCAATGTTTTGGCATTTTTGCTTTTCCTAGTGTTCCTTTGCTCTCTTCAGACTGGATCCATGCTGTATGATGAGGTCAAACCAAGTTAAGGGCAGGTGTGTGGCCTGTCGCATATAAAACCCTTTGTGGAGGGGTTCATTTAATTAATGGTCAGTTAGTGGGCATAACCTTGCCAAGAAGGCAGGACCACTTTAGAGAGGGTCATTTTCATATGCTTTCCTAGGTTTAACATTTAGATATCTCCCTTAGTAAAATAAAGGGAGTTTCATTCAAGGTGATTAGTAAAATAGAATTGACACTTAGGTCTCATGCACATGGCTGTATTATGGATCCATACAACAGAAGGTATAGAAGGTATCAGTGATAATAAGCTTATAACACTCAATCAGCAGGGTTTATGAGGGATCGGTCCTGTCAAACTAATATCATCAGTTTCTATGAGACAGTAAGTTGTAGACTGGATCGGATTGTACATCTTGAATTTTTCAAGGCATTTGATACTTTACCAGATAAAAGGTTGGTACATAAAATGAGAATGCCTGGACTGGGGGAAGATGTGTGTAAGTGGGTAAGTAATCAGTGATGGAAAACAGAGGGAGGGCACAGCAATTGTTTTCAAAATATTTTTAATTTATGTTACTTTTTAAATATATTTTAGAACTTTATAACAGTTTTTTTTACATTTTTTAAGCCCCCTAAGGGGATTTGAACATGCAATCATTTGATCACTTGCACTATACTATACTTAGGGATTTTTACTGACATTCTATTACATCCTACCAGACAAGAGGCGTAACATCGTTGGCCAGAGGGCCTTCAGAAGACCCCAGCTGCCATGACACCTGCTCCATATGCTACGATTGTGGTCCCCCAGTTTGCCTAACTACTTAGATGTCGCGCTCGCTTTTATCTCCTAGTTATCTTCAATCCCAGCAGTCAGAGTAGGGTACCAGCTGTATAATACAGCTGACACCTGCAAGTGATGGTAAGCAAGAGCATTAACTCACTACTGACATAATAGTATGGTGCTGAAGAGAAGAGGTTACTGGTACACTGATCATCTGTAGCTCCAACACACCTGAAGACACCGCTGGTGCAACAAAATATGCTGGAGGTGCAAGTGTAGGGAAGTTTTAATAACCAGAGCTCTGACAGTGATAGGGAGTTAGTAGTGGCACCATCTAACTGCAGCAAACTGGGGGGCCAATATATGTACCAGTGAAGTGGCTGATTTGAGAATACACACAGTGTAAAGTAACACTCTATAGCATAAATTACATATGATACGGGTATATGCTGGTCAACACTGACTTATACATGTAACAGCATCAGACTTTAGATGTTTTTAATTTTAGTGACATTTAGAATATATAAATAAAAGTGACGGTTTAATTAATTTTAGATAGGGTGTAATATTTGGATTTAATCCCTTTATGGGGAATTGAAAATATATGGTATAGCTGTTGCATACATCTCTATAGGGTCACTTTTTGTAACTGAAAAGAGTTAAAGAGGTTTTCCCATCTCAAACAATGGGGGCATATCGCAATGGGGCCACCTCTGGGACCCGCACCTACAACAAGGAGCGGGGAAATGCACTGGCTCGGCTATTTCCGTCGGCCCCATAGAAATGAATGGGAGCGGTGGCCGAGCATGCGTGGTGCGCTTCCATCCACTTCTATGGGAGCAGCGCTTGGTGGTGGACGGACCCCAGGAAATCCGGGGTCCTCCAGCCACAGCTTTCCCTGCTCCATTCTTGTTATAGGTACCCGCACCTCGTTGTAGGGACACACACCTATCAGACAATGGGGGCATGTCCTAGTGATATGCCCCCATTGTCTGAGATGGGAATACCCCCTTAAGCACTGTTTTGAGTATGACAAATTTTGTATGTCCTAGGTCATGTGTTAGGGCTCGTTCACATCTCTGTTAGGGATTCTGTTCTGGCTTTTCGTTATAACATCGTTATAACGGGAAAAAACGGAATCCATAGGACGGAAATCAAAATGGACACCTTTAGAGGCATTCCGTTTTGATCCGTCATAATAGAAGTATATAGGCAAGCATAACAGATCCGTCTGGTTTCCATTATGCTGGACGGAAAACAAAGTTCTGTCGACAGGACGGAATTCCTCTAAAGGTGTCTGTTTTGATTTCCGTCCTATGGACTCAGTTTTTTACGTTATAACGATGTTATAGCAGAAAGCCAGAATGGAATCTATGACGGTGATGTGAACGAGCCTTTAAGCTGACCATACGGTAGTCATTTTAGATGGACATTTTGTAGATGACTTGTCGTTCACGGTTGGTCTGTGAAGGTTGGCATCCTGGACAGTAATGCCTTTGTTAAAATGACAAATCACTGATTGAGCTCTGCCATGACCTGTGGCCTAATCTGGGTTTCCATTCGTGTGATGCAGGTTTGTTGCTCGGAATCAACAATATTTCAATTACAGCACCCAAGAATGACAAAAAAAAATCCAACACGCAGATCAGTTTTTTGTCAGATATCCGCGTTCGGTTGGCATTTACTGGGCTCATTTGTGTCAGAAAAATGACCTGATGGTTGGTAGAAAATTGTCCAAATTAGCCCATAATCTAGTGTATGGCTAGCTTTAGTTCATTTCTTCTTCTTTATCTTCTACTGTCTGTGGATTATCAAAATGAGGCAAAGGCAATGGAACAAGACATGACTGCAGGACTAGACTACATAGAGGGTTTGTTTGCTCTGTGGCCATGAAGATACCTCTATATAAAGCTGTATACACAAAATGGTAGATTTTTAACCGAGATTATTTGCAAAGTTTAAAAAATGTTTCAGGATTCTGTATATCCTTTAAGTATGACATATATGTGCAGAGCCTTGGTTACGTCTCTATACATTAGTATGCTGGTATATTGCAAAGTGTTTTTGTCCAGGTTCTCAAGGAACCATGTGTCTTCTTGTTTTGGTGACTACCTTTCCAATACGTGTACTATAAATATTTGTACTAATGCGATCATTCACTGCCTTGCTTTAGTGGCTTTCCACAGACACCAGGAAGCACAAGAAGAACGCATAAGGAATCATAAAGAGAAAATGGACAAGGATGTTTGTTACTTATTTGTGTCTTAAGGATAGGACAATTTGTTGAAAACTACAACTCCCAGCATGCCATGACGACCCTGTGTTATCTGGTGGTGCGATTTAACCAATCTAAAAAAAAAAGCTGTATAAAATATTTTCAGTAACAACTGTTTTCGTGTATTGCAAATTTTCACCAATGTTACTTTATTAATCAGGGTTTGTATATTCATAGAACGCCAAATACCTCGAGATTCCCAAAAATGAATTAACATATGTCATATACTATTACTCAAATCTCACAAAACACCAATATAAAGCATATGAACTGATAATAAATAAAATGGTAATCACACCAAAAGTAATCAGTGTGCAAAATTAATACTGAAGGCACAACACAATTACATGATAAAAAAAAACTGTTAAAACTTCTCCAGTTGGTCTTTTCATCATACTTGGCTATTACCTTATGTCTGTATACCTTTAAATATATATTATTAAATCATGTCACTCTTGTTTTATTTTTTTTTGTTTTGTTTTGCTCATTTTGTAATCATGCTATATACTATTATGATTGATATCTGGCCACTGGCAATTGGAGATGCTTTTAACAGTTTTTTTTTTTTTAAATCATGTGATTGTGTTGTGCCTTCAATATTGTTTTCTAAGTTGAATAAAATGAATTATACACACTAATTACTTCTGGTGTGATTACCATTTATTATCAGTTAATGTACTTTATGTTGGTGTTTCCCACTCTCCAAATGTACAAGTTATTTTGGATACTAAGCAGCTATAATATTGTAGCAGGAACAAATAGTTTTTTTTTTTTTTTTTAATGATTACTTTGAGTTTAAAGACTATAGTTTTAAGAATGGTTATTATATTTATTGATTGATTTATGTTATAACATTCTCTAATGTGGTTGTTTATTATGTGAAAATACAATCTAAAAAATATCATTTAAAATTCAGTGTGGTTTCCATAAGATATTAGAATGCTGGGTCAAGGGATATCAGCTTACTCAGAGACAATGTAAAGTTAGACTAGACACTCTAAAGATTTATCAAAGTGACTAATGCTAGATGATAAATTTCAGGGCATTTGTAGACCTTTAGGGCTTATTCAGACGACTGTATGTTGTCCGCAAAAATGCGGATCCGTTTTTCTTGCGGATTACATACTGACCCATTCACTTCTATGGGCCCTTTTTTTCCATTCCCCAAAACAAATGAAACATGTCCTATACTTGTCAGTGAAAATCAGGACATAGCCCCATTGAAGTCTATGGGTTCGCAAAAAAACTGAATGCTATCCATTTTTTTGCAGACATGTTGAACTGTCCGCAAAAAACGGATCCGTATTTTTTGAGGACATCATACGGCCGTCTGAGCACTAAGACTGGGGAGATTGCAGTACACTTGTGACTTTTTGAGATGATATGCGTCCTTTTTTTTTTCCCTCACATTGATAAATTTGACTAAAAATGAAGTCCTGCCCACAAAATATCTGTCTGACTCCTAGTAAATGCAATTAGCTGGGCATGGTACAAACCACCCTAAAAATGGCAGAAATACATTTTAAATTTGGTGCAATTGTCTACCCCATCTACAAAACAGCCCAAGTCACTCCAAATTCTGGTGGTGCACTTGATACATTACATTTATATTGCCCATTAGGCTGTATCTTTTGCCGCCCCTTTGAACTGAATGGGTCTTCATCTGACCTGCAATAAATAAGGATCGAATGTGCATGAGCCCTAAAGGTTGTATTACACAGCCTGATGTGACAGTCGATTGTCAGGAGGGAAGCGTTCCCTCCCGGCAATCGCCTGCTCGCTAGTGGAGGAGACTGCTACTATTACATGCAGCGATCACCTCCACAGCATGAGGAAGAGCGATCGTTATTAGAGATGAGCGAACGTGCTCGAAACGAGCACTGTACTGCTCGGCTCCCCTGCGCTCGCATGGGCGCAGGCAGCCGCTTCCGTCCGACGGTAGCAGCTGCCTGCGCCCATGCGAGCGCAGGGGAGCCGAGCAGTACAGTGCTCGTTTCGAGCACGTTCGCTCATCTCTAATCGTTATGCCTTCGCTCGTCCCCATGCTGTATAGTGGTTTGCTGGTGGCAGATTGTTATTAGACACCACGATCTGCCACCTGCAAACAATAATATTTTAACATGTCAAAAGATTTGGATTGCCTGATGATCGGGCAATCGGCGGTAGTATTACACATGTGAACACTCATTAGCAATTATCTGCTGAAAAATCAGTCAGTGTAATAGAGGTTTAACTGTGAGTTGAGCTCCTACAATACAATATACAATAGGAAACAACAATAACAATAGGAAATAAAACAATCTGTTCTAAATATGTAAAGCTAGATATTTTGTAAAAAAAAAACAAGTAGAAGACTTTAAGTACCACTTTTTAATCTTGGTGCATTGATATATTTTTTTTGTTTTTTTTGTAGCAAATAACACCATTATTCATAAATGTCTTCCCCCCCCCCCAGTGAGTTCACAGATAGTGTCCAAAGTTCACAAAGTCATGACAAATGGAAAAACAGTGCACATAGTGTGATATAGTTTCAGACTGTTCTTCTGGTCAATAAAGTTGAGCTTTTATTATACTCACAAACAGCAAAATCTCAGTTTATAATATAAAAAAGTCTGAAGTTCATACACATCCCCCTCAGGGTTTTCCCATCTTCTCGACTTCCTCTGGAGCTTGTAATCTAAAAATATATATTAGAAAACAAGGCAGCACTCCAAGTAAGGTTACTTTCACACTAGCGTTTTTAAATTCCGGTATTGAGTTTCGTCATAGGGGCTCAATACTGGAAAAAAACGCTTCCGTTTTGTCCCCATTCATTGTCAATGGGAACAAAACTGAACTGAAGACAATGGAATGCTCCTGAAAGCATTCCGTTCCGTCCTCAGACCGGAGAACAAAGCGCAGCATGCTGCAGTTTTCTCTCCGGTCCAGGCATTCGCACCAAGACGGATCCGGAATGACTCCCAATGCAAGTCAATGGGGATGGATCCGCCCTCCAAAAGGAACCATCAAGAAAACGGCATCTGTGCCCAGCCTCTCCATCAATCCAGAGCGCAGACACCAATAGTAAAGTTGGCGCATGTGTTCCAGACACTATGTAAAAAGAAAAATGGTAGTGCTAAGCAAGGGGACATACATCTGCGCATGTGAGGCTAACCTTAGAGATATTCTCACCAGAGGTAAGTATAGCACCACTTCATATCGCTAGAAGGCAATGTATAACCAAATATAGGAGATGCAGGCAAGTGGTGAATCCTGATTCAGGTCATATGTATCATGATTTCAGAAACGGTCATCGGGGAGCCCAGTGGTATCTCCATGCAACCGGAGAGCGACTCCCAAGGCATATGGGGGAAGGGAATAGTGGCCTATCTATTTCAATAGGTATTCACTATTCAATTCCTATATAGTAGAACCCAGTCGCTAGTAAAGAGACCGTTATACTAGCAGAAATGATGACCCCCAAGAGCCCACCCTCCATGTGTACATAGCATGTGCATATCAACTTATTATTACATGATCATTGTACACACACGGAATATAATCAAAAAGGGTTGATGGGTTATTTGTAGATCATTCCATATGAAACAGACCCCAGTGGCAAGTCCTTGGCTCCAGTTCACCTCCAGATGGGGTTATCTTCTGCTGGATTTATGGGGCCCATTATTGTGTCAGAGGCTGGGCCCACTGAAGGATCCTCTGGCAAAGTGGTGAGCAAGTCCAAAGTGGACTACCGACTGTTCTTGGATAAATAAATAAAAATCAGCTAATACAGATTAATTCCTAAGACATAACTATGCATGCTCTGGGAATTATGGGTGGAAACAAACATTTTTTGGCATTTGGCAAATCCAGTCTCCAGGATATGGTGAATTTTGCCTACTGTACATACATTGGTGTAATGGTCTATAAAACCGTTGAATTATAGCCATGCATAGAAGACGATCTCGCCGTAACTTGTCTTCAGTTGTAAAAAAGCAGAAAAAATGACTAAAGAAATAAGAAAGAAAAGTGAAAAATGTAAAACTGCCCCCTCCTGCTGTGTAATAATAATCATCGGATTCATAAATGATTTTTCTGCTGTTTTACAAAATAGACGCATGCATGAGTACAATTATACTGTCTCTTTTGGTAAGAAGTCACAGAAATGAAGGTCCCTAAAATTGTAACGCTATAGATTTTTTATTTTTATTTTTTTCCAGAGTGAAAGAATTGAAAAAGGCCAAGGAACTTGAAGAACTAAAACAACGTCCCTTAGCAATGTGACAGCGCTTTTTGGACTGTTTTCATTTTCTGTTTTTAGCAGAGACATGCAACAAAAAAACAAAAAAAACGTGAAAAAAAAATTAAAACACTGCAGTTTTCGAGAGATCACCTGCAGGATTTTAACAGTAATCTTTTTGGTCATTGCATTTGCACTTTCATGGACAACTTTTGCTTTGTTCAGCAAGACATCTCGGATTTTAATCTTCTGTTGAATCATGGGAAACGAAGTAAAAACAAAAAAACTTTAAAGAAACATAAATGGCGCCAGGAGATGTTTAAAAGGAGCTCCGATCTCTGAGGTGGGAGCAGTGTTAATTCAACATAGGGCTGAATTCAAACAATGTGTGGAACTGTACAAATATTATACCAAAAAAAAATTGAGGAAAGGTGGAAATGCACAAGCAAGACCTGAATGCAAAACCCAGAGCCATCGATCACTCACAAGGAGCTTGGAAGGAATGTAAAACTGAAGGGTCCGGACTGTCTTATGTTCTTAATGTCTGTACCTAAGCTGTAACTTGTAGATCTCTGAAGTATTCCCCATATTGTATGCCATATAACATATGCAATATATATAGATATATATATATATACATCCATACAAGATTATGTATATTAATGCTTTACCTACTAGAAAAACACAAATCTGCCAAAAATGGTGGACTTCTTCATGTGCCATCTAATGTGGTCTAGGAGTCATATTGACCATATGTAATGTCATCTACTCCTATTTCATTTTAATACGGCTTTCCCATCCGTGTAAATAGACATATCTATGCATTATGTAATTTATATTTTCCGTGGGAAGAATTTGAAGTCCACGATATATATTGCTAACACGGAGGTACAGTACATGCATAAGATTTTTTTTTTCTTAAAGGTTGGTACCAAAATAATTGGGTCATGTAGAGTCAATTCTGTCTCCTATGTAAAAATGAATAAAAAACAACAAAATGAATTAAGACCGAATATATAGAACCAAGCCAACACACCCAATGCCAGCTTGGTCATGTAAAGCTATTGTTCTATAGATACTGCCTGGTCTACAGAATGCTTATAGAGGACAGATCACCATTTGAGTTTTTTAAAAAGTGATTTCTACAATAGAGATATCTTAGAATTGAAGAATGTTTTCTTCTATGGCAAACAAGGGCATAGCTACAGTACAGCAGGTACATAGGTAGCAGTTGCATCCAGGCCCTGGAAATTGAGAGGGCATAAAGTCCATCTTTACATAAGAGGACAGTATTATAAATGGTACATGGGGGGCCCTGTTTTGCGATGGGTTCCAGGAGCTTCAAGTTGTGCCTCTGATGCAAAATAAAATAAAAAATGTTAAAAATAGGAAAATAAAATGGCCATTATCTGTATTTTCATCACTTCTACTGTTCATATACTAAATGGTATTAGTCATAGACAGCTGGAAAATAAATAAAACCTTGCGTCTATCGATTGCTTATAAACCTATACTGCCCATAAGGGTTGCATTTATATTGCCTGAACATTTTACCACCTAAGAATCAATGTGGTGCTGCGTGCTGGCCAGTTAGTGTATTGGGGGGGGAGGGGGTTTCACACAAAAGTCCTGAGAAAGATTTGTATATAGAAGGCGGGATTGGAAATGAGAAATACTATTTGAAAGAGATTATTACAGAGTATGGAATGAAATGCGGGTCAATAACATGGCTGGAGATTATTAATATTTGTATAGTTTGATGGAATGAATCGGAAAAGTTTGGTTGTGCTGTTTGTATATATTGTACATACTAAAAAAAATTAAGATATGTGCATGAAACCAAGAACACAAAAGAATTGACAAAAGCAAAGCATTAGTGGCTATGGTCTGTAAAATGAGACAAAAATTTTATTTCACTATAAGAGTACTTTATTTTAAATGTTCTGTAGAAGAACATTTTGCTGAAGCATGATAAAGCTGCAAAAAAGCTACTGTATTTAGACTTAGAAAAAAAAGCAAAGTGACATTACTAAACTGATATGTTTACATTTGATTTTGGCTACCAAAACATAGTTTCATCTTATAACTTTTTAATTTATTTTTGTTTTTTTTTCTTTTAATTTTGCCAATGGTGCCAAGTAATGTGAATGCTATATCGCTTAAAGAAAAATTAAGTTGCATTTGAAAAGCAGATACTCTTAGAAAACTATATGCGCTTAAACACCATACACCCACGCCAATATAAAAAAAATATGTAGAATGAAATTCAATTAAAAAAATGTAAAAAAAATATTTAAAAAAAATCTATTACAAAAAAAAAGACATAGTAAGAAAGTAGAAATATGTTTCACATTTTCATATCTCCCTGCTGGAAGTCAGAAAATGTTAATAATTGCACACAAGTTAAAAAAAAAAAAAAAAAATGATGCAAACTGGTCTTGTAGGGAACTCATGGTATATGATTATTTCCACACAGAGATAAGCCAAAGTGATCCCATTATGAGGTATTTCTAAGATGGAATAAAATGCAAACATATCTTCAGTATGAAACTTTTTGGCACTCATTGCCAATACCTGTCTAAACTTTTTGGAATACAATCTGCTATGTATTTGATTGTAAAAGGAAAAAGTACTGTTCAGGGGTGCGCTAGCCTTTTTTTCCCTACCGAAACAGTTTCTATTGTATAATTTTTTTATACTAAGAAGTAACATGTAAAGATTACACAATGTGCATATGTAAGAAACTTTTAATCAGGTTGTTAGAGAAGAAGGTTCAAAATTGAAGCCGAAAAAAAAATGATGAGGTCAGTACTCTTGCTGCAATTTTTTTAAACAGTTCATTTCCTTTCACGTGGGATGTACAGATAGGAACAAACGAAAAACCACTAATGTATATGTTATATAAATTCTCATGAGATCACGCACAATTCACCATTATGAATAGTCTGTACATTAAAAAAAAAAGTAATAGTTATATACTGCTCTTTTTTGATGGGACATTGATTGTCCCTAGAAGAATGTATTTTATTATGTATTCATGAGGAACTGGAAGAAATAAAAAAAATAAAAACATCAAAACGCCTTTTTTGGATAAATAATAAAAAAATCACTGCTTACTTATGTATTAGTAATAGCATTAGTGGATCTTTTAGAATTTTGTTATCTGGAATTGTATATTAATATTTCCACTTTTCATGACGAATGTAACTTTTTTGTCACCCTGGCAAGAGTACTGGTCTCAGTTGTTATGCTGTATTATCTGTATATTTGTACTAAAAAAACAAAAAGGTCAGTGTTGTGCAGTGTGTTAATAATGTTATCAGATTCAGTAACATGCAGGACCTCTCCAAGTAACTGTTCCAACATACAAGCAGTCACAGGGGCCTGTTCTAGTGCATCAGATGCATCATGCTTTTAAGAGAAAAACTAAAAAAGGGGGGCATCTGAGAAAAGCAAACTTTTTGCAATAGACCTTTCCTTGGCTGTGAAATTTTAGGCTTTTGAATGTAAGATGCATTGCATACCAACAGTTCACTTGGATGGGGTACATGAAATTTCCCAAGTGCCAGGAGTCTGTCATAATATGTAACTGTTAAATCTATACTGTCTCTCAGCATTTTATTTTACGCTTCTAGTGTGAGCATTAAAACAACACAAAAACAACAAAAACCACATCTGTACTGTGTGAGAGAAATAGACTATATAACGTGAAATCCCTACATGGTTGCACGCTTACGGCAGTTCCACACAGTAGTTGGCGCCAACGGGGGTTCCCAAGGCTTGCATGTAAAGCTAATATAGATGTCTCCTTTTTTTTGTAAGTTTTATTTTTGTAATTGTGCATGTAAAAAACTAAAAAGAAAAAAATACATCACTGAAATCAATGGATCTGTTGAAGAACTCTGCTGCTGGAACCATGCAAAATGTTTTGAATTGCCCTTAAAACTATGAACAATGTTTTCTGAATGCTTTCTATTCTTTCTGCTGTAAATTAAAAACAAATTAAATTTCCCCATATTACATGTTTTTCTCTCATTATTTTGAATACTAATTTTATAACTCAATTGTTTTTTTTATTTTTTTGTTTTAATTTTTTTTTCGAAAGTACAGTATGTACAAAAAGGTCAAGTCTGAAGAAAATAATTATCAGCATTTACGTTTTTAAGGTATCAGGAACCATTGCAAAGATAGTAACATTTTTAAAATTTCTATACAATGATCTGCCCTGTACATTTCCATGGGGGGTAGTATTATAGTAATTATATTATTGTTCACTGGGGGCAGAACTATAGCAGTAATAGTCTCATACATAGGAATCATAATATTAATATATTCATATTAAAGGCTATTAACACCTTCAGGGGCATTTTTGCACTTACTGATTTTGGGCAGGTTTTGTCCTATAGGGTTAAAGGTTGTGTACAACTTTGGATGCAATTTTTGTTTATGATTGCATTTTACTCATTTTTGGCTAAAAATCATATTTTCAATTGGCCTTTATTAACAAATATTGAGCCATTCTGTCACAACGGGTTGACTGTTTTTCTGTATGACTGGTAGTTTAACTTTCACTTTGTGCTAGTTATCTAATAACCATTATCTCTAAACTACTGAGAGGTCATAAACACTTAAGTCACATTCTTATCAGTAAGATAAGAACTGAGCTACAATGAGTGTTTATAATGCCAGAGAGCAGAGATAAGGAGCCCAACAGCCCCCCAACTGACAAAAAAAGAGAAAATCCAGAGGCAGCTACTAGAGCATCTCAGCCCTGTACAGAAAAAAGGGCTCCATATTTTTAATAAAGACAAATTGAAAAAAAAAGATTTTAGCTCAAAATAAGTACAATGCAATAATTAAAAAAGGCAACCAAAGGTGTACATAGCCTTTAAAATGTCAGCCTAACGCAGACTATCTTGCTTTCAGTTTCAAACTGCTGCTGTTCTGACCACCCTGTTTATAGCAGTCAGAATTTCTGATTGCTCATAAACATTCATTATAGCTAAACTAGTATCAAACTAATAAGAAATGAGTGTTTATGAGCTGTCAGGAGTGCATATATAAGGACTATACATCCAGTCATCAAAGCAGCAACATGATGACTTATGAAACTGAATATAAGATACTCTGCGGATAGGCTTAACCCCTTCCCGACCAGCGCCGTAATAGTACTGTCTACCCAGTGACTTGCCGTCCAGCGCTGTACTGCTACAGTGCAATGATCAGGCAGGTGCAGGAGCTGCACCCATTTGATGAGCAGCAGGAGTCCGGTTCCTGTTGTATGCGCTGGCATCTGTGAAAATACTGATGCCGGCGCATTAACCCAAGCTGTGCCACAGTTAGCGCTGACCGCAGCATGTGCTATGTCTGTGGAGGGTGTGGTGCGGTGACGGGGACGGGGACCCGATGGCTGAGAAGCCAGCCCGATGCCTTTCATAGGCATTATGGCTGCCTTCCATGTAAGCCTGTGAGACTCAACCCTGTGTACACTGTATTACACTGTGTAATACACCTACAGCCAATGCATTACAATACACATGTATTATAATGCATTGTAGAGGGGATCAGACCCCTAAAAGTTGAAGTCCTGTAAGGGGACAAAAAATAAAGTAAAAAAAGTTTTAAAAAATTGTTTTACATAATAAAAATTCAAAAGTTTCGGGTAAAAAAAGCATCCTTTTCCCAAAATTAAGTTATAAAAAACTGTACAAAAAATAGAAAAAAGAGAAAAGTAGACATAGTAGGTATCACCGCGTTCGTATAGACTGGCTCTATAGAAATATCAAATTATCCACCCTGTCAGATGAACGCTGTAAAAATATAAAAACAGTGCCAAGACAGCCATTTTCTGGTCACCTTGCCTCACAAAAAATATAATACCAAGCGATCAAAAAGGCATATGTACCCCAAAATTGTACCAAACAATCATCTCCTCCCGTAAAAAATTAGATCCTACCTAAGACAATTGCTCAAAAAATATAGCTTTCAGAAAATGGCAACACAAAAACAAGAGTTTATTCTGTTCAAAAATGCTTCTACTGTGTAAAACTTAACAAAAATAATAGATATGTTAGGTATTGCCACGTCCGTAACAACCTGTTATATAAAATATCACATAATATGGCTCCTCAGGTGAATGCTGTAAAAAAATAAAAATAAAAACTGTGCCAAAACAGCCAAAAGTGTAATACCAAGTGATCAAAAAGTCATATGTACCCCAAACGGTACCAATAAAACCGTCATCTCATCCCGCAAAAATGAGAACCTTCCTAAGAAAATCACTCAAAAAATATGTCTCTTAGAAAATGACAACACAAAAACTAGATATTTTTCTTGTCATAAAAATAATAGACATATTAGGTATTACTGCGTCCGTAACAACCTGCTCTATAAAAAATATCACATGATAATCCCTGTCAGGTGAACGCTGTAAAAGTAAATAAATAAACACTGTGCCAGAACAGTCATTTTTGTCACCTGGCAATACAAAATGCATAATATCGATTGATCAATACCCTAAAATGAAAACATCACCTCATCCTGCAAAAAATGAACCCCCACATAAGACAATTGATCAAAAAATAAAAACCAATGGCGCCCATAAACCAATCCATCAAAATCTGTGCTTCAAAAAACATATTGCGCTTCCTTTCTGAGTCCTGCCATGTGCCCCTACAGCAGTTTACCACCACATATGGGGTGTTGCTGTATTCAGGAGAAAATTGGTAACACGTTATGGGGTGCTTTTTCTCCTGTTACCCCTTGTGAAAATGAAATATTTGGGGCTAAAGCAACTTTTTATTGGAAGAAATTAAACTTTTCATTTTCACAGCCAAGTGTTTCTAAATTCCATAAAATGCTTATGAGGTAAAAGCTCAGTACACCTCTTAATAAATTCTTTGAGAGGTGTAGTTTTCAAAATGGGGTGACTTTTTGAGGGGTTCAACTGTAGGGGTACATCAGGATCTCTTCATATACAAAAACAATTCTAGCAAAATCTGCCTCCAAAAACCATGTCGCTCTTTCCTTCTGACTACTGCCATGTGCCGCTACAACAGTATACCATGACATATGGGGTATTTCTGTAAACTGCAGAATCACAGTAATGCAGGTTTATTTTGCTGTTAACCCTTGCTGTGTTGCAAGAAAAAAAAATGATTAAAGGGTTTGGCCACTTTGTTAGCACTTATTCAAACTGTAAAGAAAGAGACATTACACTTACTAATATATCTTCTTAAGCAGATCTGCCTGGTTTCCTTGCTATTGCATATTATATATAGTGATGTGTGACCCCCTGTACATTATATATAATGATGTGTGACCCCCTGTACATTATATATAGTGACGTGTGACCCCCTGTACATTATATATAATGATGTGTGACCCCTGTACATTATATATAGTGATGTGTGACCCCCTGTACATGATATATAGTGATGTATGACCCCCTGTACGTTATATATAGTGTTGTATGACCCCCTGTACACTGTATATAGTGATGTGTGACCCCCTGTACATTATATATAGTGATGTGTAACCCCCTGTACATGATATATAGTGATGTATGACCCCCTGTACGTTATATATAGTGTTGTATGACCCCCTGTACACTGTATATAGTGATGTGTGACCCCCTGTACATTATATATAGTGATGTGTAACCCCCTGTACGTTATATATAGTGATGTGTGACCCCCTGTACACTGTATATAGTGATGTGTGACCCCCTGTACGTTATATATAGTGATGTGTGACCCCCAGTACATTATATATAGTGATGTGTGACCGCCTGTATGTTATATATAATGATGTGTGACCCCCTGTACGTTATATATATTGATGTGTGACCCCCTGTACATGATATATAGTGATGTGTGACCCCCTGTATGCTATATATAAAGATGTGTGACCCCCTGCACGTTATATATAGTGATGTGTGACCCCTGCACTTTATATATAGTGATATGTGACTCCCTGTACATTATATATAGAGATATTTGACTACACTCATTTTCCCTTTTTCCCCAGATGAAGGGTAGTCATATATTCATATATGATTGATGAGCTGTCAGCTGGGAGCAGGTCGTGTGATGATAGACAGGAGGCTGCTCTGTATGTGAGCAGATCGATTTGTACAAACTTATTCATCAGAGTTCTTGTGTAAGGTCTGCTCCCCGCTGTACAGCCCCCCTCCTCCAGCAGTCCGTGCACCTAAACAGAAATCTCTGACATCTCAGAGCTGCCATAGATTTCTGGATTCATTTGAGTCAGAAAACTGGTGAAAATTAACATAAATTTGTTGGGGTGAGTGGTCATGCCCTTAAAAAAAAAGGCGCAGTTAAAAATTTGCTAACACATAGTTTGCAACTTTTTAACGCCACTTTTTAGGAACAAGGGAAATGATAAATCTCCCCCTCATTCTGTTCATGGCTTACTTCCTGTGGCACAACTAGAAATGACTAGGCCCCACAGCAAATTTATGAACAGGGTAGCCCATTTACTGTTTGGACTGGGGCGTTCTTTCTATTGCTATGTCTGTATAGCAGTTATTCACTGATAACTGAGTTATTGATATTATCTAAGGGGCTCTTGTCTCTATGGGAACACAGGTGGGTGGGGAGGTCATGTGACTGCTCCCCTGAACACACTTGCTGCAATGCATGTTGGGATTTTTACTTTCACTTTGCAGCTGCTCCTCCCACACAGCGGGTCTGAGGGAGTTCCTCCTGGGAAGTTTGTCATGGTGAACAAGTTAGATACATACATAAATGACATACAGCCAGTACATGTCACCTGATAGAAATACTTCATAGTGTTGGCTAATGTCTGGGGCACTTTGGATTTTTTAAACTTAGGGTGGCCAACCCCTTTAACAATTGATTTTGACATTTCACCTCCATTTTCCTTTAATTCTTGTGGAACTCGTAAAGGGTTAACAAAGTTTGTGACATCAGTTGTGAATAATTTGAGGGTTGTCGTTTCTAAAATGTGGTAATTTATGGGTGGTTTCCATTACGTAAGCCCCTCAAAATCACTTTATGCATTGGGTGCAATATTTTAGTAGTATTCTTGTATATAGAATCAGTATTATAGTAGTTAAATTCATCTCCATATGAGAAAGTAGAATAGTATATAAGTTACAGAAGATGCACCCAGGTTTTAGAGGAGGAAAAAAAGAAAAATATATATTTTTCATCAAACTTAAGCTCAGACCCTCAATCGGACCCCAATGTTAATTAGACCTCAGCTCAGAGCTCCAATCAGACCCGCAATGTTAATCAGACCTCAGAACAGACATTCAATCTTAATAAGACCCCCAATCAGACCACAGATCAGAACCACAATATTAAAAAGACCCCTATTCAGACAATAGATCAGACTCCCAAAGTTATAAGACCCCCCCAATCTACCCCCAGTATTAATAAGACCCCTATTCAGACCCCAGATCAGATGGCCATGTTAATAAAACCCCCATATTAATCAGACCTTATATAGTTATATTCATCTCCATATGGGAGAATATACTAGTAATTATATTCTTGTACAATGGGGCAGTATTGCCATATTTTTCACCCTATAAGATGCATGTGCCCAGAAGATGCACCTAGGTTTTAGAGGAGGAAAATAAGAAAAAAATATTTTCAGCAAACCTCAGCTCCAACCCCCAATGTTAATCAGACCTCAGAACAGACATTCATTGTTAATAAGAACCTCAATCAGACCTCAGATCCGACCCCCAATATTAAAAAGACCCCTATTCAGACATTAGATCAGACTTCCAATGTTTATAAGACTCCCAACCAGACCTCAGATCAGTCCCCCAATATTAAAGAGACCCCTATTCAGAGGTCAGATCAGACTTCCAATGTTTATAAGACCCTCAATATTAATAAGACCCCATTCAGATCCCCAATGTTTATTAACCCCCCAATCAGACCTCAGGTCAGACATTCTATCTTAATAAGACCCCCAATCAGACCACAGATCAGAACCACAATGTTAATAAAACCCTCAATCAGACCTCAGACCAGACACTCAATGTTTATAAGACCGCCAATCCGACCTCAGATCCGACCCCCAATACTAAAAAGACCCCTATTCCAGACATTAGATCAAACTTCCAATGTTTATAAGACTCCCAACTAGACCTCAGATCAGACCCCCAATATTAAAGAGACCCCTATTCAGAGGTCAGATCAGACTTCCAATGTTTATAAGACCTTCAATATTAATAAGACCCCATTCAGATCCCCAATGTTTATAAACCCCTCAATCAGACCTCAGGTCAGACCCCCATATTAATCAGACCTCAGATCAGATTTAAAAAAAAACCTCACCTCATCTGGACGCTGCTCTTGAGATCCAGTTCCTGCTCTTCCTGCCTCCTCCTGTACTAATGAGCGCTTCTATAATGGAAGCGCTCATTAGTATTTGCCCCAAAAAATGCACTACATTTCCCCCTACGTATTATAGTAGTATAAACTCTAAAAAGGTGTACCCCTCGCAGGTGAAGAACTGTTCTTGATAAGACAAATCAGTTCGCTTATCTCTAGTCTAGAGGTCAATTACCACACAAAGACTTACAGGTGGGATTTTTAGTAGCCTACCAAGGCTTCTGGGATGGCAGTTAATGAAGACTGGGGTTGTGTTGATCTATTTAAGAACGTTGATAGAGTAGTAGAATTTGTGTAGATAGGTCAAGAGTAGATCAGTGGTGGTCCGACTTCACTTGAACAACCCTTTTAATACTTCAATAATATCACCATCAAAATCTGTCTGCAGATATAAGAATGTTTTTGGCAAAACCCACCTATAGTGTAACATAGTTTATATGTAACATAGATTATAAGGCTGAAAAATGACGTCTGTCCATCCAGTTCAGTCTGTTATTTCAGTGTCCACTGTCAACAGCCTTCCAGCCAAAGGAAGGAGAGGGAGGGGCTGGCAGAGGAAACAGGAGAATGGAGCAATAGATCACTAAGTGAAAGGTATCAGCAGAGCTAGCCCTACAAGGCCATGTGCCTGAATTTCCTGGTGCCAGACTCCCTTTAAGTGTAAGTGAAGCTTTGGACCTGGCTGGGACTGTGGTGTATTCATTTTATTAGCTAAATGATTCCCAGTTCTGTTTGCCCTGCTATTCCAAAACTGTCTTTTGTTTCTGATATGACTTCCTTCTATTGTTTGCTATCTTTGTATCCATATTTGCAAACTTTTTCCAAACTCAACTAGCTAAAGTTGTAGTTGACTCCAACCTTTTACTGATTGTAGCAGTTGTTTTATAAGATGCGGCATTGTATAGATTTCCATTAAAGGGGTTTTCATATTGATGGCTGGAATTCTCATATCAATGACCTATACTCAGAAAGCACACGCTCACCTGAGCTCTCAGGAGTGCTGTGGACTCTTCACAGCTTACCAAGAACAGCACCACCCATTGCATAGTGGCTGTGCTTGGTATCACAGCTCAGCTCCATTCCCCTCAATGGGACTGAGCTGCGCCTAGGCCATGTGACTGATTAACGTGACTTCAAATGGCCTACAAAGAGGCGTTAATGCTCACAAAGCATCTTATTACAGATGATTGGAGGAGGTGTCAGGTGTTGGACCCCCCACCGATCTCATATTGATGACCTATCCTAAGGATAGGCCATCAATGTGAATGTTTTGAAAAACTCCTTCAACTACAGGACTAAATGGAAACCTGTAATAGTTGATTTCCACCAATTTCTATGTAAATATTTCAAATAGCCATATAGCTCTAGCCCTAGATGCACCTACCTATAGTTTATTGTCTAGCCCAGTGCTTTTTAAACTGTGAGGTTGAGCCCACTGATGATGCTTCCCACAACTACTGATGGGGCACATCATATGCTGCATGAGCCATTCTCTGGCTGCACCGATTATCTGGTGCTCATTTCAATGTTATACAGAGTTATGACTTTGACTACAGGTGAGGCCCATGCTTTTCTTTAGTCTAGACCAAGAAAAAAAAGGTTAAGAAGTCCTGGTGAAGCCTGTGCACGAGCCTGGAAGAATTCTTTGGAAAAGATACCGTATTTTTCGCTTTATAAGACATACTTTTTTCCCCCAAAAGTAGGAGGAAAATGGCCGTGCGTCTTATAAAGCGAATGCTAGGGAGCGCTTCCATTATGGAAGCGCTCACTAGTATTCATTAGGTGCTGGGAGCAGGGAAGAAGCACTGCAAGTACTGCAATACTCACCCTCCTGTGCACTGCTCCGCTCTGGTCCGGCACTCCATTATCTTCTCCTCCCAGCACTGCACTGACCCCATACAGCGTCAGGACGTAGTGCACGCAGGCAGGGGAAGACAGAGGAGCGCCGGGGCGCAGGAAAGGTTAGAGAAGTTTTTTATTTTAGTTTTATGGGGCTAATCTGAGGTCTGATGGAGGCTAATTAGAGGTATGATGGGGGGATGAGTGGGCTGATTTGAGGTCTGGTGGGGCTGAGTGGGCTGATCTGAGGTCTGATGGGGGCTAATTTGAGGTCTGATGGGGCTGATTATTAGGCTCATTTGAGATCTGATGGGGGCTGATCTGAGGTCTGATGGGGGCTGAATTGAGGTCTGATGGGAGTCTGACATGGAGGGCTGATATTGGGGTCTGATGTGATGTCCTGATATATATGGGGGGTCTGATGAAAAATATTTTTTTTCGTATTTTTCTACTCTAAAATCTGGTGTGCGTCTTATCATCGGGTGCATCTTATAAAGCAAAAAATACAGTAATATCGATATCTTTATATAGAGAGGTAAAATAGAGAGTGTGCCCTATTTTATTCTAGACACCTGTATATGTACAGATAGTAAAAGCAAATAGAGGTTTCCGTGTATATATTCTTAGGGGTTTGGTCATCAATGTTCAACTCAATGGCCGTTGCCATTGTGCAAGAGACAGAGGTGTGCAAGAATACAGAGGTCACCACCCAGGACCACCACCAGAAAAACTCTTAATCTGCTACCCATCTTCTTACACCTCTCTGGTTAGTACATCTAAGGCTAGCCTGAGCCTGCTTCTAGGGACCAAGGCTATGGCAGAGTGAGGTGGCAGAAAACAAGTGCGAGCTCACGGGTAAAAGACCTATAAGATGTCAAGGAGTAGCAGTAGAGAAGCACAAGCCAGAATCAAAGCCAAGAGAGGGGAATCCAAACAAGTAGAAAAAGGGTTAGTTCAGAAATAAGCCGATGTCAGTAAACAGGAAGGTCTAACTGGAATGCAATGCTGACTGAATACCGAGAACAAACTAGAGCCAGGAATCCGTGATCACAGGCACTGAGAGGAAGTAAAGGCCAGACTTAAAGGGAACCTGTCACCTCCGAAACACTTCCTAAACTAGAGTAAGCGTTGTATAGTGTAAGTGATGCTGAATCCAAATATGTAAGTTTTATCTTCATACTCACTTCCATTCTGACTCTGTGCTCCCACAAACCTACAGTAAAATGCACTCAGTGGACTCCGGTGCTCACTCATATAATGGAGAGGACTCAAAGAAGAGTCCTCTCAATGCATTTTACTGCTGGTTTGAGGGAGCACAGCATCAGAATGGAAGTGAGTATGAATATAAAACTTACATATTCTGATTCAGCATCACTTACACTATACACCACTTACTCTAGTTCAGGGGGTGTTTCGGAGATGACAGGTTCCCTTTGAGTCCACTGCCTAACTCTGGAATTGGAAGCTGAGCCAGAAACCTGACCTCACTGATAGGCTTGGGTGGTCAGCATAACAACTCTCTTGGAACAGCCATGCCCAGGATTGTGGCTGAGTAAATTCTTGACACCTCGCTATTTAGTCCAATCTAAATGAGGCCTCTTTTCCGTCAAAGACCTCTGAACTGCTGTACCAAAACTGACCAATTCTTTCCCCCTTCACCCCAGTTTCCAACCCTTAAATCTAGAAAAGAGACCAAGAGGACAGCTTCTTTCCTGAAATATTCTTCTCCAAAGTGTTTATTATACTATGAGGAATTAAGCTTGAGAAAGATATGATTTGAAGCTGGCCTCTCGTGTATGAAAACTAGTGTGGACAAGAACTGGAAGAGTTATCTATAGCAATCAATGAGATTTCAACTATTCAAAGAGGGTCCTAAAGTATAAGCAGCAATCTAACTAGTTGCAATGAGTACATCCAGTTCTTAAGTTCACTAATTTTGAAATGTAATTTTTGAAATTTCAAATTGAAATTTCAACATACCTCCCTATTCCCGTAATTTAAATGTTACCACCAATGAACCTCTCTTAGGCCTCTTTCACACTAGCGTTAGCACGGATCCGGCACCTAAAGGGTGCCAATGGATCCGTGCTAACGCTGATACATGTGTGGAGCCGGAGCACTGCTGTGGCCCCACACATGTTAACACAGACACACAGACATACATACATACACACACATACATACTCACATACTCCAGGGACGCCGGCAGAACGTCTTCACGCGCCTCCTGCGCGCATTGATGACTATTCCCCACAGCGCTCTCTGCTTGGCGCAGTGGGGAAACGTCATAGCTGCGCACAGGAGGCGCGTGAAGACATGCTGCCGGCGTCCCTGGAGTATGTGAGTATGTATGTCTGTATGTATGTCTGTCTGTATGTATGTATCTATGTATGTAGCCGGATCCGGAATGACCCCCCATTGGAAATCAATGGAGGACAGATCCGGATTACTGGTGTCTCCACACCAAACGGATCCGTCCCCATTGACTTGAATTGGGGGTCATTCCGGATCCGTCTTGGTGCGGATTCCTGGACCAGAGAGCAAACCGCAGCATGCTGCGGTTTGTTCTCCGGTCTGAAGACGGAACGGAATGCTTTCAGGAGCATTCCGTTGTCTTCAGTTCAGTTTTGTCCCCATTGACAATGAATGGGGACAAAACTGAAGCGTTTTTTTCCGGTATTGAGCCCCTATAACGGAACTCAATACCGGAATTTAAAAACGCTAGTGTGAAAGTAGCCTTACATATAATACTCCCATGAATCGATAAAACCTCACAAAAACACCCACATTGGGGAGATGAGAATCCAATAACAGTGGAAAGTTATGTTACAGAATAGCTTTATAACCCGTCTGCTCCCCTTCAGATTTTACAGTGTTAGGCAAACCCTTTAAAAATACATAGGAAGAACATTTTAAACAATAAATGATGTCTGTCAGGACGGAAAAGGATAAAATGCCCTAAATCTTAACAAAAATAAAAGCTACAGCCATGAAATAACCACGCTCCAAAAATCTCTGTATTTAGCAATAAAAGGTGGTTTCCATAAAATTTCTCTTAACTCAAAAACTTTAACTTCAACTTGATGGGACACTGAGATTATTTTGCTGCCTCTAAAGCTCTGCATTAGATTATACAAATTTACAATTTTGGCATTTTAAGCCTCAGTTTAATAACTTCATTCACTATATATTCACCTTTCCTATACTCAACTAACTTACATACTTGGACAAAAAGTGAATACACCAAGTCTGCCCCACTCTTTAACTACTGGAGTCTCATTTATCGAGACATCTCTACCTTCTCTTTCCTACTCTCTCTTAATATTTTGTCTGGCAGTGTTCCTCTTTTGATCCCCAAATTTACTTCACGTGGTCCCCGTGGTCTGTCTCAGTCCAATACTAGGATTTGGGTCTGGCTCACAAGGCACTTTAACATCCCAAATCCCATAATTTGCCGGCCGGGCTTCCCCTAGGTCCTCCTCCCTCAGACTATAATCCTTCTGGTACACCTAATTAAAACATATCTAGGTCCTCCTCCCTCAGACAGTCCTTGTGGTACACCTTGTCTAGGCCATCCTCCCTCGGACAACAGTCCTTCTGGTACGTACATCTTAGTCTAGGTCCTTCTCCCTCAGACAGTATTTCTGGTACACCTAGTCAGGACTTACGCACAGACCACTTTGGGAACCCACCAGGTCTATAATAACCTCAACACGGGGTGTCCCTTTAATTTTTCCAGCCAAATAAATTATCAGTACATACAATACTATAGTGATTATCTCTAATTCCTCTATTACTATGTCAGACTTACTTCTATCCCAGACTTACTTCTATATCTTCCTGAGAATGTTTTACAATCTGCTGAATCTGGTCTTACAGTTTTGCTCTCTGATTTATGAATCCCTCTCTTTACCAAACAGACACTCAGGCCACACAACTTTCACTCCTATTCTTTCGGGTTGTCCCTGACTATTATGCTGGATCCATTGGTTTCATTCTGTCATGCGCTACATGATAAGTCTATGGTGTGTTCAGGATAAAGTCTCTTTTGACACCCTTCTTCGTGGAAGGTTATCTTATCAATTTCCAAAGACTTCACCACTTCCCCAGAGTACCTTCTCACCATGGAAATTTCCTGCTGGTTATATTTTTCACACACATCCCTCTCCTTCTGTCTGCTTAAGGGAGACAGACTTATCTTGTCACATACAAGACATCACACCTACTGGAATCCCTCATCAATCAGGGACATATTCATTGGTCCCTCATAGATCATTCACACTCTTACACCTTCTCATTCAGGGATTCTCATAAAACAACATGCAGTCTATACCTATTCAAATGGTGATTACCTGACCTACGCACACTATCATATTGCAACCCACTAACAAGATGAAGAATTCTCTACTTACATTAGTCCTAACAAACTTCTTACAAAACTTACAATAATGTACAATTCATACAGTTAGGTTGTTAATTCTGTTCGCTGCACTCTGGGAATGCACAGAGCCGCTCACCAAAACATAGCCATGAGACACGCAGACCGATTACTCAAAAGTAAACCCTGGCGTCCGTAGACTGTCTCAACTCTGGACTTAACAATGTTGGTACTTAACTGACTGCACTGCTCGCTGCACTTGAGAAACGTCCCAAGCTGCTTACCAAAACGGAGTCATGAGTTCCAGTTGCCCATGACAAACCCTGGTCTGTGGAGACTGTCTCAACTCCACATTGGCAGCATAACATTAAACCAGCATCACATCAATATCACAGTTCTTTGGACAGGACAATTATAACATGTAAGACTCACCCAGATCTTAGCAGTCAACACGGGGTCATTTTGTAAGAATAAAATTTCTTACTGCGTAGCTTCTTTATGATCTGTCCGTCCTGGTGGAGCACATGCTGTTGTTGATCCGAATGGCCTTACTGGATGTCCTGTCCCTGTTCGGGCACCATTTTCTGTTGTCGCAAACAGACTTTCTGATGTGATGCGGTGTCCTAATAGTTCTGAAGTTAAAGGGGTTCTCCGAGTTAAATTTATTTATGACCTATCCTCAGGATAGGTCATCAATATCAGATCGGCAGAGGTCCGACACCCAGCACCCCTGCCAATCAGCTGTTTGAAGAGGAGGCGCGCGCCGTATCAATGCTGACTCCTCTTCACTGTTTACATGCTGGCCATAACAGAGGTAGTGATGAGTAGGTGTAATTACACCTAACCACTCCATTCATTTCAATGGGACGGATCGCTCCCATACAAGTCTATGGAAGCGAATCTTCCCATAGAAATGAATGGGAAGAAAATAAGATAAGAAAATGAATGGTCAGCATAGGAGGATTAGAGGCCCACTGTGGAATTTGTACTCCTGCCTTCCAAGGCTAAATCCCCCTCTTGAGTAAGTGCAGGTTATGCATAGATATAAAATGAATATATGTATACAAAATGGACACCTTTAAGATATCAGATTCAGTAGTAATCAAGGGGTTAAAAAAACTGTACATCCTGGCTAAGTGTTGGCTCACGTGATGATATCATCATCTATAGAATTAGGCCTAAGCGGCTGCTATATCCAGAGGATGTGTCTCCTAGTTGGATACCCAAACCTACCAAAACAAGAAGCAAAGCCATCATCTCATAGGAAGTGCAATTGTTACCAGCAGCTGCTGGTCCCTGCACTCTCTTACTGAATGTTCATCGGCTTCATTCTTCTGCCCTGATTGAAGAGATTACAAAGAAAGTGGAGAAACACTGTTGAGGAAATTCAGCTTTCTGACCAAGAAATCTGTAATGTCAACAGTCCAAAGCTGTTGACATCTCTGCGGCGGTCACAGCCACTGGACTACTCACTTCTCCTACTGCATTGCAATCTGTGTCACTTGCGACTGTCCCGACATCCTTCCTCCTGCCGCTGCCTGTGTGTGCTCCCATAGGGCGCACACATGCTACCTGGCTCTTAAAGGGCTAACATGCGTGTAGACCAATCTGTCCCCAGCCTATTACATAGGTTTCCTAGCCTGTGAAGTTCCTGTGAAGATATTCACAGCATTGGCTTGATTTATATCTGGAAACATGGAGAGTTCCTATTTTTTGTAGGGACTATGAAGAGCCTGATCAGACTGCTTCAGCTGCATCTTCCCTGCTGCGTCTCCGCCAGGACAACCTGGTTGTGGGCCTGTAAGCTATCCAATTTCACACACTGTCTTGAGTTATGCCTCATTCGCACAGTCAGTGTTCGGTCAGTTATTTCCATCAGTGACTTTGACTCCAAACAGCTGTGGGTGAAAACACAGAACAGGGACGGATCTTTCCATTTATACATTATCTCTGTGTAGCCTCCAATCCTTGTTTTGGCTCACAATCACTGATGGAAAACACAACACTGATCAAAACACTGATGTGTGAATAAGGTTTTCTCCTGGAATAAAGAAGCCCTGGTATCAGCCTTCTGGGAGGGCCTGACAGGTTGAATTGAAGATGAGCTTGCAGGCAGCAAGTTAACAACTACTCTGGGCAAGTAAATTACTATGGATACTTTAGAGAGCTCTAAGAATGTCTACCCATGAGAGAAGAACTCCCTGTCTGGCACTAATAGTCAAAAAGCCATTACTCCCCTCATGTCTCTCAAGAGGAACCATGCAAGTGGAATGAATCAAGCTGTCTGAGGAGGAGCATCTGCTGGACACAAAAAACATTTTATGAGTTGCCCACTCAAGCCAGGAAACTCCAACTAGGGTTAGTGGGAGAGATGACCCTAGGCAAAGAAGACCAGGGGCGTAGCTAGAAGTGACTGGGCCCCACAGCAAATTTTTGTACAGCCCCCCCTCATATGTCCCAGAGCGGCATTGATCGTGTGCACAGGCTGTGTTCAAGACTACTGTCCCATAATCATAGGTTTTAGTAATCTGTGATGCTGTGCGCTCCCGTGCACATGATCAATGCCGCTCCAAGACATATGGCCCGCTCAAGGACCGAATGTCTCAGAGGGCATATGGTCGTGTGCATGGGCACTTATTCAATTTTTTTGTTTGGTGCGTGTGTGTGTGTTGTTTGGGTTGGTCACCAAAATCGTGTTTTTTGTATTTTTATATTTTAATAGTGAATACTTTTTTTTGTTTATTTATCTTTATATAAAACATTGGGAAGAGGGGTGATACTGTCTATAGCTTGCAGTACATGGCAGCCTCCCCTTTCTGCCCACTGTTCCGCCATGTACTAGTGCTTATTATGGCACACCCTCTGCATATATAAGATTATAAATATATATAATAATATAAATATAAAAATATATAATATATATAAGAGTAACAAAACAAGCAGTAGTAGATGGCAGAACAGCATGCAGAGGGGCGCAGACAAGGGCCTGGGGGGAGACGCAGACAAGGGCCTGGGGGGGGATGAAGAAGGGCCTGGGGGGAGGGGGCGCAGACAAGGGCCTGGGGGGGGACGCAGACAAGGGCCTGGGGGAGGGGGACGCAGACAAGGGCCTGGTGGGGGGGACACAGACAAGGGCCTGGGGGGGGACGCAGACAAGGGCCTGGGGGGGGGGACGCAGACAAGGGCCTGGGGGGGAACGCAGACAAGGGCCGAGGAGGCACAGGCCAGGGCCAGGGGGCGCAGATAAGGGTCGGGGCTGCACTAAAAGGGCCAGGGTGATGCATACAGGGGCCAAGGGACGCAGACAAAGGCCAAGGGGGGCACACATAAGGGCCAGGGAGGGGGCACAGATAAGGGCCAGGGCCCAGGGACGCAAACAGGGGCCAGGGAGGTGCAGACAGAGGCCAGGGGGGCACAGGCCAGGGTGAGGGGGGCGCAGATAATAGCCATAGGCGCAGACAAAGGCCAAGGAGGGGGCACAGATAAGAGCCCAGGGGCGCAAACAGGAGCCAAGGGGGCAGAGACAACGGCCAGGGAGCTGCAAACAGAGGCCAGGGCGCAGACAGAGGCCAGGTGAGGGGGGGCACAGAGAAGGGCAGATAAGGGCACAGACAGGGGCCAGGGAGTCGCAGACAGGGGCCTGGGGGCCCCAGGGCCAGGAGGGGCACAGACAAGGCCCAGAGGGGTGCAGATAAGGGCCAGGGGCTGTGTTGACAAGGGCAAGTGGGGCACAGGCAGTTGGCACAGACATACCTGAAAAGACTGATGTGCGCTGCTGTGCTGCTCCTCTTGCCTGCCGCGCTGTTTTTCCCGCCTGCTGTTTCTTGGTAGGCGGGCCTAATTAGAACAGCGTGCTGCCGGCTTGATTCCTGCAGTGCTGCACTGTCAGTAAGAAGAATCGAGGGGGGTGGGGGTGGAAGGATGATGTAAGCCAACAGGTCGGGCCCCCAGGGGCCTGGCCTGAAAAACTGTATTAAATAAACATGAAACTTGACTCACACGCTGCCGGGCACCGGACCCCGAAGCAGCCGCTTCCCCTGCTTCCCCGGTAGTTACGCCACTGAAGAAGACCTTTCTCTGAAAATATTCATGTAGTCCTGTTGTTGTCTGTTTCTCGGAACAGGCCTTTTTGGACTGTTTCTGTTGGCCACTTCGTACATCAGGTCTTGGTTACCCAATACCACATTCCTACTATATGTCTGAAGAAGTCCTTAGTAGTGGCTTCAGTCAATTGCATACCACTTCCTGAACTGATGGTATTCTATCAATTGATCTCCAGGTGGTACTTCTACATGTTGAAAATATTTCCTTCAATTTCCTTCCCGAAATCATCAGCCCATTACTTTTAGGTTTATCTTGGCTAGGACTTCATGCACCTGTCATTGAATGAGACAAAGTCAAGTTAACTGATCTCGATGCCAATCTCGCTGTCTAGATAAATTTAATCTGGCCTTGAGGCTTCATGTTCTTCCAAACCTCTAGGAACTACCCTCTTCAAATGCTAGTTATGCTGATGTTTTCAACAACAAGGAGGCTAAAACCTACATGCTATATGACTGCCCCATCATAATGCTATAGCATTATATCCAATATATCAGACGATATAGCTGTTAGAAATCGAATCATGAGAGAAAGCTGTTTTTAGTTTCACTTTCAGCCGGGCACTTGGGAGCTGTTTTTCTGCAGAATAAAAGTGCTTTTCCTGGACATGTAATACAGACACACAGTGCACACAGGTATGTCTGGGATGTGACATGTAATACCGACACACAGTGCACACAGGTATGTCTGGGATGTGACATGTAATACAGACACACAGTGCACACAGGTATGTCTGGGATGTGTCTGCAATCTTCTGTGGGGCAGTGCTGTTAGTTATATAGGTAAAAATGAGGTGACAGACTCCCTTTAACAGGTTGTCAAAACTACTGCACAATGCACATTTGCACAGTCATTGCACAGTCAATGCACATTTGCACAATGCACACTTCATCAGTCATGAAATGAGGTTGGAGACATTAACCACGAGGAAGTCAGACCAATAGTAGTTGCCACTGGTTTCAAGTATGGGGAAAGGAAATAACTTCCGTTGGTCATGGTTGAGCCACCAAATACCAGATGCAATCCCCAAGGGTAAAAGTCATAATCTCGGCCCATGGCTGTATTGTGAACCCAGAAATGAAAAATAGTACCTACAAGCTCTTCTAAAGGTCGTGCAAACTGTTGCATTAAGCAGCAAAAACACTCCTCCTCAACAAGTGGTGGGTCAATGGTTGACACACCCTAAGACACACCTTTTGGTGAAAATGAGTCTGTGATAACATGCTGACCCTTAGAAGTGAAAGATATGTCACTGGAAGTAGGCGCGTGGTATTTAGAGCCTTTTATTCCGATTTCAGATAAAGATGCCCAGGCCTGACTTGTGCATATTTATTTTATGAGTTATAATGAGATGTTTAAATGGTGAAATTATTCCCGGGTTTATTCGTGTGGTTAATTGCCTAAAACAGTAGAGTTGGCAGAACAAATAATAGATACATCATGAGACGTTCATGGAACAATTAGAAAATAAATTGGAAAATCAGACTGGCTTTAATCAGAACAGCATCATAAAGGTAAATAATTACATGGAGGGGACTAATAAAGAAGCAGTTATTTAAAAGGGAAGGAAGCCCTCCAGCTATACGAAATCTAAAGAGGACCTGTCACCGCTACTGACTTGTCTGCTTTAGTAGCTTTATGCATTCCCCATGTAATAACAATTCTGGAGCATCTATTCTTATGACTCTATGTGTCATTCTTTTATTATTTCTACTAGAAGTTATGAATGAATTACTAGCAGTCTGCAGTAAGGGTACAGGGGGTGTTACCAGTTAACTACATATCAGTGCCAAAACTGGCCAGCTGCCATGGTGGCTGTATTCTGGTCATCTGACTGCAATGCTGGTACTGTATTTTGGTAGTGCCACAGTCAAGGGGACATGGCTATTAACAAACAGTAGGGAGCTACCACCTCTTTTGCTAGATATCCGCACAGTCCTGCCACTTGTGGATATTTTATGGCACTCTTTTTTTTTTTTCATTTCAATCTTTTTTATTAATTTTTAAGATATTACAGCATGTCATAGAAAATAACATAGAAACCACACATGAAGGAAGTAAGTTGGCACAGGTACACAATGATGAGTAGAGAGCTACTCGCAGAAGTACAGTATGGTATGACATGGAAATTGAAATCATAGTCCACAATGTGGACCGAAATAACATTATAATGAGATAACATAACCTAAAATAAAATAAATAACAATCTCAGGGATCAAGTATGCTATATAAAGCAAATGGGTGTGTTTACACTACTCAGGAAATAGGCATTTTTCCTAACCAGGATTGCCAATCCCGGAAGAATTTATCACTTTTATGATTCCTAAATGCCATCATTTTTTCATAAATACAGGATTTTTGTACCTTGGCTACTATTTCACTCAGAGTGAGGGGTTCGGCGGACTTCCAGTTCTTAGTAATAGCAAGTTTGGTGGCTAAAAACAGGTAAGCTATGGGAGTCCTGCTAGAGAGAGGGATACAATCCATATCCATAAAAAACAAGGCCCAATACGGTGAAGGGTGGAGGACAAGACCGCATACCTGAGTGGCTAACTTGAAAACACTGCTCCATAGGGCTGAGATTTTAGGACATGCCCAGAGAATATGATACAAAGTGCCCTTGCACCCACATTGTCTCCAGCACAGGTGCGAAGCACCAGGGAACATTCTGCTAAATCTGTCTGGGGTGAAGTACCATCTCAAGTAGGTTTTTACTGCCGCTTCTAAAAGAGAGGTACTGTGGAAGGTAGAGTGGATAAAGCGAAATGCAGAGGTCCACTGGCATGAGGAAATATAACACCGTGTTTCTGTGGCCCAAGATGTAAATGGTGACAACATCTGGAAACTTTGTTTTCCTCTCAGCCCTAAATATAGAGGTCTTAAACTCGGGGTTTTGGAAGATGAACTCGGATTACTCCATAACTCCAGCAAGGGTTTGTAAGCCTTTACCTCCCAGGGGCAACTAGAATGGAGCAGATGGCGAATCTGGAGATATTTATAAAACTCTCTTTGCGGTACATTGAATTCTTTCTGAATGTGGGTAAAATATTTCAGCTTACCTTCGTGAAATAATTGTGAAATCCACCGAACTCCCCCGGCTCTCTATGCCGCCAAGTCCACGTCTGGAAGCTGCAATTCTAAAAAGTGTATAGGCGAAATTGGAACCATTGAGATTGTCTCTGAGAGGCATTTCCTAGGATAAATTTGCCAATGGGACAAAGCATTCCGTATCATAAAGGGGAGACCCCCTAATTTAATAGGAGTTGGGCGTAAACTATCTATGAGAAGCACCCTAAGGTGTTTTACAGGGGACGTTGTGGTCTCAATGTGCATCCATGGGGTAGAGACATCACCTATCCACCAGTGCCACAAAAGGTTAACCTGGTCGCTATTAAGTGGTCTACAAATTTGGTAAGCCCAAACCTCTGCATTGTTTAGTTTTATATAACAAAGCAGAAGCAACTCCATACAAAGGAGTTGATGAGGGATTGGGCCTTTCTAAAAAATGAGGCTGGCACCTTTACTGGAACAGTGCGAAAGATATATAGCAATTTGGGCAAGGTCATCATTTGAAAGGTAGCTATTCTACCTACCCATGATATGTCTGCCTTGTCATAATGTAGTAGGTCTGTTTTAATAACGTCTAACAGAGGGATATAGTTCTTTTGGTATATTTGGGAGGTAGTGGATGTTATGTGGATGTTCAAATACTTTACAGACGTGTCCTGCCAATCCAACGGAAATAGGCGTTTAAGAGTATTAATCTGATCCAGGGGAATATTGAGAGGTAGGATCTGAGATTTATTTTAATTTACTTTGTAATAAGACAGACGGCCATATTGCTCAATAACAGATAATGCAGTGGCTAAAGAAGTTTTAGGGGAGGTCAGTGATAATAATATATCATCCGTATATAAAGATATGTGGTGATGTCTTTGACCTATCTGGACGCCTGCAATATTAGGGTTAGCTCTAATGGCCTGTGCCAGGGGCTCAATAGCGAGGACAAAAATGAAGGGAGAGAGTGGACATCCCTGACGGGTTCCATTAGTTATAGAGAAGGATGAGGACAAGGCCCCATTAACAAATACTCTCGCTAAAGGGGTTGAGTATAAAGCTTTAATGGCAGTGGCTATCTGACCGCCTAGGCCCAATTTATCGAGGGCCGAGAATGTGAAGTCCCAATTAATGCGGTCGAACGCCTCCTCGGCATCCAATGTGACCAAAAACGTTGACACCTTATGTCGAAGAGAGAAATCCAGGATATTCAAAACCCGCCTTGTATTGTCCGTCACAAGACGGCCTTTTATAAATCCTACCTGGTCTATACCTATCAAGGATGGGAGAAACAGGGATAGTCTGTTGGCCAAAGCTTTGGCGTAGATTTTGACATTCGTGTTCAAGAGGGAAATAGGCCTGAAATTTTGTGGTTTATCAGGGGGTTTGTCAGGTTTTGGTAGTGTAACAATTGTTGCTGAGAGCATTTCAGGTGGAAATGTCCCATCACGAAATGCTTGGTGGAACATTGGGAGCATATATGCGGGAGTAAAGTGGATAGGAAAGTTTTGTAGTATATATTAGAAAGTCCATCTGGTGCCCGGAGATTTATGAAGAGGCATAGAGGAGACAATTTTTGATATCTCTGTTTGTGAAAGAGGGAGAGAGAATTGTTCTTGTTGTTGAGGTGTTAGAGAGGGAAGACTCAGTGAAGAGAGAAAGGACTCTATTTCACCTGTAGTGGCTCGGTAAGTGGTAGGTAATGATTTCAGGTTGTACAGGGCTGAATAGTAAGACATAAACTGATTTGCTATGTCCTTAGGGTGATATATTTTATGCCCACCATCAGAGTGTAAGAGGTAGGGAATTCTGGCTTGTGCTGCTTTTTTCTTGACCTTGCTTGCTAACAGTTTCCCTGCCTTGTTATCTTGGGAATAATACTTAGATCTCATGGACAGAAGGGTCTTTTCATACCTATGAAGGAGGCGGTCTCTAAGCCTCAAGCTGCTTGCGATCTATGTCAAACGATATTTTGTTTAATGCTTCCAAAGCAGATAATTGTCTCTCCCTGTCTCTTTTGGCCTGGTGACCCAATTTTATGAAAATACCTCTAATAAACACCTTATGGGCGTTCCATAAACTGAAGGGGTTAGAGACCGAACCCACATTCACAGAGAAGTACTCAGAGAGCGCCTCTTCCAATTTAGATCTGTAAGTTGGGTTGGAAATTAGGAAAGCATTACATTTCCACAGTGTATCTTTGACATTGTAAGATTCAGAAATGGAGAGGGTTATAGCAGCGTGGTCCGACCATTTTATCACTTCAATAGAGGAATGGGTAGCTAATTGTAATAAGGACCTTCCCAGAAGGAACATATCAAAACGGGAGTATGTATTATAAACCGGGGAAGAAAAAGGAGAAGTCTCTCTCCTGTACATGGTGTATCCTCCAAATATCATATAGTTCCTCTTTGTGTATAAAGGGGCCTAAAACAGTGTAACAAGACCTGGAAGGGGCTGTGGAGTCTACTGCCGCATCTGCCACTAAATTAAAGTCCCCGCACAAGATGATGTGCCCTTGTTGGACCTTACGTGCCTTGGCCAATAGCCTAGTAATAAACCGTGTTTGATGTTTATTGGGAGCATAGGCCACCACTATGGTAAAAGTAATATTGTTCAAGGCACAGACATGTATGATGTATCTGCCATTTGGGTCAGAAATATTGGAGATAGGTTGATAAGAGTTCTTAAAGCCAAAATCACTCCCCTTTGTTTTTTAATATAAGAAGAGAATGTAATATGAGGGAATAAGCGATGCTTTACTCTAAATGCGTCCCTGTCTAAAATGTGTGATTCCTGTATGCACATCACATCAGCCCGTGCTTGTAATATTTCCTGCCACATATAAGAGCGTTTCTGTGGGCAGTTTAGGCCTTTAACATTTAAAGATATGAGCTTAATCACCATCTTGAGGCAAAAGGTTTGCTGTCAAATAGTGAAAAGACAGTGAGTTAACTTTGCAAGACACATAGCACAATTTCCCTGAGTAAAATAAAATCCAACGGGCTAAAACAGGTAGAACTGGGTGAGAAGGAAAGGAAAGGCAGAAATAGAGAAATAGAAACATAAAAGCAAACAAAAGTCCTATCTGGACGGGTGAAGATCTTGTTGTAGAGGATTCCAGGATGATCCTGTTACCGCCAGATGTATTTTATGGCACTCTTATGCACGGCTTTTTAAGGGTTGTATTAGTCACTAGAAAAAATGTTTATTACAGAAAGTCTAGGTGTGGTCCCTGATGGACATATAGGGATCCATTGTAAAAATGTATGCCATCTTGTATAAGTTTTTGCAGTGGCCCTCTTCCTTTACAGTTGGAAAAGGGTGTGCAGGCAGATACCGGCTGGCTGGGTGAGATTCTCGTGTTGTTGTTCAGTGGATTTGGGGTTCAGTCTGGGAACCAGATGTCTGTATTTGGCACAGGGTCTGCAATTCATTAAGGGTCCAGTTAGGGGTCTGAATTCATTTAAGGCTCTGGTCTGGGATTTGAATTAATTTAAAGGGGTTTTTCAGGCTTTTAATATTGATGACCTATCCCGACACCCGGGATAGGTCATCAACATTAAAATCCTGGAAAACCCATTTAATTGTCTGGCCTGGGATCTGAGTTTATTTAGGAGTCTGGTCTACAGTCAGAATTTATTTGTGTAGTGAGAGGACAAAGGTGTCTAGGCAGTAACCTTTGCAGTCATCAGGAGAAGTCATCAAAGTGGTCTGCGCCAGATTGAGAAGAAAAGGAAAGACATCTACAATCATCAGTGAGTCACATCAGTGAGTCGCAACCGCCGCTCCCTCAGTACTCTGATTGATAGTCCACGTAGTGAAAATATCATAACGCCTGGCGCTGTCAGTCAGAGTGCAGAAAGTGCAGCAGGGAGAGCAGAGGCTCTAGGTGTAATGGCAACACCCCCATTGCTCCTAGAAGCTCATTTGCATATATAAAAACTTCATTTTTCTCAGCAATACGAGCACATATGAACATGAGAACAACACAGATGCCTTCAGCTGCCAATGGGACATGGAACAGGTCAGCCAGTTTCATAGGTACAAATCTGCTGACAGATGTCCTTTAAGCGAATGATTTTAATTCACTTATTTTAATTATATTAATACAATGTAACCGTAAAATGTCTCCAGTTGCTCAGGACCATATGATGCGGAACTAACAGTACTCCCTGCTGAGGTCTCTACGGAGAGGATAGGATTGAATTATTCAAGCTTCAGTAAATTATTGATATATGACCTTTATGCTGGAATGCTACATACTTCTTAATATGCGCTTAATGCCTTTAATTTTCCAGGAGGATTAAGCGGCGGGTCAGTGTGTGTTGTAACTATTATATGCAAGGTTACGCATTCAATCATTTCAACATCTGCACATCAGGAAGGAGACAAATGTGGGTTGTTAAGTGAACTTTTATTGCACAATTTTACCACAACTTATACTCACTTAGAAGGCAGGTTCACACTTTACATATTAGGTTTGTATAGGGTTTTCACTGACTTACAGCAAGCGGAGATATTGAAAATGGTGAGGAATTAGATTGACAGCCCACTGATTTCAATGAGGACTATGTAATTCTTCATCTGTCCTGTGGTGGCGCTGCTGCCAGGTCGCTAACAACACTTGCTGCTGGTTTCCTCACAAATTATAATTGCGCCAAAGCGGGTAAGCCCTATTTCCATCTTATAATACTGCAGAATAATGCTAGGATACCCATAACTTTACAATCTGTGCAGTGGACAAGGTGCCTTCAGCTTTTTATCATGTTCCTGTATACAGAAGTGCCTTTGTACAGATCTGTGAATGAGCCTAAGGGCTCATTCACACAAACATATGTTTAACATATAACATATGTTTGCGGAACGCAAATTGCAGATCTGCAATTTGCAATGTTCATTGGAAAATTCTGATTTTTAAGCTTGTTTAAAAATCATCTCTTGTTGGTGGTGGCAGATCGTGTTGTCTAATTACGATGTGCCACTGGAAAACCACTATCCATGTAATAGCAGCGGTCTCCTCCACTAGCTAGCAAGCGATTGCCAAGAGGGAACGCTTCGCTCCCGACAATCGTCTGCCGCATCGGCCTAATACAGGCTTAAGGCTCATGCACACGACCGTATGTATTTTGCGGTCCACAAAAAAAAAAAAAACGGATCAGAAAAAAACACGGTTACTGACCATGCATATTTTACGGAACGAAACAGTTGGTTCCGCATACAGTCTGCAAAGAAAACGGAACATGAACCCTTAACACTCCACCGAAATACGTTATTTTCTAATGCACATTTCAGATCCAAGGCCTTAGGAACAGCACAGATTCCCACTGGAAAGCATGGATTTCATGTACATTTCCACACGTTATTCGTGCTGGAATCCAGGTGAAATTTCCACTGTGTGAACACAACCTAATCATTTAAGGGGTACATCCCGTCTTATACATTTAGAGCACATCCAAAGTAAAAGCCGTACATGAGTGATAGTACAGTCATGGCCAAAAGTTTTGAGAATGATACAAATATTAATTTTTACAAAGTCTACTGCTTCAGTTTTTATAATGGCAATTTGCATATACTCCAGAATGTTATAAAGAGTGATCAGCTTAACAGCAATTACTTGCAAAGTCAATATTTGCCTAGAAAATGAACTTTATCCCCCAAAACACATTTTAACATCATTGCAGCCCTGCCTTAAAAGGACCAGCTAACATCGTTTCAGTGATTGCTCCATTAACACAGGTGTGGGTGTTGATGAGGACAGGGCTGGAGATCAATCTGTCATGATTAAGTAAGAATGACACCACTGGACACTTTAAAAGGAGGCTGGTGCTTGGCATCATTGTTTCTCTTCTGTTAACCATGGTTATCTCTAAAGAAACACGTGCAGTCATCATTGCACTGCACAAAAATGGCCTAACAGGGAAGAGTATCGCAGCTAGAAAGATTGCACCTCAGTCAACAATCTATCGCATCATCAAGAACTACAAGGAGAGAGGTTCCATTGTTGCCAAAAAGGCTCCAGGGCGCCCAAGAAAGACCAGCAAGTGCCAGGACCGTCTGTTAAAAGTGTTTCAGCTGCTGGATCGGGCTACCAGCAGTGCAGAGCTTGCTCAGGAATGGCAGCAGGCAGGTGTGAGTGCATCTGCACGCACTGTGAGGCAAAGACTCTTGGAGCAAGGCCTGGTCTCAAGGAGGGCAGCAAAGAAGCCACTTCTCTCCAGTAAAAAAACATCAGGGACAGACTGATATTCTGCAAAAGGTACAGGGAGTGGACTGCTGAGGACTGGGGTAAAGTCATTTTCTCTAATGAATCAGATCATGTGAAAATATAATATTTGTGTCATTCTCAAAACTTTTGGCCATGACTGTAGTATGTTCCACCAGTCGTGAGAATGGGCATCCTGTGAGCGTCATTCGCCAACTCTGCCAATGTCCTCAGTGGAGATGTGGCTGAATAGAGAGCGATTTCCTCTGCCGCTGCATAGCTTTCCATTAAAGTCTATGGGGACAGTGGCTGAAACACTGGAGTATTTACAGAGTGGAGGGTGACATAAGGCAGGGGCTACGTGACGAGCTTGGCTGCGACACTCATCACACAATCCAAGATTGCTGTATAGCAGAGCAGCCACTAATCTGAATGAGAAATCAGCAGAACCTAAAAACTGCAAAAGTGAAATATATATTTGTACTGTGTTAGCCAGTAAATAGAAGATTTCGCATTTCAGCTGCAGAAAAAGAATGATATCACCAGCATACAGGGCTGGCCGCAGGATACACAGGGAAGGGGTTAGGAGCTGGGCACTTGTGATGGCTCATTTGCATATCTTTAAAACTTGATTTTTGGTCTTTTGGAAACTCTCACAAACTAAACAAAGGTAACATCAGCGTCATGCACTTGTGTCCCACACAGCTTTATAATGTTTAAAACGTGTCAAGACTCCCTTTAAAGTCAAGCTCACCCCCATCCCGCCCCTTCACATTTGATTGATGGCCTTTTGGATTCTTGCAGGCGTGATTCCATTCTAACATTTCATGCATGCACTGTATGATCCCCGCTGCAGTGTGCTTGGCTTCAGTGTGCAGGTACAGACTCACATGGGCAAGAGCTTGAGAGAACATTACCCCACATCAGTGTCAGTCACAGGATCGGGAGCACCTGCACACTGACTCACTGAAGCCAAGCACAGTACATCGGGAGACAGAAACAAGATCATACGGCGCATGCGCATAATCTCAGGATGGAATCACGACTGAAAGAATCCAAAAGGCCATCAATCAAAATGTGAAGGGGTGGGATGTGGGTATGGTGAGCTTGACTTTAAGCTTGAAAGCTGTTGCTCTCTTAACTTCAAGAACCTCATTTGCATACGACCTACGGGAGAATAAAAGTTGTTTTACAGCGATCATGCACCTCGCACATCTTAGGCCTCTTTCACATGAACGAAACGGATTGGCTCAGGATACATTCAATGAAACTCGCACCATTTTGCAAGCAAGTTCAGTCAGTTTTGTCTGCATTTGTATCAGCGTTTCAGTTTTTTCTCCGTGGATGCAATCCGTTTTTCACACGAGTGAAAAAAAATAAAGGTTTACAAGTAACATCTCTTAGCAACCATCAGTGAAAAACGCACTGCACCCAGACTGCAATGCGTTTTTCACTGAAGCCTCATTCACTTCTATGGGGCAAGAGTTGTGTGAGAAAAGCATAATACAGAACATGCAGCGTTTTTCACGCAACGCAGAACTGATGCGTGAAAAAAAAACCTGTGCACAGACCCATTAAAATGAACGGGTCAGAATTCAGTGCGGGTGCTATGTCTTCACGTCACACATCGCACCTGTGCGGAAAACTCGCTTGTGTGCAAGGGGCCTTACACAAGAACGTCATTGGCGTTTCATGCTCCATTTTGGTGCTGACAGGTTCCCTTTAAGTGTAGCACTGTTTCTGTGGAAATAAAAAACTAAACTGATTTTTTTCTTCTAATTGTGCAGCTATTATGGCAAACCAGAAAATATAAAAACTGTGATTGCCAACTGCAGATCCAAGTAACTCTGCATCAGAAAGACCAGCTTATTTTAAAGGGCTACAACCTTTTTATATATGGGGGGGATTTTCTTACACAACTTCTCATCCCACTAAAGAGTCTGACCCTAGTCTGATTTGGCAGAGAACAATAGAAAGCAGCTGTACAGTAACTTCAAATGTACTTCCCCTTTCTCCAACCACAGTGCAGACTCCAAGTATACAAAAGAGTGACAGATGTCATAGCTGCCCCTGTTCTGTACGAGCCATAGGCTTACTACTAAATCAGGTCTTCATAAAAATGGCGGCCGTCGTCCACAGCACTAAATCTGCACTGGAGACAAATTCCTGACAGAAGAGTGTAGCCCTATCCGCCAACAGCCCATCCCGTCCGGGTGACGTCATATAAGCCTCGCCCAATCAGCTGTCACTTCCAGTTGTGTCGCTGTGACAGAACCCACCGTTCTCTGACGGTGCCAGGATTGTTCGTGTTGGTCCCGCTCCCGCCTGACGCCGTCATGTGAGTGTGTGAGGGGCTCCGTGAAGGGGGGAGGTGTTTATTGGGGTGTGGAGGTGCAGGGACGCCCCATTCCTGGCTTGTTTGGCTCCACCCTTAACCCCATGTTGTCTGACTCAAAGTTCTGTAACTTCCCTGTTTTCTCCTTTTTTGTGTCTATATTTTGAGGTGTTTTTATTAGTTTGATTTATAAATCTATGTGATATGTCTGAGGGGTCAGGTTATATATATATATATAATATACGCACCATATTTATTATAGAGGTTCTCCAAGTTTTTATGAACGTTGTCCAATAACAGGAAATGGTTAAAAAATGACTTGTGCCTCATATTCACCACCACTCCATTGATCCAGGCCTGTTTGGCTGTGATTCTGTACATCAGTCATGTGACTGCAGCAGCCAATCACTGGCCTCAGCAGGGATCCTTGCATGTACAGGACAACTGCCAAATGTCCACCTAGGGTTTTAGTTAACCCCCATTTTTGCCCGTTAGGTTCTGTAGGAAGCTGTACACAGCGGGGGTGATCTCAGACGTTCCCGTGGAAGTTTGCTGTGAAAATCCAGAACCTGCAAGGGTTAAAACTACATCATGTGACATAGTTGCCATATTTATGATGGAAACTGGTTGCTTGATAGGACATTACAGAACTGCTAATCCTCTATCTTTCCGTATATGAGTGACTGAGCAGCAGCAGCCGCCCTGCACGTCTGCCCGCAGAATACAGGCTGTAATAAAACCTCACACGTCCAGTAATTGGGAGGCTGTGGGGACTGGATGGTGCTCCTCACATTACGGAGCCTGTGACAACCAATCAGATTGATCTTTTAATTTTGTAAAGGAGCTCTGAGAAATGAAAGGTGGAATCTGATTGGTTGCTATGAGCAGCTAAGTCAGTTTTCCTTTGCAGTAGTTTTGGTAAATCTCTCCCCGTACTGAGCTTCTGTCCCTCTTTACATTATGCCCCCCTCCTTGTTGATTGACAGGGCCAGTGTCTGTATCCTGCTATTGCCTGGCCCCCTAATCTCTCTCATGGGTCAGGAGCCGGAATTTCAACGCATGCGCAGTGCAGCTTTTTTCCCAGCTGTAGGGTCCCCGCTGATCACTAGGACGGGAATCGAGTGGCGGTCCATTGAGCTGTATGCGGCAGTCCTATAGCCATGTGTGTGTCCGCCATGCCATTCAAATGGAGAAACATGGGCCCCCATTCTAGTAATTGGCAGGGGCCCCAGCTTTTAGATCCCTGACACACACCCCCTGTCCTGTGGATAAGTTGTTGTAATGGGACAACACTTCGGTGCATGTCATACACAGGAATTTAGTCAGTGCAGTCTTCTTAGGAAACGCAGGTCTTCCTCCTGTGTGGGGGGGGCGGGGAAGTGACAACCACTGCGGCTGCTGCCAATTGCCCCCTAAAGCAGTTTTCACAATTTAGGCTACTCGAACACAAGCGTTTTTGCTGGATCCGTTACTGATAATACAACCGGCTGCACCCGTTCTGAACAGATCCGGTTGTATTATGTTTAACATAACCAAGATGGATCAGTCATGAACTCCACCAAAAGTCAGTGGGGGACGGATCCGTTTTCTATTGTGTGTGAGAAAACGGATCCGTCCCCGTTGACTTACATTGTGAGTCAGGACGGATCCTTTTGGCTCAGTTTCGTCATGCGGACACCAAAACGCAGTAAGCAGCGTTTTAGGGCCCATTCACACAACCGTGTGAATGGCTTCGCATGTACTCCGCAATATTGCGGAATAGATGCGTCCTCATTCACTTTAATGGGAGCGGCCAGCCGCGGGCACGGAGCCGGCTCCGCAACAAATTATAGAGCATGTCCTATTTTTGTCCGCAACAGTGCACAAGAATAGGCATTTCGAACGGGGCGCCCGGATCCGCAATACTACGGCCGTCTGAACGGCCCCTTAGTGTCCGCCTCCAAAGCGGAATGCTGACTGAACTGAAGCAAAACTGATCGGATCCTTCTCCATTCAGAATGCATTAGGACAAAACTGATCAGTCTTGAAAGCGTTTTTGCAGATCCATGACGGATCCTGCAAAAACGCTGGTGTGAAAGTAGCCTTAGGCCGTGAGTGAGTTTTTATCAGATGGCGGGAAATTAAAGTGTCTCTGTACTTTGGGAAAACTTGTGATGTGTCATAGAGACTTGATCGGTGGGGGTCCGAGCTCTCAGACCCCCACCGATCATTAGAACGAGATGAAAAAAGTGCTGACGTAGTGCTGACCCTCCTCGCTGCAGGAGATGGAACTGAGGTGGGACCATGGACTTTCTGTCAAGTCTTCTGCAGTGAGGAGAGGCAGCACGCCTCTGTGATCAGTGGGGGTCTCGGCACTTGGATCCCCCCACCCATCCACACTGATCAAAACATTTGACATGTAGCTATGGAATAACAAAAGTTTTCCCCAAGTGCAGGAACAACTTAAAGGGCATCTGTGAGATTTGTACCTATGACACTGGCTGATCTGTTACATGTGCACTCGGCAGCTGAAGACCCCCGCCCAGGGGCAGATTGGCCATAGACCTTACAGGGAAATTTCCTGGTGGGCCGGTGCCCAGGAGGTCGGCCAGTGGAAGTTTTTGGGGATGTATTTTGTGCTGCTGGCAGTATTCTGTGATGGACATTGGTATTTGGCTCTGTTGGGGTGGTATAATGTGCCACAATATGGTATTACTGGCCCTGCCTTCCGTTATTTGGACCCAACTACAAAATGGGGCCACTTTTAGTATTTTTCCAGGGCCACTTTAAGTTCCCAGTCCGCCCCTGCCCCCCGCCGATCAGCTGTTGAGAAGGCGCTGAGGCCCCTGTGAGCGCTGCGACCTTCTCTCTGTTTACCAAGCACAGCGTCGTACATTGTATAGTGGCTGAGCTGCAGCCAGGCCATGTATGGTGACATCTAGGAAAAGCTGCTAGAGTGCCAGTGTGAGCGTCGGTGCCTTCTCAAACAGCCTAAAGTCTCTACTGGCGGCAGTGGCCCCAAATATAGTGGTGGGGAGGGGGAACCCAATGCAGTAAAGGGTGCAGCGATGCTGCTGGTGACGTTCTGGTTCACAGAGTAAAGGAGGGCGGTATAATTGTCTGTAATGTCAGGTGGTTAGTTTGGTGCAAGTGGCACAGACTCAATCCCTGACTCTGCAGAGTACCCCTTTAAGTAATTTCTGAGTAAGGCTGCTTTCACATTAGCGATATTGCTGGATCCGGCAGGGTTCAGCAATAACGGTTCCGTTACTGATAATACAACCATCTGCATCCGTAATGAACGGATCCGGTTGTATTATCTGTAACATTGCTGGGACTGATCCGTCATGAACTCCATTGAAAGTCAATGGGGGACAGATCCGTTTACTACTGTGTCACACCAAACGGATCCGTCCCCGTTGACTTTCATTGGGGGTCATTCCGGATCCGTCTTGGTGCGGATGCCTGGACCGGAGAGAAAACCACAGCATGCTGCGGTTTGTTCTCCGGTCTGAAGACAGAACAGAATGCTTTCAGGAGCATTCCATTGTCTTCAGTTCAGTTATGTCCCCATTGACAATGAATGAGGACAAAACTGAAGCGTTTTATTCCGGTATTGAGCCCCTATGACGGAACTCAATACCGGAAAATGAAAACGCCAGTGTGAAAGTAGCCTAACAGGTGGAGCTGGGCGTTGTGTGGACGTGTAATCACTGGTTGACCTCTGTCATGGTGTGACTCACACTTCTAGGTGCTTTCAATCGTGATCTCTTTTCACCACATTTTATACAGCCCAGGTTTATATTTGGGGCTGGGACGTGACTTTTGTGTGACTAGGTTATAATGACGGACCGCTGCGGTACTATAGATGATGGGGGACAGATAATAAGGCATCCTGTGTGCGGAGGCTTCCGGTCACTGGATTGTAACTGAATGCATGAGGCTGTAGATAAAGAGGTCAGCTGCCTCGCTCACACGTGACTGTAGAATGTAGCGTGTGCTCGTTACCAGGCGGCGTCACATGAGGAGCTGCAGTGATGGCCTGTCCCTCGCCCGCCTATTAGATGCTTAGGAATTATCATCCCCAGCAATGTATGGTATGCATGTCTGTAATGGAGAGATCGGGACTCCTGCAGGAGTGAGCACTCCTAGGTCCTGTCTGCTGGGATGCCAACACTTGGCACAAGATGTGAGTGGCCGCTGACATGTAACTGGCATAGGGAAGCATACTGCAGCCGTAGAGTCCCTGCTGGTGGAGGCTGGGTATATTATCCCATATAGGCTGGTGCAGAGGATGGGAGTGGTAGTGGCCCTGATGACTTGTCCCATATCGCTGTCTGCGCCCACTCTGCTAAAGCCTCAAATGCTATGGATTTTATGGCGGAGGTCAAACGGAATGGTTCCACATACGGTCCACAAAGAAGAACGGACACAGAAAGAAAATATGTTTGTGTGCATGAGCCCTAAAATACATGTTGGCTGTTTTAGTCTAAAACCACCTCCGGACCCCTGTGTGCCAGCCAGGCTTTAGAAGAGCAGTGATGCCCCGACTCGCAGGGCAATCCGTAGTCCCGTACACGGTCATGTATGAGAGTACAGGTTCTAAAGCACAATAGGCCCCTATTTCATTATGAAAAGTAAAAAAACAATGCACATTACAAAAATCCTCTCCATCACATTCAGAACAGGTTTTAGCAAAGTGCATGTGAAGGTTTAGGTACACTGAGATAAGCTGACCAATAGAGAACGGGTACGCCGGGCTCCTAAAAGGTCTCCTCTACCCCATTGGTCACTGCGTGGTCTTCACTGCGTCCGCCTCAGAATATCCATTGTTGTCTCCGATGGTAAGATCTATGAAGCCAAGACATTGGGGCAGATTTACTGATCCTGTAGATGGGGTAACCTCAGACACATCATCTAGACCTGCCCCAGACTTATCACTGGGGCTCAGGCAGGATGATGGATGAGGTGCAGGGAGAGGCACCACACCAATTATTGGTTCGCTTACCATGAGGCAGAAGTCTGCACCAGAATTGTTGAGCAGTTTTGGCACAAAAGTCGCATCTTGGGTCACGCCCCTTTCACGTGAAGCCACCCTCTTTCTGCAAAGTCGCACCCCTTTCTGACTGAGTCACATGAAATTGTAGAAACTCTAGTTGCGCCACTTTTGAGACAGATTCTAGGTGCATGCACATTATTAAATCTGGGCCATGATTTCCATAGGTTCCATTTTTACTTAAAGGGGGTTGTGCCACAAAAATTTTTCTACGTTTTTCAAACCAGCACCTGGATCAGAATACTTGTAACTAAAAATGTAGTATAGCTACCAAGCTATTCTGTATAATGTATCTGTATAGCGCCACCTGCTGTTTGTTCTTTTACTTATTACTCCGTTCACCTAACTGATGTGGTCGCATGTGCTCAGTTTAAATCTTGAACTCTCACCAGCTATATCTTCTGTTAGAAACTGTGGCAATTACTTTGAAAGTGCTGCAGCAGAAAGGGCACGCCCCTTGAGCTGTCAGCTTGATATAAATCTAGGAGAGCAATGAATGGGGAGATCTCTGTATCCATGTGAGGTACAGGGCTGGTTCTAGCTTTGTTAGAAAGAGGTTGTCGTGTGCTATATGATCTTTGATTTTATTTCTTTACATCAACCATTACATAACCCCTTTAACGTGACAATGTAGCTGTTAGATCTTGTGACTGTGATTTGATGGCGCAGCAGAGAAGTCTTGTGTTTACAGCGTTTCCCTATGAACCATGTGGAGTTTTGCCAGGGAAATTCCTTGTATAAAGTTCTGTAAGCCATCTTGGCAGGGATTCATGAAGTGATGTGCTGGAAGCTGACATCTAGTGGTGGATTGTTGTATTGCAGTTAGAATATTTGCAGGCGTTATCCATGCTTCCTAAAAGAATCTGTGCATTTGTCAGTAACGTGCTATTGCTTTGTTGCTCTTAGACTATTCTAGTGGTATTTGCCTTTGCCAGATCGGGAGACCTTGGGGGCCATTCAACTGCTACATGATGATGTGTTTCCCTCTTTATGCACTGAAGCTGGCACGTTCCCTGAGTTTTTCCAGCAAGATGGTGCACCACCACATTATGGGTGTCAGGTCCGAGCATTCCTACATGAACAGTTTCCTGTAAAGCGGATTGGTCATCGTGGGCTAGTTGAATGGCCCCCAAGGTCTCCCGATCTGACCTCCTTAGACTTTTATCTTTGGGGTCATCTGAAGGCAATTATCTATGCTGTGAAGATACGAGATGTGCAGCACCTGAAACTACGGATACTGGAAGCCTGTGCTAGCATTTCTTCTGCGGTGTTGCTATCAGTGTGTGAAGAGTGGGAAAAGAGGGTTGCATTGACAATCCAACACAATGGGCAGCACTTTGAACACATTTTATAAGTGGTCAGAAACTCATGAAAGAATAAAGTTACGTTAAAACCAAGCACACCATTGTTTTTCTTGTGAAATTCTCAATAAGTTTGATGTGTCACATGACCCTCTTCCCATTGAAAAAACTAAAGTTGGATCCAAAATGGCCGACTTCAAAATGGCCGCCATGGTCACCACCCATCTTGAAAAGTTTCCCCCCTCCCATATACTAATGTGCCACAAACAGGAAGTTAATATCACCAACCATTCCCATTTTATTTAGGTGTATCCAAATGGCCCACCCTGTAGTTACAGCTCAGCCTAATTAGTCAATGGAACTGAGCTGTAATACCAAGCACTGCCCCTATGCAGAGCTCCAGTGAGCACAGCGGCTCCCTGAAACAGCTGATCAGCGTCCCCAACCCCCTGCACCCCCCACCCCTTCCACTGACGATTGTGATAATCAGAACATATCCTGAGGATAAGTCAAGCATTCCAATGGGTCAATACAACTATGGCGATAAGAAATATGTGTCGTTTGTTTTACTGCCTTTTCACCATACTAGCACATGGCATGGAAAGTTTTTATGTTGCTACAATCTTTTCTTTTTTTATATTTACTTTTTGTGGGAAGTCATTTTTAATAAAACCATTTTTTTATGGTTACGACCACCCTGCAATCCATCAGCGGTTGTCATGCTTGCACACTATAGGAAAAAGCACAACCACCACTGATTGATTGCAGAGTGGTCATAACCATGGAAACGAGCAGTGTATAATGTGATGAAAAATGAATCCAGCCAGCAAAGGAGGCAATATGAATAATAACAGTACATTAGTAAGTGCCTTGTATTAATTGCTAATGCTTTACCCTTTGAGGACAACATTAAAGAGGACCTTTCACCACTCCTGACATGCCTGTTTAACCCCTTAATGACCGGGCCATTTTGCACCTTCGTGACCAGACTGATTTTTGCTAATCTGACATGTGTCACTTTATGTGGTAATAACTTTGGAACGCTTTTACTTATCCAGGCCATTCTGAGACTGTTTTCTCGTCACATATTGTGCTTCACGACAGTAGTAAATTTGTGGCAAAATATTTCATTTTTATTTATAAAAAAATAGCAAATTTACCAAAAATTTGGAAAAATTAGCAAATTTCCAAATTTCAATTTCTCTACTTTCAAAATAAATAGTAATACCTCCAAAAATAGTTATTATTTTACATTCCCCATATGTCTACTTTATGTTGGCATCATTTTCTAAATGTCATTTTACTTTTTTAGGACGTTAGAGGGCTTAGAAGTTTAGAAGCCATTTTTCAAATTTTCACCACATTTTCCAAAACCATTTTTTTAAGCACCAGTTCAGATGTAAAGTGATTTTGAGTGGCTTACATAATGAAACCACCCATAAATGACCCCATTTTAGAAACTACACCCCTCAAATTATAAAAAACTGCTGTTACAAACTTTGTTAACCCTTGAGGTGTTCCACAAGAATTAAAGGAAAATGGAGGTAAAATTTCAAAATTTCACTTTTTTTGGTAGATTATTCACGTTAATAATTTTTTTCTTGCAACACAGCAAGGGTTAACAGCAAACTAAACCTCAATATACATTACTCTGATTCTGCAGTTTACAGAAATACCCCATATGTGGTGGTAAACGTCTCTATGGGTTTGTGGCAGTGGTCAGAAGGGAAGGAGCGCCATACGGATTTTGGAGGCAGATTTTGCTAAAATAGTTTGTAGGCACCATTTTGTAATTGAGAGACCCTGACGTACCCCTACAGTGGAAACCCTCAAAAAGTGACCCCATTTTGGAAACTACACCCTTCAACGAATATATTAAGGGGGGTACTGGCCACTTTGACCCCCTAAGCGTTTTACGGAATTTGGAAACACTTGGCTATGAAAATGAAAAGTTTCATTTCTTCCAATAAAATGTTGCTATAGCCCCAATTTTTTTTATTTGCATAAGGGGTAACAGGAGAAAAGCACCCCATAATATGTTACCCATTTTCTCCTGAATACGGCAACACCCCATATGTGGTGGTAAACAGCTGTGGGGGCACATGGCAGGACTCAGAACAGAAGGAGTGCCATATGGATTTTACAACACAGATTTTGATGGATTGGTTTGCGGGAGCCATTGATTTTTATTTTTTTGAGCTATTATGTAGGGGCTCATTTTTTGCAGGATGAGGTGAGGTTTTCATTGGTACCATTTTGGGGTAAATACGCCTTTTTGATCGCTTGGTATTACTTTTTTTGTGAGTCAAGGTGAAAAAAATAGCTGTTTTGGCATAGTTTTTTTTTTTAGCATTTTTTTTACAGCATTCACCTGAGGGGGCAAGTCATGTGATATTTTTATAGAGCAGGTTTTTACGAACGCGGCGATACCCAATATGTCTAACATTTTTATTATTGTTAAGTTTTACACATTAGATGCATTTTTGAACAGAATAAAATCTTTTTTTTGTGTTGCTATTTTCTGAGAGCCATATTTTTTTTATTTTTCGGGCGATTGTCTCAGGTAGGGTATCATTTTTGCAGGACAAGATGACGGTTTGATTGCTACCAATTTGGGTTAAATACACCTTTTTAATCGCCTGCTATTACACTGTTTGTGAGGGAAGAGGGAAAAAAATGGCTATTTTGGCTTAGTTTTTTTTTTATTTTTTTTTTACAGCATTCGCCTGGGGGGCCATCTCATGTAATATTTTTATAGAGCAGGTTGTTACGGACGTGGCGATACCCAATGTGTCTAACATTTTTATTTTTGGAAAGTTTTACACATTAGATGCATTTGTGAACAGAATAAAATCTTTTTTTGTGTTGCTATTTTCTGAGAGCCATATTTTTTTTATTTTTCAGGCGATTGTCTTAGTTAGGGTCTCATTTTTTGCGGGACAAGATTACGGTTTGATTGGTACCATTTTGGGGCTTTTTTGATCGCCTGCTATTACACTTTTTGTAAGGGAAGGTGACCAAAAAATGTCTGTTTTGGCACTTTTTTTTTTTTTTTTTTTTTTTTTTTACTGCGTTCACCTGGCGGGGTGGATGACATGATATTTTTATAGAGCCGGTCGATACGGATGCGGCGATACCTAATATGTATACCTTTCTTTTTTCACCTTTTTTTTACCATTTTTTTAACTTTTTTTTTTGAAAATGGCTTTTTTTTTTTTTAACTTTTATTATTATTTTTACTTTTTTTAACTTTTCATTTTCCACTTTATTTAACTTTTGGGGGTCTGATCCCCTTTACAATGCATTACAATACTTTTGTATTGTAATGCATTGGCTGTAAGTGTATTACTCAGTGTAATACACTTACAGCCTGCTTCCTGTGCGATCCAGGGGGCTGGATCGCACAGGAACGCAGGGATAGCAGCCACGATGCCTAAGGAAGGCATCGGGCTGCTATCCAAGCCATCGGGTCCCCGTCACAGCAGCACTGGGACCCGATGGCCCCGCTCGCCATCCTGAATAGCGGCGGACCATGCCGCACGCCTCATGTGCCGCGGTCAGCGCTGACCGCGGCACATGAAGGGTTAATGCGCCGGCATCTGTGTTTTCACCGATGCTGGCGCATTCAGCAGGGGTCCGGCTATTGGGCACAGCCGGACCCCCGTCGCTCGTCCGTCCTGGGGCTCCCTGACACCCCTTTTCTGCAGTGCCGTCTTTAGACGGCGCTGCAGACTGGGGACTCGCGCCGCCCGCCGTCTAAAGACAGTGGGCGGTCGGCATCGGGTTAATAGCTCCATGCATTCCCCACGTATTAACAATTATGGAGCCTCTATTCATATGTCTCTATGTTGTGCCATTCCTTTATTATCTCTACTAGAAGTTATGAATGAATTGCTATTTGTCTTCAGTAAAGGAACAGAGGGGAGGTGACCAGTTGGGGGTGTGTACCTGCACAGTCTGACTGTAGCCAATCAGTGCTGCCATGTTCAGACTGTGCAGGTACACACCCCCAACTTGTTACCTCCCCTCTGTACCCTTACTGAAGACAAATAGCAATTCATTCATAACTTCTAGTAGAGATAATAAAGGAATGGCACAACATAGAGACATATGAATAGATGCTCCAGAATTGTTATTACATGGGGAATGCATGGAGCTATTAAACCAGGCATGTCAGGAGTGGTGAAAGGTCCTCTTTAAAGGAAATCTGTCGCCTACATCATGGCCATTGAAGTAAAGCAATTGCCTAATAGCACATAATGCCTTATTCCCAAGTGTACCTGTGTTTCAAAGATTGGGGCTTTCGATCTTCTGAATCAGTCTGTGCCCGAAACGAAGGAGCAGAATCTCTTCCATGTCCTCAGCGCATGCCCAGTTGGAGAGTTGACACACAGTGCACAGACTGATTCAGATGCAATGCAGCAGTTATGGTTTGTATGTGACGTAGCAAGGGGGTGGGCGGACACATTGCAGTCAGAGCGGAGAGGAGGCGGGCCTTGGCTTCTTCATATGAAAATAACGCCCCTCTGGGCTCCTTACTTGGCTCATTTACATATCAAACAAACTGATTTTTCAGAAGATCGAAAGCCCCAATCTTTGAAACACAGGTACACTTGGGAATAAGGCAGTATGTGCTATTAGGCAATTGCTTTACTTCAATGGCCGTGATGTAGGCGACAGATTTACTTTAAAAGATCCCATGGACAAAAAAGTTGACGTGTCTAAAAAGATTCTGGGAAGCGGTGTCAGTGTTATTTAAAGGGTTTCTGTCACTACTTTTTTCCCCTATTAAACAGGGACTTTTGTCACTGCTCCTAGAGGCTCCGTTTGCCCACCTCAAACAACGGCGTCATGTTCCTGATTGGCCAGACCAGCGTTCGGCTCCTCAGGCCGGCCCTGTCTGCGTTATGAATCTCGCGCCTGCGCCGTCCCATTCAGTGTTCGGCGCAGTGAGTGAAGGAAGCGCGCCGGCTCCAGGCTTCCTCACTGCGCCTGCACCGAATAGCACTGTGAACTATTCGGCGCAGGCGCAGTAAGGAAGCCCGGAGCCGGCGAGCTTCCCTCACTCACTGCGCCTGCGCCGAACACTGAATGGGACGGCGCAGGCGCGATATTCAGAACGCAGACAGGGCCGGCCTGAGGAGCCGAACGCTGGCCTGGCCCTGTCAATTGGGAAGATGAGAGCGTTGTTTGAGGTGGGCAAACGGAGCCTATAGGAGCAGGGACAACTTTTTTATATATTTCCGTTCACATAGCTGTATGAGGGCTTATTTTTTGCGGGACAAGTTGTACTTTTTAATGCCACCATTAATCTCTTAATAATATAAAAATGAGTTTCTGTCTGTCTGTTCTCGATGCGCGACCAAACTACTGGACCGATTTTCACCAAATTCGGCACACAGGTACATCAGGTGTCCGGGAAGGTTTTAGACCAGGTCTCATCTCTCTAGGACGTACCGTTCCCGAGATATTCCCAAAATATGATCTCCATTAGCCAATATTACAACTGGGAACTTTGGTTTTAAACTCCAACTGCCATTCTCTGCAAAGACACACACAGGGAGGGCAGGTTTCCATAACAACCAGGTAATTATCAGCAGCTGAGGATCTCATCCATTTCTATTCACTGACACTGTTAAAGGTATTACGGTTACCATAAATATAACTTACCGTATTTTTCGCTTTATAAGACGCACTTTTTTTCCCCCAAAAGTAGGGGGAAAATTGCAGTGCGTCTTATAAAACGAATACAAGTGAGCGCTTCCATTATGGAAGCGCTCACTTGTATGTTTTAGCTGCCGGGACCCCCCCCCCCCATCAGACCTCAGATCAGACCAGCGTGCACCATAGCAATAAAATAAAAAACTTCACTTACTTACGTAGTGCGCGCACTATGACCTGACGCTGCACGCAGTCAGGTGACAGTGCAGCGTCGGGCCGGAAAGCCTAAGGAGCGCCGGAGCGGAGCCGGGGCGCTGGACAGGTAAGTGAAGTTTTTTATTTTATTGTTATGGGGCACGCTGGGCTGATCTGAGGTCTGATGGGGGCACAGAGTGGTCTACTGGGGGCACTGTGAGCTGGTCTGAGGTCTGATGGGGGCACAGAGTGGTCTAATGGGGGCACTGTGAGCTGGTCTGAGGTCTGATGGGGGCACAGATTGGTCTAATGGGGGCACTGTGAGCTGTTCTGAGGTCTGATGGGGGCACAGATTGGTCTAATGGGGGCGCTGTGAGCTGGTCTGAGGTCTGATGGGGGCACAGAGTGGTCTAATGGGGGCACTGTGAGCTGGTCTGAGGTCTGATGGGGGCACAGAGTGGTCTAATGGGGGCACTGTGGGCTGGTCTGAGGTCTGATGGGGGCACAGAGTGGTCTAATGGGGGCACTGTGAGCTGGTCTGAGGTCTGATGGGGGCACAGATTGGTCTAATGGGGGCACTGTGAGCTGTTCTGAGGTCTGATGGGGGCACAGAGTGGTCTAATGGGGGCACTGTGAGCTGGTCTGAGGTCTGATGGGGGCACAGATTGGTCTAATGGGGGCACTGTGAGCTGTTCTGAGGTCTGATGGGGCACAAAGTGGTCTAATGGGGGCACTGTGAGCTGGTCTGAGGTCTGATGGGGGCACAGATTGGTCTAATGGGGGCACTGTGAGCTGTTCTGAGGTCTGATGGGGGCACAGAGTGGTCTAATGGGGGCACTGTGAGCTGTTCTGAGGTCTGATGGGGGCACAGAGTGGTCTAATGGGGGCACTGTGAGCTGTTCTGAGGTCTGATGGGGCACAAAGTGGTCTAATGGGGGCACTGTGAGCTGGTCTGAGGTCTGATGGGGGCACAGAGTGGTCTAATGGGGGCACTGTGAGCTGGTCTGAGGTCTGATGGGGGCACAGAGTGGTCTAATGGGGGCACTGTGGGCTGGTCTGAGGTCTGATGGGGGCACAGAGTGGTCTCATGGGGGCACTGTGGGCTGGTCTGAGGTCTGATGGGTTACGCTGGGCTGGTCTGAGGTCTGATGGGTTACGCTGGGCTGATCTGAGGTCTGATGGGGGAACGCTGGGCTGATCTGAGGTCTGATGGGGGAACGCTGGGCTGATCTGAGGTCTGATGGGGGGAACGCTGGGCTGATCTGAGGTCTGATGGGGGAACGCTGGGCTGATCTGAGGTCTGATGGGGGAACGCTGGGCTCATCTGAGGTCTGATGGGGGCCTGATGTGATGTCCTGAAATTTATGGGGGGTCAGATATGTGGTCTGATGAAAAATATTTTTTTCTTATTTTCCTACTCTAAAATCTGGGGTGCGTCTTATCTTCAGGTGCGTCTTATAAAGCGAAAAATACGGTATGTTTTTTTTCTATTACTACAGTTCAGTAGTAATAAAAGATGTTTTCCTCCACTGCTGCCTATTGCGTGGGCTCATAAATAAGCATGGTATTGACCTTTAATTCAGGCCACCCTAAAAGAAGTACTTAAAACCCCCGCCCCAGGTCTCACTAAGCCACACCCCCAACTGTCAGGCCACACCCCCTTTCACTACGCAGCCAACAGAGATTGAAAAAATAAAGGTAAAAATCAACTTCTGTCAGCTGCAGGGATGGGTGGGAGGTTGACTTTCTTTCTGCAACAACACACACAAACATTAAATAAAATAGATTAAATCCACCCATGCGAAGCGTCTTGCTAATCCACGCCCCCGACTCTGTCAGGTGACGCCCCCTCCCACTCCGCAGCCAATGGGAATTTAAAAAATGAAGGTAAAAATAAACTTCTGTTTGCTGCAGGGGTGGGAGGGTGAATTTCTCTCTGCAACGACACACAAAAATTTTAGATGAAATAGACTAATTATAGACTACAACCGTTCGAAGCCTTTTGCTAAGCCTCGCCCCGTCTGTCAGGCCACGCCCCCTCTCACTCCGCAGCCATTCTGCAACAACACACAGAAACATTAAATGAAATAGATTAAATCACCTATGCGAAGCGCTTTGCTAAGCCACACCCCAACTCTGTAAGGCCACGCCCCCTCCCACTCCGCAGCCAACAGGGATTGAAAGAATGAAGGGAAAAATAAAATTCTGTCAGCTGCAGGGGTGGGAGGGTGAATTTCTCTCTGCAATGACACACAAAATTTTTGATGAAATAGACTAATTTCAGACTACAACCGTTCGAAGCATCTTGATAATCCACACCCCCCAACTCTGCCAGGCCATGCCCCCTCCCACTCCGTAGGCAACGGGGATTGAAAAAAATCAGCTGCAGGGGTGGGAGGGTGAATTTCTCTCTGCAACAACACACAAAAATCATAGATGAAATTGACTAATTTTAGACTACGACCATTCAGTACTAATAAAAGATGTTTTTTTTCCACTGCTACCCATTGCGGGTCCCCATAAATTACCATGTCATCGACCTGTAATTCATGCCACTCTGACCCCCGCCCCAGATCTCGCGAAACCACGCTCCGACTCTGTCAGGCCACCCCCCTCCCACTCCGCAGCCAACGGGGATTGAAAAAATGAAGGTAAAAATCAACTTCTGTCAGCTGCAGGGGCGGGAGGGAAGTTGTATTTCTTTCTGCAACAACATACAGAAACATTAAATGAAATAGATTAAATATACCCGTGCAAAGCAATGTTTTCTTCCACTGTTACCCATGGCGTGTCCTCATAAATTACCATGGCATCGACCTGTAATTCTGGCCACCATCAAAAGGACTTAAAACCCCGCCCCAGGTCTTGCAACGTCACGCCCCCGACTCAGTCAGGCCATGACCCCTCCCACTCCGCAGCCAATGGAGATTGAACAATTGAAGGTAAAAATCAACATCTGTCAGCTGCAGGGATGGGAGGGAGGATGACTTTCTCTCTGCAACGACACACAGAAACATTAAATGAAATAGATTAAATATACCCGCGCAAAGCAATGTTTTCTTCCACTGCTACCCATTGTGTTTCCTCAAATTACCATGGCATTAACCTATAATTCAGGCCACCCTGAAATGAAGGACTTAACCCCTCCCACTCCACAGCCAATAGGGATTGAAAAAATGAAGGTAAAAATCAACTTCTGTCATCTGCGTTGACTTTCTCTCTGCAACGACACACAGAAACATTAAATAAATAGATGAAATATACCCAGGCGAAGCCGGGTCTTTCTGCTAGTTGTGGCATAAAATGTAGTGGGAAGCGGTTAAAAAATTCCAAATGGGGTGGAATTGGAAAAAAAACTGCAGTTCTTCTACCATTTTATGGGTCTTGTTCCCACAGCGTTTCGTTTGCAGCAAAACTGACACATGCCTTTCATTCTCTGGCTCAGTACGATTACAACGATACCCCATATGTATAGGTTTTATATGTCTAAATAGTGTAAAAATAAATTTAAACTTGTAAAAAAAAAATTTTTAAAAATGTTTTCACCATATTCTGACCCCCATAACTTTTTTATGTCTACTGAGCTGTTTAGGGGCTCATTTTTTGCGGGACAATCCATAGTTTTTATTGTTACCATTTTGGAGTGTGCGTGACTTTTCGATCACATTTTATTTCATTTTTTTTGGGTAAAAGAAGCAATGAAAAAATGTCAAATCGACCATTTTGACCCTTTTTTTTTCCGTTACACCATTCGCTGTATTGGAATTTTTTTTTTTAGATTTTAATAGTATGGGTGTTTTCGGTCGCTGTGATACCCAGGATGCTTATATTTATTGTTATTAAGGTATTTATTTTTTAATTACGGTATACGGGGGTGATACTATATGGGGGTGATTTAAACGTTTATATTTTTTGATTATTTTTTTGTGATTTTAAGGCTCATATATGAGCCTATAAATTATGTTTTTAAATTTTTTATTTTGAACTATCAGGGATTTTTAAAATGCTGTCTTAAAGGAGTTGTCTCACTTCAGCAAATGGCATATATCATCTAGAGAAAGTTAATACAAGCCACTTATTAATGTATTATGATTGTCCATATTGCTTCCTTTGCTGGCTAGACTCATTTTTCCATCACATTATACACTTCTCGTTTCCATGGTTACGACCACCCTTCAATCCAGGATTGGTGGCTGTGCTTGCACTGGGAAAAAGCACCTGCCTACGTGCGTTCCTATGGTCCTGGCTACCAGAGAGGCCAGCGCTTTTTTCTATAGTGTGCAAGCACGACCACTGATGCCGGATTGCAGGGTGATCGTAACCATGGAAACGAGAAGTGTATAACGTGATGGAAAAATGAGTCTAGCCAGCAAAGGAAGCAATATGGACAATCATAATACATTAAAGGCCCAGGCCAGGGAAAACCAAGGGTTTCTTGTTTAATCTCAAAGATTCTGAAACCTCATAACAATGACACCAGGCTTCAGGTAGGGGAAAGACTAAGTTTTTATTTAAAGGGGTTATCCAATTTGTGAAACAGCCCCCCATGTGCCGGGCACCTCACAGGTAATAAACTTATCCTGCTCCTGGTCTCTGCACCGCCGCTGCTGCTTCTCCCTCCACACGGATGAAAACATCTGGTGGGGGGGGCAGCCAATGGCAGACGGGGACGAGAGCCTCCCTAGTGTCACCCACAATGCTAGGGAGGCTCATCCCCCGTCCCCGCCTGCCATTGCCTGTCGTCCCCCCGACACCAGATGTTTTCATCAGTGTGCAGGGAGAAGTGGCGGTGCAGGGACCAGGAGGGGAGCGGGGGTAAGTATATTACCTGTGAGGGGTCCGGCACATGGGGGGCCTGTTTCAGAAATTGGATAACCCCTTTAACATTGGAAGAAAATTACAGAAAACCCTTGGCTTCTGAACACACTGGGAAAAATGAAATCTCCTTTCGTCTTCCTCCTCCTCTTCCAGTCTTCAAGGTCACCTTAGTTCAGAGCTCTCAAATGCTACAGCAGGCATTAGAGAATGGTATTTTAAAACTAATTACACTGAAGGCATTAGTGCTAGTTCCTCAGGACCAGTTGGTTATTATTCAGTTGTATTCCTATTAAAACATCTAAATGGGTCACATCGAATATTAATAAATCTAAAACCATTAAACAAATATATAAGGTGAGTCCACAATAAACTCCTGAAGGATCGAGTCTTCATGGCTTCCTTTGTCAGGAGGATCGAAAATTCTTCAGTATTGTAATTCATCGGGGGGAGCAGACGCGCCATTTTTAATTCCAGGCTTTACCATTTGGGATAACATCTACCCCAAGGATATTCACAAAAATAATGGAAGTAGTGCCCCATTTAAGAAGGTCAAATGTGATTGTCTTATACTTGGACAATCTTCTCACTGTGGGCAGTTCGGTAGCAGGCCTGGAAAACTGTGTTCTTCGGACTTCCAGCTTCTGGGTTGGATCATAAACTGTGAAAAATCCAGTTCGGTCCCTGCTCAGAGAGCAGTGTTCCTTGGAATCCTCCTGGATTGCAAACGACAAAAGCTTTTTTCCCCTCATGAGAAAATTTGAAAGTCTGAGATCAGGTGGATGTCTTTCTGATTCATCCATCCTGTTCAATCGGAGAAGCCGTGCCGCTCCTTGGTATTCTAACCTCATGAATCCTGGCAGTCAAATAAGCACAATTCCTGGGACAAGAGTCTGGAAAACAAGGTGTCCATCTCCCCAGTAGTGGCCCAGCGTTTAAATTGGTGGAAATCCCTAGATCATTTAGAGAAAGGAGTCTGATGGATAATAAGATCTACAGGTGATAACTACGGATGCGAGTGAGTGGGGTTAGGGGGCTCACTGGTCTCAGTTATTTTCAGGGGGAGTGGTCAGGGGCCCAGTCTAGAGAGTCCTCAAATTTGAGACTGCTCTCTTCTGTCCGGGAGATGTTGAAAAATCTTACCTTCAGTGGTAGCATATCTAAACCACTAAGGAAGTATCTTTAATCTGCAGAAAGTTTCCAAAAATGTTCTTTTCTTGGATAGAGACCTATCTAAGGTCCCTTTCTGTGGTTCATTTAAAAAGGGGTACAAAATGTGTAAGACTGGGGACTCCTCAGGTAGATCTCTTTGCTTCCGCCAAGAACATGAAGCTCTTGAGATTTTTCTCTCTCAGTCCCAACAACGGGAGAATGGGGGTGGATGCGGTCCCTACGAAAAGGAAAAACTTAATGACTCTTTAGTAATTTCCTGTTTTTTGAGTCCTCCTCAACAGCACACTAAACCCAACAGTCGGAAGAGGGTCAGATTTATTCTTCCTGTCCCTGCCTGGTTGGAGGAAGGTCTTTCATGGTAATGCTGTCGTGGAGGATTCTACGTCATGGGCTCTGTTCAGAATCTCCCTCAAGAGCTCCTTCAGATTTGATGAAAAGAATAGCACAACATGCAGCACTAATTTTCCTCTCAAAATGGATGACTATTACTATTAAAATCTCCTCCTGTGATGTAAATGTTCTCTTCTCTTCAAGCCCAGACTGCCATGATGACTTCTTCCAGCCACATCTTGTTTCTGCAGAGTTTGCCACACAGACATCTTATGTTCCTTGCTTTTCTATCATCCTCCCCACCTTTTCAACACATACTCCCTATTCTGGTGTCCGCACAGTGGCATCCTGCTGCCACCCCCAATACTGTACCCTCTGCACTCCCCAATGCTCCCAAATACATCACTGCAGAAATGGATCCCCTTGAATATACTAGTACACAAATGCGACATCTTAAATAATTACAACACTGTGCCCTCAAATAACTGCCACTGAAAGTAACAGTTCTGCAAACATAGCGTTGCACAAAAATAATGTAGCCAAGCTGATACTGTGGCAGGGTGTCACCACTGTAATAGTCCTCCCAGAAGTACCATCAATAGTACAAAGAGTTGTGTAGGGTCTATAAAACTCTTTAGGATGGGGGTATGATCGATGCCCAGTGTCCTAGGTGCACAGAACCTGAGGCAAAGATATGTTGTGGTCTTGTGCCCACCATAGTGCCCCAGTAGCAATATAGTAATTTCCCCCCTTTATAGTGCCCTTTCATGGTAGAGAACCCACCATAGTGCCCCCAGTAGCATTAAAGGGGTTTTCCCTGGATTTTACTACTGATCGGTGGGGGTCCGACACCCAGGACCCCCGCCGATCAGCTGTTTGAGAAGGCATCGGCGCTCCCGTAAGCACCGCGGCCCTCTCTCAACTTTTCCTAGGCCAGTGACGTCACATTCATCGGTTACGTGGTCTAGGAGCGGCTCAGCCCCATTCAAGTGAATGGAGCTGAGCACAATAACAAGCACAGCCACTGTACAATGTACGGTGCTGTGCTTGGTGAGCGGGGAGAAGGTAGGGGCACTCAGTTTTAATTGGCCTGCGTGCAGTTACCGCCATGATAGCATCTTTCATGCAGCAACATCATACTTGCCAACAGTTCTGAATTTGCAGCATTGTCCATAATTTTCAGAGACAGTCCCTGCAAGTTTGGGCTGTCCTGTACTGAAAAATGGGTGTCCCTTTCTTGTTTGGGCATTTCCAGGGCAGAGCCTATTTGTCCGAAATTTACCAACCGCGAAGCTGTTAAATTTGCACCTAAAATCCTATTTTCTCAGCAACACATTGGAGGAGATTTATCAAATTGGTGTAAAGGGAAACTGGCTTAGTTACCCATAGCAACCAATCAGATTCCATCTTTTTTTTTTTTTTTTCCAAAGGAGCTCTGAAAGATGGAATTTGATTGGTTGCCATGAGCAATTAAAGGGGTATTCCCATCTCACAAATATAGTTTGTATAGTTAGATATAGCCATACTAATATTATTACTAATACAATGTATTTATATAAAATGTACCGTTTAGAAGATTATCCTATTTGTATATCCATTGTCCCACACACATCAGTCAGGCCGTTGCCCCTAGTTACGACCACGCGGCCATGTAGTAGTGGTGGTCAGCTTGCTCCTGTTCAAACCCGCTCTGAGGTAACTGCTGTGTTGTGAACGCACATTACATCAGCATGCAGAGACACATCTTAGGGTACTTTCACATCTGTGTATTGGATGCAACCAGTCCAAAACACACTGGTCAGGATCCGTCCAAAATGCAGACTTTATAAACGGATCCTGCTCCATAGAGATGAATTGATCTTGGAACAGGATCCGTTTCTCTGCTTTTTGGAAGTGCAGCCTAAGATGTGCCTCCACATGCTCATGTAATGTGTGTTCACAATACAGCAGTTACCTCAGAGCAGGTTTGAACAAGAATAAGCCGGTCACCACTACTACATGGCAATGGTGGTTGTAACTAGGGGCAACGACCTGACTGATGTGTGTGGGACAATGGATATACAAATAGAGGTTGCAAGCTTGTGGCACTGAGGGGGGGGGGCAAAGCTGTTGGCACTGAGGGGGGGGGCAAAGCTGTTGGCACTGGGGGGGGGCAAAGCTGTTGGCACTGGGGGAAGGCAAAGTTGGTGGCACTGAGGGGGGGGGGGCAAAGCTGTTGGCACTGAGGGGGGGGCAAAGCTGTTGGCACTGAGGGGGGGGGCAAAGCTGTTGGCACTGAGGGGGGGGGCAAAGTTGTTGGCACTGAGGGGGGGGGCAAAGCTGGAGGCACTGAGGGTCAGGCTGGAGGCACCTGGGGACAGGCTGGAGATACTGGGGGGCAAGCTGGAGGCCCTGGGAGGCACCTGGGGGCGCAAGCTGGAGGCCCTAGGAGGCAAATTGGTGGCACTGGGGGCGCAAGCTGGAGGCCCTAGGAGGCAAATTGGTGGCACTGGGGGCGCAAGCTGGAGGCACTGGGAGGTGCACTGGGGGCATACTGGGGAGCAAGCTGGAGGCCCTGGGGGGCAAACTGGAAGCACCTGGTGGCCCTGGGAGGCAAGATGGTGGAACTGGGGGGCACTTGATGGCACTGGAGGGCAAGCTGGTGGTATCTTATGGCAATGGGGGGGCACCTGAAGGCACTTGGGAGCAAGCTGGTGGCACTGGGAGGCAAGCAGGAGGCACCTGGTGGCACTTGGGGGGGGGAGGGCAAACTGGAGGCACTGGGGGGGCAAACTGGAGGCAAAGGGGCCTGATGGCACAGGGGAGCTGATGGCATTGGGGGTAACTAATGACATATAGGACTGATGGCACGGGCGGGGGGGGAGGTCTGCTGACTTAGAAAGGTATATGTTCTTTTAATTAGCTATTTCTTATTAGAGTACTCGATTAATCGTTGGATTAATCAGTAGATTACTTGATTACTAAAATAATCGTTTACTGCAGCCCTAAGTCTGGGTCATCAGTGCTGGACTGTGTGGTGTGTTCTGTCTACCTAACACCAGAGGGCAGTATTGCTACAGTCATTCTAGGGATCACAAACCTCCCATTATAAAAAGCCATTGACACACACATGCCTTGCTGTATCATACCAGTAACCCTAATTTATGAGAATTTGTAGTTTGCTAGATTGATGAAGGGGAGATGGTCTAAGATGCACCAAAATTATTTAGAGGTGTGCCCTTAATAATTTTGTCTAATAGCAGAACAACTGATGTGCAAAGCTGTGACAGTAGCTGACTGCAGTGGTCATTACCCGTATACCAGTAGGTCACTGCTGCCGTTTACAATCGAGCAGTAGCAGGACGACCAGACCTGCAGCGCATAGAACGATGCTGGAGAAAGCGGTATGTGTAGCTTTTTTTTGTTTGTTTTTTTTTTTTCCCAAAGGCATTATCCCTAGGAAAATATTACAATGCAATCAATAGAGCTTCTCAAGTGAAGTATTATTACAATGTTTATTGTTTTTTTTTTTTTTTCTGTTTTTTTTTTTGTACATTACATTCTCTTCTGTTTTTCCTTTATGGCCCACCTTGTCCTTCATTCAGAGGTGGACTGACATGCTCAATAGCTTTGCTGCTTCCTTCCTCGCTGCAGGTGTAGTGATCTCATAGTGAAGTAGCCAAGCCACCTTTCATTCATCACTGTTTCTAAGTTCCTACAGATATATAGCTATATCTTTCTCTAGACAAAAAGAAATTGGGGGTCATAATATTTGATATGTGTCTCTGAGGTTATAGGTACTATTTTCTATGCAGGGGAAGAAGGGGTTAACAGTTAATTTCAGCGCTTCCTGGGAGATGCAGGTGTTTGAGCTACTGCCCACCCACAGAAGGGGAAGAAGGTGCTCCAATGCCTCATTCACATATCAGTGTTTAGTCAGTGATTTCCATCAGTGATTGTGAACCAAAATCAGATGTCTGTGGAGGCTCCAATCCTGGTTTTGGCTCATAAATCACTGATGGAAATCACTGACCGAACACTGATGTGTGAATGAGGCTTAAAGATAAACAAGTAAGGGTTTTTTAATTTGCGATAACCCCTTTAAAGCATTTGGGGGCTTAACAGAGATTTTTAATTATCTTGGACAGCCGATTACCCTGATAACGATAACGGGGTCTCCCCTGGATGTCACCGTTACAGTGGAAAAGTCCCCAAAAAAAATTTGGGAAAAAAAATAACTCCCACACCAAGTGAAACAGTTGCCATAACTGCACCGTTCATAACACACCATGCACAGTGACACAAATTAAGAAACCTATTTTAATAATTTTATTTTGGTGTTGGTTTGCCAATTTTAAGCAAAAAGCACATTTATAATTCAAAGAAAAAAATGTTTAGCCCCCCCCATATAAAAATTAAAAAATATACTTAGAGTAACTAAACCTTTATAACAATTTTTAATATGTTGTCCCTAAAATAGTAACATAGTTTATAAGGCCGAAAAAAGACATCTGTCCATCCAGTTCAGCCTGTTTTCCTACAAGTTGATCCAGAGGAAGGCAAAAAAACCCTGTGAGGTAGAAGCCAATTTTCCCCACTTTGGAATCGGGAAGGAATTTTTTCCCCTAATCAGGCAATCAGAATTACTCCCAGGATCAACGACCCATCTCTAGTAACTATAACCTGTAATATTATTACCCTCCAGAAATACATCCAGGCCCCTCTTGAACTCTTTTAGTGAACTCACCATCACCACCTCCTCAAGGAGAGAGTTCCATAGTCTCACTGCTCTTACCGTAAAGAATCCTCTTCTATGTTTGTGTACAAACCTTCTTTCCTCCAGACGCAGAAGATGTCTCCTCGTCATAGTCCCAGTCCTGGGGATAAATAGATCATGGGAGAGATCTCTGTACTGACCTCTGATATATTTATACATAGTTATTAGATCTCCCCTCAGTCGTCTTTTTTTATAAAGTAAATAACCCTAATTTTGATAATCTTTCTGGGTACTGTAGTCCACCCATTCCAGTTATTACTTTAGTTGCCCTCCTCTGAACCCTCTCCAGCTCTGCTATGTCTGCCTTGTTCACAGGAGCCCAGAACTGTACACAGTACTCCATGTGTGGTCTGACTAGTGATTTGTAAAGTGGCAGGACTATGTTCTCATCACGGGCATCTATGCCCCTTTTGATGCAACCCATTATCTTATTGGCCTTGGCAGCAGCTGTCTGGCACTGGTTTCTACAGCTTAGTTTGCTGTTCACTAAAATTCCTAGGTCCTTTTCCATGTCAGAGTTACCCAGTGTTTTACCATTTAGTATGTACTGGTGACTTGCATTATTCCTTCCCATATGCATAACCTTACATTTGTCAGTGTTAAACCTCATCTGCCACTTCTCTGCCCAAGCCTCCAGTCTATCCAGATCCATCTGTAGCAGTGCACTGTCCTCTTCTGTGTTAATTACTTTACACAGTTTAGTGTCATCTGCAAAAATTTATATTTTACTGTGCAAGCCTTCTACAAGATCATTAATAAATATATTGAAGAGAATAGGGCCCAATACTGACCCCTGTGGTACCCCACTAGTTACAGTGACCCAATCTGAGTATGTACCATTAATAACCACCCTCTGTTTTCTATCACTGAGCCAGTTACTTACCCACATACAGATTTTTTTCTCCTAGGCCAAGCATTCTCATTTTATATACTAACAGATGTTAAACTTACCGGCCTATAGTTTCCAGGCTCTGTTTTTGGACCCTTTTTGAATATTGGCACCACATTTGCTATGTGCCAATACTGTAGAACACTCCCTGTCAGTATAGAGTCCTTAAATATCAGAAATAAGGGTCTGGCGATGACATTACTTAATTCTCTTAGGATACAGGGGTGTAAGCCATCTGGTCCTGGCGATTTGTCTATTTTAATCTTTTTAAGACGCCGCTGTACTTCTTCCTTGGTCAGACAGGGCACTTTTAATGGGGAATTTACTTTTATATTCTGCATTTCATCTGACAGTTTATTTTCCTCAGTGAATACCGTGGAGAAAAAATATTTAATAGCTTTGCTTTTTCCTCATCGCTCTCTGCAACTCCCCCCTCATTACTCTGTAAGGGGCCGACGCCTTCAGGTTTATACTTTTTACCAGTACCCCGTACGCTGCTGACAGCTCAGCGGTGTACAGTGTAAAATTTATGAATGGGGCCACAGCAGCAGTGGCGTACGGGCAAGAACACATATTCCTGCTCCTGCTTATGCCCGACGGAGAATTATTAACCCCTGGCATTGCAAATGTGTACCTGTACCCATTTACTATGCCAGGATTAGCTGAGTGGAGCGGGCTCCTGCTCCGCTAAGTGTAGAGTCCTGCATGCTTTTAGCTTGGCAAAGCAGGAGCCCGCTCCGCTCAGCTAATCCTGGTATAGTAAATGGGTACAGGTATACATTTGCAATGCCAGGGGTTAGTAATTCTCCTAGGGGCACGGACAGGATAAGCAATGTGCGTTCCTGCCCATACATTAGCGCTGGTGCAGCCCAATTCATAAATCTCTTCTCTTTATAATATAAAAATGAGTTTCTGTCTGTTCTCTATGCGCGACCAAACTACTGGACCGATTTTCACCAAATTCGGCACACCGGTACATCAGGTGTCCGGGAAGGTTTTAGACCAGGTCTCATCTCTCTAGGACGTACCGTTCCCGAGATATTCCCAAAATATGATCTCCATTAGCCAACATTACAACTGGGAACTTTGGTTTTAAACTCCAACTGCCATTCTCTGCAAAGACACACAGGAAGGGCAGGTTTCCATAACAACCAGGTAATTATCAGCAGCTGAGGATCTCATCCATTTCTATTTACTGACACTGTTAAAGGTATTCCTGTTACCATAAATATAACTTATGTGTTTTTCTATTACTACAGTTCAGTAGTAATAAAAGATGTTTTCCTCCACTGCTGCCTATTGCGTGGGCTCATAAATAAGCATGGTATTGACCTTTAATTCAGGCCACCCTAAAAGAAGTACTTAAAACCCCCGCCCCAGGTCTCACTAAGCCACACCCCCAACTGTCAGGCCACACCCCCTTTCACTCCGCAGCCAACGGGGATTGAAAAAATGAAGGTAAAAATCAACTTCTGTCAGCTGCAGGGATGGGTGGGAGGGAAGTTGGATTTCTTTCTGCAACAACATACAGAAACATTAAATGAAATAGATTAAATCCACCCATGCGAAGCGTCTTGCTAATCCACGCCCCCGACTCTGTCAGGTCACGCCCCCTCCCACTCTGCAGCCAACAGGGATTGAAAAAATAAAGGTAAAAATCAACTTCTGTCTGCTGCAGGGATGGGTGGGAGGTTGACTTTCGTCTTGCGAATCCACGCCCCCGACTGTCAGGTCACGCCCCCTTTCACTCTGCAGCCAACAGAGATTGAAAAAATAAAGGTAAAAATAAACTTCTGTTTGCTGCAGGGGTGGGAGGGTGAATTTCTCTCTGCAACGACACACAAAAATTTTAGATAAAATAGACTAATTATAGACTACAACTGTTCGAATCGTCTTGCTAAGTCACGCCCCCAACTCTGTCAGACCACGCTCCCTCCCACTCTGCAGCCATTCTGCAACGACACACAGAAACATTAAATGAAATAGATTAAATCACCTATGCGAAGCTCTTTGCTAAGCCACACCCCCAACTCTGTCAGGTCATGCCCCCTCCCACTCTGCAGCCAACAGGGATTGAAAGAATGAAGGGAAAAATAAACTTCTGTCAGCTGCAGGGGTGGGAGGGTGAATTTCTCTCTGCAATGACGCACAAAATTTTAGATGAAATAGACTAATTTCAGACTACAACCGTTCGAAGCATCTTGATAATCTACACCCCCAACTCTGCCAGGCCACGCCCCCTCCCACTCCGCAGGCAACGGGGATTGAAAAAAAAATCAGCTGCAGGGGTGGGAGGGTGAATTTCTCTCTGCAATGACACACAAAAATCGTAGATGAAATTGACTAATTTTAGACTACGACCATTCAGTACTAATAAAAGATGTTTTTTTTCCACTGCTACCCATTGCGGGTCCCCATAAATTACCATGTCATCGACCTGTAATTCATGCCACTCTGACCCCCGCCCCAGATCTTGCGAAACCACGCTCCGACTCTGTCAGGCCACGCCCCCTCCCACTCCGCAGCCAACGGGGATTGAAAAAATGAAGGTAAAAATCAATTTCTGTCAGCTGCAGGGGTGGGAGGGAAGTTGGATTTCTTTCTTCAACAACATACAGAAACGTTAAATGAAATAGATTAAATATACCCGTGCAAAGCAATGGTTTCTTCCACTGTTACCCATGGCGTGTCCTCTTAAATTACCGTGGCATCGACCTGTAATTCTGGCCACCATCAAAAGAAGGACTTAAAACCCCGCCCCAGGTCTTGCAACGTCACGCCCCCGACTCAGCCAGGCCATGACCCCTCCCACTCCGCAGCCAATGGAGATTGAACAATTGAAGGTAAAAATCAACATCTGTCAGCTGCAGGGATGGGAGGGAGGATGACTTTCTCTCTGCAACGACACACAGAAACATTAAATGAAATAGATTAAATATACCCGCGCAAAGCAATGTTTTCTTCCACTGCTACCCATTGTGTTTCCTCAAATTACCATGGTATTAACCTATAATTCAGGCTACCCTGAAATGAAGGACTTAACCCCCCCCCCGTGTCCCATTAAACCACACCCCCGCCCACTCCGCAGCCAATAGGGATTGAAAAAATGAAGGTAAAAATCAATTTGTCAGCTGCATTGACTTTCTCTCTGCAACGACACACAGAAACATTAAATAAATAGATGAAATATACCCAGGCGAAGCCGGGTCTTTCTGCTAGTATATAAATAAATTTTAAAAATATATATTAGCAGAAAGACTCAGTAGGGTATATTTCATCTATTTAATGTGTGTGTTTCGTTAAGATTTTGGCAGTATCCCCTGTAACAGTGAAATCTAAAGTACCCCACTCCTTAACAATGACCCCCTCCCCACAGTGCCCCACCTCCTTAAAATGGGACCTCCACAGCAGCCCACCCCTTAACTTTGACCTTCACAGCAGCCTTCCTCTTTAACAGCGAGTTCCACAGCACCCCACCCCCTTGACACTGATCTGCACAGGGGTCTGCCCCCTTAATAGTGACCTCTACAGCACCTGCCCCTTAACACTGACTATAGGTTACAGTCTCCTTAACTGTGACCGCCACCATTTCTGGCCCCCTTAATGGAGACCTTCACAGTGACTGCCCCTTTAACAGTGACCTTCACTGTACTCCGCTCCCTCAACAGTGACCTCCACAGTCCCTTCCTTCCTTAACAGTGACCTCCAGTGCCCACTCCTTTATTAGTGACCTCCACAGTACCCTGTCTCATTTACAGTGATTTCCACAATAACCCACCCCTTAACAGTGACCTCCACAGAGCTCCTTTCCCTTATAATGTGACCTCTACAGCACCCCGCCCCTAAACACTGATCTCCATAGCAGACCGTCCCCTTAACTGTGACCTCCACTGTTCCCCCCCCCCCCCCCCTTAACAGAGACCGCCACAGTGGCCGCCCCTTTATTAGTGACTTTCACAGTACCTCATCTCCCTAACAGTGGCCTCTACAGCAATCTGCCCCTTAACACTGACCTCCATAGCGAACCATCCCCTTAACTGTAACCTCCACAGCACTCCACTCGCTTAACAGTGTCATCCTGTCATCCACAGCGTCCTGCCCCTTTAAAGCTGACCTACAGCAGTGAAGAAAAATGGCTGGGTTGTTTTGGAAACCTGGTCTATGTAGAGACTAAAGGCCTGCAAGCGTCTATTGGCTGATGAGGATCATGTGACCGTGTGTATGGCAGTTGGGATATGAGGAGAAAGACCTGCAGGCTTCTATTGGCTAATGTAGGTCATGTGATGTGCCATATTTGAATTTTTTGGGAATATCTCAGGAACGGTACGTGCTAGAGAGCTGAGACCCGGTCTAAAACCTTCCTGGACACCTGATGTACCTGTGTGCCAAATTTTGTGATTGTAAATGCAGCGATGCGGATTCCTTTAGCGGGGGATATATATAATCTCTATCTCACTCACCTAATATATATATATATATATATAAATTTTTATTTTTTTTTATGTATCTCCAGTACAAGTCTCATTATCTACTGTCACACCTCTGCTCTGAACACTATAGTCCACTCTTCTCTCCTCATTCAGGGGTAAACTGGAAAATTAGTGGCCCTGGAAAAAAACCTGGCCCCATGCTGTAGGCAGGTCCAAATTGACAAAAGACGAAGCGGACAGGAGGAAATGTGATTTATTTATTTATTTTTCAACCCACGTTTAGCACATCAGATGGTTACATACCTGGCTGGCGGCCGTGACTTGGACTGTGCCATAAGCATCGGCCCACCAGAAAATTTCCCTGTAGTGTCTATGGCCACATCTAGGAAATGATCCCAATGATAACATTGTGGTCCCCTTCGCTGGTGAAGGCCACCTCCAGGCCTCAGGATCTTTCTTGTCCTACAGACCAGCTTGGACCAGGCTTGGCTTTCTTGGCACCCCTCTCAGATATTTGTATTTCCAGACGCTCTCCTTTGCAGTCGGGTGTTTTCCCGCCTCTGTTCTTGGTTTCATCAGTCGGCACTAATTGCCCGCTGTCACCAGCCTGGGACTGTGTCTCTAGCTGGAGCACGTGGACTATAGTGCTTTAATGTGTGTTCTCTGTTTCAGAAATGTACACGTGAAATCTGGAGGGATCGGCCAGGAGACTTGTCAATTTACATGTGGAACAGGCTGAACTGTACTTGGCTTTGTTTCACAGGTTTCAATGAAAACTCCTCTAACCGGTTGCATAATGCGGCGGCGCGACAATCTGTAACCTCCTGTAAAATAGCCTGCAGCTACACACTGCGTACTGCTCCTCCGTATGTAAGCCGTCAGATTCTCAATGCTTGTCTGGAAGGGGTAGAACGTAAGCTCATATGACAAGGTCTCTACTGCTGTGTCCAAGGACCAGGACAGTAGGGTAGCTTTTCCCACACATTTTTATGGTTACTTTTGTCCTGAACTTGCAATCGATTCCTGTGGGAGCAACTAGGTTTTAGCGGTAGAAGTGGTGGCAACTTTCCTGACCTGAGTCAGTCCTAGTCCTATCCAGATGCAGCTTTAATTTGGGGTGCACAAGTGGCCTGAACATTGGATGCATTGAGACTTTCCACACTATGCATATTTTCCCCAATCTGGTATGAAATACTAAAAAAAACAAAAACAAAAAAAAAAAAAAACCTTGAAGTACTTCTGCCTATTGGCCACAAAGCTTGTATTATTAATGTACACATTCTTGCAATGCTTGATACTAATGAGATTAAGTAAGCGGCTTTGATGTAACCTGTTGGGCAAGAATTTTACAACCTTCCTCTGAACATTTAGTTTCCGTGTGCCTGGTGCCAAGCCAGCGCTTCCCTGCCCCCGGGTGTACTGTGGCTGGGCATAGTACAGTAGACACATGCTGCAGTTATGTAAATGTACAGCACATTGTACTGTACACAGCTTGGTGTGTGGGAAGTACTGGCATGTCAGGCCATGTTGTAATTTCTACCTGTACTGGATGGAATTCCCAGCACCACATCATACAGGCAACATGGAGATCATGTGAACAGCTAGATTCTTCTGCCAATAGCTCATGATGCCCCCAAAATGCCTTACCCGGTACTGTATGGGCAGTTGTGCCCACTGCTAAGACTGGGGGCGGGGATTGATCAATTTCTGATTATTTTTAAATAAAGATGTTCTGATTGAATTTCTATTCTGATCCAGCGAGCTCTGCATGCGGCAGGGCCTTCACCAGCCTCTTTGGACATGCTGATGATATGGGTGTGCTAGTGGAGGCATTAGAGACTTCTCTATTACACTCAGAACTACTGTGCAGGTACCAGGCAGCAGACTAAGGGCTCATGCACACAAACATGTTTTTTTATTTTATTTTTTTTATTTTTCATCTGTATCCGTTTTGTGTGGGGCCACAAAAAAAACGCAAATGACTCAGTGTGCATTCCATATCAATGTGTCTGCAAAGAATGTCCTATTCTTGTCCGTTTTGTGTACGAGGACAGGCATTGTTACAAAGGATCCACATAAAAAAAACGGATGTAACATGGACATCAGTCAGATGTCACCCGTTTTTTGTTTTTTTTTTGCAGACTACAAAATGCATACGGCCGTGTGCATGAGCCCTAATGAATATGCTTGTGGTTAGTAAATGGTGGCATACAGTTATGTCATATTTCAAAGAGGTCAGCAACTCTACATGGCCGGAGAACCTCATTGGGGCAAAAACAATGGGGAAATAAAAGTGTGTATTCAGTGACGTACAGCCTTCTCTTCCATTTGTATCTTATGGCGTATCATAGCCTCAAAATCAAAGCATTTTTGGAAAAAGTCTTAATTAAAAAGCTTAATTTTGTGTCTACAGCTCCTGTGGGTTTGGATGTGGCAAAGTACAAACAAATCTAGTAATCGTCTCCCTTATATCTCGTCCCTACATATGGAAACTTCGCAAGGAGAAGGGACAAATGGATGGCAAATCTGACTATAGGATCCGACCACACAGGGTTTGTTTGTAGTCTGTTACCATGGAGACACACAGGTCCATCTTGGAGATGTATGCACAAAGGAATAGAGTTTTTCAATTTAGACAGACTGTAATTAAAAAAAAATAAATAAATAAAATAAAAAATATTGCAGAGGCGTACATATGTGATGGAGCCAGATGAGTTGATGCCGGATGTTCATAGCCAAGTCTTTGCCTCATTCATTGGGTTTTACTTCTGTACAGATATAACCAGAGATTTGCCATTGGGAGAATAACTAACTTCTTTTTTTTTTTTTTTTTTTAAGATCTAATCCTAAACCGCTGCCTTTCTAATCCTCTCTCTGGTTCTTTCAGGTCATCCCCTGCAGCACCCGGTGATGCTGCGAGCAGCAATCGGCGCCTCCAGCAGACACAAGCTCAGGTCAATGAGGTGAGCATTCGGTTCATGTGCTCCAGTACATTAATATCTGTCCTGCGAAATAGATCGTGTGCGCAAACCACGGGACGGCGACTTAATTTCAGCCCGGTGATGTTTGCTGCCGTCATCTACATCCTAATTTACTTCGAAGCGTATGGCGGCGGTTGTAGAGGAGCCGGCAGGGAGGCTGGCTCACAGGGGTTAATGTGCCTGACGTCAGCCATAGAACAATATTATTTCATTCACTTGATTGCTGTGTCAAGAGGGTAGTGGCATCGTCACGCTGCAAGGGTCTCCTCAGCAGTGTTCACAGACCTAGTTCTGATAGACGCTTTATTTATCCAGCATCATTCATAGCAGATAATTCATGCAGAGAATTGGTTTCCGGCCAAAGTCTATTTTTGGCCGTCGCTTTTGTCCAGTTTTTCTGCGTCTATACGTATTTTTATTATTTATTTCTCACTATGTGTCAATGGCTTGAAATACTACTCCAGCCCCGTGTCCTGCAGCTCCAAATTACTCTTCTCCTTTTCTTCAAGCCAATTACCTTACCCTTCCTCAAGCTGTGCTTCTGCTGATCATATTGATTCAGAGTCGAGGGACGGAGATTTTGAAGAATGGATTTTCCCATTCATAATTTTTTAGAATGACTTTTTTCAGGAAGTAATTTCTTAGTTGTTGGCAGTTTTTTTTTTTTTTTTTTCTGGTAACCGTTCGGTGCTTTACTGCAAAGCTCTGGGTCCAGTGCCTGACCTCAAGTTTCTAATCACAAGAGAGCCTTCCTGTAACTGCAGGTTATATATGGGAAACGGGCAAAGATGTTGGTTTTGGAAGAAGTTCTGCCTAAAGGGGTGGCATATCCTCTATGATCCGCTCACGTCTGTAGAATGGATGCCTGCCACCCCATCCAAGTGTCCGCTTGAATGCAAAACTTCCTGGGATTCCAGAAACGGCCAAGCTCACTGTCTTATCCAATTTTATGGAATCTATGGAAACAATACCATTTCCATAATCCTGGCCACCCCTGCATTCACTTCCAGACAGAGGCCACCATTCTTGAGATATGTCCTGGTCCCAAAGATGACACCTGTATCTGCCACGTGATTATGGCACATCCTCTGGAAAGTCACCATTCTGTTACAAAGCTCCAAGTCCCCTCCATAGACATAGGGGGTAACTTATTAAAGGGTTTGTCTCATCGTGGACAGTGGGGGCGTATCGTTAGGATATGCCTTTATTGTCTTACAGGTGCGAGTCCCACCGCTGGGACCAGCACCTATGTCCAGAACGGAGCCCCGCAAGGTGGTGGCTGGAGGACTCCGGTCCAGCCACCACCAAACCGGCTCCTCATAGCTTGCGCGACCACCGCTCCCATTCATTTATGTGGAGCCGATGGAAATAGCCGAGCCAGTGCTCGGCTATTTTCTCCGGCCCCATAGAAAATGAATGGAGGACAGCAGCGCATGCGCAGTGCGCCCTCCTTTACTTTCGGGGTTCCGTTCTGGGTATAGGTCCCAGCGGTGGGACCCGCACCTATAAGACAATCCTAGCGATTTGCCCCCATTGTCCATCATGAGACAAACCCTTTAAGACCAAGTTTCCGTACGCCAGGCTTACTTTATACCACACTGTCTAGTGGGGTGTAAAACATGTAATAAATTTGGCGCAAGGCATGTACACCAGTATTTGTCCTCCCATTGTGCCAGGAGTCTAGTGCATTAATTGCATTGCAGTTAGATGGACCTATTGGTTATTTTATTCTTGTATGTTCTTTTTAAATGTCTGACAAAGGTATTGAAATGTTTTGGAACTGTCTTCATGCAGTGTGTTGGAGTGGTGGACAGCCATTTGCTATACATCAGCAATATCATGAATTATCAGTTAGTTTAGTTGCTTTTTCTGTTTATCGTTAGGTGGTTGACATCATGAGAGTCAATGTGGACAAAGTCCTGGAGAGAGACCAGAAACTTGCTGACCTGGATGACCGAGCAGATGCTTTGCAGGCTGGGGCTTCACAGTTTGAGACCAGTGCGGCCAAGCTGAAGAGGAAGTACTGGTGGAAGAACTGTAAGGTAACGTTCTCCTGGGAGGTCAAGGAATTACTGGTAACTGTACTGCCTGCAGTAACAATACACTGAAGATGGAGCAAGCTTCCTCCTCGTCTCATGCACTGGTCCAATCAATCCAAGAAGGAGGGAAGGAGTGTTTGTTCCTCAGACAAGCTGCTGGTTCTAATAAAGGACCTGGAGACTGAGGCTGGGAGAACATGGAGAGCTCGCCTAGTACGCTGATCATTAGAAGATGGCACAGAACTGTGAGCTGGGGGTGCACTTCTCCCAGTTGTGGGAGAACAGTCTGTGCCTGCACATTCTGGAGCTGAGATTAGAGATGGGGTCAGGGAGGGGATGAAAAACACATCATGCAGGTGATTGTGGTCAGAAGTACATAAGTACTGTAGTTAGAACTCAAGCACACACGCCATGGCTTATTCTAAAAATGTATCTGGGATAATGGGTACATTTTAAAGCAATAATTATCCCACAGGCTATAAAGTAAAAAAATATTTTGTGTCTGCAGGCAATGTCCTTTTCATAGAGGTTCCCCATACTAACTGTGCTTCTCTCTACAGATGTGGGCGATATTAATTGCAGTCATTGTGATCATCATCATCATTATCATTGGTGAGTATACGACTTGGACAGTAGGATGACTTTGAACAAAATTACATTAACTTGTTTAATCTCTCAACAAGAGTAAGTGTCCACTTTAACTCCAGGAATCGCAGTAAGGGTCCATTCACACGTCCTGTTTTTCTTTCCTGATCCGATCCGCAAATCATGTGGATAGGATGCGGATCCATTTGTTTCGATGGGTCCTGAAAAAATGCGGACAGTACTCCATATACTATCCCCATCCGTTGTTCCGTTATGCGGATCCGCAAATAAGATAGAGCTTGTCCTACTTCTGTCCGCATATGCGGTCCGTGGTCCGTCCATTATAGTCAATAGGTCCGCCAAAAAATGCAGATGATATGCGGAATGCATCAATATGTCATCCGCATATCATCCGCAATTGCGGATCCGTTTCCAGGAAATAGAAATAAATACCGTACCAACATATATTCCTTCCTTCTTTCTTTCTTTTTTTTTTTTTTTTGCGGAAAAACGGAACGAATGCGGATGTACAATTGGTAAAAATGGAAGGTTTTTGCGGAAACGCGGATCTGCAAAAAAAGGACCGAAAATCTGGAAAAGAAAAATACAGACGTGTGAATGGAGGCTAAGGCTCCTTTCACATGAGCGAGTTTTCCACGCTGGTGCAATGCATGAATTGAACGCATAGCACTGAATCCTGACCCATTAATTTCAATAGGTCTGTGCACAGGCGCGTTGTTTTTCACGCATCATTTCTACTTTGCGTGAGAATCGCAGCATGTTCTGTATTCTGCGTTTTTCATGCAGCCCTGGCCCCATAGGAGTGATTGGGGCTTCAGTGAAAAACGCATTGATGTGTTTTTCACTGATGGTTGCTAGGAGATGTTTGTAAATCTTCAGGTTTATTTTTCATGCACGTGAAAAACGCAGCGAAACTGCACCCGCATGGAAAAAACTGAAACACAATCGCAGACAAAACTGATTTGTGTTAAAAACCATCAGTTTTTTTCCTGAACAGACCATGAGAAAATCCATAGGTTCTGCCTCCTCAGATGGCTTTTCATATTGATGGCCTAGCGTCAGGATAGGCCATCAGTATAAGATCGGCGGGGGTCCGACACCTAGTAGCCCTGCTGATCAGCCTTTTGAGGAAGCCACAACACCCGCCTGAGCTCTGGTATGCACCACAGCTGTGTTTGGTATAGCAGCTGAGCCTTATTCAGTTGAATGGGACAGAGCTGCACCTAGGCAATGTGACTAGGAAAAGGCCAAAGTGCTTACAGAGCACCACAGCCTCTTCATACAGCTGATTGGCAGGGTGCTAAGAGTCGGACCTTCGCTGATCTGATATTAATGACCTAGCCTGAGGATAGGCCATTAATATACTGGAGAACTCCTTTATTAGCCCAGTAATAAGCCAGACTCTGTTACAAAGAAAACTTGTACTGGCCAGGAAGGGAATGATGGGCCCACTACCAACCTGCTCATCATTCCAAGCCCAAAAACAGGACTCAAAGCCCTTACCAATCTAGTCTTTGCTAAGGATACTCTGGTTTTTCTGGGTCCCTTATATTTCATCCAGCTTTCCCTGGAAGAGGGAAATTCTTACTGGAGCCTAGTGCACATATGAGAGGAATCTTGGAGATCCCTGATCTCTTTTCCTTTCACTATCTCACAGCATACAACACCCTTACATTTAGTAAACCTGCGTTTGTCATTTGGCAGAAGTGTTTTACAATATTAAAGAAGAACTCCCGCAAATTCTTTTTATTTTCTGACCTGTTAGAAAGGTGCATGATATAATCTGTAGTGATTGTCATTTTCTTATCAGTGACTGTTTCTGTGAGTAAAAACCTCTCTTCTTATTGTAGCTGGGTCATGTGACCAACTCCCTGACCTCCAACTGACCCAGGACAGAAAGCCAGTAACTGCTCTATTCATTCCTATGGGAGCCTCACTTTCAGTCTCATAGGAATACATAGAGAATTAGACTTCCTGTCCACACATAAGTCTATGTGTGAGTTGGTGGGTCTAATTGCTGGTCACATGACATAGATAAGAAACTTCAGGATGATAGAAGTCAAAAATTCAGACACTGGTAAGAAAATGACATTCACTACAGATTATATCATGTACATTTCTAGCAGGACATGGAATAAATTTTTTGTCGGGAGTCCTTCTTTAAGTGTTTTCTGTAGACTGTAGGTAAAGATGTCCTCACTGGCCATTCCCTTTTAGTTCCTTTTCGGATGTCTTCATCCTAGCACCCTCGTCTGCATTACACCTCTTCCACTGAAATTGATAAGCTGTATGTGCAAGGCCTAAAAATAGTGGGCCCTCTGGATTTAGTTATGGTCTTTACCTGGACTGTCTTGCTAATAGCAGGGAATCCCAAATAGTGACATTCCCCATTATCTGCATATGCTTCTGGGAATGGATTTTCATAGTTAACGCTCAGAGAAATACTCGGCACTGTTGTGTCTGCGTGTATATTAATGATTATAATATTCCTTTTTGTGAACACTTGTCATTTATTTCTTGCAGTGTGGAACGTGTCCTGATGTCCAGACCATTGCAAGAAGTCAGCTGAAGTTGGCCTACGTGACGACGCAGTTCACCATATCCTAACTGCTGTAACCAGGAGTCCATATTCTGATGTCCAACTCTTTTATTAGTTTAGGATTGTGGGTTGTTTTTTTGTTGTTTTTCTTCATTTCTTGTTCAGAGTTAAGTGCCTTTTCTGAAATATTGTACCCTCCATATTTTAAATGCTATTCAGGACATTCTGCACATTTGCACAGTCTTAACACAACTTGTTCACCCTCTTGTTAGCGCTCTGGTGATATATATATCATTCCTTTTATCTTCAGTCAGTAATAACCTGGTAGTCAAATATTTCACTCGATAATATGAAATAAACAACCAGCCCCCCTGCCAGGAAGAAGAAATCCCGCCACTTCGTTATCTTCAGTCAACAGTTCATCATTTTATTGTTATCATACAAGGACACGTTTCGGCACCACAGTTGATAAAGGCTCAGGACGGCCGAAACGCGTCCTTGTATGATAACAATAAAATGATCAAGTGCTGAGATTTCTTCTTTATTCTATTTTGGGCTTCTGCTTGCCACGTGCACTGCTACAGACTCCGACCGGAACTGCTACTTGTAGCCCCCCTGTCAGGTCTTATGCCGGCTCTCCTGATGTCTTTATTACAAATACTTGAATTCCCCATGGTATAGCAATTCTGTTGTTGAGTTGTTGTTTTTTTTGTTTTTTCTTTCTATGTACACGTTAGTATTGTTGGGTGAACCCACTGAGAATGGTAGGTTTGGCCAACAGTCTAATGCGTTTGGAGAGTTCCCAAAAGATGATGTTAAGGGAGAGAGGATCGGACAAAGTGAGTATTTGTTCTTCCAAGAGATAATCCGCCACCAGTAGTAGTGTCTGGCAGTGACATTCCCCCTTCTTACCATTGAATATACATAGACGTTTACCCGAGTCAAATGTGTATTTGCATGGAGGAGTCAAGAGAATGCTGGCGGCTGAACTATTAAAGGGGGTTATCAGACTATGGTCGCTATGTCACTGGGCTGGGGTAAGCAGCGAGAAGGCCTCTGCCCTCACAGAAGCGCTAGTGCTTTCTCAAACCATCGATTAGATGCTGATGATCTATCCAGAGGAAATGTCATCTGTTACAAAGAGTCTGATAACCCCTTTATTTCTCCTTTGCAGAGTTAGATGAAAATACAATCCACAATTGTTATTTAATGGGGACTTCAAATATTTAATGAAACCATCATGTCGGGAGAACAGATGGACATCTGCCTGCAGTTGCCATGAGCAACCTTTTGTGTTGCCTAGAATTTTTTAGGACAAGCGTCTGTGACTGTTGGCTTTCCAGCTGGAATGAAACTGCAGCTCCCTGCCTGGCAGTGGTGTACGGTCAGGGCATTCTAGAAGTTGTAGCTGGAGAGCCACAGATTGCAGATTTCTGTTGTAGAGGTGCCTATTCTAGAGCTAAGTGTCCCCCATCTCTCATCTTCTTCTCATACTTTAGCAACCCCACTATGCTGGGAGTGGTTGTACCAGGCATATACAGAGTAGTTGCTGGCGACCTATTGAATGATGCTGTTTTACCAGCAGCTGATGAAATATAGGTTAGGTAATACTTGATGACTGACATGCTCCATCAGAATGAATGCACATTCCTAAAGCTGCATTTTTACCTGTAGTCTTATACCTGCTGACTATTAGTGTGCCAGTTAATCTGGGCACCGTGTGAATATGGGCACGCTTATTGCCAAAGAAACTAGCGAAAGACTTGTCTAACTCCATTTCCTAAAACCTTTTAGGAAATAGTCCTATGAAGCTTTTTACATACAGAAAGCATATCCTTATGCAGATGAAGCCAATTTAAGCCAATGTAACTGTCATCCTTCCCACCAGCCAAAAACTTCAAGGTTCTTAAATAGATGCTATGTGCCTTTTTGTGCTCCTCTTGCCTATTAGTGCCTTACTGTCAGATCAGAATTCCACTGGAGAAGCTTATGTCATAAAATGTGCCTTCTATATCTCTCGTAGTTCCCAACTACTCAGCCCTCCTATCTATTCCATTGCCATTGGCTTTCACCTGTTTACCTGACATAGGTAAATTGTAAGGTTGGGAGCAAACTGTAGATCAGGTAACATAATAACCATGAGGGTGGTGTCGCCCACAGGTTTTTGTGGCAGTTTTGAGCCAGAAGTGGATCCAGCAGGATTGACAAGTCCTCTGCTTATATTTTTCTTTTTTTCCTTCCATTGCACTTCTGGCTTTGTCCCAAAAACTTCTCCGTAAACCTGTGTGGAACACCACCCTTAAAGGGGTTGTGCAAGACCTGCAAAGGGAAGCTTACTTACCTACTTCTCGACGCCGGCTCTCCGCTCCTTCTCATGCAGGCCAGCAACGCTCCTCTGGGCTCCTGCGATGTCAGCATCCGGTTTGACATCACCGCAGCCAATCACAGGCCAGGGCAGTGTCAGATTCTACTTGCGTCATAACAAATTGTCTCATGGACGCAAGGGGTGGCCTGACACCAGATGTTGACCGCTGGAGCCGGGAGGAGCGTTGCAAGCCTGCAAGAGAGGGAGTGGGCAGTGGCATTAGGAAGCAGGTAAGTTTCCCTTTGCAGGTCCCACTGAATGGGGGGGGGTTTTTTTCCAAAATGTCCCCCCCGCCATTCGTGCACAAACCCTTTAAGGGGTTTACTGATGTAATACAATGTAACAGGGTCCACACCTTTTTGATTGGGAGGGGTTTGGGAGCTTACTGCATCCTGTGCTCCCCTTAGTGGTGGCTGCAGGAAGCCAAAATGTTATCTTTTTAAAGGTCTTTCCAAGTTTTTTTGTTTGTTTTGTTTTTTTACACTGATGTACTATCCTCTGGATAGGTCATCAGTACCTGATTGGTGGGGGTCTGACACCTGCGATCACCGCCGATCAGCTGTTTTGAGAAGGCATTGTCACTCCTGTGAGTGCCACTGCCTTCTTACAAGAACAGCGCCGTACATTGTATAGTGGCTGTGCTTGGTATTGCAGCTCGGGCCCATTCACTTGAATGGGTCTGAGCTGCGTCTAGGCCACATGACAGATGATTGTGTTGTCACTGGCTTAGGAAAAGCTGAGAGAAGGCCGCAGCGCTCACAGGAACACTGCTGCAGCTGATTGACGGAGGTCCCGGGTGTTGGACCCCCACCGATTTAGATACTGAGGACCTAGCCAGAGGATAGATCATCAGTATTTAAGTCTCGGAAACCTTTAATTCTGTGTCTCTACAGGGGTTTTGGAGCTCTGTAGCAGGAAAGGCAGATCAACATCTTTAAACAAAGAAATACATCGGCGCAGAATTTGACCTGCAAACATTGTAATGTTAAAAAGAGAGTTTTATTTCTATAAAAGTGGAAACCCCCTTTTAAGTGAGTAATGCTTTGAATCCAGTGGAACCCCGCACCCTGTTCACTTTTTTTTTTTTTTTCCAAAAAATGCTGATCCCATGATGGACAGAGGGGCGAGATGTGCGCAGACCTGGCCTAAAAGGAAGGTTTAGTGCCAACTGTCTTATCTTACAAAGCTCTAGATTAATAGTTCTATAATAAATTTTTGTGACTTTTTATATTTTTTATTAACACAAATTAAACGTAAGAATTTGATTGTGCAGTACTGGGACAGGGGATGTTAGACGGGTATTTAATGTCCTGGTAGTTTGTAAGGGCTATCTCCAACATTTCTTTTGTGAATAGTTCAAATTTTCAACTATTTACTTCTTATTACTTGAACTGTGTACGCTTTATGAAATCGTAGCCTCAATGCCAATGTGACATGCCGAAAGCCTCAGAGTTCTACAGAAAAAGTGAATGACTCTTCTCACCAGTCTCCTTCAGTTCTGCGGAAGTCTCAACGGTTTCCAAAGCTGCCTACAAATGCAGATTGCATAGAGTGTTTACTGCTTGTAATAGATTGCCGTCACAACTGCACTGTGTTCTTGGGCTAGAGCCAGACGGACTCTTATATGATGTGATTACTTCCATGCCTCCATCTGCAGATTTACATCATGGATATGTTAAGCCATTATGGGATGCAGAAATGCAATGTCACATCTTGATGTAAGTGTCTGTCTCTAGCCATTAAAGGGTAGTTCGAGATTGGACTGGAGGGTATGCTCCCTTCTCCAAAAACACCACATTGGACTGTGTCATAGCCCATGGACAAGAGGTTTGCTGTTTGAGTGGAGGGGAAAGCAAACCCATTTTCCTAAGCTCCTACAATCCTTTAAGTTCATGTAAAATAGCAAATCTTAAAATATATATTTTTTTTCCAAAGTGCTCCCCCTGCCAGTAGTGCCTATCCCCGTGATGGATGCTGGTATATCCTTTTTAGTATACAATTTCTGAATGCAGTTTTGTATATGTCCGCCATGCAATGATAAGCCAGCCTTTCAGTTAAGAAGGAAAAAATAAAAAATAAATTGGAAAAATTTCTGTATTTTTGTGAATGGAGAAGGTCAATTCTGATGGCAAATTTTAAACCTGTGGTAGATGTAAGATTGTGATTTAACACTACTGCCTTACAATAAAGTCGTTTTCTGCAGTTTGGTTTTTGGCTATAGCTTCCAGTGCTGTGGCTGTCCAAAACAGCCGATCAATGGTGTGTCGAGCCCCTACGGATCAGATTTTGATTCTGTCCTAAAGATCCTGATAATATCTATACCCTGGACAACCCTGTACAGTATAAGAATGTATTAGCTCAGATGAGCTGAAGTTATTAATATAATAACTTCATAAACTTCTACTGTAAAAAAAAAAAAAAAAAAAAAAATTCTGTAACTCTGGTTCAGTTTCAAGGTAATGGGCAGAGTATAATGTGAATCCACTCAGCAAAGGAGGCAATATGGATAACAATACACTAGAAAGTGGCTTCTATTAACCCCTTCACGCCCAGCGCCGTACATGTACGGCGCTGGGGCGATGCGGGCACATGGCGCCCGCTCGCGGGTGCGGCGGGCGTCATGGCCGGCAAGTCTCTGCTGTTTCTAACAGCAGAGACTTGCCGCTACCTACTGTGTCGGCGGCGTCTTCCGGGGTGACTAGATGCCGCGTTCGCTTCCGGGTGGTGTACAGACACCCCGTGTGGCCAATCGGGGTGTCTGTACACCATATGAAAACTGTAATCCTCGCTGGTGAGGATTACAGTTTTCAAAGTGCAATTCTTATTCTGGCCACTAGATGGCAGGCCAGGATAAGAAATGAGCAACTCATGGATTTCTGAGTCTATAAAATCCATAATTGCTCATAAAGAAAAAAAAAAAAGCCACAATATATAAGCCCATATTTGAGCTTTCTAATAGTAAAAAAAAAATTAAAAAAAAGTTAAATATATAAAAAATAAAAAAGATGTAAAAGTTCAAATCACCCCCTTTTCCGTATAAGTAAAAAATAAATACCTAAATAACAATAAATATAGACATCATGGGTATCACCGTGACCGAAAACGCCCGTACTTTTAAAATATAAAAAAAAAAATTCCAATACGGCGAATTGTGTGGCGGAAAAAAGGGTCCAAATGGCGATTTGCCGTTTTTTGTCGCTTTTTTTTTTCTAAAAAAAATTAAATAAAAAGTGATCAAAAAGTCATACACACCCCAGAATGGTATCAATAAAAACTTCAGATCGTCCCGCAAAAAATGAGCCCCCATACAGCTCTGTACACATAAATACCAAAAAGTTATAGGGGTCAAGATATGACAAGGAAAAAAAAAAAGGCAACTTTTTAATTATTTTATCACTATGAAAACGCAGGAAAAACTATACATATTAGGTATTGCCGGATTCGTACTGACCAGTAGAATGAAAGTAACGGATCAGTTTTAATGCACATCGAACGCTGTAAATAAGAAACCCGTAGAACTGTAGCGGAATAGCGTTTTCTTTGCAATTTCACCCGGCTTGGAATTTTTTTCCCACTATACACCGTATGCAATATTAAATGGTGGCGTTGGAAAGTACAACTTGTCCCGCAAAAAACAAGCCCTCATACAGCTATGTGAACAGAAAAATAAAAGGGTTATGGCTGTTTGAAGGCAGGGAGCGCAAAACGAAAATGCAGAACCGAAAAAAGCTCCGGGGGTGAAGGGGTTAACTTTCTCTACATAATAAATGCCATTTTCTGAAGTGACATAGATAATCTAAGGTTGGGTATTATTACTGATTTGTACATGGTCAGGAATGGTAATCTATTTTTATACCCATGCATTTGGAAAGTCGTCTTTTTCACATTTTATGTTGCGTCTCTGTGCTAAAATAACTCTTAAACATCAAGTTTTTCGTCATCATTCTGAACTCTGTGCCCTATAATAAGAAAGTAAAAAAAAAAGAATGATCAAAATCTTTTCTAATTAACATAAGTATTCAGACCTTTTATTCAGCACTTAGTTGAAGCCCCTTTGGCAGTGATTACAGCCTCCTGTATGATGCTACAAGGTTTGCACACCTGCATTTGGAGACCCTCGGTGACAGGTCTCTTCAGAAATCTTTGGGTTCAAGTCAGGGCTCCTGTGTGCTTAGGGTCATTGTCTTGTTGGAAGGTGAGCCTTCAGCCCATTCTCTGGTCCAGAGCACTCTGGATCAGGTTTTCATGAAGAATATCTCTGTACTTTGCCATTCAGCTTTCCAGCTACTCTGACCAGTCTCCCTGTCCCAGCCGCTGAAAAAGACCCCCAAAGCATGATGCTGCCACCAACATGTTTCACTGTAGAGATTGTATTGAGCAGGTGATGAGCAGTGCCTGGCTTCCTCCAGACATGATGCCTAGAAATTAGGCCAAAAAGTTCAATATTGGTTTCCTCAGACCAGAGAATGTTTCTCACAGTCTGAGTCCTTTAGCTGCTTTTTTGCAAACTTCAGACAGGCTTACATGTATCTTTTACTTAGGAGAAGCTTCTTTCTGGCCGCTCTGCCAAAAAGCCAAGATTGGTAGAGTGCTGCAGTGGTGGTGGACCTTCTGAAGTTTCTTGCACACAAAATCCTCGGAGCACAGCAAGAGTGACTTTGGTTCTTGGTCACCTCTTTTGCCAAGGCACTTCTCCCCCAATTAGTTAGGTTGGTGGGGCGGACAACTCTAGGAAGAGTCCTGGTTGCTCCAAACGTCTTCCATTTAAGAATTATAGAGGCCACTGTGCAATTGGGAACTAGTTCAACAGAAATATTTTTCTACCCCTCTCCAGATCTTTGCCTTCACACAATCCGGTCTCTGAGCTCTATAGGCAGTTCGTCTCATGGCTTTGTTTTTGCTCTGATATGCATTGTCAGCTATGAGATCTTATACAGGGCTTTTGTCTTTCCAAATCATGTCCAATCAACTGAATTTAACCATGTGGACTCCAATCAAGGTGTAGAAACATCTCTAAGATGATCAAGAGAAATGGAAGGTACCGGAGCCAAATTTCGAGTGCCACAGCAAGGGGTCTGAATACTTATGTCAAAGCTAAATTTTAGTTTTTCCTTTTGAATAAACTAGCCAGAGAGGAACAGCCAGCCTGGGAGAAAAAGGAACTGAACCCAGTGGCAGGGACCAGGTAAGTATTGATCACCACTGTGGGTCGGCCACTCTGGGAGGTCTGTATTAGTCTTGAATAACCCCCTTAATGGCTGTACAGTTTTTCCAGTTACCATGTGGCCATTGACAATAAACACTGAATTAACAATTCAGTTCTAATTAGTTAATATGATGCTGTAGCGCATCCCAACCACAGCACATCCGCACCGTGCGGCCATATTCTTTCTCTTGTAAATAGGGTGTGTCCCTGCACAGTCCAACACTGTCAGTACTGATTGGATGATTGCACAGTATGTAGCTTCATGCCCTATTAACATGAACCCACTTGTCAATTTATGTTGGATACTTTCCTGGCTTTGGGAAAAACAAAAAAAATGCCCCAACCAATGAATTTGTGATTCCAGCCAAATAATATAGTCCTATCCTCAAACTCCTCATGTCCCCACAATATTCTTTAGCTTGGCCTATCAGGTGAAAATGGCTCTGGTACCTACAAACCTAAATGCTTTATTTCTTCCACACGCTGCTCATCTTGTCTCCGGGGCTGGACAGGAGGAAGTCCCATGTAAGGACCTGTTCCCAGTGTTACAGGACAGAAGAATCTCAGCGGATGACTAATGACATTCTTATATAACTCATCATCTACTCTTGGCAGTGGATGCTGTGAACTCCACGTGTCTGCCGCATGTTTCTTGTTCTGAGAAACACTTCTATCAAAGACATACGTGTTTGTACGCTGGAGGAGCTAGAATGGTTCTTGTCATGCTTTACATCCTTTCAGGTTTATTGATATTCTTACTGAGCGGAGGACAATAGTCTGAGTGATCTGTCTATCCGCAAATTCCAGCCATCCTGTAACTTTCCACTCATGACATCTTTATCATATGTTGAAGGAGCTAAAAATATTAGAATTTTACTATCTGACATTGACTTTTTTTATTCATGCTGTTTTTTTTTTGTTTTTTTTTCTCGAACAGATTGAAACACAATATCTTGCCCTTATTCCATCTGTTTTCTAATTGGGTTTCCTCTCTATTTCCCCTACATAAGGTATAAGGGAAAGATCCCCTCCTGTTCTGTGTTTAGAGCCGGTTTTGGTTCAAAATCACTGATGGAAATCACTGACCAAACACTGACTGAGTGAACGAGGCATAAGGGTCCATTCAGACGTCCGTGCAATGTTTTGCGATCCACAAACACAGATATCGGCCGTGTGCATTCCGTATTTTGCTGCCCACACATAGCCGGCCCTATGATAAAAACCCTATTCTTGACCGCGATTGCAGAGGAGAATAGGACATGCTCTATCTTATTTGAGGGGACGCGGAACGGAACTACGGATGCGGACAGCACATGGTGTGCTGTATGCATCTTTTGCATCCCTATAGAACAGATGCGGATCCAGAATTACGGACGTGTGAATGGACCCTAATTCTCAAGGCCCCTTTAAACGGACCAAGGATCGGGGCAATATTATTCCTTGGAACACTCCATCCTGATAATTGCCCTGTGTAAAGGTGCTGCTGATCACCTGAGCGTGTTTATCAAGTGAAAGTATTGCTGCCTAAATCGTTGTTTCTGGGAAACAGAAACAATGCATGTGTAATGTGGGCGATCAATCACTCTAGTGATCGCTCGTCCTCATACAGTGGCGGTGACTGCTGCATGTAAATGCAATTTTCACCTCCTATAACAAGCAGGCAATTATCAGTAACGAACAGCTAGTTCCCGATAGTTTCCTGTAATCCTCAGGATAGGTCATCAATATCAGATATCCGAGGGTCTAACTCCTGGCACCCCCGCCGATCAGCTTTTTGAAGAGACTACAGCACTTACACGAGTTCCCTTCACTGTTTACCTGCTCGCCATCAGCATTGCAGTGGCAGAGCAGTATAATTACAGCTCCTCCGTCCCACTCCCATTTACTTGCATGTGAAGGAGCAGTTGTTGTTACACTCTGTCCAGTTAGCTGTAATTACACTGCTTGCTGCTGCGATGCTAATCCGGGACTCCCGTCTATCTGTTGTCGGAAACTAGACAGCCCCTTTAATTAGCCCAAAATCAATACAAAGAAAGTCACGGAAATACACATTTATGCCACTCTCACATGGTCCAAGAAAAGTGTCTGATCAATGAAGGTCTGAGAGGTGGGACCCCCATGATCATGAAAATGGGGTCCTGTGTCTCCCAGTATAAATGGAGCCCGAGTTGAGCGTGTTCCCTGCTGACTCATTAATTTCTATGGGAAAGCGGATGAGAGGCGGAGTCAGGGGTGCACCGCCAATAATGTCAGGTGAGGCAATTGCCTCAGGTAGCACCATGTAGGGGCAAGAGGGGGGCAGCAGAAGAGCCATAGGCAATGAGGGCTTCGATGGTGGAAACACTCGTCTCTACATATTCAACTGCATCGCTGTACCCAGGACAGAAATACAGTTCAATGCCACAACAGGGCACGGGGTTAATGTCTCCCTGGCCCAGCGTTTCCTCTAATAAGCTTTAGTCCTAGTTCCTGTAGCCTGTCAGAGGCCGGTGGCATCATTATTGCGCTGCCAGAGACGGGCTGCATAGAGCTCAGGGCACGGACTATAAGAGGTCTGTGTCTTGCACCACATGGCTGACAGAAGAATGGAGGTATTTGAGTTTATTATTTTTATTTGGCAGTATGCTGTTGGGCAGGGGCGTTGCTAGAGTCTCAAATGATCCGGGGCCCAAGCCCCAATGCATATAGCCCAATTCTCTAAGTCGATCACCTTCCCCCCATTCCGCAGCAGCACTTACCTTTCACATCCAGGGCCTCCAGGTGACGTCTCCACTGATGTAGATCTTCTCCATTTGGTCCGGACATCTTCTCTCAGCCTCGTCTCTGCAGAGTGTGACACACGGACATCTTAGCTTCCTCACATTTCTATCGTCATCCCCCATCCTCGAGCCCCCACAGTGTTATCCTGCTCCTCGCTGTGCCCCTCCAAAACCTCCAAATACGATCCTGAAGAAATATCAGTGTCCCCCCACCACAGTAATAGTGCTCCTCATTGTCCCACCAATAGTAATCCCCTTCTAGAATGCCCTCATTAGTAATACTGCCCCCTATTGGACCCAACAGTGATAATGCTCTCCTAGAGTGCCCCCATTAGTAGAAGAGCCCTACAGTATTAATAATGCCCTCACAGAGCGCCCATAAGAAATAAGGCCGTCTATTGTTCCCCAGTGGTAATAAAGCTCTCTATAGAGCCCTAAGTAGTAATAACCCCCCACCCCCACCCCATAGTGATCTTAGTAGAAATAAGGTGGATCTATAAGACCATCCTATAGAGCCCCCACTAGTAATAAGAACATCTATAATGTCCCTTGGATTTATAATACCCCTACAGTGCCCCAGTATTTATATTGCCCCCTCCTGTTATAATGCCCCCTGTAGTATTCCTCCCTTTAGTGCCCTCAGCAATGATGATTCCTCAGCCCCTCCACCATACAGTCCCATGTAAATAAAATTATTTTCCCACCCTCCGCCGTAGAGTTCCATGTAAATAACATCACTCCCTCCCACAGCCCCCTCCAACATACAGTCCCACGTTAATAGGCTCACCCACTGAACATTCAGTCCCATGTAAATAAAATCCCTCTCTTAATCCCTAACATACAGTCCCAGTTAAATAACTACAACTCCCAGCATTACTCTCTCTTCACTTACCTGTCCTTATAGCAGACCTCAGCAGAGTTTCTTCCCCCTAGAGTTCTCTTCCGTGGAGCCTCTCCTGCACTGGTCACATGATGACATGTGACCAGTGACATCATCGCAGGTCCTTCTCAGCTACTGCACGATCACATGACCTGTGATGTCACCACAGGTCCTACATCTTGGTGCAGTGGTTTAGATTTGATTGTATTGCCGTCCTGAGGATGGCAATACAATTGTATCTAACAGGCAGGCAGGACATTCGGGGCCTGGGAGGAAACATCAGGGGCCCAGGCCCCGAATCTTTTAGCCTAGCAATGCCCCTGCTGTTGGGCCACAATGGGGTGGGAGTCATTATTTTGTAACTGGAGAAAACACTATGGGGACATTGTGGCTGTAAAAAGGAGCATTTTTGTACTGGCCCACATTATAAGGGGCCACTATGGGGACACTCATTCTACTAGGAGCACCAAAATGGGGTAGTTTTTTGTACTGACATACAATATAAGGGAGCATATTAAAGAAGAACTCCCGACAAAACTTTTATTCCATGTCCTGCTAGAAATGTACATGATGTAATCTGTAGTGAATGACATTTTCTTACCAGTGTCTTAATTTTTGACTTATATCATCCTGAAGTTTCTTATCTGTGTCAATTGACCAGCAATTAGACCCACCAACTCACACATAGACTTATGTGTGGACAGGAAGTCTAATTCTCTATGTATTCCTATGAGACTGAAAGTGAGGCTCTCATAGAAATGAATAGAGCAGTTACTGGCTTTCTGTCCTGGGTCAGTTGGAGGTCAGGGAGTTGGTCACATGACCCAGCTACAATAAGAAGAGAGGTTTTTACTCACAGAAACAGTCACTGATAAGAAAATGACAATCACTACAGATTATATCATGCACCTTTCTAACAGGTCAGAGAATAAAATTTTTTGCGGGAGTTCTTCTTTAAGTACTGGAACAGGACGGGACATTTTTTGTACTTGCACATGCACGTGCACATTATAAGGGAGCATTTTAGTGCTGGCACACATTCTAAAGGGACTACTATGGGGGCATTTGTTCTACAGGGTTTTTTTTTGTATTGACACACATTATAAGGGTTTTTTGTACAGGCACACATTATAGGGGGGATTATTACTTCTGGGGGCACTCTGGGGGCAAAATGAGGGACATTATTACTATTGGGTGCACTGTTACAGAGAATTATTACTATTGGTGGGTCTTTTGGGAGGACTGTTAAATTTGGAGGCAACCTGGCACAGTAACAGCTTAGCACAATTATTTTTGGAGGACACTATTTTTAAGGCACTATAAGTTGCAGGGACACTATTTGCTGGGCAGAGTTATTTTTTAGGGCACTGTGCACCAATAATTGAAGGGGAACTATCTATGTGGTATTTTCAGGGGGAGTATCTGTTTCTGCAGTATAGTATTTGGAAGCACAGTGGGCATAGTATTAGAGGTAGCAGGATGGAGTGTTCAGAAGGTGGGGAGGAGGATGGAAAAGTAGGAAACTAAGATATCTGTCAAACTCTGCAGAGACAAGAAATCATGGCTGAAAGAAATCAACATGGCGGTCTGGTATTAATGGAAAAGATAAAGAAAAAGAATGTGACGCTGTATTACTTTGTATGTTTTGTAGCACTGTATTTATGTTTTTCAAGTATGTCTTTAACAGTAGGGCAAGAGGGAAGGGGTTAAGTTAAGAAATCGGCATAGGGGGTGCTGTTTTACTTTTCGCCTCAGGCAGAAGAAAGGATAGGTGCACCCCAGGGCAGAGTACAACACTATCCTGATCAGCCCCATTAAAATGAAGGGAGCAGCCACATACATCCTCGACTATCACTCCATTCATACTGAGGGCACAGGACCCCCTTTATCATGATCGGTGGGGATCCCAGAGCCTGGTTGGTGATACATTTAAATCTTGGTAAAACCCTTTTAAGTGAATCACTGTGCACTGCTTTTTCCTTTAAAGTTCATCAACTTCCGTCCAACAAGTTATGAATTTATTCCAAATGGATTATCTGTAAATTAATTATGTAACAGGAAGTAGCGGCGCTCCATAATTAATATGCTGAACAATGCACCAGAGCGGATAAAACAAAAGGTCATGTTAGCACACTTGTGGGCAGTGTGAACGAGCTGAATGGCCATATGCTAATTGTTTCATTACAGCAATCCCCCCCCCAACTGTTCAATAGGTATGACGCAATATGATACAGAATCTGAGTGTATGGATTTTCATAATTGCTTATCTGAAAGGAAAGTTTGTAATAGCGGCTGCCATCTCTGATTATTAACGGTTACCAGTCTGCACGACGCTGACCTCCCTTTCTGGGAACCGATAAGAATCAGTAAGACTAGTTTCACACTAGCACTAGAATCATCCAGCAGGCTGCTCCTCTATAGGTCACTGTAATTTTGTAATGTATTTCTTTTACCTTTATTTCTCCTATCTGCCACTCTGGGCTGTGGTCACATGACCATGTAGCCCTTATTTCCTGTGATGTTATGTCCGTGGGTGGGGCAGTGATGGGGGAGTGTCTATGTAACTAGCTGGGTGGGAGGAGCTATAAACTAGCTGGGCGTTGTTAGGGGCAGTGATAGGGGAGTGTCTATGTAACTAGCTGGTGGGAGGAGCTATAAACTAGCTGGGTGTTAGGGGCAGTGATAGGGGAGTATCTATGTAACTAGCTGGTGGGAGGAGCTATAAACTAGCTGGGTGTTGTCAGGGGCAGTGATGGGGAGTGTCTATGTAACTAGCTGGGTGGGAGGAGCTATAAACTAGCTGGGTGTTAGGGGCAGTGATAGGGGTGTGTCTATGTAACTAGCTGGGTGGGATGAGTTATAAACTAGCTGGGGGGTGTTAGGGGCAGTGATGGGGAGTGTCTATGTAACTAGCTGGGTGGGAGGAGCTATAAACTAGCTGGGCGTTGTTAGGGGCAGTGATAGGGGAGTATCTATGTAACTAGCTGGTGGGAGGAGCTATAAACTAGCTGGCTGTTAGGGGCAGTAATGGGGGGTGTATATGTAACTAGCTGGGTAGGAGGAGCTATAAACTAGCTGGGTGTTAGGGGTAGTGATAGGGGGTGTCTATGTATCTAGCTGGGTGGGAGGAGCTATAAACTAGCTGGGTGTTGTTAGGGGCAGTAATAGGGGGGTGTCTATGTAACTAGGTGGGTGGGCGGAGCTATAAACTAGCTGGGTGTTAGGGCAGTGATAGGGGAGTGTCTATGTAACTAGCTGGGTGGGAGGGGCTATAAACTAGCTGGGCATTGTTAGGGGCAGTGATAGGGGGGTGTCTATGTAACTAGCTGGTGGGAGGAGCTATAAACTAGCTGGGTGTTAGGGCAGTGATAGGGGAGTATCTATGTAACTAGCTGGTGGGAGGAGCTATAAACTATCTGGGTGTTAGGGCAGTGATAGGGGAGTGTCTGTGTAACTAGCTCGTGGGAGAAGCTATAAACTAGCCGGGGGGTGTTAGGGGCAGTGATAGGGGAGTGCCTATGTAACTAGCTGGGTGGGAGGGGCTATAAACTAGCTGGGCATTGTTAGGGGCAGTGATAGGGGAGTGTCTGTAACTAGCTGGGTGGGAGGAGCTATAAAGTTGCTGGGTGTTGTTAGGGGCAGTGATAGGGGAGCCTCTATGTAACTAGCTGGTGGGATCAGCTATAAAGTGCATTGTGGGTTTGGAAAGTCCAAATCAATTAAGAAAAAGGATGTGGATGATGTATCTGAGCATATCTGTTAAAAATATGATCACAAAAATCCCTTTAAGGAGCAATTCACCTTTAAAAAAGATCCTCAGTAAAGAGACAATCTTGCATCATCCTGTGTCTGGAAAAACTGGGTAACAAGCAATGTGGCCACTGTTGCACCTAGTTTCTGCCATATTTCAGACCCATGAATGGTAAATTTGCCTGGTTATGCAGGTGTATGGGGGCACTAGTTATTTCTCTGCATACAGAGGTAAGTCTGTCATCCAGGGCTATAGGAAAGTTTGTTTCCCATAGGGTACCATTGAGATCACATTGCAGGTATCGCTGTTATACCCCCTGGTTGACCAAAACCTTATCCAGAGGTACGCTGCCATTGATTTGAATGATGCGCATGTAATGCTACATTTCTCATGCAGAGTCCATTGTTGTGGATTTCTGTGATTTTATATAAGTTATAGATATTTGGTAGAGCCCCACGCTGGCTGTTTCCTTATACATAGAGCCCTTTTATGCAGAGGCGTCCTATGAGGATATTAGCTTCATTAATAATAATGATCTATGCCACCAACAAAATGATGTAATGGTTGCATAATATAATAACATACGTAAATCTGAAGATATTTTTCTGAGGAGTTGGAAGTTACCATAAACGTACTGTATGAGGTGATCTATGCCATGCTGTCAATAAGAGGCATGAGTCACAGTATAATACACACATCCTACAGTCTCATCCCACATACACACTTCTCCTTTTGTCTTAAAGTTGGATGACAAAGAAAGTGCTTCTTCCTTTGTTACAAGGACACTGATTGAGATGTATGGCATGTATTCGTTGGAGTCCCCACTATCAACCGGACATGTCTGTCACTAATGACATGGGGGTGTGCATCCCTTAATAATCATCCTATCAGAAGAGGATAGTCATATCCTATAACTATCCATAAGACTTAGGGCTCATGCACACGACCATATGTATTTTGCAGTCTGCAAAAAATACGGATGACGTCCGTGTGCATTCCGTATTTTCTACAACGGAACAGCTGGCCCCTAATAGAACAGTCCTATGCTTGTCCATAATGCGGACAATAATAGGACATGTTCCATTTTTTTGTGTAACGAACATACGGAAACGGAATGCACACGGAGTAACTTCCGTTTTTTTTTTTGCAGACCCATTGAAATGAATGTTTCCACATACGGTCTGCAAAAAAAACTAAACGGACATGGAAAGAAAATACGCTTGTGCACATGAGCGCTAATGGTGATATTACACAGGCCGATGCAAACAGACTGTGGGAGGAACAATGATACTCTCAAAAACGACTGAAAATTTTTAATAAAGATCAATTGAAAAAACTATTTTTAGCCCAAAATTACTAATATGCAATCATATAAAAAATTGCCACAAAGCTGTCCATAGCCTTTAAAGGGGATGTCCAAGATAATTAATATTCTCCGACAAGACCTCTAATAGCCTAAAATAAAAAATGATGTTATACCCTAACCTTTCTCTGGCACTGTATGTTTCTATTCACTGACAGCAAGAATATCTTAAAATGATTATGAATTAAAACTTTACAGTTGTATGATAGCGCTAGCAGAAAATGACCTATGTAGTGCTGGCATCAAAGTGAAATATTACAGACATGGGTTCTGAAAGAAGACATTTTCATAAAGATTTTCCCTGTGGCCACTATGACCTTTTTTTTATTTGTTTTGCAATTATTTTTGCACGCTAGTGGTACAAACCCATGTAATGCCGTTAAACCCGGTGACATGTGACCCGGCTCAGTCTGAGTCAGGGAGAGCTGCTGCAATGAGGGACAGATAGTGTAGGGATAGAAATTGGCTAGGCAGGTCTAGTTTTTCTGTTTAAAAGACCCATGTTATATCTGGCTGTAATATATTTTTTTTTGGGGGGGGGCAAAAATAGCGCAAGTTTGCCTGACCTTAACACCACCTGCGCAGCGTGTGCTGTATAACGTTTGTGTATCCCAAATACCTGACATCTGGTGTATTTTTTTCTGCTGCTAATCAAGGCGACATTACCTGTGCTGCGTCTGCTGTATAACGTTTGCGCAAGGAGGAACAGATAGTGTAGGGATAGAAATTGGCTAGGCACGGCTAGTTTTTCTGTTTAAAAGACTCGAAAGTCCTTTCAAGGATTATTGTTATATCTGGCTGCAATATATATTTTTTTGGGGGCAAAATTGCCTTACCTTAACACCACCTATGCTGCGTGTGCTGTATAACGTTTTTGTATCCTAAATACCTGACATCCGGTGTATTTTTTTCTGCTGCTAATCAAGGTGATATTACCTGCGCAGCGTCTGCTGTATAACGTTTGTGTATTGTAAATACCTGACATTCGGTGTAATTTTTTCTGCCGCTAATCAAGGCGACATTACCTGCGCTACGTGTGCTGTATAATGTTTGAACATCCTAAATACCTGTGACATCCAGTGTATTTTCTTCTGGCGCTAATCAAGGCGACATTACCTGCGCTACGTCTGCTGTATAACGTTTGAACATCCTAAATACCTGTGACATTAGTGTAATTTCCTAACAATTTTTCCTCTAAAATCAATTTTAACTTCGGTTTTGGGCGTATTATTGTCATTCTGTAAAAGTGGCGTAATACTCGGACAACATCATTCCCAGCAGCGACTTGGGAGTCCAAGATGCATCCAGACATCCTCCCTATGCTGTTCCCAAACCATTTCAGTGGTGTTTCCATCATTTTCTGACCTTTCCCTGTGAACCAGACACCCTCCCCTCTGCAGAGCAGGGGGTGCCTGGTTTAGTGCTCTGGTTCTCCCATTGACTTCTATTGTGCTCGGGTGCTCTGTAGAGCTTTCGAGCATCACCTAGTGTTCTACCCGAGCACCCGAGCACTTTGGTGCTCGATCAACACTACTCATTATGTTTTTCAGTTGTGCAGACTGGTAATATGGCACCCAGAAAAATCTATGACTTTTACTAGGGTACATGCACAAAGCAGCATAGATTATGCATATTTTCCACACTGATTTTCATGCAGATTTTGCTGCATTTTGGCACCAAATCTGCACCAAAATCCACGTGTGTTGCAGATTTTGTCACAGATTTTGACCCCGATTTGTAATGCAAACGGTGCTGCGGATTTCAACATTTACACTGTAGGTCAAAAATTCTCCACTGTGTAGATGAGGTTTTAAAGATCACATCTACTTAGCTGGTACTGTATTACACTGCAGATTTTTTACATGAAGCCTATTTATATATGCACTGTGTGTATGTGGCCTAATACTTCATAAATCTTATATATCAAAGGGTACAGCCACGTGGTCAGGTTTCCGGATGCACTTTTGGAAGCCAAAACCAGAAATAAATTTAAATTGAAGGAGTATAACCTGTCCTTAAAAGGGTTGTCTCACCTCAGACATTGGGGGCATATACCCCCAATGTCTTATAGGTGGGGATCCCCACCCTGGCACCTGCTCCTATCTTTAGAATAGAGCCCTCAAAGTGAAGGAGGGTACACTACGCATCCGCGTCTGCCCTTTATTCATTCCTATGGAAGCTAATTCCATAAGCCCCATAGAAGTGAATGGAGCGGTGGCCACACTTCGGCAGTGCACTTCCCATTCATTTCAATGGGACTCATGAAAAAAGCATGCCACTCAGATATTTTCCGTGATTCCATGGTAATCAATGGAGGGCAGCCATGCAGACATGCAAGGTGCGCCCTCCTTCACTTTGCGGCTCCATTCTAAAGATAGGTGTGAGTCCCAGAGGTGGAACCTGCATCTATCAGACATTGGGGGCATATCCTAGCGATATGCCCCCAATCTCTGCAATGAGACAACCTTTTTAATACGTTCCTCCTTTTATTATCTATTCTTCATTTTGGTTTCCAGAACTGCATCAGGAAACCTGACCGAGTGGTCTTTCCCTAAGGCTGGGACCTGACGTTTCAAATAAGTTTCTCTGTGGATTTTGCTGCAACAAAAATACAAAATCTGTATTTTGTTGCAGATTTTGCTGAGGATTGGATATGGATTTTACTCCACGGCATTTCCACAACAGAATGAGCGGTGGATCTAAATATCTGCAGAATGCTGTGAGTTTACATGTGAACTTGTATTCTACTGTAAATCGATGCGGATGTGAGATGTGGAGATGTCTGGAACCAGCCTAAGGCCTCATGCACATGACCTTATCAGTTTTGCGATCCACAAATTCCGGATTTGCAAAATACGGATGCTGTCCATGTTGCATCTGCATTTTTTTGTGGAACCATTGATTTCATGGGTCTGCAGTACTCATTTTGTGGACGTGTATAGGACATGATGTATCTTTTTGTGGAACAGACATCCATGTGCTTTCCACATCTGTATGTCCATCCCACAAAACATAGACTATGTCCGCAAAATGCATACCAAGGACCCTTTAAAAACACTGGGTCTGCAAATAAAATGCGGACAGCACACAGACCGCATCCGTATTTTGTGGATTCGCGAACTGTGGACCTCAAAACGGACACAGTTGTGTGCATGGCGCCTAAGGGAGAATACCGCCATAATTCAGTGCTTTATGTAGGCACCATACAAAGGTACATAGTGTGCTTACAGTAACATAGTACAGAATGGTGAAGACTCCATATGCTTCCATACAGGCCATGTGCCCAAGTCACTGGCTCCCTGTTTATTTGTATGTGCCCCGCCTACAGGGGGCCCCTGTTGCAGCCCATGCATTGTGGAGGGAAAGTTAAGAGGGGGAATTAAAACTTTTTTTTTCTACTACTTTTCTTTAGTTCTAAGTTTGATCTCTTTCTAACCTTTTCTAAACTAATTTTCTAGCTCATCAAGTGTTCATCATCGAAGCCAATTCTTCATGTAAATTACACAACGTTTACAATGTATCCTGTACAGTGTGGAAATGTTACTTTGTGATGTCAACCCTAAAATACCTTTTACTACCTTTAAAGGAGCTTCATATCTATTTGTAAACTTCCAGCAGAGTAATTACTAGTAATAACTGATGTTTCTCCCCTCCTCTGCTCTCTGTAATATCTCCGGATTTACAAGGCTGCCATTTACAAAGTGAAAGGAATCTAATTTGGATGGGAGTATGACACAATCAGGCGGTGGGAATATAAATGTCTTTGTTATATGTTATTATGAAACATTTTTCCTCCCAGAATTAAACACTCTCCTTCTGGCGTCATCAGACTTTCATGAATGGGAATCGTTATCTTACTGTATCAAAGAGCGGAAATTATTATTCAAATGAGTGGATAAATGTTAGAGTGATAGGTGTTATAATTGTAATGGGATACCCCTAGCACAATATCTGCCATGTCCTCTCTTTCACAAACACAGATCACTTTTGTAAAGTAGGAAAGAGTGAATGAGCACCACTTATGTATGAGTAATCCCACTTCACATAGAATACTAGTGTAAGTACATGAACCCAGGAGAGATAATATTTGGAAATACACCACAATGACATAAATCACAAAGTAAACACGGAATCAACCATTACTTAATGCAGAGGATATTATTACATACATGGGGGGTGTCAGATGTATTTATTACATACTTACATGGAGAAATAAGTTTTATATATTTACCTGTAACCTACGGTATACATTTGTACTTATTGCAGGCCTTCCAGGCAAAGTATGGAACAAGCTAAATTCACTGGTACTGGACACCAACCTTGCATTATATTAGTCTTCTATTTCGCACTTTGCCTATGACATACAGTGTGAACTCTACACATTGCCTATGCCTAATCCTAATCCACGTTTCCTAACCCTAACAAAATAAGACCGATGTCTTAATAACCCACCATAGCTGTTTTTACACAACAGATCCCTGGGGCTAATGTCTGCCATTTAACCTCAGATACTGTGGCATCTGGGAGGTCTAAAACAGGAATCGACACGCTTCCTGGCCTAGGCCGACATCCTGTGGCTGAGATCTGGGAAGGCATCCCATACTCGCAGTGGTATACATAGAGAAGTGAGGGCCCCATAGCAAGGATCAAAACAGGCCCCCCACACAGGACAGAAGGGTTTCTACCTAAACCCCTTTCAATGATCCTTGGGACATTTTTTCCACTGCTTTGTTTGCTAAAAGTTGTTTCTTTAGAAGGTAGAGTCCTAACCAAGTTTTCACCTCCAGTAGAAGAGGAGATGATCCCAACTAAGACTGGGCCTCCTCTTACCCTGGGCCCCATAGCAGTCGCATGGTCCGCCGCTATGGTAGTTACGCCCCTGCATACTAGCGATAGGCCTGAGCCTGAACAAGGCTTCCAGGCCAATTACTAGTGTATTCCAGTGCAGGCCTTCAGGTGACAGCACTGCATTGGAATATACTGAATCCTGTATTCTGTAATGCATAGATATTCATTGTAAAATACAAGACGCAATCTAATGATTGCATGTTATAGTCACCTAAGGTAACTTTCCCATGAAGAAAAAAAAATAATGAAAAATTAAACATCATAGACATCAGCACGTCCAAAAACACCTATACTACTAAAATATTAAAATATTAATCCCATATGGCGAATGGCAAAACGGAAAAAAAATAGAAATGGACGTTCATTTTTTCATCACTTTACCTCCCAAAAAATTGTATAAAAAGTGATCAAAAAGTCATATCCATAAACATAACTATAAAAAATCTTAGTCAGAATAAAAAAATTCTAAATAATAAAAGTTTTAGTTCAGTATTAAGACACAAGAAAAACTATATAAATGTGGTATTTCTGTAATCATACTGACCTCGAGAATGAAGATAACTAGTCAGTTTTACCACATAGGGAACACCATAAAAACACAATCCATAAAACTGTGGTGGAATTGAATTTTTTTTCTTCCAATTCCACCGCATTTGGAATTTTTTTTCCAGCTTCCTATTACATTGTATGCAATAGTAAATGGTGCCACTAAAAAGTACAATGTGTCCCACAAAAAACAAGTCCTCATATACCTTCTATTTGAATGGAAAACTAAAAAAGTTATGTCTCTGGAAAGGTAGGGAGTGAAAAACGAAAACGGAAAAATGGAAAATCAGGTCTTGAAGAGGTTAATAATAGTGGTGCATATTGGGCTCCCCATGTGGTGTCATGTGCACAATTTTTCTGGTGCACATCTTGTTAAAGGAGTCTGGCCATAAAAGTCCCACACCCTGTCTCTTTCCACGTCCACCCCGCCCACTTTTTGGAAAAGTGGTGAAGTTGTTGTACAAAGCTTAAAATTTGCACATTTTGTCGCAAGAAGTTAATAAAACGTAATCAGTTATTAAGTTAAGTTATGTGTGCACCATTAAAATCTACAACTTTTCCCACAAAAAAACAAGCCCCGTATAGCTACATAGATGGAAAAATAAAAAAGTTATAGCTCTTGGAAGGCGACGATGAAAAAATGAAAAAAAAATCTCTTGATCAGTAAGGCCCAAAACAGGCTGGTTACTAAGGTGTAAACTTGCACAGCGAACGCTGTAAAAAAATAAAATTAAAGAAATGTAGATTTTGTTTGTCCCATCTTCTGGAGATTCAATAAAAAACTATAAAAATAATGTACAGTATAACGTACAGATTTACAGTATTTTATATGTTACAAGCAAAGTGTGACATTGAAAGCTAATATAATTCAGTATTAGGTTTCCGAGTCAGACAGTGACAGTGAAAAGGGATGAGAATTGGGAAGAATGGGATATGAAGGGGAGATCACAGGCCCAAATCTTTACTGAAACATAGATACATAAAGGGAAGAGAGGGGTGTTAACCCTGTTCTTCATCACTGTCCAGACTGTCCAGAATGGAATAGTCTCTGAGCAGGCTGTGGATCAACTTGCAGCAGTCCAGGACAAGGAAGATTGGCAGGGGTGCACCTAACCTTTCTGCTGCCTGAGGTAAAAACTGAAAAGGTTCCCCACCATGCCAATTTCTAAACCTAACCCCTTTGCCACAATGAAAGCGCTCATTGCCTATGGCCCTTCCGCTGCCCCCCTCTTGCACCTTCCTGGTGCTGCCTGAGGCGATTGCGTTAGCATTTTTCAAACATGCACCAGGCCTCCAGTGTGAACCCCATCATACAGTCCAAGAAATACTGAAATGTACAATAGGCTGTTCCTGGGCACAGAGTCTTTAAGGATATGTTCCAGGGCAGCCAACAACTCCTGTGCTAAGGGGTTCTCCCAAAAGAGGCAAAAAGAAATTTGTGAACTATGTGAATTGTCACCTAAAGCAGTGGCCCCCAACCTTTTTTGCACCTAGGACCGGTTTCTTGCAAGACAATTTCCCCAGGGACCGGGAAGGAGGGGGGGAGGGTGGTGGTTAGGATGAAGGGGGGGGGGGGTTTCCTGGGGGGCGCTGACTGATTCACACTAGGTGCATATTAAAAAATATAAATTTAACATAAAGTGCCCCAATACAGAGCCCCCAATATAAAATACCCCTTCTTTGTGTCAGTAGATGCCCCCATAGTGCCAGCCAATAATGTGCCAGTAAGAAGTGCCCCCATAGTGCCCTCAATAATGTGCCAGTAAGAAGTGCCCCCATAGTTGCCCCCACAGTGCCCCCCAATGATGTACTGTACCAATAAGAAGTGCCCCATAGATGCCCCAACAGTGCCCCAATAATGTCCCATTAAGAAGTGCCCCCACAGTGCCCCCCAATAATGTCCCAGTAAGAAGTGCCCCAATAGATACCCCCACAGTGCCCCCAATAATGTTCCAGTAAGAAGTGCCCTCATAGATGCCCCACAGTGCCCCCAATAATATGCCAGTAAGAAGTGCCCCCATAGAAGCCCAAACAGTTCCCCCAATAATGTCCCATTAAGAAGTGCTCATCTCCCTCTCCCCTGCCACAGCCACCTAATAGACCCCCCCCTCCCCCCGGTGATCGGGGCCCTGATTGCCTCAGAGGAAGCCCCCCTCAAATAACCATCCATGACAAGTCCTTGTGTCCATTGGTTAACCTGCCAAAAGCCACATTAGTCCAGACAGTCTCTGAAGTGGTGACAGGGAGAGGAGTCCTGGAATAAACTGCAGCATGTCCTTGCTCTGATGAGCTTGTGGATTGTCTTGTTTTCACAAGTCAGGCTTGAGTCCCTCCAGTTGGTGCTTCCTGACAAATTAGATATTTTCATAAAACCTCGGAGTGTTCCAGTTGTAAGGGAAAGAGCTGTCCTACTTTACCCAACCAAACCTCTGCCATAGGAGGAAGAAACCAGACATAGAGCTGCCTGCACAGCAACTTGTCCTCAGAGTGCTTCACATACAAGAGTCTCACTGCAAAGTTAGGATGTCCAGAATGTCCATTCTACTCTTGCAACAAACATAATAGTCCATTTCACTCTGTCCATTTTGGAGCCTCAAACATAGCAAAACACTGTCTGGTGAGCCATGCTTGCGCAATGTACTGGAAGACAAGCAGAATTTTGCTGTGGAGGATTACTGGCATAACTATAGGGGTCGCAGCAGTCGCAGTTGCGACCCGGCCCCTAAGCCAGATGGCCCCCCATGCCAGTGGTGCTCTACTGATCCCGTTATAAGATGCAGTGCATCTTATAAAGGGAATACTAGTGAATACTAGGGAATACTCACTAGTATGCAGGAGGAGGGGGAGAGAAGCGCTGGTAGCGCTGTACAGTACTTCTCTTCCTGAGGCCCGTGCTGCTGTCACCTGGCTGCCTGCAGCGCCAGGACGTTCAGAGCGCACTCTGACCTGACGCTGCAGGAGGTCAGGTGACTGCAGCGCAGGCCCGGGAAGAGGTGAGAGCGGGGAGATAGCCAGGACAGGGAGAGGAGCGACACAGGAGAGGTAAGTTTATTTTTTTGTTTTATTGTCTGATCTGAGGTCTGATATGGGGGCCTAAAGGGGGTCTGATATTGGGGGCCAGATATTGGGATCCTAAAGGGGGGGGTCTGATATTGGGGGCCTAAAGGGGGGTCTGATATTGGGGGCCTGATATTGGAGGCCTAAAGCGGGGGTCTAGTATTGGGGGCCTAAAGGGGGTCTGATATTGAGGGCAAGAAGGCGGGGTCTGATATTGGGGGCCAGAAGGGGGGTCTGATATGGGGCCTAAAGGGGGGTCTGATATGGGGGCCAGAAGAGGGTCTGATTAGGGGCTTTAAGAGTCTGAAGGGGGGTCTGACTGGGGGTCTAGAGAGGTCTAATGGGGGTCTGGAGGTCTAATGGGGGTCTGATTGGGGGTCTGGGGTTCTAATGAGGGTCTGATTGGAGGTCTAATGGGGGTCAGATATGGGGGTTTGGAGGTCTAATAGGGGTCTTATATGGGGGTCTGGAGATGGGGGTGGTCTCATCTGGGGTTTGATATGGGGATTTGATCTGAAAGGTAAGGGGGTATTGTTTTTCTGTGTGGTACTAGTATTTTCAGGGATACTGTTTCTGCAGTATAGTATTAGGGGGGTGGGGGCAGAATGGGGTGTTGTGGAGAAGGTGAGAGGATGATGCAAAAGTAGGAAAGTAAGATGTCTGTTTGTTAAACTCTGCAGAGACGAGGCGCGGCTGAAAGAAATCATCATGGCGGTCTGGTCTGACAGGAGAAGAGGAGGAAAGAGAATATCTTCATCAGAGAAGAGAAGTCACTGGATGTAAGAGGTACATATGTGGCGCTATATAACTCTGTATGTTCTGTAGCGCTGTATCTAATGTTTTCCAAGTATGTCTTTGTCCTTTGTCCAAGTTGTCCTTTTTTTTTTTTTTTTTTTTTTTTGTCACGAGCGCTGCCTTTTCTGCTCTGTTTACTGCTCATCACTGCAAATGCTACGGCGAGCAAGTGAACTGAGCAGAGAAAGCAGCTCTCATATGAGCAATGCCCTCTCTTCAAACAGCGCCGGAGGACCCCGGCCGATCTGATATTGCTGACCTATCCTGAGGATAGGTCATCAGTAGTAAAAAGAGGACAAACCCATTAACAGTAGGACTGGAGGGAAGGGGATAGGTTGAGAATTTGGCATGGAGGGGGGGTGCGTTTCAATATTTGCCTCGTGCAGCAGAAAAGCTAGGTGCACCTGCGCTGAGTGAGGGGAGGGGGGGGCCCAAGCTGAAATGGTTGCACCAGGACCCATGAGCCTTTAGCTACGCCCCTGTGGAGGATGAATGCAGAGTAGCAGATAGATGAGCCTGGCTGCAGCATACAGGATAGATTGGAGTGGGGAGAGTCTGGTGAAGCAGAGGCCAATTAGTAATGAGTTACAGTAATCAAGATGGGAATGAATCAGGGCAACAATGTGAGTGTTTCCACAGTGAGAAAATGGCAGATTCTATAGATGTTTTGAGGTGTAGGTGGCATGAGCGGGCAAGAGATTGAATGTATGGGGTAAAGGAAAGATCAGAGTCAAACATAAGACCGAGACAATAGGCGTGCTGCCTAGGAGTGATGATGGTGTCATACACTGAGATGGAGATATCAGGTTTAGGTAGGTTAGTAGATGGAGAAAGCACCAGTGGTTTTGTTTTTGAAAGATTCAGTGTCAGATGACAGTCACTGGTGTTCTATAGTACAGCAGGGGCAATGTCACAGGAAGAAGTATATAGAGGGGTGTCTTTGGCATAGAGATGGTACTGAAAACCAGATCTGCTGAGTCTGTCCTATGAGAGGAGAGGACATAGGACTGAACCCTGAGGAACCCCAACAACAAGAGGGAGCGGATTGGAGGTACAGCCAGCCAGAGCTGCCTCAGGGACACCACCACTCCTATCCTCTACAGTGGATCCTCAGGGACTCATTGCATATACTGTATATATAAAGGAGGCACAGATAAGAGGTACTATATATAAAGGGGTACAACCAATAGGCACTATATACAGTGGGCACAGCCAAGAGGCGCTATATATAAAGGGGGCACAGTCAAGAGGCACTATATAAAAAGGAGGCACAGACAAGAGGTGCTATATACAGGGGGCACAAGCTTGAGGTACTATATATGAGTTTAATAGAGTGTATAGCACTATTTATAGGGGGCATTAAACCTGTGACACTATATATAGAGGGCACAGAGAGTGTGACACTTTATTTTCAGGGGATATATTACACATCAGCCAGGGATAATGAATGGAACCCCACTCGTGTCACAATAGGCCAGTATCCTCCTGTGACAATGGACAGGACCCTGTGCATGTCACAATGGGCAAGCATTCTCTAGCGACAATGCACGGACCACTGCGCATGTCACAATGGATCATCATCCTCCAGAGGCAATGGGTGGAACACTGTGCTTGTCACGATGGATCAGCATTCTCCAGGGATACAGGATGCAATACTGCGCGTGTCACAATGGGCCTCAATTCTTCAAGGACAATAGTCAGAGCATTGCACGTGTCAGAATGGGCCAGCATTCTTCAGGAACAATGGACAGAACACCGTGCGTGTCACAGTGGTCCAGCATCTCCCAAGGACAACTAATAAACATTACACATGTCACAATGGGCCAGCATCCTCCTGTGACAATAGACGGAACATTGTATAAGGCTAGTTTCACACCTGAGTCAGAGGACTCCGGCAGGCTGTTGTACTTTTGTTCCAGCGGCCTCTCGGCAGGGTTAGCCGTGCTGCGGCCGGATCCGTGGCCCGCCCCCATTACAGTGAATGGGGCCGGAGCGTAGTTCCGGCCCCACACGTGCACCTGCGGCAGCATGGATCCGGCAGGTGACCAGCCTGCCGGAGTCCCCTGACGCAGGTGTGAAAGAACCCTTAGTCACAATGGGCAAGCATCCTTCAGAGACAATGCACGATGTCACAATGTTGCAGCATTCTCTAGGGACAACAGAACACTGTGCATGTCACAATGGGCCAGGATTCTCCAGGGATAATGGACGGAACTCTGTGTATGTCACAATGGGCCATCATTCTTCAGGGACAATGGTGGGAACACAGCGCATCTCACAATGGACCTACATCCTCTAAGGACACTAGATATGTCACAATAGACCATCATCCTCCAGAGAGACAATGGACAGAACACTGCACATGTCACAATGCTCCAGCATCCTCCAGGAATAATGCATTGAACACTGTGCATGTCACAATGGGCCATCATTCCTCAGGGACAATGGACGGAACAATGCATATTTCACAATGGACCAGCATCCTCCATAAACAATGCATGGAATACTGTGCGTGTCACAATGGTCCAGCATCCTCCAGTGATAATGGATGGAACATTGTGCATGTCACTATAGGCCAGAATTCTTCAGGAACAATAGTCAGAACACTGCACATTTAACAATGGGCCAGTATTCCTCAGGTACAATGGTGGGAACACTGCGCATCTCACAATGGGCCAGCATCCTCCTGTGTCAATAGATAGACGAAATACTGTATATGGTACAATGGGCCAGCATCCTCCAGAGATAATGGATGGAACTCTGTGCATTTCACAATGGGCCAGCATCCTCCAGGGACAATGGACAGAACAATATGCGTGTCATAATGGGCCAGCATTCTCCAGGGACAATGAACGGAACACTCTGCGTGTCACAATGGGCCAGTGTCCTTCTTTGACAATAGACAAAACACTGTACCTGTTATAATGGGCCAGCATCCTCCAGGGGTAGATTGGAACATGCGCATGTTACAATGGGCCAGGAACATTCTATATGTCACAATGGGCCAGCATACTCTAGGGACAATGGACAGAACAATATACGTGTCACAATGGACCATCATTCTCGAGAGACGATGGTCGGAACACTGCATGTGTGTCTCAATGGGCCTGCCTACTCCATGGACAATGGATGGAACAGTGCGTGTCTCACAATGGTCCAGCATCTTCTAAGTACAACTGATGGAACAAAATGGTCCAGCATCCTCCTATGACAACAGATGGAACACTGTATATGTGACAATGGGTCAGCATCCTTCAGAGACAATAGATGGACCGTTGTGCATGTCACAATGTTCCAGAATCCATAGGGACAATGGTCAGAACACTGCAAGTGTCTCAATAGGCCAGCATTCTCCGTACAGCATTCAAACCTATGGGCTCCAGTGAGGGAAATTCATTACTACTGAAGTCTTACAGGACTTGAGTGAATAACTTCAGACTCCGATTTTTAATTTAATTTAAGTTACAATCATCAGTCAGTCGTAGACTCCGATTTTTAAACTTGAAAAACATTTTAAAACTTGGATCCGAAGTTGGCTTCAGTAACGAGGTGCTAGTGGGTACTGCAGCCAACTTCGGATCCAAGTTTTAAAATGGTTTTTAAGTTTAAAATTAGAAGCCCATGGTAATTCAGCGAAGTTTCGAATTTCTTTATTCTCAAAGACGAATTTCTCTTTGTTGGAGCCTATACATTTTAATGCTGTACGGAGACAGATTAAAATGAATCAACTTTGGATCTTGGATCCGAAGCTCAATTCGATCAACACTAGTGTGAATGAGCAAGCATCCTTCAGAGATAATGAACAGATTAGTGTGCGTGTCACAATGTTCCAGCATCCTCTAGGGACAATGGATAGAAAACTGTGCACGTCACAATGGGCCAGGATTCTTCAGGATTCTCCAGGAATAATGGATGGAACACTGCACATGTCACAATGGGCCTACATCCTTCACGGACAATGAACGGAACACTGTGCTTGTCACAATGGGCCAGGATCCTCTAGGGACAATGGATAGAAAACTGCGTATGTCACAATGGTTCAGCATTCTCCAGGGACAATGTCACAGAACAATGGTCTAGCATCTTCCAACGACAACTGATGGAACAATGCACGTGCCACAACAGACGGAACACTGTATATGGGTATAGATTACAATGGGAAAGCAACCTTCAGAGACAATGGATGGAACAGTGCGTGTGTCACAATGTTCCAGCATCCTCTATGGACAATGGACAGAAGACTGCACATGTCATAATTGGCCAACATCCTCCAGGGATAATGGATGCAACACTGCACATGTCACAATGAGCCTATTCCAAGAGCAATGGACAGAACACTCCATGTGTCACAATGGGCCAGCATTTTCCAAGGACAACTGAGAGAACACTGCCTGTGTCACAACAGACCAGAATCTTCCTGTGACAATGGACCGAACACTGTATATAGCAGAATGGGCCAGCAACCTCTAGGAACAATGGACAGAACACTGCATGTGTAACAATGGTACAGCATACTCCATGGACAATGGATGGAACACCGTGCCTCCCAAGTGTCACTCTTTTGGAGGGACAGTCCGTCTTTTTTGACCCAAGTCCCTCTGTCCCTCTTTTTACCTGGGAAATAAATGTGCTTTAATATATTTACTAGATTGCTCCCTAATAAACTGTATGATTTCTACTTATATATTAGACCTCAACTTCATTATTTCGTGAAATTCAGACCTTAATAGAGCTATAATCTGATGATTTATATGGTAATATTTAAAAGGATATTGAAGCACAAGAAAAAAACACCAGTCCCAGAGGCTACACATGCTGTAGAAAAATAAAGAACTTCTACTTACCTCACGGATCCCCAGCCCCCGCAGTTCTGATGGTGTCAGTTCCCTGCTGCACCCCACTTCTTGTTACTTTCTTGAAATGTGAATGCTTCTCAGTCAATCCTTGGCTGCTGCAATGACCAACCACGGACAGTGATCGGAACTTACACAAAATGAGCTGCAAGTGTCCACCTTTGACCATCCAAAAAGGTGGGTGGTATGAGTATGTAACATTCAGGGGCACAGTGTTGCTATGTCGATATTATACGCTGCTATTATATTTATACTTAGTGGCACCAAGAGGAGTTTCTCTTGGTTTATACCAGGTGGTAATGTGTTGACAAAGTAAGAAGCTGAAGAGATCTTGGTGGCACAATCTGCAGAGACAAGCTGTGGCTGGGAGCAGTCATCATGAGAAGATGTCACCTGTATGTCACTAAATGGAAATGTCTGTTCTGCCACTGACTGTGTCTGATCTGTAGTCACCTGTATGATCTACATCTGATGAAGGGTGGTAGCATTCTATTTTGTGAAACAACAATTCCCAGCATCCCTTGTTCAGGCCATACTGGGTGCTGTAGTTTTACATTCTACAAACTTATATGGGAAGGGCTAAGCCGAGTATGCAAATGTTATCTGTATTTAACTTTTTAACCCTGTTAAGGTTAGCCCTAAAGCTGATCCTGTAGATATGTAATGAACATTGATTCTGCTGCTGTATGTTTGCACTGAGGTTCATTCTGGTACTGTAAGGTATGAGCTTCAGGTGCTGCATTTGACATATGGGCTTGGTTCTGGTGCAGTATTGCCTTATGAGCTTGGTTCTGGTGCTGTATTTATGTATTATGCTTAGTTCCAGTATTCCTATTATGTAATGAACTTGGTTCTGGCACTGTATTTGTGTGTTAAACTAGGATCTGATGCTATATTGTGACCTGAAACTATCTCTTTACCTCTGCTTTGGAGACTCTGTTCAGGGTCTCCATCACAGATTCTGTTAAAAAGGCTAGATAAAAAAAGTCCTGCATGTAGGATTTTTTGTCCGGTAAAAACCAACATCCATAATGGAAACTGAATGGACCCAATTTTAGTCAATGGAGTCTGTTCAGCTCAGTTTGTTTTAGTTATGTCCTGAATCTATCACTTCTGTTATTTTCGTTGTTCTGCTCCTACAACCCTTGGCAAAAATTATGGAATCACCAGTCTCTGAGGATGTTCCTTCAGTTGTTTAATTTTGTTGAAAAAAAAAACAGATCACAGCAGAGGCATAGCTACCGGGGGGGCAGGGGGGGGGGCGACGGCTCCGGGCCCAGTGACTCAGGGGGGGCCCAGCAAGGATGACCTTAAAACTATCAGGTGAGTACAAGTGAGCGCTTCCATTATGGAAGCGCTCACTTGTATTTAGGGACCCTCATCAGACCTCAGATCAGCCCACCCAGCCACATAAGATTATGGAAGCGCTCACTTGTATTTAGGGACCCCCATCAGGTCTGATGGGGGCACAATACGCTGATCTGAGGTCTGATGGGGGCACAAATACACTGATCTGAGGTCTGATGGGGCACAATACGCTGATCTGAGGTCTGATGGGGGCACAATACGCTGATCTGAGGTCTGATGGGGGCCATAGTAGGGTGATGTGAGGACTGATGGGGACATTCTGCTGATCTGAGGTCTGATGGGGGCACAATACGCTGAATCTGAGGTCTGATGGGGCACAATAGCGCTGATCTGAGGTCTGATGGGGCACAGTAGGCTGATGTGAGGTCTGATGGGGGCACAATTATGCTGATCTGAGGTCTGATGGGGGCACAATACACTGATCTGAGGTCTGATGGGGCACAAATACGCTGATCTGAGGTCTGAGGTCTGATGGGGCAAATACGGCTGATGATCTGAGGTCTGATGGGGGCACATTCTGCTGATCTGAGGGGTCTGATGGGGGCAAATAACGCTGATCTGAGGTCTGATGGGGGGCTGCTGATCTGAGGTCTGATGGGGGCACAATACTGCTGATCTGCCTGAGGCACAATATGGTCTGAGGTCTGATGGGGCACAGGACTGAGGAACTGAGGTCTGATGGGAGGCAATACGCTGATCTGAGGTTCTGATGGGCACAGAGGTCTGATGTGAGGCTGAGGGGCCTGATACGCTGATCTGAGGTCTGATGGGGGCACAAGCTGACTGATCTGATCTGAGGCACATAATGTGAGGTCTGATGGGCTGAAAGTCTGATGTCTGATGGGGGCACAGTCTGCTGATCTGAGGTCTGATGGGGCACAATACGCCATTCTGAGGTCTGAATACGCTGCTGAGGTCTGATGGGGGCACAATACGGATCTGATCGATGAGGTCTGATGGGGCACAATCGCTGATCTGAGGTTCTGATGGGGCACAGTAGGTGATCTGATGGGGGGCACTGATGATCGCTGATCTGAGGTCTGATGGGGGCACAAATACGCTGATCTGGGGCCTATGGGGGGGCACTGCTGATCTGAGGTCTGATGGGGGCATCTGATGGGGGCTGATCTGAGGTCTGATGGGGGCATACTTCTGAGATCTGAGGTCTGATGGGGCACAATCGATCTGAGGTTGATGGGGTGAGGTCTGATGGGGCACAAATCTGAGGTCTGCTGGGGGCAGCTGAGTCTGATGGGGCACAGGGGTGATGTGAGGACTGATGGGGGCACATTCTTCTGATCTGAGGTCTGTTGGGGGCACAATACGCTGGGGTCTGATGGGGGCACAATACGCTGATCTGAGGTCTGATGGGGCATAGTAGGCTGATGTGAGGTCTGATGGGGGCACAATACGCTAATCTGAGGTCTGATGGGGGCACAATACGCTGATCTGAGGTCTGATGGGGCACAATACGCTGATCTGAGGTCTGATGGGGGCACAATACGCTGATCTGAGGTCTGATGGGGGCACATTCTGCTGATCTGAGGTCTGATGGGGGCACAATACGCTGATCTGAGGTCTGATGGGGGCACAATACACTGATCTGAGGTCTGATGGAGGCACAATACGCTGATCTGAGGTCTGATGGGGCACAGTAGGGTGATGTGAGGACTGATGGGGGCACATTCTGCTGATCTGAGGTCTGATGGGGTACAATACGCTGATCTGAGGTCTGATGGGGCACAATACGCTGATCTGAGGTCTGATGGGGCACAGTAGGCTGATGTGAGGTCTGATGGGGGCACATTCTGCTGATCTGAGGTCTGATGGGGGTACAATACGCTGATCTGAGGTCTGATGGGGCACAATACGCTGATCTGAGGTCTGATGGGGCACAGTAGGCTGATCTGAGGTCTGATGGGGGCACAATAAGCTGATCTGGGGTCTGATGGGGCACAATATGCTGATCTGTGGTCTGGTGGGGGCACAGTAGGCTGATGTGAGGTCTGATGGGGGCACATTCTGCTGATCTGAGGTCTGATGGGGCACAGTATGCTGATCTGAGGTCTGATGGGGCACAATACGCTGATCTGAGGTCTGATGGGGGCACAGTAGGGTGATGTGAGGACTGATGGGGGCACATTCTGCTGATCTGAGGTCTGATGGGGGCACAATACGCTGATCTGAGGTCTGATGGGGCACAGTAGGCTGATGTGAGGTCTGATGGGGGCACATTCTGCTGATCTGAGGTCTGATGGGGGTACAATACGCTGATCTGAGGTCTGATGGGGCACAATACGCTGATCTGAGGTCTGATGGGGCACAGTAGGCTGATCTGAGGTCTGATGGGGGCACAATAAGCTGATCTGGGGTCTGATGGGGCACAATATGCTGATCTGAGGTCTGGTGGGGGCACAGTAGGCTGATGTGAGGTCTGATGGGGCACATTCTGCTGATCTGAGGTCTGATGGGGCACAGTACGCTGATCTGAGGTCTGATGGGGCACAATACGCTGATCTGAGGTCTGATGGGGGCACAGTAGGGTGATGTGAGGACTGATGGGGGCACATTCTGCTGATCTGAGGTCTGATGGGGGCACAATACGCTGATCTGAGGTCTGATGGGGCACAGTAGGCTGATGTGAGGTCTGATGGGGGCACAATACGCTGATCTGAGGTCTGATGGGGGCACAGTAGGGTGATGTGAGGACTGATGGGGGCACATTCTTCTGATCTGAGGTCTGATGGGGGCACAATACGCTGATCTGAGGTCTGATGGGGGCACAATACGCTGATCTGAGGTCTGATGGGGCACAGTAGGCTGATGTGAGGTCTGATGGGGGCACAATACGCTAATCTGAGGTCTGATGGGGGCACAATACGCTGATCTGAGGTCTGATGGGGCACAATACGCTGATCTGAGGTCTGATGGGGGCACATTCTGCTGATCTGAGGTCTGATGGGGCACAATACGCTGATCTGAGGTCTGATGGGGGCACAATACACTGATCTGAGGTCTGATGGAGGCACAATACGCTGATCTGAGGTCTGATGGGGGCACAGTAGGGTGACGTGAGGACTGATGGGGGCACATTCTGCTGATCTGAGGTCTGATGGGGTACAATATGCTGATCTGAGGTCTGATGGGGCACAATACGCTGATCTGAGGTCTGATGGGGCACAGTAGGCTGATGTGAGGTCTGATGGGGGCACATTCTGCTGATCTGAGGTCTGATGGGGGTACAATACGCTGATCTGAGGTCTGATGGGGCACAATACGCTGATCTGAGGTCTGATGGGGCACAGTAGGGCTGATCTGAGGTCTGATGGGGGCACAATAAGCTGATCTGGGGTCTGATGGGGCACAATATGCTGATCTGAGGTCTGGTGGGGGCACAGTAGGCTGATGTGAGGTCTGATGGGGGCACATTCTGCTGATCTGAGGTCTGATGGGGCACAGTACGCTGATCTGAGGTCTGATGGGGCACAATACGCTGATCTGAGGTCTGATGGAGGCACAATACGCTGATCTGAGGTCTGATGGGGGCAGGGGACTGTTAGTTTAGTGATGTAAAAACTGGGGACAGGTTTCCTTTAACATAGGAGTCCCCTTGTTTTTTACTCCTATTACTCCTATATTTTACTGCATTATATGGTAGAGTATTTAGACTAGGGTATGTAGAAAGTCTATTGTACTGTACTTAACAGCATAGATGATCTAGCAGTTTATACAGTCATCTTTCTAATACAATATTCTAACCACAACTAGTAGTATGTGCCTGTGAAGTTGGAAACGTGCGTTTGGGAAGCCACTAAGTGGGGGCCCATTCAAGTATGTTTGCCCCCCCCCCCCCCCGTGCTGAACCTCTAGCTATGCCTCTGGATCACAGACATGACAAAAAACTAAAGGCATTTCAAATGGCAACTTTGTTTTTGTTCTAAAAATGTAACTGTTACTGGCTACCACAATTATTTTTCTTGATTTCTTTTAGTATTTCTTAAAGCCAGAAAGTTGGCATTTGAAATGCCTTTAGTTTTTTGTCATGTCTGTGATCTGTTTTTTTCAACAAAATTAAACAGCTGAAGGAACATCCTCAGAGACTGGTGATTCCATAATTTTTGCCAGGGGTTGTATAACAAAACAGAGCAACGGAAATTGTTAATGCTCTTGTGAATCCACACTAACAGTAAAACATGCATTTAGGGGGTACTAAAGAATGCTGCAAACTTTGCTGTGTGCGTTGGTACATATTTTCCCCTTCTCTATAGGTCTAAAATTAAGTTATACATGTAGGGAGTGTTTGTGAGTAGGTACGCATGTAGATGTTATTATATCTATAGTACAAACTTGCCAACTCTCCTGGAACATCCGGTAGGCTTACAGAAAAGGGGGAGTCCTCCTGAATTCACAGAGGAGTTGGTAAAGTATTCTACTGTATTATGCACATTGCACTGAAAATTCCTCCAGGTTTGTTCCAAAGCAGTGTATGAGTCTTGCTTAATATCCTGCAGTATTTGGTGGAGGAGGAACTCATGTTAGTTTTGGGCCCCCAGTGAATGGACTGCTCTGTACTCATGAAATCCTTAATCTGCTGCTTATTAGTACAGAGCAGTGTTTGTTGGAGGTCTCAGGGGTGTACTTATTGGTTCTGTACCCTTTAATTTTGTCTCTTTTATAATACATATAGTATTCTGTGTAAGGATATTCTTTGTAATTCCTTATAGTGTAGTACCCATCTCCCATTCCTGAGTGATATCAAAGATATGTGTGATGCACACTGGAGGAGGGGCTGATGGGAATAACTGTGGTTTGCAATGACAGTTGGGGGGACTCCACTTGGAACTTTATCCTAGGTAGGATGTAAGTATTGATTTGCCCTATCTCTTGTACATCCTGGGGTGTCAGTCATGTGCAGGGCCGGCCTTAGGGTAGATGGCGCCCTGTGCGAAACTTTCTCTCGGCGCCCCCCTCCCCGAGTGACAGTACTAACATCATACAGTATAGAGCTATAAATACAGTGCAGAGATATATAGAGTGATATAGGTAGGTAGAGTAAGACAGTATATATATATATATATGTATTCATAGCTCTCTATACTGTTCTATATCACACTATATATCTCTGCACTGTATTTATAGCTTTCTATATTGAAATGTAACCTAATATAGCGCACATACCTCTTACATCCAGTGACGTCTCCTCTCATGTAGATCTTCTCTTTTCTCATCTTCTCCTTTCAGACCAGACGCCATTTTTCAGCCATTTCTCATCTCTGCAGTTTGACAAAAAAAAAAATCTTAGTTTACACAGTGTCCTAAAATAACTGCGCCCAGCAAATAGTGTTCCGTAATAGTGTAAACATAACGCTCCCCAGAAATAACTGCGCTGATACTGTGCCAGGGTGCCCCCCACAGTAATAGTGTCCCCAAAGTCCCAACTAATAATTCTCTGCCAGAGTGCACTTGTTAGTAATAGTGCCCCCAACAGTACTAATGTCCCCACTGTGCCCCAGAAGTAATAATGCTTCCAATGTGCCAGTAAGAAGTGCCCCCCAATAATGTGCCAGAAGTTCCCCCCATTGATTCCCCCCAAAATCATGTGCCAGTAAAAAGTGTCCCACCCCCATAGATGCCCCCCAAATTATGTGCCAGTAAGAAATGCCTAAGTGCCCCCATGTGCCAGTAAGAAATGCCCCAGTGCCCCCCGTGTGCCAGTAAAAATGCCCCCAGTGCCAGTAAAATGCCCCCAGTGCCCGCATGTGCCAGTAAAATGCCACTATGTGCCAGTAAAAATGCCCCCAGTGCCCCCTTGTGCCAGTAAAAATGCCCCCAGTGCCAGTACAATGCTCCCATGTGCCAATAAAAGTGCCCCCAGTGCCAGTAAAATGCCCCCAGTGCCCCATGTGCCAGTAAAAATGCCCCAGTGCCAGTAAAATGCTCCCATGTGCCAATAAAAATGCCCCCAGTGCCCCCCTTGTTCCAGTAAAATGCCCCCAGTGCCAGTAAAATGCCCCCAGTGCCCCCATGTGCCAGTAAAATGCCACTATGTGCCAGTAAAAATGCCCCCAGTGCCCCCTTGTGCCAGTAAAAGTGCCCCCAGTGCCAGTAAAATGCCCCCAGTGCCAGTAAAAATGCCCCCAGTGCACCCATGTGCCAGTAAAAATGCCCCAGTGCCAGTAAAATGCTCCCATGTGCCAATAAAAATGCCCCAGTGCCCCCCTTGTACCAGTAAAATGCCCCCAGTGCCAGTAAAATGCCCCCAGTGCTCCCATGTGCCAGTAAAATGCCACTATGTGCCAGTAAAAATGCCCCCAGTGCCCCCTTGTGCCAGTAAAAATGCCCCCAGTGCCCCCTTGTGCCAGTAAAAGTGCCCCAGTGCCAGTAAAATGCCCCCAGTGCCAGTAAAATGCCCCCAGTGCCCCCATGTGCCAGTAAAAATGCCCCAGTGCCAGTAAAATGCTCCCATGTGCCAATAAAAATGCCCCCAGTGCCCCCCTTGTGCCAGTAAAATGCCCCCAGTGCCCCCATGTGCCAGTAAAAATGCCCCCAGTGCCCCCTTGTGCCAGTAAAAATGCCCCCAGTGCCCCCCTTGTGCCAGTAAAAGTGCCCCCAGTGCCCCCATGTGCCAGTAAAAGTGCCCCCAGTGCCCCCATGTGCCAGTAAAAATGCCCCCAGTGCCCCCTTGTGCCAGTAAAAATGCCCCCAGTGCCCCCCTTGTGCCAGTAAAAGTGCCCCCAGTGCCCCCATGTGCCAGTAAAAGTGCCCCCAGTGCCCCCATGTGCCAGTAAAATGCCCCCATAAAAAAAATAAACACTTACTTACCTCCATGGAGCCGGCAGCGATGCGATGCAGGCCTCTTCCGGCCTGTGTCCCGCGCTGTACGGCTCAGGCGGCGCGATGACGTCATCGCGCCGCCTGAGCTGGCCTCTGATAGGCTGCAGGCCTAGGGCCTGCAGCCTATCAGAGGAACGGGCAGGGGAGACGCCTCTCCCTCTCCTGCCCCGCATCTCCAAAGGCAGACTATGGAGATGAGCGCTTCCACAAGGGAAGCGCTCATCTCCCTCTGCCCCACCGCTGCCCCCAACAGTGCGGCACTTGCAGGGCACGGCCGGGCCATTAAGGGGGCGCTCTGGCAGGGCGCCCCCTTAAGTGGCCGGGAGTGAAGCGCCCTGTGCAACCGCACGGGTCGCACACCCCAAAGGCCGGCCCTGGTCATGTGTTATAACGTGGTAGACCAGAGCCCTAGCCCATATTGCATATTTGGGCTAGTGATGTTTATTTACTTTTTATTATTCTGTGATTCTCCCTAAAAAACAGCACAAATACATCATAAATTTGGTGCAAATGCCTACTCCACTGAAAAAAAAATGGTAAAATCACTTGACTTTCTGTCACAGCACATTTGATAGATTACCCCATTAGGGCTCATGCCCACGAAAGGGTCTGTGCCTATGCTGCGGACCGCAAATAGCAATGCTTGAGCACCGGCCATGTGCACTCCGTGCTGTGGATGCAGACCCTTTGGGTCCACAATCTGTCTTATCTTTTGTGGTGCGGTGGCATTGACCCCCAACGAAAGCACTTCATAATGTTTCCGTGGGTTTCCGATCTGTGTTTCTGCTCCTCAAAACATAGGACATGTCCTTTCTATTGCTATATCTTGCAGACTGCGGACCCATTCAAGTCAATGGGTCCACATCCACAGCATGGAGTGCATACTGCCGATGCCTGTATATTGCGGACCTGCGGTTTGCGGTCCACAATACGGGCACGGAGCCCTTACGTTTGTGAACATGAGCCTTAGACAGACTGTCTATACCTGCACCTGATTTATCACAGTGGCTTAGGCAGGATGATAGATGAAGTGCAGGGAAAGACACTTTCGCTGACTCTGATTTTTTGGACAAAATGTTAGGCCATGCCCTTTATTGTGGAGCCACAACCCTTTTCAGTAAAACATGCCCCGTGTTCGGGCTAAGTGAAGATAATTTCTCTAACTTAGATGCGCCAAAGAAGAGACTGGCGGAGGGCTGTGAATCGTCGGAGCAGGAACAGTGAGGAATTGGTAAGGTTAATATGACTTAATTTATTATGTATACACTATAAAGAGCATTTTTTTTCAAATAATTTTAAACATTTTGGTAGAAAAAAATAGTGTTAGTCCATAATAAGTTTTGCACCATGTATGGGGATCCCAGTACTGGGACCTCCATGATAAATGATTACCAGGTACACAGTGGTGTAGCTATATGGGTCGCAGCGGTCGCAGTTTTAAGCGAGGTGCTGCCCTGGTCACAGGAGGCGGCAGCGGGGAAGAGGGAGATGAGCGCTTCCATTGTGGAAGCGCTCATCTCCATATTGATCTATATCGGACGGCGATACAGATGCCTGTGCTTCGGGGCAGGGGAGGGAGAGGCCTAGTGCCTGCAGCCTATCAGAGGCCGGCGCACTATGGGGGAAGGCACCAAGAAGGGGTATTTTATACTTGCAAATTATGGGGGACACTGAGGGTATCTACTGGGGCACTATTTAGGGGTATTTTATATTGGCACATTATGGGGGCACTATGGGGCCATTAGCTCAACTGGGGGCATTAAAAGGGTTTTGACGTCATCGTGCCGGCTGAGCCGTACAGCGTGGGACCAGGCCGGAAGAGGCCTGCATCGCATCGCTGATGGAGGTAAGTATAAGTGTTTATTTTTTTTTTGTATGATGCAAATGGACCGGAGCTCTTCTTAATGGGGGCACTGAGGGCATTTCTTATTGGCACATGTGGGCACTGGGGGCCTTTCTTACTGGCACATAGGGGCACTGGGGGAATTTTTTTACTGGCACATGGGGGAACTGGGGCATTTTTTTACTGGCACATGGGGGCACTGGGGCATTTCTTATTAGTAAATAGGGGCACTGGGGGACTTTCTTACTGAAACATGGGGGCACTGGGGGCATTTTTTTGTTATGGGCACTGGGGGAATTTCTTATTGGCACATGGGGGCATTGGGGGCATTTCTTATTGGCACATCGGGGCACTGGGGGCATTTCTTATTGGCACATGGGTTCACTGGGGGCATTTCTCTTACTGGCACATGGGGAAACTGGGGGAATTTTTTTACTGGCACATGGGGGCACTGGGGCATTTTTTTACTTGCACATGGGGGCACTGGGGGCATTTCTTATTGGCACATGGGGTCACTGGGGGTATTTATCTTACTGGCACATGGGGGCACTGGGGGCATTTTTTACTGGCACGTGGGGGCACTGGGGGCATTTCTTGGCACATGGGGGCATTTCTTGGCACATGGGGGCACTGGGGGCATTTCTTGGCACATGGGGGCACTGGGAGCATTTCTTACTGGCACATGGGGGCACTGGGGGCATTTCTTATTGGCACATAATAGGGGTCTCTGTATAGGGGCATTTTATACTGGGACACATTATGGCGGGTACTATGGGGGCATCTATGGGGGGCACTAAGAAGGGGTATTTTATATCTGCAAATTATGGGGGACACTGAGGGCATCCACTGGGGCATTTAGGGGTATTTTATACTGGCACATTATGGGGGCACTATGGGGACATTAGCTCAACTGGGGGCATTTAAAGGGTTTTTTTTGCACTGGCACACATAAAGGGGCATTTTTGTACTGTCACATTATAAGGAGAATTATTACTACTGGGGTTCTCTGGGGAACATGATTACTAGTATGGGCACTATGGAAGCATTATTACTTCTGGGGCACAGTGGGGACATTAGTACTGTTGGGGGCACTATAACTAACAAGTGCTCTCTGGCAGAGAATTATTAGTTGGGACTTTGGGGGGCACTATTACTGTGGGGGGCACCCTGGCACAGTATCAGCATAGCGCAGTTATTTCTGGGGGACGTTATGTTTACACTATTATTGTCAGGGACACTATTTGCTGGGCGCAGTTATTTTAGGACACTGTGTGCCAATAATTATTAAAGGGCACTATCTGTGTGGTACTAGTGGCACAGTACTGGGGTGGTAGGATGATTTGTCTAGAAGACAGGAGGATGATGGAAAAGTAATAAACTAAGATTTTTTTCTTTTAAACTGCAGAGATCAGAGGAGGGCAACTAAAGTAATAACTGGAATGGGTGGACTACAGTACCCAGAAAGATGATCAAAATTAGGGTTATTCACTTTAGAAAAAAGATGACTGAGGGGAGATCTAATAACTATGTATAAATATATCAGGGGTCAGTACAGAGATCTGTCCCATGATCTATTTATCCCCAGGACTGTGACTGTGACGAGGGGACATCCTCTGCGTCTGGAGGAAAGAAGGTTTGTTCACAAAAATAGAAGAGGATTCTTTATGGTAAGAGCAGTGAGACTATGGAACGCTCTGCCTGAGGAGGTGGTGATGGTAAGTTCACTAAAAGAGTTCAAGAGGGGCCTGGATGTATTTCTGGAGGGTAATAATATTACAGGTTATAGTTACTAGATATGGGTTGTTGTTGATCCAGGGAGTTATTCTGATTGCCTGATTGGAGTCGGGAAGGAATTTTTTCCCCTAAAATGAGGAAAATTGGCTTCTACCTCACAGGGGTTTTTTGCCTTCCTCTGGATCAACTTGTAGGAAAACAGGTCGAACTGGATGGACAGATGTCTTTTTTTCGACCTTATAAACTATGTTACTAGATGAGAAATGGCTGAAAAATGGCGTCTGGTCTGAAAGGAGAAGATGAGGAAAGAGAACATCTACATCAGAGGAGATGTCACTGGATGTAAAAGGTATGTGCGCTGTATTAGGCTATATTCACACGAATGTTATGTTTTGCGGTCTGCAAATTGCGGATCCGCAAAAAAAAACGGATGATGTTCCGTATGGCATCCGTTTTTTTTGCGGATGCACTGTAACAATGCCTATCCTTGTCCCCAAAACAGACAAAAATAGGACATGTTCTATTGTTTTGCGGGGCTACGGAACGGACATACGGATACGGATAACACACGGTGTGCTGTCCGCATTTTTTGCTGACCCATTGAAGTGAATGGGTCCGCATCTGACCCGCAAAATATGTATGTTCTGTAGTGATATACGTAATGTTAGGAGAGAAAGGGTGAGAATTTTCAATTTTTGACTTGGCCAGCAGAAAAGCTAGGTGCATCAGCGCTGAGGGAAGGGGGGGCCCAAGCTGAACTCTTGCACCAGGGCCCATGAGCCTTTAGCTACGCCCCTGCAGGTACAATTTAACTTTTGAACTGAAATTTTTTTCCGAAGTCCGAAGGGAGAACATGAAGGGTTAATATTCAGCTTCCTCCTAGCTAGGAAAGGAGAAAAGAGGACAGCATCAGTCTTAATTAACATAGTAATTGCCAAATTACACGCTCAGATATCACTTTCTATAAAAGCATGCCCTGAGACAATAACCAATTGTGCAATTATACAGTAATAACAGATTTAATAAGGAAGGATAAAATGCACTGCCTTTGAAATGAACAATACATTTTGGTGAGTAAATTGAAACTTTCCCTATCATCCTAATTTAGCTCATGAAGGGAAAACAAAGTGATACCACAAAATTGGGAAGGAAAATACTAAATATTAGTAGCAATTTGTCTCATTAACAAGAGCTCTTCACCTGTGAGGGGCTGTCCCCACAGGTGAAGAAGTGTACATTTGTCTGTTGATTGACAGGCTGGATATCTAGCCTGGCACTGACAACTTGGGCCCTGTGGGACAGGCGTCGAAGCCGAAATTCTGCTTCGGAAGCAGCTTCCTAATTCAAGGGATAATGCTTTAGAAAAGTGCTAGAAGACAAGCATGCTGCTGCTTGGCCAACGTGCTTCATATCTCCTTTCAGCTCATGGAGTGAACTGGTTTTATATTGTGTGCTGTGCTGGAACTGTGCTCCTGATTATTACAGAAGGTAATCTTGTGTAATCTACAAGGAAGATTTTGAAGCTTTTTTTTTCCTTTTATAAGGACTTTGCAATTGGACAAAAAGGACTACTCATCTTCTAAACTGTTGGCTTTTGTCTAGATAGCACTGCACTGTTCCCTTGACATCTTAACTGTGAGCTTTAGGTCCAGGACCGGATGGCATACACCCCCGTATCCTAAGAGAATTAAGTAATATCATAGCCAGACCCTTATTTCTGATATTTAAGGACTCTATACTGACAGGAAGTGTTCCACAGGATTAGCGCATAGCAAATGTGGTGCCAATATTCAAAAAGGGTCCAAAAACAGAGCCCAGGAACTATAGGGCGGTAAGTTTAACATCTGTCATGGGTAAACTGTTTGAAGGTTTTCTAAGAGATGCTATCTTGGAGTACCTCAATGAAAATAAGCAAAAAACTCCATATCAGCATGGCTTCATGAGGGATTGGTCATGTCAAACTAATTTAATCAGTTTCTATGAGGAGGTAAGTTCTAGACTGGACCATGGGGAATCAATGGATGTCGTATATCTGGACTTCTCAAAAGCATTTGACATTGTACCACATAAAAGGTTAGTATATAAATTGAGAATGCTTGGCCTGGGAGAAAATGTCTGCATGTGGGTAAGTAACTGGCTCAGTGATAGAAAACAGAGGCTGGTTATTAACGGTACAAACTCAGATTGGGTCACTGTCACTAGTGGGGTACCACAAGGGTCAGTATTGGGCCCTATTCTCTTCAATATATTTATTAATGATCTCGTAGAAGGCTTTCACAGTGATATATCAATTTTTGCAGATGATACTAAACTGTGTAAAGTAATTAACATGGAAGAGGACAGTACACTGCTACAGATGGATCTGGATAGACTGGAGGCTTGGGCAGAGAAGTGGCAGATGAGGTTTAACACTGACAAATGTATGGTTATGCACATAGCAAGGAATAATGCAAGTCACCAGTACATACTAAATGGTAAAACATTAGGTAACACTAACAGGGAAAAGGACCTAGGAATTTTAGTGAACAGCAAACTAAGCTGCAGAAACCAGTGTCAGACAGCTGCTGCCAAGGCCAATAAGATAATGGGTTGCATCAAAAGAGGCATAGATTCCTGTGATGAGAACATAGTCCTGCCACTTTACAAATCACTAGTCAGACCACACATGGAGTACTGTGTACAGTTCTGAGCTCCTGTGAACAAGGCAGACATAGCAGAGCTGGAGAGGGTTCAGAGGAGGGCAACTAAAGTAATAACTGGAATGGGTGGACTATCAAAATTGGGGTTATTGACTTTAGACAAAAGACGACTGAGGGGAGATCTAATAACTATGTATAAATATATCACGGGTCAGTACAGAGATTTCTCCCATCATCTATCTATCCCCAGGACTGTGACTGTGATGAGGGGACATCCTCTGCGTCTGGAGAAAAGAAGGATTGTACATAAACATAGAAGAGGATTCTTTACGGTAAGAGCAGTGAGACTATAGAACTCTCTGCCTGAGGAGGTGGTGATGGTAAGTTCACTAAAAGAGTTCAGGAGGGGCCTGGATGTATTTCTGGAGGGTAAAAATATTACAGGTTATAGTTACTAGAGAGGAGTTGTTGATCCAGGGAGTTATTCTGATTGCCTGATTGGAGTCAGGAAGGAATTTTTTCCCCTAAAGTGGGGAAAATTGGCTTCTACCTCACAGGGTTTTTTTTGCCTTCCTCTGGATCAACTTGTAGGATAACAGGCCGAACTGGATGGACAGAGGGCTTTTTTTGGCCTTACAAACTATGTTACTATGTTATATGTTCTATGTACTATGTTGTGGATAACAGATAAAGCATTTTCCATGGGTTAAAAAGGGGTTAAAAAGGAAACTCACTAAGGTGTTTCAACACCAACGATAAATCCCAGGAAGACACCAATTTGACTGTATTGAATTCTTGATAAAGAATCTCTTGGCCAACAACTAATTTGAAAATTCATTCTGACAAGGCATTAAATGGCTGAGAAAGGCACCTTCAGTGTAATGAAATGAAAACCTTTCTGAAATCCTTCCTGCAAGAACTGAAGAGAAGATGGTAATGCAGAAGATGGGAGCTTGTTATGTGCACACCAGATAGAGTATTTCTTCCACACTCTCCAATAAACCTTGGATGTAGAAGGTGTCTTGGCACAAAGAAGGGAGTTGATATTTCCTTCAGGAAGGCCTTTGCTATTCAGATTCCTCCAGTTATCTTCCAAGCAGTCATCTGTAACTTCAGGGGACCTGCATGATAAATACCTCTCTGCTGTACAAAATCTTGACTCACCAAAAACTTGAAATCAACCTTGTAATACAAAAGGAAACCGGCCCAGCTGCAAGGCCATAAGAGAAAAATTGCTATAGCTGAAGCCTATTACATCATGATTTTCCATAGCATTCTGGAAATGCGTGTCAGAGGAGGAAACATATACACCAGAAGATGTTTGCAACTGATTGATATGCCCTCCAGAGCTTATGGGTAACCCTGTCTGAACAGGGAGCAGAACCTCTGGGTCTTGATGTTCTCGGCTGTGGTCATGATGTCAATGTCTGGAAAACTAACTTCGATTGACGATATTCCTATTGAGGCTCCACTGCCCCAGCCTGAGAAAGTTCCACCAGTCAGCCTGGGTGGTTGTTCAGTTGAACATTTTATGTAGATTGCTCTTCTACTTCTGAATGTATTAGACTTCAGATTATCATGCAGTTCAGTGCTGAATCCAAGTTAATGTATGTCAATATAATTATTTACAACCGATGTCGAAGTTCCTCTGTCAAACTCTCTTTCCACATTTTTGATGGGGGTTATGTATAATGGGATCAGCATGTATGGACATCAGCAGGAAATCACATACTTCTACAAAGACCAAAATGAAACACCTTAGTAACGGAAATGGAAATAATAACATTGACCCACATATACAAATGTGAAAGCACCTAGATTTTGGCATACACTGCGCCAAAAAAGTGGAGCAATTTGGCACATATAGGTTTAGAAAGATTTTCTGCACTTAGCCTGAATAGAGGGCGCAGCTTACCAGAAAGGGTGTGTGACTTTGTGCGTAAGGGGCATGGGCTAAGATACAGTGTTGTGCGCCACAATTGTGCCAGAATTCTGGAGTAATATTCTGTCACAAAGTAAGATAAACAATAGTATGAAATGCCTAACCCTGCACCAAATTTGTTATTCAGCGTTATTTGGTGCATGTAACATAATAACATAGTAATATAGTTTATAAGGCCAAAAAAAGACATCTGTCCATCCAGTTCAGCCTGTTATCCTACAAGTTGATCCAGAGGAAGGCAAAAAAACACCCTGTGAGGTAGAAGCCAATTTTCCCCACTTTAGGGGAAAAAATTCCTTCCCGACTCCAATCAGGCAATCAGAATTACTCCCTGGATCAACGACCCCTCTCTAGTAACTATAACCTGTAATATTATTACACTCCAGAAATACATCCAGGCCCTTCTTGAACTCTTTTAGTGAACTTACCATCACCACCTCCTCAGGCAGAGAGTTCCATAGTCTCACTGCTCTTACCGTAAAGAATCCTCTTCTATGTTTGTGTACAAACCTTCTTTCCTCCAGATGCAGAGGATGGCCCCTCGTCACAGTCACAGTCCTGGGGATAAATAGATGATGGGAGAGATCTCTGTACTGACCCCTGATATATTTATACATAGTTATTAGATCTCCCCTTAGTTGTCTTCTTTCTAAAGTGAATAACCCTAATTTTGATAACCTGTCTAGACAGCCTGTGCACAGCGGCATTTTTCTGGCCAATTGTCTGCATATTTGCCGGGTTGTGACCGGATCTCCGCCGGTACCCATTATAGCTAATGGGGCTGGCGGGCATTCAGGCAGTATCTGGCAATGCTGGATCAAATGCTGGTGTGAAACTAGCCTAAATTGACATAATCTATAGGATTAGTAAATCTGCCCCATTTTGCTTATATGCACAGTTTTTCAGTCTGACCAACTATATATGTGCACAATATTTTCCAGCCAATAAATCTTTGAAAATGTATCTGATGTGTAAAGCCTTTTCACCAAAAATAAGGTGACCATGCAAAAACCTGGCCCTGCCAATCATGAAGGAGAGGGAGGGGATTCACCAGAAGGTAGAGGAGTAAGGGTGCACAGAGCGACTTTGCCGCAACCTTGTACACTTAAAGGGGTTCTCTGAGTTATATATATTGATGACCTATCCTCAGGATAGGTCATCAATATCAGATCCCCACTGACCCCCACTGATCAGCTGTTTGAAGAGGAGGCGGGCGCCGTATCAGCGCTGCCTCCTCTTCACTGTTTACATGCTGGCCGACAGGGGGGTAGTGGTAAGTAGATGTAATTACACCTAACTGCTCCATTCATTTAAATGGGAAGAATCGCTCCCATACAAGTCTATGGAAGCGATTCTTCCAATAAAATGAATGGGGCGGTGAGGTGTAATTACACCTACACACCACTACCCCGTTACGGCCAGCATGTAAACAGTGAAGAGGAGGCAGCGCTGATACGGAGCGCGCCTCCTCTTCAAATAGCTGATCGGCGGGGTGCCAGGTGTCGGACCCCCGCCGATCTGATATTGATGACCTATCCTGAGGATAGGTCATCAATATATATAACTCGGAAAACCCCTTTAACTGCTAATTTGCATGTGTTTAAAAATTTCTCCAGAATGAGGCAATGATCTGCATAAAAAAGGTATGCTCTTAATCGAAGGGTCAGCCCTACCAGGTATTATGTCTGGTTTAAGACACCCCTGTAAATGAAAGTTTGTAATACTCTTAGGGTCAAGTGATGCTCTTCTTCCGAAAATTCTGTTTCCGCTGACGTCACGTCCTTGACCAGGTTTCCAACCTGGACTATGGCCAGGATGTTGCTTCCACCATGGAAGGGGGTAGAACTAATCATCTCTCTGGCACAAACTCCTGAATCCAACTCCTCTGTGCATGCTCCAGACAGAGGAATAGTTCTGGCCCTATCCACAGCAAAACTGACATGTCATCCATAATCCAGGCTGGAAACCTGATAACGGACATAATATTGGCATAAGCAGGATTTTCATGTGATCTAAAGCAGCGAGCCATGCAACTTCAGGACACTTAGCATATTACAAAAGTTCTTCTACAGGCATGTTATCTGCAATTACAGGGTTATTCTCATCTCAATATTTATGGCATATCGCTATGCCACAAATGTCACACAGTAGAGCTCCTACCTCAGGGACCCATTCCTATCTCCCGAATGGGAGATAGCTAGGGAGCCTCGTCCTAATCACCGACTGCCACTGGCTGAACCCCACCTCCTTCCCCTCCCTGACACCAGATGTTTTCATCCAGGAGCGGTGCAGGGAGCGTGGAGCAAATAAGTTCTGTAACACAAGCAGATGGGCATGCAAGAGTTCTTTCAGATGACAATGGCCTTCCTACCTCCTGGCTTTTTTTTTCCCTGTGTGTGGACCTGTGCCTCTTGACCCGCCTTGGTGAGTTGTCACTGATTTGATGCTAGTTCAATAGGTAAGAAGAAAAAAACGAGCCCATGCGGGGGTACGGATAGTCAAACCTCCCCTCAGTCCACCGCAATGAAGAAAATCTATGTAATCATTGACAACTAGAAAAAAGTAATAATGGATATAAAGACACAGTATCCAGTGGGCCATACCTCCCCAAAATAAATTGGGGCTATACTCCACTCTCTGGACACTTGAATGGCTGGATGAGGAATTCTACTGGATAAATGAACAGCTCAAATGAAGCAACCAAAGTTGAGCTGTTCATTGAGACCATGCGTATCCAGAAACCTATATGTGGAGGTGACTGGGATAGACGCATTTTACAGCGGGAATGCTGGTGGATATTCAAATTAAACTCCTCCAGCCCTCATGGTCTCAATGAACAGCTCAACTTTGGTTGCTTCATTTGAGCTGTTCATTTATCCACTAGAATTCCTCATCCAGCCATTCAAGTGTCCAGAGAGTGGAGTATAGCCCCAATTTATTTTGGGGAGGTATGGCCCACTGGATACTGTGTCTTTATATCCATTATCACTTTTTTCTAGTTGTCAATTCAATACATTTGCCTGGTGAAGAGGTCTCTTAACTTGGGACCATCCAGGGGCATAGCTATAGGGGGCGCAGAGGTAGCAGTCGCTACCGGCCCAGGAGCCTGAGGGGGCCCCAATGACCCTAGTGCTGCAAAAAAAAAAGACACCAGTATTATAGAAAGTGCATGCTGATCAAGTTAGATCTATGGCTGAAGGGAAGGGGTTAGGTCAAGAATTTGGCATGGGGGGGGGGCGCCGTTTCAATTTTTGCCTCAGGCAGCATGAAGGCTATATGCTTCCCTGCCCCTGACCACAAAGTACTGAGGGAAGGGGGGCCAAAGCTGAACTTTTGTACCAGGGCCCATAAGCCGTTAGCTACGCCCCTGGGACCATCCATATATAAAACGTTCACTATATGTGAGGTGCATATTGCGTACACCATATATGCATCTATACATACAATATATGCAGGGCACCATATCTTGTACATTGTGTAATTTTATTTGTTGCTACTGTAATTTAGATGTGTTCCACAGGTATTTCATTTATCCAATACCTCTTTGTATCCATGTCCGTTGGTTAATTGGTTTAGCCATTAAATACCCCATGATTGCCCGGGGTGCTGACCCGGCATCAGTGGCCAGCCTCATTACTTTTGGCATCTACTGAGGCGAGAGGGATGTATACAACGCGGCCTTAACGTGAACCGCTTCCACTCTCGTGGTACTGAAAGGCTGGGAGATGCCTATTGAAACGAAGCATCTCCCAGCCATGCCCCCTCCCGGCTTCTCTACTCTGTATGCGCGTGCACTGACGCGTCCGGTCATGTGACGTGTCATGTGACGCGCCAGCAGAGCGGGAGACCCAGGACGGAAGTCATCTATTTAAACCAGCGCTATATATCATTTAGCAGGTAACGCTAACCATGGGGGCAACTTGACACACTTTGAGTGACTGCCTGTATTTGGTGGACTAATTGAGCCATATGCCTATAGCCACCCACTACCTCATATAGGATAAGGAGGAGCTCTATACTCACCATATCTCCTCCACTCTATAATGTAACACACTGGGCTATATCCATCTCCTCTTTGAACTTGAGCTCAGTTTTGGATGACTTGTTGTACCCAGTGGCTATTATCATTACTGTTGGGCACTTTTTTTGGTGCAACCTACGTATAGCCCTGTGCCCCCTGATGAGTCTTGGGCTGAAAATTTGATGAAACACGTTGGGACACTTCTAACATCTACCTTATTTTTTTGCACCTTGCTGCTAGCTTACCTAAGAAATATATACACTTTTTTTGGACGGACTGACGCACCTAACGAGCAGGGTCGTCTAGGGCCTTGAGTACAGGAGGAGGTTCCAGACAGGACCGCTCTTTTCAGGGCGATGGCTCCGTATTTAGGAGGTCATCAGGAAATACTAGCCTGATTAGGGTTTTCTAAGGTGAACATAGGTCCTGGCCAACACCTGCTTGACTTTGATTCATGAACGAACAGCTGGATCCACAGTGAACCAAAAACGAGGCACCATTAACCATCTTCTGTGATCCAGATCCTGTTAATTTCAAACACGACACCCTGGGACCCGTAAGACCATCCATATTTTACCTAACCAGGATTTGAGTGCCTTTTTTATTATTATCTTTTGTCTTGAGTAATCGGTGTTTTGGTGTTGTTTTTGTAGATAGTCTACATTTTTTATCTTACATAGTATTGATTAAAAGTTACGTTTTATATTTGCTACTGCTCCTTTTGATTACATAGTGCAATAGGTAGCAGCCTGATTAATCTCTTGCAGTGAAATCCAGATACCTATACAGGGGTGAAAACCAGGGGATCACTTAGATAACACCCTTAGGAGTAGCCAAATCTATTCCACAAAACAGTGGGTTCACACCCATTGTGTAACAGTTCGCTCAGGCCATGGAATCTGCTGTTGACCATAAGTTGGGGAATACAGGATTTATTCAAGCTGACTATTCAGCAGAGTCATCAGAAATAACTATTACAATTCATGAATACCATCTCCGCACATTTAGACTCTGTGAGTGTCTCTGTTCAAGCTACAGCTGCTCAAGCCACTCTTCCTGCACTGCAGTCAACGCTGTCTCTCTTTCCATTGCCACCGGATTGCATATCCTAAGGAGATCTCAAAACTTGCTGTGGCTTCCTGAACCGCAGTGCACTACTCATTTTGAACTGCAGTTCACCACAGAGGATGCCAAAGTGGCCTTCATAATGTGTCTCCTGTCTGAAGATGCTTTGGCTTGGGCAATATTCCTCTGGAAACCGGGAGATTCTGCATGATCTTTGAGGAGCCAGGTCAGACAACTTTATTGTTGGTCAGTATGCCATCTAGTATTCTAGTTTTAAACCCTGTCATTGGTTTTGTCCTGGAAAAACAAGGCTCTGGTACCAGCTTTCTAGGAGGGTCTGGCACATAGAATCAAAGACAACAGCAGGCTTACCAGTTATTCTTGACAAGTCCATCACTCCAGTCACTTGCACAGATCTAAGCTTTAGAAAGCGCTTCAGAGATTCTACTGTGGAGATGACAACTCCACGACTAGCACCTTCCTTTCAGAGGCGCTTACTCCTCTTCTCAAGAGCAGCCAAGGCAACTAGAGTCAAGCTATCTGAGGGGGAGTGGCAGTGCAGACACAGTAACAATTTATGCCTATCCTGCAGTGGTAGGGCCCATTACGTGATTTACCTTTCAAGTCAACAAAGTTCAGCACCTAGGGTTCAAAGAAAGACAACTTTAGGGAAAAAATGACCTCTCTCCAAAGCTAACTGTTCCTGTGGTTCTGTCTTCCAGTAACATTCACTTCTCTAGAGGCTTCCGCCCAGCAGGGTGTCCGGTGACGTCACCGGCTCTAATGGGCCAGCTTTAGCGCTGCCCTAGCCGTTTCACTGGCTAAGGCAGCGCTAAAGCCCGCCCATCAGTGCCGGTGACGTCACCGGGCTCACTGCTGGGCGGAAGCGTCTGCCTGGCAGAGCCTTTGCCTTGCGCTAATTAGCGCAGGGCAAAAGAAAGCATCGGAGCATAAGATGCTCCGATGCTAACATCAGGCAGGCTGCCTGGGTGAAATTAAGGGTATGTCCGGGTTCAGCTCTGAACCCGGACAACCCCTTTAAACTTTTGCCTGGCACCGCTTCCTTTCACAGTTGTGTTCAGTATATCTTCCATTCCTTCTAGAAACTGTCACCATGTCTTCCTACATAAAGAAGAACCTGGAGAGATGATTCATCCATAAATCTTCCTCCCCTGCTGGAGCTGGTTTCTTCTTTGTTAAGAAAAAGGATGTCTCTCTTCGACCCTGCATAGACTACCATGGCCTGAATAAGATCACTATTGTGAACTAATACATTTGCCATTGATATTTGAACGCTTTGAAAGGATCCACAGGGCAAAGATCTTCTCCAAACTGGATCTTCAGGGTTCATATAACCTAATCCGCATTTCTGAGTGTATTTTTGAAAAATCATCTATTCAGTTCTTGGGATATAGGATCTTGGAATACGGTCTTCAGATGGATCTTAAAAAAACTGTCTGCAGTCCCACACTAGCCTTGTCCACAAAGCCTGGGGTCCACCCAGAACTTTTTAGGTTTGGCCAACTACTATCAGCAGTTCATTCCACATTTCTCCACCCTCACAGCCTCTGTTATCACCAGATAAGGGTGACTTCATCTGAAATCGAAGCTAGACTCTTAAAGGGGTTGTCTCACCTCAGCAAGTGACATCATGTACAGAAAGTTAATACAAGTCATTTACTAAAGTATTGTGATTGTCCATATTGCCTCCTTTGATGGATTGATTCATTTTTCCATAACATTATACACTCCTCATTTCCATGGTTACGACCACCCTGGAGTCCATTAGGGGTGGTCTTGCTTGCACACTATAGGAAAAAGCTCCAACCTCTGGTGGCCAGGACCGTGGGAGCTCACATAGGCTGCTGCTTTTTTCTATAGTGTACAAGCACCACCACTGATGAACTGCAGGGTGGTCATAACCATGGAAATGCGCAGTGTATAATGGGATGGAAAAATGAATCCAGCCAGAAAATGAAGTAATATGACCGCTAATTTGGGGCCCATCCAGGAGTACTAAAAGATTTTGTTGTGGCCCCCTCAACAGTATTATACAATGACAGTATATACAGTGAGACTGTAGAAAGTGGGCTTAGCGGCTGAGGGCCTGGTCTGAGAGAGCGATATAGACTAGCCACAGGAGTGGGGGTTGCACTCTTGGGATGACAAGAAATTTCTTCGTCGGGTCGGGGGTTCATTGATGAATTTGTCGTGGGGCCCAGTCATTTCTAGTTATGCCACTGAATATACATGACCTATGGCACTAATTTTCTGCGCAGAAAATCCGCACGCAATCCTAATTGTGTGCATTTCACCTCATATGCCACCTTTAATTCCTTCGATATGTCTGACAGGATTGTGATTTTCAGCCACATTCTATAATGTAACTTTAAAGTTTAAGGTGCAAAAAAATGTAAAATTCCCATGTAAACTTCAGAAGTCTACTGCAGAAGTCTAAATAAAATATCGCAGAATAGCCATATTTTGAGGTAACCGGGCCACTGAGGTGAATAAATCTCATTCACTCCATTATCGCTGACTACGAGGAGTAATATCCAAGAATCAGCCATGCCTCCGGGAGGCCGTCCTCGCCTCGCCCGTTATCGAGCAGTGGGCGTGGTATAAGCTCGCCCCGCCCTCCCTATGTTCAGCTTCTCAGCTGTTTATGTAACGTGCCCAGACAGGTGACAGACTACCGTGTCCCGGAAGCCGCACCAATGGTCGGATTTATAAAGATCCTCCTTGGCCACGCCCCCACCAATGAGCGAGAGGCGGGCTGGAATGTGCAGCCAATGGGTAGGGGGAGGGCGGGGTCTCGTCACGTTGCACAGTGAATGTGTGTTGTGTGTGTGTGAGAAGATGGGGAGTCAGAAGGGGACCGGAGTGTGACAAGGGCGCAGGGTTGAGCGCTGCCTGCTTCTTACCTGTCTGACCGCTCTGCCTGCTGGGGTGCCAGCTTTGGAGGTGTTACTGCCTGGTTTGGACGCCTCGGATACAGCATGAGGAGCCCTGGTAGCTGCCACCTGGGTAAGTGCCGAGAATGTGTGCCCAGCATTGCTGTATTTCTGCATTTAAAATACTGTGTATGTGTTCCCTGCTTTGTATACCTTCGCATTGCCCATGTGCATGTCCTAAGTGCCCATTTACAGGCAGCAGCATGGCACCCTATGTATACACTCCGCCTGTGGAAAGTTGTAACCCCTTCCTTCAATCATATGACCATTATGTTTCCTTTTTGTCACTAGAATGGTGTATATATGTGCTAAAAAATCATTACAGCTAAATATCACCGTAAGAAACCGCCATCTGACCACTACGGTGGTTCGAGCAATGACTAGAAAGCAAGAAGTGCGCTAACTGTCATCTGATTGTAATTTGTTTTAATTCACGTTGGTTAGAGGGATGCCAGGGCACCCGGGGTGCGACTGACATGGTGACATTGAAATGGGTGAATTTACAAGTTACATAAAAGGACTGAAGGCGGTCCTGCCCTTTACTGGGCGCAGGGACCCTATTTTATTAGGTCCCCAGCTTGCCCATTTTTTGCCAGTTTACCTCATTATCGTGTTGGGCAAATGTGCCAGGATAGGTTGGGAGTTGTAGTTCCAGAATTTGGATCCCCCCCGGGGTGCACCTGGCGCTGGTATGGACACGTTATTGGGTGCCCAGAGCCTGCTGTGCTTGTGGAGCTGTTTGCAGGGTGACCGGCTGCAGAAGGGGCGTCTCCATTCAGGGGATTTTGCGTGACCGTCAGCGGATTATTTTTTCCCATTGTTGGTTGATCAATTAGGACGTCAGAGCGGTGGCAGGATCATGTGGATTCCGTGGAGGGGACACATGACAACCTGCCTCCCCGCCTGCTGCTTACCTATGTCCTTACCAACCTGCCACCTGCTGGGGAACTACAACTCTCAGTGTGCCCTGACAGATCATTGCGTTAGGACTTACCGAATGCATCGGTTGCTAACATTTACTTGCAGCCCCAGAACCAATCAAAGAAAAGTTGTATATTTGATGTGAAACTATGCTGGGAGTTGTAGTTCTGGAATAGCTGTAGAGCTGGGATCAGCAACCTCCGTCCCCCGACTGGTGAAATTCCGACTCCTAACGTGCACCTCTGGCTTGGCTATTCTCAGAATTTGCATAGAAGTGAATGGAGCACGCTGGGAGTTGTAGTTTCACAAAGTGCTGGAGGTTGCTGATGTCTACTGTAGGAGGCTATTCAGTGGGCAGGGGGTATCTGTGCATGTTGAGAGTTGTAGCTCTAGGAGAACTGTTGCCAGTTACGGTCAAATGGCATTGCTGTGCTTGAGGTTGGCAGAGAATGCTGGGGGTTGTTGTTGTTTCCTACAGTTTGCTTTATCCTATTGCTGGGGAGGGGGATTATTCAGGTATTTGTGGCTTGGCCGGGGTCTTCTGCTCGACCCCCTGTATAAGAGATACAGGGACAGTATGTAAGAATTTGTGCCTTCTCCTGATTGTTTGGGATCCGTTGGCTCTGGGAGCAGTGAGCCGTGTAACGGGACTGTGCCAGACACATGCAGCAGATTGGCACTCAGGGCAGAGCCAATGAGAGGCGCCCGGCTCAGCCTAATCTCTCTATTGGTCCTTCAGTGATGGGAAGCGCTTCGGCTCTGGGATTCACGTGAAGCAGACATGCTTTTCTGAGACGCTGGGCTGAGCACATGCCAGGACCTCCGGCAGCAGAGGCTTCAGGCTCTCCTCACATATGTGTACAGATCTATTCAGAGTCCTACAATCCGCTAATCCAGAAAGGCTGATATTTCTAAAAGCCAAAAGTAGATCATCCTATGACAGCCGCAATACCCAGACCCCTCAGATCGCACTTGTAGTCCCTTTGCCGTGCATTTCGAGGCTCTTCCCCCGAATATTGTATCAGTAACAATTCTATAATCTTGTAAAATCCCTTTAATACGGCATCAGTGGGACCTGGATTATCGGACATTCTGGATTAAGGATTTTCTAACCGTGCAGTTTTGTTATACCTTTAGGGCTTATTCAGACGGCCATATGCTGTCCGCAAAAAAAAAAAAACGGATTGCATTCCGTATTTTTGCTGACCCATAGACTTCAGTGGGGCCATGTCCTGATTTTCACTGACAAGTATAGGACATGTTTTATTTATTTTGCGGAGCTGTAGAAGGTCCCATAGAGGTGGATAGGTCCGCATCTAATCCACAAAAAAAACGGATCTGCATTTTTGCGGACAGCATATGGCCGTCTGAATGAGCGCCTAGACCCTGGCATTGCTGTGTGTCATTGTTGCTGCTTGATTGTCATTTCAGCAATATTCCCGTTATATATTGAATGTATATGATATGTGAAATGTTGGTCCACGGACCACACTTCTCACCGATCCACCACAGGGCAGCTGATAATGTATGGTTGTTGGGGGTCCAGACATTGGGACCTCCAGTCCTCTGTGTGAATGGAGCAGTAGTGCAGATGCGGGACCACAGCTCAGCTTACCGTCTATGGGACTGGTGGAGGCGCTCACCACTCCAGTCAGACAGCGGACTCCGGGACATACGTTCTTGTGTCAATCATACATGTATTACCTGTGGAGCGCTAATAAAAGGTTCTGATGACAATTTGTATAAAATTTGAATCCAGGGACGTCCTAGACTGGGGGCCTTGGACCGGGGGTCGTTACACCAAAACCCCTCATTCCTATTCCTTATCCGATGTATTGGATTGATCTGCCCTTTGCTCCTTACTGGGAAACCCTTTTTTAAGCATTTTCTGCCTATGCAGAAAGGGAGGGGGTGTGGATGCCTTCTCAGGGCCCCATAGTAGCACAGATTGCCATCATAATAAGTGCATTTTTACTTGGGTCGATCATTTCTGACGTGTGGCTGCAAATTCCACTCTATAAGGGCTCATGCACACGACCGTATGTGTTTTGCAGCGCGCAAAAAATATGGATGACGTCGATGTGCTTTTCATATTTTGCAGACCGGAACAGCTGGCTCCTAACAGAACAATCCTATCCTTGTCCGTAATGCGGAGAATAATAGGACATGTTCTATTTTTTTTTTTTTTTTGAGGAACTGAAATACGGAAACGGAATGCACACGGAGTAACTTCCGTTTTTTTTTTGGCGGACCCATTGAAATAAATGGTTCCACATATGGTCTGCAAAAAAACCCCCAAAAGAGAGAACGGACACGGAAAGAAAACATGTTCGTGTGCATGAGCCCTAATACAGATCAAAAAAAAAAAAGAGAGGAAAAACTTAAAGGGGCACTCCAGTTGTTAGAAATTATCCCCTGTCCACAGGTTAGGGGATAACTATTAGATCAGTGGGGGTCCCACCAATGACGAGAATGGGGGCACTGTATCCCCTGCACCCCCCTCTGAAATGAATGGCGCGGCCGCTCATTTCTACGGGAATCCTGGAGATAGGTGAGCGCTGTATCCGCTATCTGTGGACTTCCCATAGAAATGAATGGAGCAGTCCTGCACATGTGCGACCAGCCAGAGGAGCTGCGGGGGATACGGGGTCCCCGTTCTGGTGATCAGTGGCGGACCCCCCACCAATGTAATAGTTATCCCCTACTCACAACCAGAATACCCCTTTAAATCCCCCTTCAGATGTTGATGAATGAAAGGTTCAAGTTGAAAATCTTTACTGATATAAATTGTGTAACTCGGCCGTATGGGTTTTGCAGATTTGCAAAATACAGATGACGTCCATATTGTGTTTTTTTTTCTTCATTAGGTCTGTGGACCACATTTCTGGCCAATAATAGGACATGTTCTGTCTTTTTGCACAATGGACATCTGCATCTGTATGTCCGTTCTGCAAAAGATAGAACATGTCCTATTCTTGGCCGCAAAATGCAGCCCTCACGCCCGTTGGGTCTGCAAAAAAAAAAAAAACTAATTCAGCACAGACGTCATCTGTATTTTGGTGATCCGCATTCTGCTGACTGCAAAATACATACGTTTGTGTGCATGAGGCTGTAACCTATGAACAGTCAATGGAGACCAAAGTTATCAACCAAGTGAGGGCTGGAATCCAAATCGCCCTGAAAATAAAAGTCAAAAATTTAAATTACAATTTCTAATTTGCGTGAATTTTATCATAGCAACTTATAGTGTGTGATTCAGTGGTGTGTATGGGCATGCTCCTGATGAGATGGAGGACGGTACCTTGGGGGGGGGGATCTCCTCCCACACGTGGATCAGGATATCTGTGAGCTTCTGGACAGTCTGTGGCTCTTGTAGCATTGGATGTCTGATTCAGGTCTAAGGGGGGGGGCAGTCAGAAGCATTCATGGCTTCATCATCCAGGATCTGCCTCCACGACCACATGAGACCAGGCATTGTTCTGTACAGTTGGGTATCTCATGGAGGTTTGTGTGACCCTCCAAGGATATGCCTCACAAGACCATCACTGACCCACCATCAAACCAGTCATGTTGAGTGATTGTTGCGGGCAGCATAACGTTCACCACGACATCTTCAGACTCTTTCACGTCTGTCACATTTGCTTAGTGTGAACTCTCTCATCTGTGAAGACAACGGGGAGTCAATGGCTCACCTGCCAGTTCTGGTGTTCTCAGGCGAATACCAATCGGGCTGCACCATCCTGGGTTGTATGAGCAGGTCCCACTACAGGACAGCGGACCCTCATACCACCCTCGTGGAGTCTGTTTCTGATAACCAGTAGCCGGATGTAGGGCTCTGGAAGTACTCCTCTTGTTCCTCCTCGCACAGAGGAGCAGGTACCACTTATGGTCGTAGATGGGCACTACCCACCACCATGTCCGCCTCTCCTGGTGTTTTGAGAATGTGCTGTAAGACTTCACAAACCTTCTTGCTATGGCATGTATGGATGGGCCACCCTGGGGGTGCAGGATTCCCTATGAAAACAAACTTGACTTGTGTTACCCGTAGTGACAAGGACACTAGCAAAGCTAAGGAAGGACATGGCCACCATCCGCAGGACCATTCACTTATTTGGTTGCTGTTGCCTATCCTGTGCACCTGTCGTCACCTTCATTTGCACCAAATTGCGTGAAATTGATTCCGAATTTCTTTTGATTAGGAACCAGGGAGATTGATATCTCTGAAGCTTAAGGGTAAATGCACACGATCAGGATTACGTGCGGATTTTACGTGCGGATTTGCGTGCGGAAAATCCGGTCCGTAGGTCATGTACATTATATTCTATGACAATTTGAAATTCTCAATGCACACGATGCGGATTTTTTTAGTGCGGATTTTGACCTGCGGTGCGGATTTTACAATCTGCAGCATGTCAATTTATTTTATTTTTCCTGTCCGGATTTCATGAGGATTTTCTCCATTCAATTGAAAAAAAAATCCGCATGCAAATCCGCATGCAAATCCGCACGCAAATCCGCACGCAAATCCGCACCAATTGGTGCGGATTTACCGCACGAATTTCACTGAGAACACCTGCGGATTTCAGTGCGGATTGTCCGCAGATAAATCCTGATCGTGTGCATTTACCCTAATGGGGTTTTGTCACTTTGGGAAATGGCATTTATCATGTAGAGAAAGTGAATACAAGGCACTTACTAATGTATTGTTATTATCCAAATTACTTCCTTTGCTGGCTGGGTTCATTTTTCTATCACATTAAACATTGATCGTTTCCATGGTTACGACCACCCTGCAATCCATCAGCAGAGGAGCCGTGCTTACACAATATAGGAAAAAGCACCGGCCTATATGGTGGCCGGGACCGTGGGAGTGCACATAGGCTGGTGATTTTTCCTATAGTGTGCAAGCACAACCATCACTAGCAGGGTGGTCGTAACCATGGAAACCAGCAGTGTATAATGAGCTGGCAGAGGAAACAATATGGACAATCACAATCCATTAGTAAGTGCCTTCAACTAACTTCTTGCTGAAGTGAGACAACCCCTTTACGTGATTTGGGGTTACTCTGTGATGCTTAAGCGTTCCTGAATTTTTTTAGCAGTACATATGAATGCCACATGCCCAGGTTGCTGTTAGCCGTACCCTGTGCAGTCCTAGGAGTAGGTGTCTCTTGGATAAGTACAGTGTGAACCGTGTACCTGCAGGGTGTGAGAAGAGCGTGTTCCTAAATCCCAAGCCTTTTCCTCCTGCGCTGGGTGTCCGCTCCCTGGATCCACCTCTTTCTTGGAGTACTTTGTGCTCTGGGCGGAAGGATGTTCAGTTCTTCTCTCACCCTGGCTCGGATCACTTGTTGCGCTGTCCTGATGGTAAGCTCTTCGGACGAATTTCACGACTTCTGCTTTCTATGAATTCCGGTGAGTTGTCGCAACAACCTGACCTGTGAAGGTTCTCGGAGTGAGTCAGCTCCTGGCATTTGATGTAGGAGTAGAGAAAGCCGCATTCTCTGTTATTAACACTTAGATCTCCGGGCTGATAATAGCACCAGCATATTCCGTAACGCTTTACTAGGAGCACACTGACATTGAGATGCACCTGTTCTCTGAGGTGACCGTGCTGATTTAAGGCACTCTATAAGATGGAAGGAAATCTGAGAACCTGGAGAAAGTCCACGAGGACAACATTCCCTGCGTCCCTTTCCAAGTTTCCCAAACACGGAGGCACCCTGACCACCCCGCTATGCAGCCAACCGCATTCATTTCAATGCCCCAGCCACCCACTGTGCACCAGTGAAGGGGGGTGGCCTTTTCTTTCTCCAGATGTGTTCTGGTCCCAGAGGATGGACCCCCGTGATCATAAAGTGATGGCATATCCTACAGATCACTTTATTAGGTGGCTTTACCCCTTTAAATGTTATAGACTGAAAATGTATAGTAATTTATCATGTATTTCAAGACCTCTGCTACTGTCATTGAATGGGAACCTTTAGGATTCTTCCACACAACCGTATCTCTATATTTCTTTTCAGTGTACTTTCCGCAGAGCTTGTCCTTATTTGTGGATTAGATTACCCCATTCTATCCATAGGGGAAAAATACGGGATGCACACGGAAGCTATCCGTCATTTGCAAATTCGTTTTTGTGGGCAGAAATACGGACGTGGTCGTGTGCATGAGGCCTTATTGTAGGAGCTCTGACATCTGTACTGTAATGAGCCATGTACTTGTGTGACTGTCAATATGGCCAGGAGGTTCTATTCAATTACTGAAAGCAGAGATCTTGAAAACTGAGCAGGATTCATATCGAAAATTGATTAACTTATTACACTTTATTGTATAACCAGAAGCGATCCTCCTTACATATTCTTGTGTATACTTTCACTTCCTGGCTGTCTTGGCATGCTGAGAGTTGTAGTTCATTTATGTTCTGCATGAAATCAGCAGCTTGTCAGCATGGAAGCCCCATCTTGTGGATCGCGGACCCATTAAAGTCAATGAGCCCGCACTGCTATGCGGGGTGCACAGGGCCGGTGTCTGTGTTTTCTGGATCTGCGGTTTGTGGTCTCAGAATGCACAGTGTGAATACACCTTCTGCAGTGGCTACAAATCTTGCTGGACTTGTCTTCTTTATCAAATATGGTGTTTTATGTGTTTTTAACAGAAAATCTACTAGACAGTGTGTGTAACATGGACAGCACCACCTAGTGGCTAAATTCCAATGAAACGTGAGATGAAGTTTATAATGACCTGTTACTCAAGAAGTCAGACTAGCTCCTGGAGCAGGGATCAGCAACTCCAGCTGCTGTCAAACTACAACTCCCAGCATGTACACTTACTTGGCTGTTCTTCTCCCATAGAAGTTAAAGGAGGATTCTGGGAGTTGTAGTTTCAGAACAGCTGGAGTGTCGGAGGTTTCTGATCCCTGTCTTGGAGTGATGTGAATGTCGGGAGAGCTGCGGGGTCCAGTCATGCCCTCTGTTTCCTGACCGGCGGACCCCCATTAATGGACACTGATCATTCAGTCTGCATCCCAGTAATTTGCTGGTCCACCATGACCAGGGACAGCCCCCACACATAGTGCAGATGAGCTCTCCTGGTATTTTCGGGTGTGAAGGCGGTTTATTTACTGTGGCTCGCTGCTGCCATAAAGTGCTGACGCCCTGCCAGCTTTCTGTTCCAGCCGTGTGTTGTGCAATGCAGCACAGACTACACCTGCGGCATTGAACATTGTGTTCACATGTGTTTTCTCTGTTCTGTCCTACAAATATTCCCTCAAGATAAGATCCAGAACAGGGCACGTGGTTGGGACATATGTGGATCTGGGTGTGAAGAGGGTTAACTCTAGTATGTAGAAATTTGGGGGACTGCCCCCATGGATGCACAGATGGAAATAGGAAGTAGATCAGTGGTTTCAAACCTGTAACGCTCCAGCTCTTGTCAAACTACAACACCCAGCAAATGGCTGTGGGTTGTAGTAGTTTTTGAGGCACCACATTAGATTGGTGAAATGGTGGATCTACAATCAGATGGGATGGATTCACTATAAGCTGGACCCCCATTGATTAGATATTTCTCCTGTGGTCATGGATATGATGTATGTTCCTACAAAATTGACCCTAGCGTACGTTGGGGTGGAACGCCTACACGGCAGCCACACATCTATCTCTGCACTTTGAGTCCCTGTGAGAAAAGCGCATTACAATGTTTGTCATTGTCATGATATCCCTGGACAACCCCTTTAAGTACAGTTTTCATTTTCCCGCTAGCTCCACCATGGGGGCACGGTGCCTGCTTGAACCAGGGCACTGTCTGTGTAGTGCAGGACGGGTCGTCCAGCATGAGGGATGCACTTTGTCGCTGCTCTCCGCTATGGCTAATAGATGAGGGCCGCCCTGTTAATTCAGAATTCCCTGGACAGTCCCTTTAACATGGATTTTGGACTCGTACCCCCCACCCCCATTGAGGCTGGCCCGTCTCCTGCAACATGGAGAGACAACAAGCTATGAGAGTGCTTCTCTCTCTTCGCTCCGGCCATCGGCGGCACTCTCAAAACATTTGATTTGTCACTATGACATATAAAAAGTTTTAAAAAAAAGTTCAGTGACATTTTAATTATTATATAAAAAGTGCCCCCTAAAAACTGGCACAATAATATATATATATATAGTGTCACATGTAACCAGCGTTTGCAGGGACTTGTTGTGACTGTAACTTGTTGTGAACTTTCCACCTTTGGGAACAGGCTCACGTGTAGCCGCGCTCCCTGTGTACAGTATGTCCTGCCAGTAGGTGTGTCACCCGGTAACAGCTAGGAAGCGCTTACTGTACAGGGCGTGCAGATGAACACGTCCCTGCCTGCCGTACAGTACAGCAGATAAATATAACCCGTGACGTCGCCCCCGCCCCAAGACCCTCCAGAAGTGAAGTGTTTATTCCCACAGGATTGTTATTTACTAAGCAAGCAGAACAATTAAGTGCCCCCCTCCCGCCAACCGTACGCAACCGCAGATGTCAGGAGTGGAGCTAGCACGGCGAAGTGCTGCCTACGACCAGGGTTAAAAATTACTTCAGATTGATGGTTAAATATAGGGAGGGGGGGGCTTGTAAACCGGATGCGTTTGGCGCCTAATTGTGATCTAATTACAGTCATTACTATTCGCTTTAGAAGTTTTTTTTAGTTTTTACGCTGCACATTAACGTCACAGATAATGAGAGCGCAGCTCTTGTGGAATAGAGTTTTTGTTAGGTGTCAGCGGGAAAGTTTTTGGAGTAAGTTCCTTACTGGTATTATTTACCAGAGGTCACAAACCTAGCTAACATTAGTGGAGCTAGAATGACTGTTAATCCAGCATCCAATGGTCCAGAATGGTCTGGCACAGCAGATAATCTGCAGTCCTGACAGAAGCGTTAGCCCTGTGTGATCCCGCTGTCACATGTCACTTCACTGGGTGCTTCCAAACCTATGGGGTCATTTATCAAACTGGGGTAAAGTAGAACTGGCTGAGTTGCCCATAGCAACCAATCAGATTCCTCCTTTCATTTTCCAAAGGAGCTGTCCAAAATGAAAGAGGAATCTGGTTGCTATGGACAACTAAGCCAGTTCTTCTTTAACCCACTCAAATGCCTCCTTTCAATTTGGACAGTTCGTTTGGAAAATGAAAGGAGGAATCTGATTGGTTGCTATGGGCAACTCAGCCAGTTCAACTTTATACCAGTTTAATAAATCTACCCCCAATGGGTGCACTTACAGAGGGCAGAGCGTGGAATAGCACATGACTGCTCACAGGGTTGGTTCAGTCAGTGTATATGGAGACACATAGGTCCGCATTGGAGCTGTAGACACAAAAACGGTAGGGGATTTTTTACTTGCTTATTATTTTTTATTTTTTTATTTTCAATGTCTAAAAAGGTTGCAGACGTGTACACAAAATTTTGCAAGCTGCCTATGGATGTAAAGATATGGAACTTGAATATGGATATCCACCTAACTCCTGTGTTTAATAGACAGAGCATTTGTTGTCCTGGACGTTTACCAGGTTGCGGTATAGTAAGTGTGAGCCAGCAGCGTAGTGTGAAGGCACATCAGGCTAGCACACAGTTACCTGAGGTCACCACTACCGCGTGGGCAGATAGGTGACAGCTGGGGACCGTTCATGATTCATTTCTATTATGAAGCTGATTATAGCGGTGATCACACCCTATGGCTCTGTAATCTACATGGTGTGATTCCCTTCAGCTCTCCGTCATTAATGGCGTCCTCTACATCATTAGCATCACTTACATACTGGCTCTGGGGAGGCAGATTACACCTGACACAATGCTTGGTTGTTTTTGTTTTTTTTTGTTTTGTAATTTTTAAAATCACGTTCACTGTTATGTAAAATCAGAATACTCAATCATGGTGTCCCATTTTACACAGCTACGTTGCTGTTACAGGGGGAAACTGGGGGCTGCTCCCGACTGCTGTTAGAGGGGGGCTGCTCCCGACTGCTGTTAGAGGGGGGCTGCTCCCGACTGCTGTTAGAGGGGGGCTGCTCCCGACTGCTGTTAGAGGGGGGCTGCTCCCGACTGCTGTTAGAGGGGGGCTGCTCCCGACTGCTGTTAGAGGGGGGCTGCTCCCGACTGCTGTTAGAGGGGGGCTGCTCCCGACTGCTGTTAGAGGGGGGCTGCTCCCGACTGCTGTTAGAGGGGGGCTGCTCCCGACTGCTGTTAGAGGGGGGCTGCTCCCGACTGCTGTTAGAGGGGCGGCCCTGTAACAACAGTCTGACTGGATCTCTCTTATAACACCAGACTGTTGTTATAGGGGGCGCTCCAGACTACACTACTTCTTAATATGCAAATTAGGCCTTTGCTGCAAAGAGGGCGTCACCATTGCTCTTGTTACATCCAAACTCCACTCCTTTCTGCGACCAGCCTGTTGCTCTCTGCTTTGATTAACAGGGCCAGGCAATGGAGGGGCTGGACACAGAAATGACTGGGCTTGGGTGCAACAAGAGCAATGGTGATGCCCTCATTGCACCAAAAGGCTCATATGTATATTAAAGGGGTATTCCGGTTAACTTATTATAGTTAAATATAACTTATGTTTTAGACTAATTCATCACCAATCATTACCTAATATAATGTCAATTGTACATATTTACCGTTCAGCAGTTATAAAGTACTTTTCTTCCCCTGTTACCCACTGTGTTCCTTTTAAGTTACCATGGCACCGACCTAGCTAAATGTCAGTGTGCTGCAGCTTACTGAGAAGAGGGGGCGTGTCTGCACTGGAATGTCAGGCAGCCAATCGGTGAACAGCAACACTCATGAACAAGCAGAAACTCGCAGCAGGAAAGCTAGGGATTGTGGGGATTGTAGTTTTGTGAGGGAAGATCAGGAGCCATGATGCTCTCAGTGTGTTGCAGGCTCACACAGGAGCTAGACAAATGGATTACAAGGTAAATTGTAGCTCTGGTTATAGGTATAGGTAGGGGTTCTGGTTGGGTCACAGCTTGCAGCCTTAATGCAGTTTTTCAAAAATTAAGTTACTTTACCGGAAAACCCCTTTAAGAAAAAGTATCATAACTCTGGAACAGAGTCTCGGATCAACAAAAGAAAAATGGTGTTTTAATCAGGTGAACCACAGCTCTGTGTCTATGCAGACAGATGAATGGGGAGGTCGCTGAAACGATGTCTCATTCCAATCTCTCTTTCCTTTTAGGAAGTGTATAATACCTCCCCCTCTTCGTGAAGATACTTTGCGTTCAGAAAGTTACTGGAGAACCACAAATGCCACAAACGTGGAAATCTCCACTGAATAGTTTTGTTCTACCCGTCTTATACCGGAGAATAGAAGTGCATATACTGACCTGAGCAGTATTATTCCAGATCATCCGCTACCATGAGCACAGAAGCCCAAAGTGAGGGCTTGATCCAAACTGAGGACTGGTCTACAGCCACTAGAACGGACGGGGCTTGTTCTCCCAAAAAGACATTTAACTGTGAAACCCCTGAGGAGCAAAACTCTGAGCACCATGAGGACATGGAGATGCACTCCAACAGCAACGAGTCTAGTGGAACAGACTCTAATAGGAGATCAAACTGCACCTTCCGGAGGCCGAGCAAGTCCACAGGCAGCAGCAATAACAGGTACTACTGTACTGGACAGACAATGCACAGTGAACTGTTAAAGTTGCATGATGGTGCAAAAACTGAAAATTCGTCCCAGAGTTACATGGGTTATAGCATGGCCTCCCATACGCTAGTTACAGTATAAGTGTAAGGCAGTCTTTTTCAGATAATGTAGGGGTGTCCATATGGAACTTGGGAGCATTGATGCTTTGTAGCTAGGAAATGGTTAATATTTTTACTAGTGCACACATACCCTATTCATACGTCTGTTTTATCAATCCCTTCCAGTGATCAATTGGACAGGACCCGTTCACACAAGGAGCTGATGAGCATGGTGCAGGAGATGAAACGGCGGTTCCCGCCTGAAAAACTGGACCGCAGCAAGCCTAGTACTGTGGATGCGCTGAACTACGCCTTGAAGTGTGTGCGACAGGTCCAAGGTGAGAAGCCTCGTCACTCTCCTCTTACATGTTATGTAGTGTTCGGCTTAGCTGCCGTGGAGGACTGTCGCCTCTGCTGACGTGTTTGCATTAATAACTACTTGCATTCCCCATGTAATGACAATTCTGGAGAATCTGAACATACAACTTTGTGTTGTGTCATTCCTCTACTATTCCTACTAGAAGATTAGGAATGAATTGCCATCAGTCTGCAATAAAGGTTCAGTTGGCTGTTACCAGTTGGGGGTGTGTCCCTGCACAGTCCAACACTGGCAGCACTGATTGGATAATGTTAGACGGTGCAGGAACGCACCCCCAACTGGACCTTTATTGCAGACTGTTCAGTCAGAAACTTCTAGAAGGAATAATAGAGGAACATCACAACATACAGTTATAGGGAAAGACCCTCCAGAATTGTTATTACACGGGAATGCAAGTGGTTGGTAAAACCGACATGTCAGGAGAGGGGGACAGGTACTTGTTAAAGGGGTTGTCCACTTATCCTATATTGATGACCTATCAGATCTGCGGGGCCCGACTGCGGGCAGCACTCTGCTCAGCTGTATGAAGAGAATGCAGCAGTCGTCTGAGCGCGGAGTTCTCCTCACTGTTTACCTGCAGCAGGGGAATTACATTCACTTCAATAGTATTCACTTGAATAGGAGGAGATAGAATTACACTGCTGCAGGTAATGGACGGACGAGTGCTGCTTTCCCTTCATATCGGTGTTGGATCCCCGCTTATCTGATGTTGATGACCCGTGCTGAGGCTAGATCATCTTTATGGGATTAGTGGAAAACCCCTTTAAACTCACTTCAGGAAACCATAGCATTGAGAGCTTGACCACGCACTGAGATAAACCTGAAGATCCTTAATGTTTCTTTCAGGTGAATCGTGCTACCTAATTTTCATGTGCAGTGGTCAACTTAAAGGGGTTGTCCGGGTTCAGAGAAGAACCCGGACATACCTGCAATTTCACCCAGGCAGCCCGCCTGAAGAGGGCATCGGAGCATCCTATGCTCCGATGCCCTCCTTTGCCCTGCGCTAATTAGCGCAGGGCAAAGGAATTTCGCCGGGTTCCGGTGACGTACCGGTCCCTGCCGGGCAGAGGCTTCCGCCCGGCAGTGAGTCGGTGACGTCATCGGCGCTGATGGACAGGCTTCAGCGCTGCCCTAGCCAGTAAAACGGCTAGGGCAGCGCTAAAGCCGGCCCATTAAGGCCGGTGACGTCACCGAACTCACTGCCGGGCGGAAGTACCCGCCCGGCAGCGAGTATTTACAAAACAAGAGACCTTGCCCTGCGCGATCTAGCGCAGGGCAAGGGGGGGGGCATCGGAGCATGAGATGCTCCGATGTCCTCTTCAGGCAGGCTGCCTGGGTGAAATTGCAGGTATGTCCGGGTTCTTCTCTGAACCCGGACAACCCCTTTAATAGGTTAATCTCCTGTGACATCCAGAGCTGAATTCAGAATTCTTCTACCCTATACTAATGGACCTCCCCATAAGATAAAACCACACAAAGCTCTAGACTGCAGCGCTGCATTGTGGGCTAGTGGTGGTTTTTATTTGTCGACTTGTCTCAGTTCACACCAGCAGGACGCGGTCTGTACTTACACTGATGTAATAAGAAGCAGCCAGCAGATTTCTATTTGCAGCTTTGCATGTGACGGGCGTACAGGATGTAGCTGAAGATCACTTCCAAAAAATCCTCGATGCAAACTATGAAATGATGAAAGTGGGAAATTCTCCCAAGCTGTGTTGATGATTTCATGCTGCTTCTCATCTCTGCCTGCGGAGTTACATAAGCTGTTTTCTTTTTCCTGTCTTCAGCAAACAGCGCTTTTTTCCAGGTCCACAGTGACAGTACTACGTCAAGAGTGGACACAACTGTTCATACGATTGAAGATCTAGAGACCATAACATCAGAACATCCGCCAAAGAACACGGTGAGGCCCCCTGTATTCTAGGGTGACATCCATGTATAACCCTTTGTCTGCCGAGGACATCACATACTTCCTTGCAGGGTGGCATTACAGTAGCCAAGGACGTATTTTATCTAAGGTTGCATAGCAGCTACACCCCTGACCCCTATGGGAAAGCTGGGCGATAACCAGTATGACCCAGAGTGATGGCCTCCATGCTTTCCTAGGGTCCTGAACAGCAAACATGCCAAGTTATGCATAATACGTTCTCCAGTATTGTAGCTTGGCGAGACAGATACACATTTCTGTACACTCAGGAAATTGCTAAAAATAAATGTTTTTTTTTGTATTTTTATTTAATTTATTTATTTTAAAGGTTAGATGTTACGGTTTAAGCATAGGTTGAGATTCCATTGCAGATTCTGCCAGAAATACAGGACAAGACACTGCTGCATGCAGTGGTATTTTGCCTAGCAGAATTACGGAAACCCGCCGGTCCTTATTATAGTCAGCACGTGACAGATCCGGCGCCTCCAGGTTTTTTTTACACTACAACCGGAAAAAGGTTATGTGAACCTAGTTTAACCCCAGAAGCCCCTATGTCACGATAGTCCTTTGCTCCAAGTAGGTAGTTACACTCAGTAAAGTTATATAATGTCAGGGATGTATTACACTAAGGCCTCATGCACACGTTCCGCTTTCTATCCTTTTTTTTCAGGATCCTGAAAAAAGGATAGAAAAAACGGACCCATTCACTTGTTTGGGCGACGGACAGGCATCCATTTTTTCACGGATGCCTGTCCGTTCCGTTTTTCAGATCCTTTTTCACTGGTGCATGTCCCATTTTCATCCGTTTAAACGTGACGGATGGCTCCATTGAACTCTATAGAAGCGTCCGTGAAAACGGATGGAAACGGGTATGTATCCGTTTTCCATCCCTTTTCACGGATAGGTTGCTTGGAGACACAGAACCAGTCAGAACCAACCTAAACTACTTTGTAACAGTACAGGAGACAGTGTAGGACAGAGGCCAGACAGGAGTTGGAGAGCTAAGTGACAGGATGTCTTTCACTCGCTTGGAGGTAGAGAAATTGATAGGGCTGGTCGAGGGCAAGCCCATGATATGGGACAAGCGCCTGGAAAGCTAACGGGACAACTTGCTCCGCGACCATGTGTGGACATAAATTGCGGAGCAAATGTACCGTGAGGACTGGGCGTCTGCATCATCCAAAACTAAATCCAAATTCAGTAAGTCCTGACATCATTTAGGACATTCCCACTTTTTAAAAAAAAAAAAAACCCGGATCTGTTTAAACGGATGGAAAACGGATAAAAAACGGATTGAAAAATACGGACCGTAAAAACGGAACGGGTGCAGACGGAACGTGTGCATGAGACCTGACAGATTATCTGACAGATTTTCTGACCAATCATTGGTCAGCTGGCCATTTACACACACACATCGTTTGTTATACACGCCAACTATTGGACTGATTGGACAAAAATTGGTCAGATAATCATTTTGTGTAATACAGCCCTAACCCCTTAGATGCCGCTGTCAGTGCTGACTGTGGCTTCTAAGTGGTTAACAAGAGGAAGAGTTCCTTTGGCAGAGCTGAATAGGCATGTGTATTATGTGAGCAATCAGAGGATCTCATGTAAATCTCTTGTATCGCTCTCCCTCTTCTAGGACACATTTGTAATCGTGTTTTCACTGACCTCTGGGAAGATGGTGTACATTTCTGAGCAGGCCGCCTACATCCTGAACTGTAAAAAGAAGCTGCTGGACTCGTCACGGTTTGTGGAGCTTCTGGCCCCTCAGGACGTCAGCGTCTTCTACAAGCACACAACACAATCACATCTTCTGCCGTGGAATATCGGAGCAGAGACAGGTAGGAGCCTCAACCCAGCCAATTAAATGGATCCCATTACGCATCCCTTGACCTGCTCATTACAAGGGCTTCAGGCACATGAATACATATACAAATGATAGGAAGGCTCACTTAGGTAATATGCATTATCCCCAGTGGGAAGTCTTCTGGCTTGTTGAACACTAGACTTACCAGTAGATGCAGGCCATGCATCTGCTTCCCCCCATAGAGGCCTCCTGCAACTTCCACTAGGGGGAGCTCACTGCAAAATTTAGGCCTTGTTCACACTTCAGTGATTTGATCAGTGTTTGTAAGCCAAAACCAGACGTGAGACCTAGAAAGAGAAAACGTAGCATGGAAATATTTGCTGTTCTTCCATGGTTTTGGCTTGCCATGTGAAACTGGCCTTATACAGATTGTTACATTCATTCATATGTAGTCAGCTCCCTCTAGTGGTGGCAGCATGCCGCTAGAATTCTATCTTATATATTATATAATCTTGTTGTGTGACGCCCCTGTAACAGTTAGTGGAGCTCCTTCAATGCAGACACTGAACCAGCAGAGGATGCTGGGAGATTTCGGTTCTGGAGCAGTTTTTTTTTTTTTTTATTGTTTGTTTTTTTTTGTAATCCATGTAGATTTATATACTAACCTTGGTATGTTGTTACATTTCAGCTTCCCTTTATGAATACACTCAAGTAAAGTCCTTTTTCTGTAGGATAAGGTAAGATTGCTTCTAGAGAATCTTAATCTAGTGCAGCAGTTTCCTTAACTTTTTGTATGATGTAAGAATTGTTTTGATCCGCACATCTCGGTTTAGGTCCCCTTCTTGTTTTGTATTTGCGGATTTGAATAGTCATTTCAGTTGATGGAAGTGAGAAATGTATGGAATGTACCCTGAAGCTATACGTATTTTACAGATCCGTTTATTCGCAGACCAAAATACGGACACAGCCGTGTGCATGAGACCTCAAAAGGGGTTGTGCACATTTGTCAAAACCTCCTCTCCTAGACAGACCTGTGAAGGGAAGCATGCTTGCCCGCTTCCCGACGCTGGAGCCTGGCCCCGGCACTCACCGTCTCCACCCAGGTCCCTGGATGTAAGCTTCCAGTTTGCCACCGCTGCAGCCAATTGCTGACTGCAGCAATGACCTGCTCCACTTGCGGCATGTCAAATGGTCACATGACACAAGGGGAGCTCTGCAGCCAGCGATTGGCTGTAGCAGTGTCAAACCAGACGGAAGGAGCTGCAAGCCAGCATCAGGAAATAGATAAGTATGCTTCCCTCCAGAGGTCTGCCCAGGAGGGGGGAGGTTTAACTAAATGTGCACAACTCCTTTAAAGAGGTTTCCCAGACTGCTGATGTTGATCACCTATTTTCAGGATAGGTCATTAATATCCAGTTGGTGGGGGTCCAACGTACTCAGTCATCTGTTCCCTGCATCCTCCAGTTCTGGCACTTAGATAAGAGCAGGAAGCACAACAACATTCAGACTATAGTGACCTTGCAGAGTTCCTGCAGCTCAGCTCCCATTGAAGTCAATGGAAGCTGAGCTGCAATAACCTGTCACAGCTGCTGCACTCGGAGCTGTACCTTTCAGCTCCATTCAGAGTGCCAGTTCTGAAGGCTGCTGGTAACATCTTACATGTGGGTGCCGTGTATCAGACACCCCGCGATTAGAGAAGATCTATCCTGCAGGTAGGTCATCAATGTCCAGAGCCTGGAAATCCCATATAAGCATATTTCATATCTACTGTGATTTTATTATTCAGTGTGATATGAAATGCAGAGGCTGACTTCACACAGCTCTCCGCAGACCGGAACCTGTAAGGTGAACCAGTATTCACTGCTGGGGGATTGTTCCAAAGCAGATATTGCACTAGGGCTCATCAAACAATAAATACCGCCTTCTCTCCAAAAAGGTGGTCCCAAGCCTTAGCAATTCATGGCAGCACAGGAGATTACAGGGCAGAATGTAACAGACCATAGAAAGAACACAGCTATGTCTTAAAGGGCTCTATAGATTTTATGTAATGTTTGGCTATTCAATGTTGTTTTTTCCACTTCAGTTTTATGATTTATGCATGCTGTCAGTGAATGGAAACTGATAACCCTTCCTTGAAATGCTCAGCTGCCACAGTTGCACGGATCTGGATGCAGACAAGGACATTTGCTTTCACTCATTGAAAGCGGAGATCTCGATAATGGCGAGGAATTAGAAATAAAGTATATTAAGTGTTTGTAGGGCAGCGAGGAAACATAATTTGCCTAAAAATTGGCCTAGCTGAAAGGCTGCAAGCAGGGTTATGTCATACGCTCCTGCAGGGCCAGGTGGTAGGATGCTGTGCCTGTCTTCACACCTTGTGCCGCAGTCCCTCTGTTATTATGTCCCCCCGTATTACAGACAGCAGAGTATTTCTGTTTCCATGACAACCCGAATGCTGTATTCTGCGGTTTTATTTACCACGTGTGGGGAGCGGAGACGATGCCTTCTCTGTTCATAAGAAAGGTCACTGAGCTCTCTGATAATTAGCGGAGTAGAAATATGAAATCTTCACCTGGATAGGGTATAGCATGGATTTTCATTAACCCAATGCAGATGTTGGGGACATGTCTTGTAGGCATCCTTTAGGGGCAAGGCTGTACGACAGTGTCCAGGTCTATACTCGCAGGACTGGAAAGGGTTAATGGAGAACACATTACATGGACACGACTGTCAGTTTTTCATGGCCATTTTTCAACCATTTGTGCATCCATTTTCTGGCAGTCTGTCCGTATTTAATGGCCGTTTTGCATCCATTTTCCATGGCCATTAAAAATGAATGAATTTAATTGGCTTTTTATTATACAATCCCAACTCCTGCAGTATATAGAATGGCCCCCATAGTGGTCCTCAGCTTTAATGTAATGTAATTTTATCAGAAAAAAAACCCACTCGCCTCATCCACATACATACACAGAGGCAGTCGCTCCTTTCTTGATTCTCAAGCATAAGATCCGAAGTCGATTTGTTCAAAACCTTTGTTTTTAATGCTGTTTCCGTACAGCACTAAAATGCGTTAGCTCCGTGTAGACAAAGTTTAAATTGGCTGAAGTCGCGGGAGACTTCGGTGAATTACTATTGTATTCATATCTATGTATTTAAATACAGTTTAATCTAGAAATCCAAAGTGAGCTGTGGTACTGGCTGGTACCTCGGTACCAAAGCCCATTTCAGATTCCTAAACATGCAGATATGAATACAGTAGTCATTCTCCGAAGTGTCGCGTGACTTCGGGCGATACGAACTTTGCCTACACAGAGGCAATACACTATGATCTGAAGCTCGATTTGCACAAGCCTAATGATGATGTCATCACTCGATCATGCGTGGAGCGCCTGGTGACGTCATCATGCTTGATTGCAGGTCCTTCACATCATCAAGAGAGGAGCGACTGCCTCTGCGCATGCAAGTAGATGAGGTGATTTTTTTTTTTTTTTTTTTTCCTTAACCCCCTGAAGGCCACATTGCACTAGTGTACCTGTTTTAGATGGGTTCACTCCTGTCTAAGCAGCCGTTAAAAATGGTCCCAGTGATTTCAGTGGGGTCCGTCTGGCCGAGAAAATGGTCATAAATGGGACATGTCCTATTTTTGGAAGGCTGATATTCACTGGTCATTATTGCTCTGCCAGCTGGAAGGGTGGCCATACATGGTGAATGTGTAGGGCCCAGGTGAGATTTCCACCATCCCCCAACAGATCTTTATGCACTGTTGAATATATGGATGGTCTTGCTTTCTCCAGACACGTTGACCGATCCCTCCAAGACATAACGGTGCTCATAAACAATCGTTTTAAGCCATATTTTTATCAATTAGATAATATATACATAAAAGTGTTTATAGGCTGTCAGGAGTTCAGAGATAAAGGCTACACAATGAGCCAGCTCCCTGATGGATTCAGCATAAAACAGAAAGTGACAACTCCAGAACAAAACTGTTAAAAAAATTATATATTTTTAGCCCAAAATTGGCAAAATACAATGATAAATTCTCCACTGAGCAGACAAATTTTTTATTTTTTCTTACAAAAATTATTTGTCGGTGACCATCCAATAATACCCAACACCTGTTCAGCCCTATTGATGCAAGATTTTTCCTCATTCAGCACATTAGAATGATTTTAGCTTTTTGTCTTGACAATGCACAACCACAGACGGATTTTTTTTTTTCCCCTGTGGTCTCTTATAGATCCGGTTTCTTCGAGGCCATAACAAATCCATTCATTGCATAATGCCTTGGATGTGTGAGCGCCATCCAGTTTATTCCTGTGATGATATATTGTTCTGCGCCTCTTTCTGCCTCTCTCGTCCTGTACAGCGGAGCCCTAACAAATCCCAGGAACCTGCTAATGAGTCATCACTATAGCAGCGTCCATCGCTGCGACTGGTGGTCTTGTTCTGGATTATTTATTTATTCCTGGCTTAATCCATGCATGACATTAATTAAGTGGTGCTTACGGTGTTACATGCTGAGCCGAGCATGAAATTATTGTGTAAGGCCAGATCTTCTGTAGTGTAGACTGCCAGTGTTAATGGGTGTGAGTGCTAGATATTCCAGTTATGTAATCTTCCTTCTGGTCTGTGGTTGGCTTCAGAAGTCTCTCTTTGTAATTCATATTTAACTGTTTCTGGATCAAACCAATTTTGACAGCGAAATGTATGCTTTTTCATCCACTATTTCCAAGAGCTATAACTTTTTTACTTTTCGCACTGACCACTAGGCCTGATAATATATTGCAGCTTCCTGTTCTGAGTGGGTAAGGCTACTTTCACACTAGCGTTTTAAAATTCCGGTATTGAGTTCCGTCATAGGGGCTCAATACCGGAATAAAACGCTTCAGTTTTGTCCCCATTCATTGTCAATGGGGACAAAACTGAACTGAAGACAACGGAATGCTCCTGAAAGCATTCCGTTCCGTCTTCAGACCGGAGAACAAACCGCAGCATGCTGCGGTTTGCTCTCCGGTCCAGGCATCCGCACCAAGACGGATCCGGAATGACCCCCAATGCAAGTCAATGGGGGTGGATCCGTCTGGTGTGACCATAATGGTAACCGGATCCGCCCTCCATTGACTTTCAATGGAGTCCATTACGGATCCGGCTACACATAGACACATACAGACACAAACATAAACATACACACACATATAGACATACAAACACACATACATACTTACATGCTCCCCGGCAGGTCTTCGGAGCGTCAGGGACAGGAGGGCTCACACAGGTCACGATTCCCCACAGCGCCCTCTGCTGGGCGCCTGGTGGAATCGTCATGATTCCACCAGGCGCCCAGCAGAGGGCGCTGTGCGGAATCGTGACCTGTGTGAGCCCTCCTGTCCCTCTGACGCTCCGAAGACCTGCCGGGGAGCATGTAAGTATGTATGTGTGTTTGTATGTCTATATGTGTGTGTATGTTTATGTGTATGTATATGTATGTACTGTGTGACATGTGTGGGGCCGGAGCGCGGTTCCGGCTCCACACATGTCACTGCGGCAGGCCTGATCCGGCAGCACCCTTCACCTGCCGGATCAGGCCTGCCGCCAGTGTGAAACAGCCCTAACTTTTCAGTAGTCGTCACCTTATCACAGGCAGGATTACAATGATTACAGATACCATCACAGGATCCACTAATCACAATAGGTGATATCACAGCTCATCTACCTCCCTTCCCCCTGGCCCGAATTCTACACAGGTCACAGAGCATGCCTAGTAGTCAATGAGGTCCCCTCCTGTCCATTTTGTCTATGATCCATGGGGCTGCTCTCAAAGACACATTTTAGGCCTTGTGGCCAATAAAAAAACCTGCAGGATTGATCCACCCCCATTTGGTATAATACAGCGTGTTAAAGTGTTCCTTTAGTCCTAGTACAGTTATTGTCTGCTAATTATCTTTTGTATAGTCTGATAATGCATGCATGCCCTGCTGTAGAGTCTCCGTGTGCGTGCCCTCACATAACCACTGCTCCTAACACCTTCTAACAACTAAGTCAGAACGGCCTGCATGGTGGGCAGTTTGTGGAAGCATCTCTGTCAAATGATGCATCCTCTCAAAGTCTGCCAGATGGGCAAAATGTCTTCAAGTGCATCGTAGAGGCATGTTTAACAGCGAACAATCTCTCAACAAGAGGTACACTACCCAAAAGAAGCCTCTGAGAGTCTTTTTATAGGGCAGAGTAGGTTCACATGGACGATTCTGCAAAGGCAGAAACCTCTGTACTTTTCTGCGGTTGGACCAGGGTTCTGTGCAGTGACCATGCCAAGAATGGACCTGTACATTCCTGGCGCAGTCTTGAAAACTGTGCGGCAAAAACTCTTGGGCGTATGAACTTAAGTGCGGCCTCCCGTTGATAACAGTGGGAGACGATTACAGAGCAGAATTGACCCAGTTTTCGGCACCAAATCCACGTTGAAACCCGCGCCCAAAGTCCTCCATCTGAACATGTATATCATACCTCCATACACCCCTGTCCGATAAAGGATAATGGCATAATAAATTCAGCTTCACAGCAGGCTGTAAAGTGAGCTGCCTGGTTGTACTGGTAATATTTACTTATTTTTATGTCGTATTTCTCATGATTGTATAGAAAGTAGTGACGGGAGGAAGGCCCAGCATTCACTGTGGCTGCAGCGCTTGTATTGCGTCCCCGCGACGTGTGTAATTACATAACAGTAATTGCTTTTAAACGCCTTGCCTCGTGTTGAGAAGATTAGATCCACAGCTGGTTTATCTAGGGAGCATCTAGTGGGAGTCACATGGTTCTGTATCTGCATAACAAGGCCGGTCATGGAAATGGAGGTCTGTCCAGTTCATTTTTATCGCGTACCAAATGTCAGCACATTGCTAGCATGCAGAGGGGTGAAGCCTCGGCACAGCAGTGGGGCGGCTTAACACGCTGCGCTGCCTGATTTTTAACTCTTGCTTTGTCTTAAAGACATATTAAACCTAGAAGTGAATGAGGGAAAAAAAACTATAAAAACTTCGACTTGTCAGTCTGCAGGAGCTCTTGTCTGCAGGGGCGGACTAGCCCTAGACCCTACAGGGAAACTTACCGGTGGCCCAATGCCTAGGGGGCCATCTGAACCCTCCACATGGCCGTCAGCCAGGTAATGCCGCTTTCACACATCAGTGATTTCCAAAAGCCAAAACCAGGTGCGGCTCTAAACACAGAACAGGTGCAGATCTTCCCCATATACCTCATGTCTGTGGAGGCTCCAATCCTGGTTTTGGCTCACAATCACTGATGGAAATCACTGACGTGCGAATGAGGCATAAGTAATGATGTGATGCTCCCATCCCGAGGCAACAGGAGTAGGAGATCAGAAGATGGCAGCTGGTGCTGGGGCGCTGGCCACCACAGGGTGGCAGATTTTGGGGCAGTATTTTGTGATGCACTGTGGTATTTGGCTCTGCTGGGGTGGTATAATGTACTGCAATATGGTATTGCTGGTCCCACCTACTTGTGTTGCCCCTGACTTCTGTCTACAAAAAAGGGCCACTTTTATTTTTTTTTTCCAGGGCCACTTTAAGTTCCCAATCCGCCCCTGCTTTCCTGTTGGTGTAAATGAAGATGGAACCTAAAGTGGTTGGCCTCAGGACATTTGATAAATGTATGACCCACCCTGAGTGACTGGAAGCAGTAACGTGCATATGTGACAGCTGAAAAGCTGTACAGACCTAACACATCATAGAATTTATGACAGTCATATCCAGTCTAGGCAAACGTCTGTGAGCTAACCAGCCGCACAAATCTCTTCCCTGTCCTCACTGATTGGTGCAGGTAAAATGCTGTCCAGCCAGCTCTCGCCTCTTAGGTCTGTAGGGTTTTTGGCCTCTGAATGTAGACAAGAATGGTGCCATTCACTGACAGCAAGTATTCTTCAAAATTGTGCAATTGTATATTAGAGCACTGCAGAACTTTTCATTATGCAGTGATTAAAGGGGTCGTCCAAATTCAGATCATTCCTTAAATTTCCCCCCACCCAGTGGGACCTGTCGAGGAAACCATATTTCCCTGCTCCCCCATGCTTGTTTCAGGGGTTTGTGGGTCCACTTCTGTCTTCGCTGCGCTCTAGTCCCCGCATGTAAGCTTCTGTCACAGATTGGGGTCCCATGCCCGGCCGTATCTAATGACAGTGGTGACGTGTGTCCGAAGTGTCACATGATCCGCGTCCATGGCAGACATTTTCCTTTTTCGGACAGACACACAGTGGACCCACAGAGCTGGAATCGAGCATCAGGAAGCAGGTAAGTAGTATGCTTCTCTCCACTGGTCCTGCTGTGGTCAACCCCTTTAAATCTCTTCAGCAATTACAGTATCTAGTTTGGGCACCGTTAATATTCTGCAGCCTGAAGCTGTCAAGTGGATGTACACGGCTCTGCATCTCCGTACATGTGATGTATCCCATCGATGTAGCAGGAACAGAATTAATTGGTTTTTTTCCCTCTTCTTGGAACTGTCTCCTTGAACCGCACTAATCAGCCCATTAGCGATCAGTGAGAATGGCAGCTCTTGCTAAGTGCCGCCGCCTCTGTGGACTTGTGGCCGTTGCTATTGAATCCTGTTAGAAGTCGAACACGACTTCCCTGTCAGTCAGTCAGTCTGAAGCATTCTGCAGTGAAAAGAAATGACAATTAGGTATCGTACATCCATATCGCCCTCTCCTGTTACATAATCGTACACCAGAATGTGGCAGAAACACGTGGCCTAAAAATGCCGCATCTGCAGCCTTCACAATGGAAGCGTCGACCTTCCACTGAATAGACCTGAGACCTGTCGTTTTTAGTGCTGATTAAAAATAGATTCCCTGTTCCTGAAATAAACCCTTTATTATCACCTCCGCCATGTAATGTAATGCTCCTGTTTCATTACGGCTCTCTTCCTCATTGCAATGTAGCTTTTGCTGCCAGCTCATTATGCAATGCTGAAACTTTGCCTCGTAATGGTGCTTTCAAGGATATCTTCCCTTTCGCAATCAAACTTGCTTTCTCCAGTGCATCTAAAATATATAACGAAGGAACTCTGCCTATGAAAAATCTCCAACCCTGCTGTGTCTACAGCTCCTCCGTTTACCAGTGTGTATCCATGGTTACAGACTACAAACAAAAACCTGTGTAGTCTGATTCTGCAGTCATACAGCATTGCATCTGCCCAATAATACTTGCTAGTGTATCTTTATTTTGAAGGAAATATAAGCATACAGAAAGTGACACAGAGAAAATCTGAGCTGTCACTGACCCAATTGCTCCACTTCCCCTTTTGCATTTCAATTCCTTATGATCTTCCAGATCTCTGATGGCCATCGCTGAGCAGAAACATTCTTGCTTACAGACTCAGAGATTAAGACCCGCAGCTGCAGGGCTTGTTCCACTGTATTCCCTTTGATCCAAGGAGCATGGAAACGTGGCAGCCCAAGTCCTGGTAGCAAAGTGTGGGAACGCAGGAGGTGTCCTTTAACTTAAAGGGATTGTCTCACTTCAGCAAATGGCATTTATCATGTAGAGAAAGTTAAAGGGTTTGTCTCATCATGGACAATGGGGGCATATCGCTAGGATATGCCCCCATTGTCTTATAGGTGCGGGTCCCACCGCTGGGACCCACACCTATATCGATAACGGAGTCCCAAAAGTGAAGGAGGATGCACTGCGCATGTGCAGCCGCCCTCCCTTCATTTTCTATGGGGCCAGGCGAAAATAGGCCCCATAGATACGTCAGCCCCATAGAAATGAATGGGAGCTGGGCTCCATTCTTGATATAGGTGCGGGTCCCAGCGGTGGGACCCTCACCTATGAGACAATGGGGGCATATCCTAGCGATATGCCCCATTGTCTGTGATGAAACAACCCCTTTAATACAGGAGCTTACTAATGTATGGTTATTGTCCATATTGCTTCCTTTCCTGGTTGGATTCATATTTCCATCACATTATGCACTGCTCGTTTTCATGGTCACAACCACCTTTCAATCCAGCAGAGGTGGTCGTGCTTGCACACTATAGGAAAAAGTACCAGCCTATGTGCCCTCCCTTGGTCTTGGCCACCAGAGAGGCCGGCACTTTTTCCCTATAGAGTGCAAGCACGGCCACTGCTAATGGATTGTAGGGTGGTCTGTAACCATGGAAACGAGCAGTGTATAATGTGATGGAAAAATGAATGAAGCAAGCAAAGGAAGCAATATGGACAATGACAATACATTAGTAAGTGCCTTGTATTCACTTTCTCTACATAATAAATGCCACTTACTGAAGTGACAAACCCCCTTTAATTTATTCATCTTACATTGAGGTGATTGAACATTGTAATTTTTCTTGAATTTCAGAGGTGGCAAAGACCGGGATCATGAACTCCGATACAATCCCTACCGGATGACGCCATACTGCGTCAGGGTCCGCACTTCTCCTGATGTAGAGCCAGAAACTTGTTGCCTTGCTTTGGTTGAAAAGATTCACTCAGGATATGAGGGTAAGTAGAAGGAAAGCCGATGAATGTGTGATAGTTAAGGACCCCATCTGTAAGACCCCCAGTCATAAGCAGTGCAGACAGTGGTGCTCCTTCATAGCAGTGTTTTCATCTTGCTGTGTCTGGTACAGGAGCTCAGCCCCGCTGCAGTACTAGACACAGCCACATGTGGGTGCTAAAGTGAAGGGGCTATGGTGCTTCAGAGCGATGAACTGTCCCATCGTTCTGCTGATCAGGGGTGCTCTGGGGACCCCCACCGATCACACATTGATGATATGTACGGACGCAGTCCTGGAATACCCCTTTGGCCCAATCATCTTGATCAATAATATCCTGTTCACTATATTAAAACTGTTACATATTTGTATTGCAGCTCCAAGAATTCCCCTTGAAAAGCGGATATTTACCACGACACATACGCCTGGCTGTGTGTTCCTAGAAGTAGACGACCGGTGAGTTATTTTTCTTTCCTTTTGTTCTCAAGTGTGAAGAAATCTCTTATAGGTGAGCGAACCAGAAGAGTCACCAGAGCTGTTTTATCAGCAGTTCACATAGCAGGAGCCTTCACTGGGGACAATGGTGGCTCCCTTATTGTCCTGCATCTGGGAGAAGCCTCTCTTATGTATTTCGATTCATTTCCTGCTGACTTCTGTCTTTCAGAGCTGTACCGTTATTGGGCTACTTACCTCAGGACTTGGTTGGAACCTCAGTCTTAATGTATTTGCACCCAGAAGATCGTCCTTTAATGCTGGCCATGCATAGGAAAAGTAAGTTGGTTGACATTTGAAAAGTAATGGAAGGATTGCATTCTTGGGAGGGAGTTTGTGCTGAATCTCTTGGTGCCCAATAATCACATTGCAACTATCTAAAGAAAAGGCAGAGTAGAGCTGAGTTTGTCATATTGAGAGATCTCACCATTGCGGTTCAAAAACTCCCCCTCAAATGCACACATAACGTATTGTGATATCATGACACGAAGAGGGAGATAAAATGCACCCAAAGAGTTCTGTCTTACTGAAAGGGGTCTTTTTACAGGGAAAGTAGTATGGCTTAAATGTGGTACCATGTGCCTAAAAATGCGCTAAATTTTGCCACATGTGTAAACCGTAATAAATCTGGTACAGTTTACACTGTCTTAGGCCTCATGCACATAGTTTTGTCCATATTTCGGTCCACAAACCACGGGTCTGCAAAATACAGATACCTTCCGTGTCCATTGCACATTTTTCATTCTCTCACCAATAGAAATGACTATTCTCGGCCACGATCCGCGCAAGAATAGGAAATATTCTATGATTTGCAGAATGACCAAATGGATCTGCGTATTTCGTGCATATGGTCCTATAGAAAGGAATCAGTCGGTCTGCTATCCTCAAACCTAGATAGCACACGGATGTGCATGAGGACTGACTTTTAGACAGTGTTAGTAAATGTGGGCCATTATTCTAAAGGACAAACTCTGCTGCATCTCTGAGTGTAACTACAGTATGTATTGATTTGAATTGACTCTTGCCTGTTCTCCTGCACAGTCTGATGTGTTTTCTTCCTCCCCTCTCTTCTGCCTTCCTTTAGTCTTGAAGTATGCAGGGCAGCCTCCATTCGAGCATTCCCCAATTCGATTCTGCACTCAAAATGGCGACTACATCACACTGGACACCAGCTGGTCGAGCTTCGTCAATCCCTGGAGTCGAAAAGTGGCGTTTATAATTGGTCGCCACAAAGTCAGAACGTAAGTGTCATCGCTTCTCTTTATGTAATTCATTTGCACTTCATTAATACATTTCAGTTGAGTAAGGATGCTGCATTTTTTCTGGTCTCCACATTCAAAAGGCTGTGACCTTTTTCTGTATTTCTGTTGATTTAGCCATAGGAGGGCTTATTTTTTTGCAGGTTGAGTAGTATTTTGCAGTGGCACCATGTTGATCCTCTAACCACTTCAATAGCAAAACCTTGTCATAATACTTTCCCAAATCAGCTTTCCCAAATGTCCTGGTTACACAATCCATTTAAGGGGGGTTTCTAGAACTTTGATATTTATGGCCAATCATTAGGATAGGCCATCGGTATCAGATTGGTGGGGATCCAACTTCCTAACTGAAGGGGTTGCAGCATCCCACCCTCTGTTTACCAGGCACAGCTTTGTGCATTTGGTAGTGGCTGTGTCTGGTATTGCAGCTCTCTGCAGATATTGTACTTCCCATTCAAGTGAAAGGGTCAAAGCTGTAAAACCAGGCACAACCACTACAAATATACGGTCCCGGGCCTAGTAAATAGAGAATTGGATGCGGTCATACTGATCGTGGGGGTGTTGGCAGATGGACCTCCACAATCTGATATCGATTACCTATCCTAAGGACAGGCCATTAGTAGAGCCCCAGACAGCCCCTTTAAAAAGGACCTGTCACCTCTCCTGACATGCGTGTTTTAATAGCTTCATGCATTCCCCATGTAATAACAATTCTGGAACATCTATTCTTATGACTCTATGTTGTGCCATTCCTTTATTATTTCTACTAGAAGTTATGAATGAATTGCTAGCAGTCTGCTATAAGGGTACAGAGGGGAGGTAACCAGCTGGTGGGGTGTCCCTGTAGAGACTCGTGCTATCCAATCAGTGCTGCCATTTTCAGACTGTGCAGGTACACCCCCCCCAACTGGTTACCACCCCTCTGTACCCTTACTGCAGACTGCTAGCAATTCATTCATAACTTCTAGTAGAAATAATAGAGGAATTCATGAAGCTATTAAACCAGGCATGTCAGGAGCGGTGACAGGTCATCTTTAAGGTCTGTGAATGTGAAGTGATGAATGTCAAGTACATTTTTTTATTATTTTTCAGGGGTCCCCTCAATGAAGATGTCTTTGCTGCCCGAAGCACAGAAATTAACAATGTCGACAAGGAAATTAAAGAATTGCAAGGACAGATCTACAAGGTTCTTTTGCAGGTACAGCCGCTTGTATTGAGCTATTTCACTTTTGTTTCTGCGTTTTCTGTTCGGATCAGCTTTTCCAGGGTCTGCATTTTCATCCACTATTATCCTGACTCATTCAAAACTGCTAAATTGCAAAAAATGTTGTGTTTCTCTCTTGTCTCTCTCCATTTGTCCTTGGCCGTACATGGTTCGATAAAACACAGACAAGCTCATCCAGGACAGCCAGTGTTATTTCTGTGGCTGCATAGGCGGCTGCCATACAACTCTGGCCACACTTATCTCAGGCAAACAAGAAATCGGCGGCCACTATAGCACCTGTGGTATCTTACCCTGTTCTAAACTCCCCCCTTTCCCAGATACACACAGTAGGTTCAGGTCTTCCCTCATCTATAAGATACTTTTCATTACCACCTTTAACCATTCAAGATACCTACACAGTTACATAATCCAAAAAATAGTAGGAGCAGAGATATAAATCAGACGAATTGGGTGCAAGCATTTGGAAATCCAAGAGAAAATACAGGCCGCACTCCAAAAATATAGACTCTGATTGTGCACATTTTATATGAAATTCTTACTTGACGATGTGCAGTCACTTTGCCCACTTTGTATGCTACATCCATTTGATGCATTGCTTGAAAAAGGCTCAATAGCAGAGCTGAAACATTGTGTTTGTATGGGTGTGAGCTACGTCCGCATCTGCCCTATCATTTTCTGTTCTCCGTATAATGAACGTGCTGAATTCAGCACATAACTGATACCAACGCAAATTAACAGATCCCATTGACTATAATTGGATCTGCCTGGTTTCTGTTCGGTAGAACTTTTTTTGCTATTTTTGACAAACTCTGTGACGGAGGTTCCTGAGGGAGCCTGCTACGCAGATGTGAGCATGGCCTAAGCCACACTTTTTTTTTAAATTTTTTTTCCCTTCGATGAAAATTTTTGGAGTACTGCCTATTTTTGCTCTGTCGCTCTTTCTCGCTCTCTGTCACTCTATCTATATATGTATATATTTATGTATATATATGTATATTGTAACTTAAGATTTATCCTGCATGGTGAACACCATAAAAACTTAACCCCAAAAAAACAAGGCCAAAATGTGCTGTTTTTGTTCATCCTGCCTCCCAAAAATGATGAAAAACCTGTATGTACCCCAAAATTAAAGATAAATTGCAATTTTCACTGTGCACCATCTGCTGTGCATTTATTTCTGTAAAACGTGGGGTCAAAATGCTCACTGCATCCCTTGCTTAATGCCTTGAGGGGTGTTGTTTTCAAAATGGGTTCAATTCTCGGGGCTTTCTTTTATTATTCCACCCAAGAGCCTCGATTATTGTCTGCACAAATTGTATAAATCCCCACTTTAGACCTGAAAATGCACATGTTGCTCCCGAGTCCTGCGGACCCAGATGTTGGTTGTTTCTTATTCCAGGAAACACTGCATAATAATGAGAGCGCTCTCTTCTCGGGGGCACAAGCTCTGCACAGCATATTGGACACTGCAATTGCAATTTACACTTTGCAACATCCTCAAAATTTTTGATCATTTTTGTGTTTTTCTCAAATGGACACAAAATATAACCTTAAAAATTTACCAATGACATAAATTACAATGCGCCACGAAAAAGTAGTCTCAAAACAATTCGGATAGGTAAAAACGTAAAATATTTATTTCCACATAAAGTGACTCATGTCACATATGAAAAATGGGGCTCTATCACTGAGGCCAAAACTGGCTGCGGTTTTTGTCCTCCTTTGCCTATTTCTATTGGTCAGCACTCAATGAAGACGTCCGCTTCCTCACCCACCTCCGGAGATCCATGGACCTTTCAGCATGGCTGCATGTTGAGCTCCAGAGCCAGGTATGAAGGACCTTATGGATCTCTTGAATGGTGGGTCCAGATAAGTACATTGGGTGGGTTATGGTCAGTAATCCAGCATTACATTAGTAAGACGTTCGTCAGGCCATAGTTATTTCACCTCCAAATATTTGTGACTTCTCAAAGCAAAGTGCTTATGTAAACAAGTAAAACATGAGAATTGCTTTTAGGGTCTATTTAGGCCAGGGTAATTTTTCTTCAGGCAGTCTCTGAAAGGTCCTCCATTGTTCTCTCCTCCACCCTCATTGTGACAAGTAATTTGCCACTTCAGAAAAGAATGGCGTATTACATCACAGCTCCGCCGCGCAGCGCTGCAAGCATCCAGTCTGCTTGCACAGGACACATTTCACTGACCAATCTGCAGCCGGAACGGGGTGACTCAGTGCCATCACATGGATCTGCCTTTGCAGCCTTCGTCTATGCCGCCATTCAGAAATGCCGCTCGGCTTTTGTGTTGTTTCTGGTTGTTTTGTCTGTTTGCATACAATGGGACATGTGTTCAGCCACACAGGAGCTTATGAGAGCACAGAATCCTGTTCTAGAAGGTTCGAGAGCTTTGAAATTCTGTTTTTTCTGAAATACAATTTTAGGATTTCTCTCCATATGCGAGGCTATGATGTGCCTGTCGTTTCCCATTTTTATTTAAATTTAACTTTAATCGGCATATAACGGAGCGTTGTACAACTTTCTAATACATTTTTAGTATCAATTCCTCACCATTAACAAGATCTTTTTTTTAGCTGTGATTGAATGGGAACTTTCCCGTTTACGTCCTGGACAGAAATACAGCTTGCCAACAGCAACCAAAGGTTCACAAGTCTCACCTGAGCTCTTCCATCTCTTTCCGACAACCCAAACTCCCTACACTATATCGTCCCTACAGAGACTTTAAATGTTAGTGAAATCCCAGTAACCTTGGACTCACTGCCACCACTAGGAGGAGCTCACTGCTCAGCAACCAGAATTTTATTTTAACCTTTTTTTCTTTTCTGGCTGGGTAGCGACCTCCGCTTTATTTGAGGATGAGCTCTCAGCACTAATTAACTGAAGCAAATATAAGACACTGTTCCTTCATTAACACACACATCAATCATTGTGGCCATCATAATCATCTCCTATATATTTCATCATTCACCAGGATCAATAGGGGGTTGATCTTGACGAGGACTTGACTCTCTAGTGTTTTTACAGACACTTACCCTCCACTTCAGAGACCTAAAAGCTTCCAAGTGTTAGACTTGTGTAGACAACAAACCCTTACATAGAAGACACCTCAGTCACTCTTTTCATCCGATATACTCTTAAAGGGATGATCTCATTAAAGAAGCACTCCTACAAAAAAATGTAATCTCTGACTTGTTAGAAAGGTACATGATGTAAACTGTAGTGAAGGTAATTATCTTACCAGTGAGTGTATCTGTGAGTTATATCTCCCTTCTGATCCTCTGTGACCAACAGTCTAACAGTCCAAAGAACACAGCATCTTATATGTGGACATGAAGCCAGTTTCTCAGTGTATTCTTATGGGAGCCTCAATGTCAGTCTCATAGGAATGAATAGAGAAGTAACTGACTTCTTGTCCCGTGTCAGCTGTAAGTCAGAGTGCTGGTCACATGACACAGCTGAGGATCAGAAAGCAGGTTATAACCCGCAAATACAGTTGCTGGTAACAAGATCGCCTTCACAACAATTTACATTATGTGCCTAACAGGACAGACAATAAAACATGTTGTGGGAGTGCTTCTTTAAAGGGAACCTGTCATCAAACTGAATGGAGTGCAGTCTAGGACGGTGTACCATCATTTCAACCATTCCTGTTTTACTTTAATTACAATTAGCTTCCTTCAGAATTAGAAGTTTAATTTTGGCTTTTGGCGTTTCCAAATTCCATATGGGGGCAGCGTCACAAGCCTCGCAGAGTCACTGAGTCCTCTCTGTAAGCACAACTCCTCCAGGCTGATTGACCTCAGGAATGACTGAGCCGCTAGTGCCAATGTCAGAAGCAAGGGAGATGTGAATCAGCCTTTAGGAGGTATGCTTACAGAGAGACTTTGTGACTCTTATGGGACCACCCAGGTGACTCCCGATATGGCATTTGCATACACCACATGCAACGATTAACCTTCTCTTTCTGAAGAAAGGGAATTCTAATGGAAGTAACATGGGTATGGCTGCATGATGGTAAGCAGTCATAGCCTGCAGTCAATTCCATTTAATAGCTGGAAAGGTGACAAAATCTTTTGTTCCCTGTTACCAGTCGTTTAGGCGGGGGAGGGGCTGACTGTTGTGTTCAATTACATCATATTTATAATAAAGTGCTCCTCAAACTGTATTAACAATACATGTTGACTACGATGAGACTTGTAGTCTGATGCTGAGGAGCATCTGTCTACAGATTTATACCTATAAAACTGGCTGACCTGTTGCATCTTCATATGTGCCCACATTGCTGAGAAGAATGATGTTTTATTATATGTAAATGAGCCTCTAGGAGCAATGGGGGCGTTGTCATTACACCTAAAGGTTCTGCTCTCTCTGCAACTGCTGCAACCTCTGGACTTTGACAGGTCCGCACGATGACGTTTACTCTGCCTGGTCCTGTCAATCAAAGTGCAGAGGGAGCAGAGCCTCTAGGTGTAATGGTAACGCCCCGGTTGCTCCTAGAGGCTCATTTGCATATCTTAAAACATAATTTTTCTCAGTAATGCGGGCACATATGGACATGAGACCAACACAGATGTCTTCAGCTGCCAAGTGCACATGTAACAGGTCAGCCAGTGTCATAGGTACAAATCTGCTGACAGATGTCCTTTACATAGGACCTGTCACCTCTCCTGACATGTCTGTGTTAGTATTTCTACTCTGCACATGAATTTACACTTCTGAAGATTTTTTTTCTTTGAACACTACGCTGTGTTGTTCATCTACTTATTCCTCCTGGAAATATAGGAATAAATAGTCAACTGTAGTTTACATTCCCCTTGTCTGATACTGTCAGCACTGATTGGACATTAAACTGGTAGTGCTTATTTGTTTATTCAGACATTTCCAGTTGGAATAATGGAGGGCTGGCATGGTGCAGAATTCTAAGAAATGTCAAATACACATATGTGCTGTATTATCAGGAGTGTTGACATTTGCTCTGAGGTGCAGAGGAAGCAGTTTCTCCAGACTCCTACCGTTTGGGGCCTGTAGCATTGGCACCAGTTTAGGTTTTGCATTTATATTGGAGCTTTTCTACATTGATCATGCTGCAAATCTCATTGAACGTTTCCCTTTAAGTTGGCCGTAAGGTGCTGTGTACGGTCACCTTTATGTATAATTTGGCTGGATTTGACATCTTCTGTGATTTTCGTGCAGCCTGTTCACAACAATGGCTCCAGCGGCTACGGGAGTTTGGGAAGCAATGGCTCTTACGAGCATTACATAAGCATCGCCTCGTCTAGTGATTCCAATGGAAATTGCGTGGATGAGACTCACAAAGAACCAGTAAGCAGTGTTAATGACCGTGTCGTCCGTTATTAAATGCATTGCACGTCTTCCAATGTCTGTCACGACAAACCCCCAAAAACAGCCTTAAACCCAGACCTATTTGGACCTTAATGACCAGTTTTCATTTGTGCCTTTGGATTTCAGCAGCCATAACTTTTTTCTTTTTTCATGATGTGGCTGAATAAGACTTTGTTTTATGTGGGAGAAATTGCATTGTTTGGGCAAACATACAGTGTAAATCAGTGTGTTCCATGTAATAAAAAGGGCATCATTAAAGGGTTAAAAGGCTGGAATCTGAAGTTCCACCAGTCTCGACCATTAGAGCAGTTGTCGCACAGCCATTTTCAGAACCAGTAGAAGTATTGGACACTATTCACATGGCTGTTTCCTTTTTTTTTTTGGGGGGGGGGCATATGGGCCCCTTTGAAATGAATAGGCCCATTTTTAACAGGTGTTTAGACAGGAGTGCACCCATCTAACAGCCATTAAAAACAGGTAGAAGTGCCTTTCAAGGGTTTAAAAAAAAAATGACTCCCCTTATCCACTTGAAAGTGAAGGAACAGTCGCTCTGCATCGGAGAGAGCAGGACCTGAAGTGGATAAGGGAAGTCTTTTTTTTTTTTTTATTATTATTATTATTTTTGAACCCAGCAGAATGGAGGGCACTGTTGGGGGGCATTGTATATACAGGTGGCACTGTGGGGAGCCTTATATATACTGGAGGGGTATTATAGACACTGGGGACAGTACAGGGGGGAATACTGTGGGCAATATGGTGGCTAATATTTTATACTGGGGGCACTCTGGGGCTGTATAATATATACTGGGGGCACTGTAGGGCTGTATATGTTCCCATGAACATTCATCCTTTTAAATGGCCACTCGAAAACCTATGCAAGGCTATTAAAAAATGGACAAATGGCCAGAAGATGGATTCAGAATGGCCATAAAATATAGTGTACGTTTGTAATGGCCCTTTTTTTGTCACTGTCAAGTGAATGTAGCCTTACACCCAGACCTATTTGGGCCTTAATGGAGTATAGCAGTCATAATTTTTTTCTTTTTCATGGCGTGGCCGAATAAAACTTCTGTTTTCTTTGGGAGAAATTGCATTTTTTTCAGCACTGTTTGGGGAAACTTACAGTATAAAAAGGGATGATCGAAGGGTTAAAAGGCTGGAATTTCCACCGATGTCGGCCATTAGGCTTTAGAACAATGTGCCTTAACGACCGTCGTAAATGGGCATATTGAGGGTTGTTGAGGAATTAAGACGGGCCTGCAGATTATGAGGTCCTCTCTTAGGCTACTTTCACACTAGCGTTAGCACGGATCCGGCACCTAAAGGGTGCCGACGGATCCGTGCTAACGCTATACATGTGTGGAGCCGGAGCAGCGCTCCGGCCCCACACATGACACACATTAAAACAACACACAGACATACATACAAACAAATATACAGACATACATACAGACATACATACATACTCACATACTCCCGGGACGCCGGCAGAACGTCTTCACGCGCCTCCTGCGCGCAGTGATGACGATTCCCCACAGCGCCCTCTGCTGGGCGCAGTGGGGAAATGTCATCGCAGCGCGCAGGAGGCGCGTGAAGACGTTCTGCCGGCGTCCCGGGAGTATGTGAGTATGTATGTATGTATGTCTGTATGTTTGTATGTATGTCTGTATGTTTGTTTGTATGTCTGTGTGTATGTATGCATGTCTGTGTGTATGTATGCCGGATCCGGAATGACCCCCCATTGGAAATCAATGGAGGACAGATCCGGATTACTGGTGTGTCCACACCAAACGGATCCGTCCCCATTGACTTGCATTGGGGGTCATTCCGGATCCGTCTTGGTGCGGATGCCTGGACCGGAGAGCAAACCGCAGCATGCTGCGGTTTGTCCTCCGGTCTGAAGACGGAACGGAATGCTTTCAGGAGCATTCCGTTGTCTTCAGTTCAGTTTTGTCCCCATTGACAATGAATGGGGACAAAACTGAAGCGTTTTTTTCCGGTATTGAGCCCCTATAACGGAACTCAATACCGGAATTTAAAAACGCTAGTGTGAAAGTAGCCTTAGGCTACTTTCACACTAGCGTTTTTAAATTCCGGTATTGAGTTCCGTTATAGGGGCTCAATACCGGAAAAAAACGCTTCAGTTTTGTCCCCATTCATTGTCAATGGGGACAAAACTGAACTGAAGACAACGGAATGCTCCTGAAAGCATTCCGTTCCGTCTTCAGACCGGAGGACAAACCGCAGCATGCTGCGGTTTGCTCTCCGGTCCAGGCATCCGCACCAAGACGGATCCGGAATGACCCCCAATGCAAGTCAATGGGGACGGATCCGTTTGGTGTGGACACACCAGTAATCCGGATCTGTCCTCCATTGATTTCCAATGGGGGGTCATTCCGGATCCGGCATACATACACACAGACATGCATACATACACACAGACATACAAACAAACATACAGACATACATACAAACATACAGACATACATACATACATACTCACATACTCCCGGGACGCCGGCAGAACGTCTTCACGCGCCTCCTGCGCGCTGCGATGACATTTCCCCACTGCGCCCAGCAGAGGGCGCTGTGGGGAATCGTCATCACTGCGCGCAGGAGGCGCGTGAAGACGTTCTGCCGGCGTCCCGGGAGTATGTGAGTATGTATGTATGTCTGTATGTATGTCTGTATATTTGTTTGTATGTATGTCTGTGTGTTGTTTTAATGTGTGTCATGTGTGGGGCCGGAGCGCTGCTCCGGCTCCACACATGTATAGCGTTAGCACGGATCCGTCGGCACCCTTTAGGTGCCGGATCCGTGCTAACGCTAGTGTGAAAGTAGCCTTAGAGTAAATGAGTGTAATAGAATAAGTCCCACTGTTCAGGACATTTAAGACAGAAATTTAGGAGCAGAGATTTAAATGAATTAAATACAAGTTATGCTGAATCTTTTGCTATAAAACTATACATCAGTCGGCTCAACTCCTCCTGGTCTATAACCTGCTGCCTGCAGATTGCACTGCATTTTGTGGGGACAGGTTCCCTTTAAATGTCCAAGGCCTTTTCGGGGAATGTTTTCCTTCTGTTTTGTGTTCTGTAATAGAAGGCTTTTGATGTGAGTCATGTCACACACTCGACTTCTCTGGTTATAAATAAATGTTGTGTTTTATGATGTTTGTGTATATGTATAATATCTATATGCACAGAAGCCATAGATTAGTCATGTCTTCACCTCCGTTTTTTTTTTTTTTGTGCTGGCTCAACAGCAGCTATGTCAGTGATTTATCACAATGTAAACTGTGTGTAAGCCCTGTGCACCGATCAGCCTTGTAGGCAGTGGTTAGTAATTACCAAATGTGGTCCAAGGAAGGACAACTGGTGAACTACTCACAGGGTCATGGACTCCTAAGGCTCATTGCAGAGCAAAAGCTATCCTGTCTGTTCTTATCTCACAGAGAAGCTCATGAAGCACTTGCTAGAAAAGTAAATGCTGTCTATGCTCTCAGATCATCACAGCTTGTTGTGTAGTCCCAGACTAGTCAGTTCCCATGCTGACCACTGTTTATGGTCAAAGTCACCTAGAGTGGTCAGGTGATTATCAGTACAGGACCATAGAGCAGTGAAGAAGATGACCTGGTCTAATCTCAAGAGGCTCCACCCAGGGGCGGATTGGAAACTTAAAGTGGCCTTTAAAAAAGTATATTTAATATCTTGGTGCATAATAATAAAGGACACCTTCAAAAGTCTTGCGGAATCCATGCCTCCATGAGTCAGAGCTGTTTTGGTGGCCTGAGGGAACCTTAAGCTCTTGACGACCGGCGCTGTACTAGTTTGGTGGAAGCCAACTCTTCAGCCAGGTTTTTGCTGTTTAACACAGACAATCGCAGACATTTAGCCCTTCAGATGCCGTTGTCAGTTGTGACCACAGCATCTGGGGTGGCTTTCCACAGGAGTTCTGCTCTCCCAGGGTTTGAACGGCTCCCCCGCATGGTGATCGTGGGAGACGTTCATTGTGTGCAACAGCCTGGGGTCTATGAAGAAACCCATGCTATTACAGTAGTAGTTCTAATGGAGGCCTGCAGGTGGTGAGGGTCCTTAAGAACATAGCAGACTGATTGCAATTTAAGGCATAGGTGATCTGAAGATAGCATATTCAAGCCCTTTAAAAAAAAAAAAATATATATATATATATATAATTATTATTATTATTTTTTTAATTATATATAAATTGAATTTGCCCCATGATAAAAATAATAAAGATGGGCATTGCTGCGTCCCAAAATGCCTGAAATATTAAAACACCAACATATTTATCCCCTATGGTGAACCCCAAAGTTCTTTTGTTTTGTTTTTTCTCAGTATTAAAACACAAGAAAAAGTATATAAATGTGGTATCTCTGTAATTGCACTGACCCAGAGAGTGAAGGGAACAGGTCAGTTTTACTGCACAGGAAAAGCCGTAAAAACACAAACCATAAAACTATTGCGCAATTGCATTTTTTGCATCCCACTTAAATAAAATTATGCTAATAATAGAAAGCATATGCTAAATTAAATGGTGACATTAGAAAGTGCAACTTGGCCCACAAAAAACAACATGGAGCTATGTGAACAGAAAAATAAAAAAGTTATGGCTCCAGGAAGGCAAGGAATTAAAAAATAAAACGGCAAAAACTGAAAATCGCCCGGTTGACTTGGGGTTAGCGCCACAATTAGGCAGCTTTTTGGGTGATTGTTTTATATGTATTCATTTATCCATTATTAGTTCACATGACTTTTTTTTCTGTCACAGCTGTCACTAAAGCAGGTGTGTTCAGACATTAACCGCATCAAGAACACTGGGCAGCAGGTGTACATCGATACAAGAAGCAAATCACAGCCCAAGAGACGGGACGTGCAGGAAAAGGAGAGTCAGAAAGGTGAGGATACTTGACACTTTTGTTACTTTGCTACCGTACTGTGACCACCCTGGCTGTGTATTTTATTTTAGCCAGTGATACATTTCTGATAAATGTAATAGCTCCACCTAGTGGTGAAGTAGAAGAATACATATAATATTTTCTATAGCGGTGGTTCCATTAGGAAACACTCGGTCTTCTTTTGGTTTACTATTCTTCTTTTGAATGTTGATAACATCTGGTGGCATCTCCCAGGTTTCTGACAGCAGGGGGTGGTGAAATTGCAGGCACAAAATAAGTAAGATTTCCTTGGTTTAAAGTAAAGTGAAAAAAATATATAAATTTCCAGTATGTGAGTGTTGATTGACTAATATACAGAAATGATTTCTGAATTGACTTTTTTTTTTTTCTGAACAGCCAAACCAAGCCAAAATACTTTATCAAGGCCTCATCAAGAAAATGTGATGGTGGATGGACACGCTGCATCGTCGTGTGACACCTCCAGGAAAGGACAGCACCTCCCTTCATACCAGCAGATTAACTGTGTGGACAGTATTATTAGGTAAAGATCTGGAGTTACAAGAATGAACTGTCAGCATTTGGGATCAATTAGATTTTAATATAATTTTGTACTGATTTTAAGCGATAAGTATTTGTCCCCCCACACTTCTCAATGTACATCTAAAGCTGAAGAATTCTGCTGGTTTCTTGTCATCAGAGAGCAGTGCATGATGGGCGCTCATGTATGGATGAAAAGTAGACATGACGTGGACATTCTGGTTGACATCTTGTTTTGGGGTACCTGTTGACCTCCATAAGCTTTACTCAGGAGAGACATTGACAGACTCTGTCTGTTGGCCTGCAGTGACTCTCCCTGAGGCTGAATGGAGCCAATAGTCAGCCCTTTCATTCTACTGATTGGTGGGAGTCCTGAACCCCCACAATCCCATCTTTTAACATGTCTATATGACATCACAAAATAGAGAATTGATGCACCACTTTGCACATTTCCCATAGCACTACTGCTTACATATGCAAAGCAATTTCATCTGCCAACTAAACTCTTAGGAGGGTGTGTGAGAGCAGGCCTACTGAGTCCAGGAGAAACCAGTGAAATTGTGATTAAAGGTCTGGACAAGCTGTAACTGGGGATCAGTATAGTACAATCAAGATAAGAAATGCATTTACGCAATGGTCCTATGATATCCCTGCATGCTGTACGGCAGTACGTGTGTGTGCTACAAAACTGGTGCAAAGGAAGATGTGGCGGGGTAGCTTTACATGAAAGCAGCTTTTTTTTTTTTTTTTTGGTTTTTGTTTTTTTTTTCACCCAAGAAAATTAATTATATGATAAAATTAAGCCCAATGGCTCTACCAGCAGAATTGTGAGTGCAGCTCTGGGGTACAATACAGGATGTAACTGGGGATCAGTAGACCCATAATATAAAATCATATATTTTCCTCCTTGTAGGTATCTGGAGAGCTATAACATCCCAGCTTTAAAGAGGAAGTGTGAATCCTCCACCAATACCACCTCCTCCTCTGAAGACGACAAGCAGGGTGTCTCTGGACAGAATGACCGGGAGACTTTAGAAGGTAAAAGCATTCTCCATGTTGGGGTCGTGAGCTGCAGCCTTCATTAGGAACACTAACTTTTTTGGCCTCTATAACCTTTGTCAGTAGCATTCACACATATATGTATGTAAATGTTTCAGGACCTTGTCAGAACAGAAGATAGAGAGCTGTGACAGTGGGGGAAGAGATTTTCTTACACATTGCAGACTTCCTGTCCAGTAATGCCAAGGTCGCTGCATTCAGCCCTTACCGCATCCCGAAGTGGAGGAAATCTGAACAGTCTCTATACAGAGGAAGCTGGCTCATTCTGTTCTTGACATGGACACTTTTACATATATATCTCTGTCAATGTTACTGAGAGCAGCTTTATAGAAGTCGCCCTGGGTATAGCAGCTCCTTAACACACAATCATAAGTTATTAGCATATTTTTATTCTAACAAACTTGTTCTTGATACACATTTCCCTGTAGAGGATCGTCATCCTCTTGTGTGAATTTGAATTTCTAGTATATATTTGTTCTTGGCCAGACTTCGCAGGCTCCTGAAGAGCTCATCTACTTAGGCTACTTTCACACTTGCGCTTTCCCTTTCTGTCATAGGATCTCAATAGGGGGGGGAAACGCTTCCCTTTTGTCCCCATTCATTGTCAACGAGGATAAAACTGAACTGAACGAAACAGGATGCACCAGAATGTATTCCATTCAGTTTGGTTGCGCCCACATCGCGGACAGAATAACGCTGCAGCATTTTTCTGTCTGCAATGTGGTGCGGAGCAAGACTGATCCAATGTAAGTCAATGGGGACGGATCCGTTTTCTCAGACACAAGAGTAAACAGATCCGTCCCCCATTGACTTTCAGTGGTGTTCGTGATGGTTCCATCATTGCTATGTTAAAGATAATACAACCGGATCCGTTCAGAACAGATGCAGACGGTTGTATTATCAGAACGATGACTGATCCAGCAAAAACCCTGGTGTGAAAGTAGCCTTAGTTATGTAGGCATATAGATCTCTCTGTCTGAGTGACAGTAGATAGGGCTGCTCTTTCAGCTTTCACAGGGGTGTCATTCAGCTTTCCTCAAATCTTAAAAGAGGTTCACTGGGCTTTTAATATTGAGGTCTGACACCCGGCTGGGAAAGTGCGTGCCGCATCCCTTCTCTCTTCCTGTTCGCAAACGACATAGCAGCAGCGAGCAGGAAGAGAGACAGGAGACGGCAGTGTGCACAGCGCATGCCTTCTCCTCATACAGCTGATTTGGCGGGGGTGCCGGGTGTCAGACCTCCGCCGATCTGATATTGATGACCTATCCTGAGGAGAACCCCCTTAAAGAGCAAATCTATGCTACATCCACTTCATATATCACTGCATATCTTATATTATTATACGTTAACTAATCTTTGTGTCTTTTTTTTATAATGCCAAATAAATTTTGAAGTGATCTATTACATTGAATTATCAGCTTATCTCAACACTGGTCTGTGTGTTTTAAAGGGGAACTAAGTAGAAGGTCACTGATAGGAACTCCTGTTTAACTTCAAAGCCCAGAATCCACAGGAATTTAAATTAATGAAATACAACTTATATTGAATCATTTCACACAAAACTATATATCAGTCTGCTCCTGTCCTCCTGCTCTATACCATGCTTCATGCAGATTAATTCACATTTTCATGGTGACTGGTTCTCCCCTTCATTGGGCTGTGATGACAGCCAGCTTGGAGGAGGAGGGGGCCAGCCATGTGCTGACACGATGTAGAAGGAGAGAGACAACAGAACTTGCTCTCTCCCTATCTAACTGTAAATGAACCCAGGGGGAGGGTAACATGGACTTCTGTGAATGTTATCTATTCCCCTTGTCAAATATGAGTCCCCCCCCCTGCCCCCCAACAAAAGGAGTGAGAAGATGAGCGCTTGCTCATCTAATCACCTCTCTGCTCTTCAATAAGCGGTTCATTGGCACCACAACCCAGTTCTTTAACAGTGTCCAGATCATGTCGTCAAATAATTTGCACCAAACATTTGTACCGTGCATACACCAAAATCAGTAAAGTTTCCGTTTTACACTGTCCCTCCTGTCTGTATGATCTTTACCACACAACATGCGAACTGCTTCTCTGGCCATACCTGTTACATGCTGCAGTAATAGCAACAACGATTATCACTAGAGATAAATTATATATTTCTGACAGATGAGAGAGGTTTTCGTCAGTCAGAAAAGACATTTTCTCTTCTTGACGGTCGCCATAAACTATTGCTTTCAGCTTGTTTTACAAAACGAACCAGTATGACAGTTCAGGGCAAACTCGGCTCTGGTTAATGCTAAAATGAATGAACTCAATAAGGGGTTAAAATGCACAGTTTACTGAGTTGTGTGCCAGAGAGAGGGGTGCTGATCCCTAATAAAAAAGTGTTTTTTCTGGAGGGATTTTCCAATTTTGATGTGACTGATTGGGGGGTTAACAGGGTCCACTTTTTACAAACCAAATGTGATATTTTGTTTTCTACGTGCCCCAGAAATCTGTCTTCATCTGTCTTGTCCACTCTTGTTTCTCACGGTCACAAATGATTACACCCTGACAGTGGACTACGGCATTCAGGTTTTGGTGCTTATTAGTCTGGGGTTGTAGTAGGGATCCTGACTTTTTCCAGTTTGTCCGAAACGTTTTGTATTTGTAGTTTTATACCTGATTTATACTAACCAGGATATCATAGTGATAACCTTCTGCACATATGATACATTGAGGTTTCATTGATTGAAATTGATGCCTGCCACCAAAACCCAGCAGAGGCAGCTAGGTTATCTGCGTTAAAGGGGCTTTCTGGGCTCCAAGTATAGATGGCCTATCCTCAGAATAATCACCTATCTGGAATCCTGATGGAGAATCTTGGGAAAGCCTATACCACCACCATTTTCCCCACCTTGCTTAGGGCTCATGCACCCAAACGTATTTTCTTTCGGTGTCTATTTCAGTTTTTTCTTTTGCGGACCGTATGCTGAACCATTCATTTCAATGGGTCCGCAAAAAAAAGCTTAGGGTAACTCCGTTTACATTCCGTTTCCGTGTGTCCGCATGACCGGTCCGCAAAGAAATAGAGCATGTCCTATTATCCGCATAACGGACAAGGATACGACCATTCTATTAGGGGGCGGCTGTTCCGTTCTGCAAAATATTGAATGCATCGGTATTTTTTGTGGATCCATGTTTGCGGACCACAAAATACATACGGTCGTGTGCATGAGCCCTTACTCTGTGCAGCGGACTTTTTATAGAAGGGAGCTGCTGACCTGTCTTCAGGCTGTGCTCCTGTTTTTTTTGTAAGAAACATTCAGGTACAGCTGGTAAAGAAAGCTGTAAGTTAGCAAGTAACAAGGTTTTAGTTTTATTTATTATTTATTTTTTATTTTTATTTATTTATTTTTTATTTATTATTTCTTTTTCAAGGTTTCAAAAGTATTCTAAAAAAATATTGCAGACTCCCACTAATTACTGGTAATACCACGGGTTGAAGGTGCCTCCATGGAGCTCTTACCAACATGATCTATAGAGTTTTCCTAAAAGGCTATTTCTTTGGTACCTCCACACACAAACTTGTAAACAATCTCTGCTGTCTGTTCTCACCACTAGGGGGCAATCTATATGCATTTGTGGCATCAGTAGGAGCCATGTAAACCTTGCATAGATCATCCTCTTAGTTGTGGAAACAAACAGCTAAGATTTTTCACACTTTGTACTGACACTTTCCTCTGCTAAACTGCTGATGCACCGGGACAGCTTCCAGTAGTCTAGCATTTCTGATATCTCGTCACTTTGGTGATTGTAAGCATTGCTGATTATGGGAATGTTATTGCACTGGTCAGGGATCCCATCTTGAGCTTCCACTAAGGCCTCGTGCACACAACCATATTTTTGGTCTGTGTCCGATTCGTATTTTTAGCGGATTGCACACAGACCCATTGATTTCTATGGGTCAGCGAAAAAAGCAGGAAGTACACGAAGGTCATTCCTGTGCTGCCTGCATCCATGCAGCTAGCCCTCAAATTATAGAACCTGCCCTATTCTTGTCTGTTTTGCGGACAAGAATAGCCTTTTTTTTTTTTTTTTTACAGTGAGTCCTGTGAAAATTGCGGGATGCACACGGACACATCCGTATTTTGCGGATCCGCATTCTGTGGACAGCAAAATGGATACGGTCGTGTGCAGGAGGCCTAATCTGAAAAGAAAACTGGATATTTAAACGTAAAAACCTCAAGTATCCTCGACTTTCTCTTGTATCGTTGCAAGATGTTCCAGCGCCAATTTCCACGAGTCAATTGTCAGCGGAATCGATGGTCACTGCCGATGCTCAGACAACAGCCGCTGTGGTGGGAGCTCCACTGACCGACCTTACCCTGTCCATCAAGGCAATGAGTGTGGTTTCAGTCACCAGCCAGTGTAGCTACAGCAGTACCATTGTACATGTTCCTCAGCCCGAGTCAGGTACCTATCAGGGGATGCGTATTGGGGAGGATTTGCCAAATGCATTTTGTTTTCTGCAACTTATAATGTCTGAGATATGCTTATTGCAGTTGACGCTTAGGTTGTACACAGGGTTGTGCTCAAGGAACAAGCCACACTCACTTGCTCCATAAGAATCATAATGAAATGTAAGTGAAGCCTCCGGATAAAGCCCTACTGAATTTCAGCTCAGCTGGCTCTAGTCAAGTAAATGATATCCAGTCCTCCCCAAATGGAAATATGCAGAAACTGGATATAGCATACGCCACTTATCGCCAGCAGCAGTTTGGCATGGGCAACCAAAAACACAAATTTGTGTTGGTTTTGGTTTTTTTTTTTTTTTTTTTTTTTTTACAAAATAACATCTTAAACTCTGTCTTTTGGGGGAAGGTAGCCCTGTAGGTATTAGAAGGTTGAATATCTGATGGGCAGTCTAATGCCAGGTTCATACTGTACATTATTTTTTGCACCATGATTAGGTGGGCATCCAAATGGTTGCCGTGATCAGAACTTTATAACTTTTTTTCCTTTGCTTAACAAAGCTTTTTTTGGGAGGGGGGTATGGCAATACCCAGAATGGGGTCTCCTCTACCAATTACAATGTTACTGCAGTAATGTTGGTAGAAACAGATTTTTATTTTTTGTATGTAATTTTGCCCTGTCCCTGGTCCTGCCTCTGCAGCTGACTCTCGTATTGTAATGCCATATACAGTTCAGAGTGCTGATCACACTTGAGGGTTTTTTTTGTCCTTTCCTACTCTGTGATTGTGAAGGAAAGAAGCATATTCAGCTGAATTTCTCCCGTTTCTATATAATAGTGTAGGGTCTGGATATTTTATACTAGAATAGGAATGAGCGAACCTTTTAAGACTGATTGTTTCACGTTCGCTGAAGTTTTTTAAAAATTTGGTTTAGACACGAATCGATAGAGAGAGATCCTCATCCTTATACTAGAACAGTATTAATTATTCTCCTTTTTCCTTTTTTTATGTTTTTCTTTTCCGCTTGCTCCCATTTCCATTTCTGTTTGTTTTGTCTGCCTAGGTATAGCCTGTGATAGAAATGTGTGATATGTGGAAACGCTGCTAGCCTCCTGTGCATTATTTAGATGAATAACCTTGTGTTACTTCCCTTTGTCTTCAGAGGTAACAGCCATAGAAGATGCTACAGGTTGTAGTGAACAGATAGACATGAGATCTTCTCAGGCTGCAGGTTCCAGTGTAGCTCCAGAGGAGTTTAAGCAGGTCGGACTAACCAAGGAGGTCCTATCTGCCCATACACAGAAGGAGGAGCAGAACTATGTGGACCGATTCCGGCAGAGGATCCTGCAGTCTCCGTACAGTAGCTATCTACAGCAGGACAGTCGAAGTAAAGCCTGTTCCCATGAACATGGTGTACAAGGTAGTTATGGTTTATTTTCTGTTGTCTTCCATCCTCGTGGTGCCAAGCACAGTTGTCACTTTGACCATTTGCCAAATAAGTGAAGTAGATCTCTTCATTTCACACTAAAAGGATGTTTCAGTATGGTTCCCTTGCTAAAGCGTTATGTTCCCAGCATTCAAGACCATTAAGAAGACCTCTAGAAGCAACTTAAAGGGTTGTTTATAATGATGGTCTGTCCTCAGAATAGTCCATCAATATTAGACACCCCTCATCCCGCCGATCAGTTGTTTCCTTGTAGCTCTGATGAGGTAAGTTTACAGCTCCATCCATTGTGTAGTGGACAGAGCTGGTAACTGCAGCGCTGCCTCCATTCACTTCAGTAGGCGCAGCGCTGAAGTTACCAGCTCTGTATACTACACAATACATAGCTCTTAAAATGCCAGAGCTACAACGAAGCAGATGATCAGCAGGGAGTCAGACCTCCACCAAAAGTATATTGATGTCCTATCTGCAGGATATCCTGGAAACCCCTTTAAGAAATAGAAAGACCCTATTTGTAGTAATTACATGTATCATTTTACTGGTTTTGTTTTCTTAGGAGAACGTTTATCTCAGCAAACTACTCCAGCTGCTTGGAAAAAAGGTAAAAAACAGGGCAAGCACAAGAGGCAGAAACCTATGGAATCATCGGAAAGTGGATCTCACCCCAATCTACCACCACGACCAAGGAGGCTAGGACCTTTGCCGCCGTCTTGGCCATCCTCTGAAGTCTCGCACCCAAGTCCTTCAAACATGGCCTTCCCACCTCCAATGATGTTCCCAATTCAACCAGCATATCCCATGCCAGGGTTTCAGCTCCCACACATGGGCTCGACGGTAGCAGGAGACTGTACGAATTCAACAGTAGTCCCTGAGTCTATACCACAATCCAACATCTCCTATAACATGCAGCCGTTCCCAGCGTTCCCATCCCCATACATGGGCACATTCATGGCTGTGCTCCTCCCCAATTATAATATGTACCCACCTGTCAACCAACAGATACCTCAGCCTTTCTTTCCCACTCAATACCCTTGTCCACCTTCTTATCCATACACTGGAATGCAAGTTGCTCCCCAGACTGTGCCATCACAAATTCCCACAGACTTTGTGGACCCAACATCTCGAGCATCTTCTCCCATGTCCGCTGAGGAGCAGCAAGAAGTTCTGAGTGATGATCCACATCTTTTTAGTAACTCTAGAAGTAGTTCCCCATTACAGCTGGTCCTTCTTCAGGAGGAGTTACCGAAACCAGCAGAGCCTCCTGAAGGAACCAACACAGAAAACCAAGCAGACATTAAATGTGTGAGTTATGTTCTTATTGTGAGACATACTATTGCCAAATGTTTGACATAACCAAATAAGACTAATTCCATTTGATTATACCAAGTTCAACCCTGTAGCAATTTGGTAATATTCTTGTACAAAGGAGCAGTATTATAGTAGTTATATTCTTGTATATAGGAGGCAGTATTATAGAAGTTATATTCTTGTACATAGGAGGCAGTTTTATAGTAGTTATATTCTTGTACATAGGGAGCAGTATTATAGTAGTTATATTCTTGTACATAGGAGGCAGTATTATAGTAGTTATATTCTTGTACATAGGAGGCAGTATTATAGTAGTTCTATTCTTGTACATAGGAGGCAGTTTTATAGTAGTTCTATTCTTGTACATAGGGAGCAGTATTATAGTAGTTATATTCTTGTACATAGGGGCAGTATTATAGTAGTTATATTCTTGTACATAGGAGGCAATTTTATAGTAGTTATATTCTTGTACATAGGAGGCAGTTTTATAGTAGTTATATTCTTGTACATAGGGAGCAGTATTATAGTAGTTATATTCTGTACATGGGGCAGTATTATAGTAGTTATATTCTTGTATATAGTGTGCAGTATTATAGTAGTGTTATAGTGTACATAGGAGGCAGTATTATAGTAATTATATTCTTGAATATAGGAGACAATATTATAGTTATATTCCTGTACATAGGATGCAGTATTATAGTAGTTATATTCTTGTACATAGGAGGCAGTATTATAGTAGTTATATTCCTGTACATAGTAGCAGTATTATAGTAGTTACATTCTTGTACATAGGGAGCAGTATTATAGTAGTTATATTCTTCTTCATAGAGGGCATTATTATAATAGTTATATTCTTCTACATAGAAGGTGGTATTATAGTAGTTATATTCTTGTACATAGGGGACAGTATTATAGTACTTATAATACTGTACATAGGGGCAGTATAATACTTTATATTATAGTACATAGGATCAGTATTATAGTAGTTATATACTTGTACATAGGGGGGCAGTATTACAGTAGTTATATTCGTGTACATAGGGGGACAGTATTACAGTAGTTATAATACTACCCCCTATGTACAAGTGTATAGCAGTTATATTTTTGTACATCAGGGGGTATTATAATAGTAATATTATTGTACATGGGAGGAGCAGGATTTAAGAAGAATAAGCAGATAACTAAGACAGATAAAATGCTTACAAATAACAGTTAGGAATAGATGCTGGAAGCTGTAAAGCACTTTCCATGATGAGTACAGGAGCTTCTTCAGAGTTCTTTATAGTGCACAGTATACTAGAAAAATAACATGCAGCTGCCTTTACCTGACATCCTGCCACAGACTGGGCAGTACAGGACATGTAGTACAGTACTGTAGAGAGGTGCTACTAGACCTTCAATACTAGTGTTATACCAGAGAGTATTATAGCGGTTATATTCTTGTACGTAGGGAGCGATATTATAGTAGTTATATTCTTGTATATAGGGGGCAGTATTATAGTAGTTATACTCTTGTACATAGGAGGCAGTATTATAGTAGTTATATTCTTGTATATAGGGGGCAATATTATAGTAGTTATATTCTTGTACATAGGAGGTAGTATTATAGTAGTTATATTCTTGTACAGAGGAGCAGTATTATAGTAGTTATATTCTTGTACATAGGATGCAGTATTATAGTAGTTATATTCTTATACATAGGGGGTAGTATTATAGTAGTTATATTCTTGTACATAGGAGCAGTATTATAGTAGTTATATTCTTGAACATAGGGAGCAGTATTATAGCAGTTATATTCTTGTGCATAGAGCAGTATTATAGTAGTTATATTCTTGTACATAGGGAGCGGTATTCTAGTAGTTATATTCTTGTACATAGGAGGCAGTATTATAGTAGTTATATTCCTGTACATAGTAGCAGTATTATAGTAGTTACATTCTTCTTCATAGAGGGCATTATTATAATAGTTATATTCTTCTACATAGAGGGTGGTATTATAGTAGTTATATTCTTGTACATAGGAGGCAGTATTATAGTAGTTATATTCCTGTACATAGTAGCAGTATTATAGTAGTTACATTCTTCTTCATAGAGGGCATTATTATAATAGTTATATTCTTCTACATAGAGGGTGGTATTATAGTAGTTATATTCTTGTACATAGGGGACAGTATTATAGTACTTATAATACTGTACATAGGGGCAGTATAATACTTTATATTATAGTACATAGGATCAGTATTATAGTAGTTATATACTTGTACATAGGGTGGTAGTATTACAGTAGTTATATTCGTGTACATAGGGGGGCAGTATTACAATACTACCCCCTATGTACAAGTATATACTACCCCCTATGTACAAGTATATAGCAGTTATATTTTGTACATAGGGGGTATTATTATAATAGTAATATTATTGTACATGGGAGGAGCAGGATTTAAGAAGAATAAGCAGATAACTAAGACAGATAAAATGCTTACAAATAACAGTTAGGAATAGATGCTGGAAGCTGTAAAGCACTTTCCATGATGAGTACAGGAGCTTCTTCAGAGTTCTTTATAGTGCACAGTATACTAGAAAAATAACATGCAGCTGCCTTTACCTGACATCCTGCCACAGACTGGGCAGTACAGGACATGTAGTACAGTACTGTAGAGAGGTGCTACTAGACCTTCAATACTAGTGTTATACCAGAGAGTATTATAGCGGTTATATTCTTGTACGTAGGGAGCGATATTATAGTAGTTATATTCTTGTACATAGGGACAGTATTATAGTAGTTATATTCTTGTATATAGGGGGCAGTATTATAGTAGTTATACTCTTGTACATAGGAGGTAGTATTATAGTAGTTATATTCTAGTACATAGGAGGCAGTATTATAGTAGTTATATTCTTGTACATAGAAGGCAGTATTATAGTAGTTATATTCTTGTACATAGAAGGCAGTATTATAGTAGTTATATTCTTGTACATAGGAGGCAGTATTATAGTAGTTATATTCTTGTACATAGGGGACAGTATTATAGTAGTTATATTCTTGTATATAGGGGGCAGTATTATAGTAGTTATATTCTTGTACATAGGATGTAGTATTATAGTAGTTATATTCTTGTATATAGGGGGCAGTATTATAGTAGTTATATTCTTGTACATATGGGGCAGTATTATAGTAGTTATATTCTTGTACATAGGGAGCAGTATTATAGTAGTTATATTCTTGTACATAGGGAGCAGTATTATAGTACTTATATTCTTGAACATAGGGAGCAGTATCATAGTAGTTATATTCTTGTACATATGGAGCAGTATTATAGTAGTTATATTCTTGAACATAGGGAGCAGTATCATAGTAGTTATATTCTTGTACATAGGAGGTAGTATTACAGTAGTTACATTCTTGTACATAGGAGCAATATTATAGTAGTTATATTCTTGTACATAGGAGGTAGTATTATAGTAGTTATATTCTTGTACATATGGGGCAGTATTATAGTAGTTATATTCTTGTACATAGGAGGTAGTATTATAGTAGTTATATTCTTGTACATAGAAGGCAATATTTTAGTAGTTATATTCTTGTACATAGGGAGCGATATATTGTACAGTTTATGTAAAGCCATTATACTCATAGTATTTATTCTTACAGGCGGACCCAGCAGAGGACAGTGGGAACAATGACAGTCATTCGGCATCTAGTGAACTCTTTGACCTCTTACTACAGGAGGACTCCCAGTCTGGCACTGGATCGGCCGCTTCAGGAAGCGGCTCTGCTAACTCCAGCTCATTAGGGTCCGGGTCCAATGGTTCTACCTCAAATGGGACCTCAGGAAGTGGCATAGGTATGAAGTGACTAGAAGTTTGCTGGTCACCTGTATAAGTAATGTGTTATTGTCTGTACCCATTATCCTAGTCTGACAATGCTCAAACAATGGACCTGACAGCACAATATGTCTTGTTCTGCTTTGACCTGTATGCCAGGCTCCTTGGTATCAGTGCATAACTGAATAAAGCACATACATTCTAGGTGGTGCAGGGCTGGACAGATCAACCTTAGTTACGATATAGCCATGAGCCACGGGTAAGTAACCTGGGACTGCTTTATGTCAAGGCTCTCACTTCTGTGTCTGTCAATAACAATAACTAATTATGAAAATCTCTAATCAAATCCTATAGCTATTATAGTTATTTTTTTTATTATTATTTAATTTTTCTTTTCTTTAACGGATGTTTGGGTATTTTAATGAAGATAATGTCTCTAATGTGTTTTACAGGTTACTTATGTGTGCTTTCCTCCACTTTCTCTTGCCCAGAGTGACCCTGACATTTATGTGTCTTTTGTTTGGTTTGTATTCACTTATTTAGGATAACATCCAGACAATTTTAGGGAGCGTAGGTATTGTGAATTATGCTGAGGTTGGTCGTTCCGCAGGAAGTCACTCCTATATGATGTAGCCAGCAGTTACATTGTTAAGAGTCGCTTCATAGGTTTATATAATTAACTACTGTACATATCATTTGCCTGGTGACCACCTAAAAAATTTTTTTAAAAATCTGTAATTTTAGAATTTGTTTTACTGCTCCGATAATGTTACTCAAAGAGCAGGCTCACTTTTGAGCATCAGTTTGCACATACAATCTGCATAATGTTGAGATACTGTGCAAATGAACTTGTGCTAACCTTGACTTACATCAAACTACATACTCCAGCCTCCAGAGCTGCATTCAGAAATCTGTTGTATAGCCTGACATTTTGCCTCTCTTGCATGCTGTGCTGTGTTGCGTTTTCAGAGGTATGGTTTTCAGGGGTACTGTAACATAGAATGATTGAGTAAAGGCTGTACTTCCCAGAATGCAATGCATTATTGGACTTTGGCTTGTTGGCGCATTGAGGTAGGCCATTCAGCTACTATGGAGTGGGGGCAGGGGCGTAGCTAAGGGCTCATGAGCCCTGGTGCAAGAGTTCAGCTTGGGTCCCCCTCCCTCAGTGCTTTGTGGCCAGGGACAGGGGAGCACATAGCCTTCATGCTGCCTGAAGTAAAAATTGAAATGGCCCCCCCCATGCCAAATTCTTGACCTAACCCCTTTCCTCCAGCCAGAAGTGTAACTTGTCCAGCATTCCCTTTCTATAATACTAATACTGCAGCACAAGGGTCTTTGGGGTCCCTCAGGCTCCTGGGCCCGGTAGCGACTGCTACCTCTGCACCCCCTATAGCTACGCCCCTGAGTGGGGGGCTTGGATATGGAGGTTAGCTTTATTTGCCCCCTCATGAGGAGGTGATAAACCCTTGAAGGATTATATAGCCATTGCCTGCTGTGGATGCCAGGAAAAGTAGTGGCACCAGGAGGACAGAGCTACATGTAGGACAAGGGGCCCCATAGCAAAAAACTAAATGGACCCCCCCTTCCTATTCTCTGTTTGTCATGTAACTTCTAAGCAGCAACCAGCAAAACTCTGAATGCAGCTCTGGATGTGATTGAAGTACAAAGATATTGGTGTAATTCAGTATATGAAAAGCAAAGTTGTTTGCAGTGTATCAGAAGTGGAGCTACCCTCTAAATTATTGTGAACAGGACATATTAAAGCAACTCTCCACTAAAACATTCCCCATAAGGTAATGTATGTGGTTAAAAGGACAAATTTTCATCTTAATATTCATCGGCACACTCTTGTCATTTTTTGGATTTGGAAAATTTGTGCCCTGCACTATTTGGTAACCTGGCACCCACTGAACGTGCTGTAATGCCAGGAAGACACCAAAGGGTAACTGTGATTTGACCCCATCTAATAACTTCTATATTCACTAATCTTTAAGTATTAGCCCATCATCACACACATGACCTTATGGTGGGAGGAGCTTTTAGTGTAGAGCCCATTTAATTGTGCCTGTCCATTGTAGAGAGCGCAGACCCGGGGCTCAGACTACAAACAGAGCTTGAAATGGGGACGGTGGACACTGAGGCTGCGCCGAGATAACGAAGAGATACAGTACCGTTCAAAAGTTTGGACACCTTTTCCTTACATGTTTTTTTATTCTACACTGTAACTTCATATTGAAATGTTGAAGGAACAAATATGGAATTAAGTAATAAACAGAAATGTTTCATATTTTAGATTCTTCAAAGTTTGCTTTGATGATAGCATTGCACACTCTTGGCCTTCTCTTAAAGTAATGGCGGACTGTTGTTTCCCTTTACTTAGCTGAGTGGTTCTTGCCTTAATGTGGATTAGATTAGGTCTGTATATACTGTATGGAACCGTGTACCCATCCTATCTCTGCACAACACAACTGGTCGTCTTATGAAGGCAAGAAATTTCTCAAATTTCAATTAATTACCTGTTAATTGAAAACCATTCCTGGTGACTACCTTATGAAGCTAATTGAGAGAATACCAAGAGTGGGCAACGTTGTCATCAAAGCAAAAGGCGGTGACTGAAGATTCCTAAATAGAAAGCATATTCTGGTTTAATATTTTTCATTGTTTTCATGACTTCAATATGAATCTGCTATGTAGAAATTTTAAAAAAATGAAAACCAAGAAAAACTATGGAATGAAAAGGTGTGTGGAAACGTTTGGCACTGTACATCTGCATCTCCACCATCCGCAGTCCCCATTTCCAAACCCACTTTTGCTTTCAGATGATCAGAGTGCACACAATGGGGTCGTCATTTGTACTAATTAGACTGCAAATTGTTTGCACTCTGAAAATTGTTTGTCATCTGAAGTTGTAGACCTGGATAATGGTGAGCTGTGTACCTGCATGCATGAGAGTAAGTGGTCTTCCCCGTTACTGTACCCCATGTTTTATACTTTGTTTTCTTCTTTATTAACGTCTCAAAGGGAGTAGTAACAGCAGCAAGTATTTTGCTAGCAAGTCCTCTGACACCTCCAAGAAGGGGCACAAACGTCAGGAGGTTGTTGAATCAGATTCTTTTCCCAAAGCTGGAGAAGATTCTATATGGACTATGATAGAACGTACACCTACCCCTATTATGATGACATATCAGGTACCCCAGAGGTAAGAAATGCGCATGGTGCCACTCCGTTACAAGTAGTTTTGGTTCTCTTTATTATCTAAAGCAGGGATGCTCATCCCGTGGCCCTCCAGCTGTTGCAAAACCACAACTCCCAGCATGCCTGGACAGTCCACAGCTGTTAGCTTACAGCAGGGCATAGTGAGAGTTGTATTTTTACAATAGTTGGAGGGCTGCAGGTTGAACATCCCTGATCTAAAGCATCTAAACTTTTAACAAACTTGAGATATATTCTAGTGACATATCTGAGTACCGAGACCCCCACCAATTACTAAAATGAGGAGACAGACTTGATACGTGCTTGTCTTCAGTAGCGAGGAGAGACATTGCTCTTTGTGAGCGATTCTTTCTTTTCATTTTAGTCATTTGTGGGGGTCGCAGCACTTGGAACCCCATCAATCAAAACCTATGGTATGTCACGTTAAAGGGACTTTTTAATGAAATGGCAGAATTCTTGACGGGCCTGCAGCATTGATCATGGGTTTACCGGGGGTTAGTGCTCGAACTAGAAATGAAAATGTCTCTTGCAAGAAGTTCTGGGATTGGTTGTAGAATAGCCTCTTACCTAAAATGGCAATAGGGGAAATTATACATCAATGACCTTTTTTCTACAGCTTCAACCCTTGTGCCTCCTTAACCCCCCTGGTATGTGTGATTTTGGGGGGGTTATATAATAAAACGTATCGCGCCCATTACCCATTAAAGGTATCACATTAGTATTGGGGCTTATTTGAAAGCTGTTTGCGCCTCAATAAATTACAACTTAAATACATTAATAAGAATGGATTTTGCATCAGTAATAAATTAGGCAAGTGATTTTCAAACACATTTGGTTTTCTAACAGATTCACTTCTAAAAAGGCCCCTCTTAAACACAGTAATGACGCTTTTATTGTCATTATGTTCATCAAAGAAGAACTCCCGCAAAAATTTTTATTCCATGTCCTGCTAGAAATGTACATGATGTAATCTGTAGTGAATGTCATTTTCTTACCAGTAGCTGAATTTTTGAGTTATATCATCCTGAAGTGTCTTATCTGTGTCATGTGACTAGGAATCAGACCCACTATCTCGCACAGCACCTTATGTGTGAACAGGAAGTCTAATTTTCTATGCATTCCTATGTGCATTTCTATGGGAGCCTCACTTTCAGTCTCATAGGATTGAATAGAGAAGTGACTGGCTTGCTCTCCTGGGTCAGTTGGAGGTCAGGGAGTTGGTCACATGACCCAGCTACAATAAGAAGAGAGTGGAAACTCTCAATTTCAGCCTCTGATAAGAAAATGACATTCACTACAGATTATATCATGCACCTTTCTAACAGGTCAGAGAATAAAAATTTTTGCAGGAGTTCTTCTTTAAGGAGCAGCTCCACCTAAATTCCTTCCTGGTGCTCAGATCTGTCCTTGGTAGTATATTATTTCTGGGCTCTCGTGCTTCTATTTTGCAGGGATAAGGAGACCTTGTTAAAAGAGGATCTGGAGAAACTGACTGCCATGCGGAACAAGCAGCCATGGTTCACGGAAGAGCAAAAGGAGGAGCTGGCAGAGGTGCACTCGTGGATTCGAAGCCGCACAATCCCACAGGAGATAGACACTCAAGTACGGGTTGGATTTTTGTCCATTAACTTTTCATCCTCTAGGAAAACAGTACAAACTGATTTGTTAATAGGGACCAGCGTCCTCACCTCACAGGGCAACGTGCACATCATCCTGCACAGTACAGACTGGATGGTCATTCATCTTGTCTGGAAGAGGAATGCAGTGATATTGAGTGGGGTGTGTAACAAGTATGGAAAATTGCTGTTCAGGTTACTGAGAAAGTAAATGACAACCCCTATAAAATTGACCATGTTAGTTGTCCCAACATTAGAATTTTTAACTGCATTAAGAAGGTGATAGTCTTAAACCCCTTACAGATAGTCCTATTTTCATTTTTTATTTTTGCTCCCCACGTTCCAAAAGCCATACCTTTTTTATTCTTCCGTTCACATAGCCATATGAGGGCTTATTTTTGCGGGACAAGATACATTTTTTTTCTAAAGCCACCATTTAATATACCATGTCTTGTATTGGAAAACAGGAAAAAAAATTCTTTGTTGGGTAAAATTGAAAGAATAAACAATTCCTCCAAGGTTTTTCGGGTTTTGACATAACGCCATTCACTGCGAGCTGAAAATGACATTACTTCCTTCTTCTGCAGCTCAAAACAATTACAGCGAAACCAAACTTGTATAGTTTTTATTTTGTTTAAATACTTAAAAAATAAATAAATAAAAACCTTTGGAAAAAATCAAATTTCTTTGCATCGCCATATTCTGACAGCCATAACTTTTTATATTTTGGTCTGCAGAGCTGTATGAGGGCTTTTTTTTGTGTAACAATCTAGTTTTTATTGGTACCATTTTTGCGGTATGTACGACACTATGACTTAAAAATGGCAAATCGCGTGTTTTAAATTTTTTTTTCGTTAGTGTTCACCTCACAGAACATTTTTATTTTAATAGTTCAGAAATTTTAAGACGCGATGATACCTAATATGTTTATTTTTTTATTGTTTATACTTTTATATGTAAAGTTAAAGGGTTTCTGTCATCAGATTTGAGCATTGCAAAGCGAGTGTCATTTGCAATGCGCAAATGACACCTGATGACAGATCTGTTAATGTTATCGTTTTCTGTAGTGTAGTTTTTGCGAAAATAGCATTTTTAAAATATGTAAATGAGCTTCCCTAGGTGCAGGGGGCGTTAACCCTGCACCTAGTAGCGGCGTAATTTCTCCTCTTACCCCTCCACCGTTCCGGTGATTGACAGGGCCATGCAGCTAGGTCTTTCAGCTCCCGGCCCTGTCCGAGTCTGAAATCCCACGCCTGCGCATTGCGATCCACAATCCGCGCATGCGTGTTGAGAGCCGCCGGCCGCCCGGATCCCGGCTTCCTCAATGCGCCCGCATTGGTGATCGCAATGCACAGGCGCGGGATTTCGGCTCGGACAGGGCCGGGAGCTGAAAGAGCTAGCTGCATGGCCCTGTCAATCACCGCAACGGAGGAGGGGTAAGAGGAGGAATTACGCCGCAACTAGGTGCAGGGTTAACGCCCCCTGCACCTAGGGAAGCTCATTTACATATTTTAAAAACGCTATTTTCTCAAAAACTACGCTACAGAAAACTATAACATTAACAGATCTGTCATCAGGTGTCATTTGCGCATTGCAAATGACACTGGGTTTGCAATGCTCAAATCTGATGACAGAAACCCTTTAAGAAAAGGGGATGATTTAAACTTTCAGTATTTTTAGATTTTTTTACTTTTTATTTAATAACTACTAGCTCCCTTAGGGGGGCCAGAACCTGGGACCTTTTGATCCCTTTTCCTGTTCACCCTAAGAGAGATCTATTAGGCCCCTTTCAGACGAGCGAGTCCGACACATCGGTCTCACAGTGTGAGTATGCAACAGCACCCAGCCTGCTTTTCCAGCACTGACGGGGTCGCATTATATTGATTTATGATGCTGTGTAACCGTTCTGGAATGTGTTGTATAACACTGACATAATGCTGGCAGTGTTATCCAATACATTCCAGACCTCTAAGGGTTACATAGCATCATAAATCAATATCATGCTAAGCGACCCCGTCAGTGCTGGAAGGACAGGCCGGGTGCTACTGCATACTCAAACTGTGAGTCCGATGTGTCGGACTCGCTCGTCTGAAAGCGGCCCTAGGGTGAATAGGATTCTTACACTGTCCCTGCTGAGCTGTGCCTCGTGCATAGTTCTGCAGGCAGCTTACCATGGAAGGCTTCAGCAGCTTCCAGAATGCCATGGTAACTGACTGGAGCCACAGGATTTCACTGGGGGCTCTCCACCCCTCTGCCTAACTCCACAGATACCGTGATCAGCGTTGATCGTGGAATCTGAAGGGTTAAATGATGGTTCAGCTGGATCTCTGTTCCCCATCATTGCGACAGAGTGCTGGCTGTATAATACAGGAGGTCTATTTTACCTGAATTGTTCCTTTAAGATGTAGCTAATCCTCTAGACTAGCAGTCCATAGCATGTGGCTCTCCAGAATGTTGGGAATTGTAGTTTTGCTACAGGTGGGAGAGCAGTGATCTAGTGCTCTTTATAGGATGGAATACTCCATGTTGCAGTGTATGTATGTTCTGGAATCTCACATCCATGTCTTTCGATGCCCACAGGGATGTCTCACATGTGTGAAGGGTACCACAGCAAATAATAATCTTGAAGAGGAGAAGGAAGAAGACCATGGGAAAGAGGAAGATCCCACCAAAGCTACAGAACAATCAGTGACACAACAAACTCTGTGCCTGAACAGTCTCTGCGACCCAGGAGAAAACACATTAAACTCAGAGACTTGACTTTTTTTTTTTCTTTGTAAATAAAGTTTTTATTTTCTATATAAAAAGTTTTATTTAAGTCCGTTCAACGCAGCATAAAAAGAGGAAGCTTCACGTTTCTTCAAGAGTCCTTACAGCCCGGGAAAGAAGCTGACTGATTTCCTGTTTCATGACTGACCCTGTGCCAAGACTCTTTTACTGTCTACTCTGCAGCCTGCCATTCTGACTAACAACACAGTGGTAGGCCGCTAGCATTTCCTGGTGGACGTGCACTGTCTTATTTTGGAAAATCCATCCTAAACTTCTGTGAACATTTTTCTTACGAGATGGAGGTCGTTTTCCTTGTGCACTTGTCCTGTCTATAAATATCACAGTCATTAAACGTTCTAGAACGGAGTGAGTGGTTTCAGACGTTTCGTTTTCCTTTTTACTTGTAAATTTCTATATTGATAAAAATGAACTTTGAGGATTATGTTTGTCTAAGCTTGTGTTTTCTTACATCCTAAAAAATTCTTACATGGTTATCCCCATGGTTACATTCACTCACCACAGTTCAATTGTACTTTTGTATTTGCATTTGTAGATACATTACTTACCTTGTACTGATTGTGTATTTAACTCCAGAGCTGAATTCATAATTGTGCAGACTTCAGAGCGGAAATATCCCAGCTTTCCCTTGCTGTTCAGTTGTAAAGTATAAAGACGGTGAATTCACCAGAAGAATAATGAGTGCAGCTCTGGAGTGTAATACAAGCTGTAACTCAGGATCAGTACAGGATAAGTAATGTATGTGCATAGTGACTTCACCAGCAGAATAATGAGCACAGCTCTGAAGTATAACACAATATAACTCAGAATTAGCACAGGGAAAGTGATGTATTTACACAGTGACTTCTTCGGTAGAATAATGACGCAGCTCTGGAGTATAATACAGGCAGTAACTCAGGATCAGTATAGTTTAAATAATTCATGTACCCAGTGACTCCACCAGCAGAATAGTGAGTCCAGCTCTAGAGTATAATGCATGATAAGTAATGTGTTTATAAAGTGTCTCAACATTGTATGTGGATTCATTTGGAATCAATGGAAACCTAGATGGTATGTTAAAGTAAAGCTTTAGCTTCCTCTTATTGATATACACTGTACCTGTGTCATAGGTACACATATGCACATTATATTAGATTTGTATTTGTTGTAGAGCTGATTATGTTGCCCCTACAGGCCAGTCAGCAAGTTCTACCCTTAGATGATGGGGTAACCTGAGCAAGGCTCCCTGTGCTCTCCATGGGCATCTTAGCAGGCTCATGGGATGCCTCCATGGTACATGGTTGTTTGAAAACCATGTAAAATGTTTTACGTGTTGCTGGGCACATATAGAAACCTGAAGACCTGTGCTTATGGCGCTATTATTTTCTGAGCCTAAAGTTAGATCAGTGTGATCTGAAGCTGGAGCTATCCATCCTCCACACGTTGTCACCTGTCAGCAAGGATTAATAATTTCCTGAGAAGTAATGAATGAAAAGATGAGTCCTGTGTCCAATAAGAGATCTATTGATCTGAGGTCTAGACACGTGGGATGCAATCATTCTGAGGCTCTCGCTGTCTTGGGTGTCGTGCTCTACAGTTTTAAAGAACAGCTCCAGCCACATCAGACAGTAAATATTTCTCAACTGAATTAATTAAGTAATATTACATACAGGGTGTAGCAATATGCATGCAATGAGAATCTTCTACCCTCCTCTGCCTTCAGCACTTAGTGCCTAAAGGCTCAGGAGAAGGTGTTTTATTTGAGCACGGTGTGGCGGTATTTTTTGTGCACTGTATGATAGTATATGGGCACTGTGACATGTAGGGAATATTCCCATATACTTGAAATTTGAATTTTGAGCAGCCTGCTTATAAAGTGGACTTACTTCACACAAACCCACCAATTCTACTGAGACTGGCAGCATTGCTCCTCACAATTCTACAGATCATGAAACCATCAGGCTGGATCACATTAGCAGTATACCTTTGTGGTAGCCCATCGACAGAGTGCTATCTACTGTGTACATTGTGATCCAGACACCGCAGCAGTATATATGAGCCACAGGGTTAAGTGCACATTTCAGGAGCAAATTATGCAGAACTTATTGATAGATTTGTCTTCTCAGACTTATGGCGCAGAACCAGTCAACAAGATTTATATCATGGGTCTGAAGTATAGACCTCCTGTCAGTGACTGATGCAGGGTGCTACAGGGATCAATTCAGACTATATACGACATGAATGTCAGGCATTGATAAGCAATTATGTGGGAATATGTCAGATATCTCCCTGGACCTAACTGAAATATAGCCAATTTCCGGCTAATAAAGTTGTTCTAACAGTTATAGACATGCATTGTGCATATAACCTCTCCTTTGGTGTGTGTATACAGTATGGCTGCATGTGTGCCATCAGAGCCTTGGATGGGTAGTAGCCAGCTCAAGTTCCCACTTCCCAATAGATTGTGAGAAATGGCACACGTCCCCTACTTACAGAGGCCCTGCCTTAAAGGGTTACTGTACTTTCAAACAATTTCATTTAATAGAGAATTGTGTAACTAGCAAATTTCTAAATCACTACATTTAAAAAAAAAAATATGCCTGCATCCACCTGAAAAAAGTTGTAAAGTCATGGCCACTAAGGGTCTCAATTCCACCTAATTTGCAGTGCACATCCTGTTGTCAGGGAGGATCTATCCTTAGACACAGAAGACGGCTCACAGGAAATGGGGGCTTGTCAGAGCTAGCTGAACTGGTGAGCCTGGTAAATAAACTGCCTCTACACAGCTTTTGAAGATTATAGGGGTGTCTTCTGTGTCTGTAAGTGTGATTCCCCACTCCTTATCTGTTCTGTGAGCTTCAGAGCTGAAAACAAAAATAGTTGGAAGTAAGGGAAAGGATGTTATAGCACAGTACAGTGCTGACAGATTCCACAGAAGGGAGACATCCTCTGCTTCTGAGTGAAATGCATCTAGCTGTGCTTCTGAAACTTAATAATATGGCTGAAAGAGACATTAGGGAAGCCCAAAAACAATCTGTTCCTTCACAGTTATGATTCTGCAAAGAAGCACAGCCATTATGCAAACTTTTTTTTAAAAACTCAGTTATGCTTTAAAAGGGGTTTTGTCACTTCAGCAGATCGCATTTATCATGTAGAGAAAGTTAATACAAGCCACTTGTTATTACCTATATTGCTGGCTAGATTAATTTGTCCATCAAATTATACACTGCTCGTTTCTATGGTTACGACCACCCTGCAATCCAGCAGCAGTTGTGCTTGCACACTAAAGGAAAAAATGACAGCCTCTCTGGTGGCTGGGACTGTGGTCCGGCCACCACCAAGCTGGATCTCCATAGAAATGAATGGGAGCATACCGTGCATGAGCGCTCCCCTTTCCCATTCATTTCAATGGAGCCGACGGAAATAGCTCAGCTATTTTTGTCCGCCCCATAGCAAATGAATGGAGGGCGGCTGCACATGCGCAGTGTGCCCTCCTTCACTTTTGGGGCTCTGTTCTGGATAGAGGTGCGGGTCCCAGCGGTGGGACCCGCACTTATAAGACAATGGGGGGCATATCCTAGCGATATTCCCCCATTGTCCATCATGAGACAACCCCTTTAATGTACTGAGAAACTTTCAGCCACATGACTAGCTAAGTATAAAAGCTCTTCATACACATTCAAAAAGTCAGCTGTTCCTGCAGAAAATGGCGGGTTCGGCTGACTATATCCAAATTAATGTGTATGGGGGACCTATTTCTGTCTGGAATACAGTGGCTCCAGTGATCAGCCACAGGGGTGAAGTAGTCATAGACCCTACAGGGAAATTTCCTGGTGGGCTGATGTCTGGGGGGCCATCTGAGCTCTCCTCATTTCCACTGGCTTGGCACATAATGATCTCATGCCCTCAGTGTTTATTAATGCTGAGAACATCAGGTACTTTTATAGCTGTACAGTGGTGGCAAGTGCCCTCCTGAATTGAATTGCATTACTGTTCTCTAGATGGTGATACAGTTGAATACTGTGGGGGGGCACAAATGGTGCAGGAACACAGGCATCTCATGCTGCAGGCTGGAAAAGGCACGTGGCCTGCACGGGATGAGTGATTTGGAACGGGCTTGTTTTTTGTTTGTTTGTTTTTTCCTTGGCCACTTGGGGAGCATTGTACTGAGGGCATTACTAGGGGATGTCCAGGCAGCATGCTGAAGGTAGGGCTGGCTCAGAGACAATTGGAGGAGGCGAACAGAACATGGCAACTATTGCTGGCCACCACAGATAGCCAGTTTTGGGGGAGATGTTTTGTGCTGCACTGTGGAATTTGGTTCTGCTGGGACAGTATTTCGTGTTACACCATGGTATTGCTGATCCTGCTTAGTTGTGTTGGCTCCATCTCTTTGTATTCACCCCCACCTACTTGTGTTGCTCCACCTTCTGTCAATTTACACCCAACTACAACATGGGAGCCACTTTTAGGTTTTTTTCCAGTCTGCCCCTGACCAGCCACCAAATCCTTGACCATCGTTCAGATGCTGAAATGGTCAGTTCATTCCCATTACTAGACACAAAATTGGAAATGGTATAGATGGGGCCTTGACACCCATGCATCCGCACCGAGTAAGCATTATTTTTAGACTTGTCATCTTTGTCTTTCTACAACATCATACACAGTGTGAAATAAATTAACTCTCAGTTTACCATTGTCATTAGTACTTTTATTAAATAGCTTTCATTGAAGAAAAGAAAGTTATACCAAATATCAGCAAAACATAAAATATTTTTTCTGAAATGTAAAATAAACTATTTTGCAGAGTTCGTCTTCACCTTTCTCATTCCATCTTGTGTTGAGATGAGGCAGCATTATAAATACAGGTGTATTAGAAATAAGCAGAAATCCTGTCGACGCTCCAGGTTCCTCACAATCAAACACAGTATTTCCAAAAACATTCAGACAAATTCCCTGCTCGCTTCTTATAAGGTTTACGCTCTTTAGATTGTAGACGGCTCAAAAGTGACATCTGTGGCTGCTTGTCCAACAATTCCTGGAATATAAAAAGACAATGGCCCTCATTAAGTAATGTGATTAGTCCTAGACTTTGTAAATTCTGCCAAAGTTTGGCACAAGTTGATGCATCTCATTTTAGCAAAAAAACGTTGTGCCTAGTTCACTAAGGGGGTATGGCTTAATGGGAAAGGGCATGGTCTAAGATTAGACGTTTTGCACCAAAATTGCACTATAATACTGCCATATGCATAAGAATATAATTACTGTAAACTGCCTCCAATGTACAAGAGTATAACTACTAGAATACTGCCTCCTATGTGCAAGAATATAACTACTATAATACTACGTCCTATGTACGAGAATGTAACTAATAGAATACTGCCTCCTATGTGCAAGAATATAACTACTATAATACTGCCTCCTATGTGCAAGAATATAACTACTATAATACTGTGTCCTATGTACGAGAATATAACTACTATAATACTGCCTTGTGTACAAAAATAAAAAATATGATAATACTGTCCCCTATGTACAAGAATATAATGACTATAATACTGCCTCCTGTGTACAAAAATATAAATACTATAATACTGCCTCTAATGTACAAGAATATACTACAATACTGCCCCCTATGTACAAGAATATAATGACTATACTACAGCCCCTATGTACAAGAATATATCTACTATAATACTGCTCTCTATGTACAAAAATATAACTACTATAATACTGCCTCCTATGTACAAGAATATAACTACTATAATACTGCCTCCTATGTACAAGTATATAACTACTATAATACTGCCTCCTATGTACAAGAATATAACTACTATAATACTGCCTCCTATGTACAAGAATATAACTACTATGAACACTGTAACTTACCTCTTTCATAACATTGTCCATATTATAGGATCCAAGGCTAAGTCCTAGCAAAAAGAGAAATACTTTTATTAAAATACAATTAAATAATTTGCTAACAATACAAATAATTCATTAATAATGTCAGAACAGATGTGTAGGTCAACGTGTCAAGTTATATCATGCATGTGTCTGAGATTAACTATTATTTTTAATTTTTCATGTAATTTAATTAAATATTTTTAATTTTTAATAGTATTATAGTTATTATGCTCAGCTGGGAACTAGTACCAATGTATGGCTCAGCTTTGTAACATTTCTGTCGACGATAACTGCAGAATGAGAGATGTCAGATAGAACCAGGGACTACTTCACCAAACCACTGAAAACTAGGAACTGGTCCAGCATGGCACTGAAGATCAATAACTGCTCCACCAAATTGACAAACCAAGACTTCTCCACCAAAATACAACCAAGAACCGATCCACCAAAAACACAGAAAAAGGCCAAGGACCACTTAAAACGTAATCATTAAATGTCAGGGACGAAACATGGTCCTCAATGTAGGTGCACCTTCCCATCAATGCACACCAATAGATATAGGCACAGAAGGAAGAGGGTCTGACTTTGGGAGTGAAATACAGAAGCTTTGGAAATATGGAAAGATAAGAGAGCTGTGACTGCTACCTCTGCTTAATGGGAGAAGATCCAAATGAAAATATGTAAATTGTTTCATGCACTTCACCTTCTTTGCCGAAAATGTCATCTGTATCAATATCTACGTCTCTGCCCTTGTCCAGAAATGAAGGCAGATTCTGTAATAAGTGAGTGTCATCCCAGCTGCTCACATCTCCAAAATCCATCTTTGAATCTATCAAAAGGAAGACGGAAAACAGACGACTGTCAGCAAAGCGTCCCCATCAAAGAATAATGACCTGAGATGTCAGTGTAAAGAAAATGTGAGCAAAGCCTTCAGTAACCGAGGGAAAAGAATCAAATGTCTTCAATCTAAACAAGTACATCATAGAATAAGAAATGGTGTATTAGGAGAGAAGGAATGAGTTACCATTCTTAAAGGAAGTCTCTGGCCAAAACTATGGGGGAGATTTATCTACCTGGCCTCTTTTTTGGCCGCACATCCTGCGTTTGCAACTATTTAAATGCCACTTGCAACAAAGTTTGTCACATTTCTGCGCTGCCCTAGACACTTTCTGAAAAGGAGGGTGGCGAGGGCAGGGAGAGGACAGGCAAGCGGGACCACCACATTTATCTTCATTTGCACCTGTTGTGCATGTAAAACTGTATAATACAGTGTATATTAGCTTCACCTATAGTGTTTGTGGATCCACACAGTGGCCAAGAAGTAAAAGACGAAAATCTTAACACCAATGGCCAGCCTAAGAGGTTAATAACAAAGATTTAAAGGGGGGGGGGCATTTTGTTCTATAAAATAAGCTTAATCATTGAATAATGAAAAGCTATGCATCTTTCTAATATACTTTGTGTTTCACTGCCTCACTATTTGCAAGACTTCTGCTTGCTGAAAATGGAAACCTTGTTTAGATCCAGAGTTGGAAGACCCCTCCTGATCATGTTCAGCTACCACAACTGCATCAGAAGCTCTTTGTACCAGTTGGACATGATTAGCACAGTTTTCCGCACTTTGGAAGTAAACAAAAATGCTTCTATTCACTGACTGCAAGTAACACCCATTATCAATCCCTTAATAACATGAGTAAAACATATTTTCATAGTCATATAAAATGCAGGATAATATAGAACATATAATTAAACAAGTAGAAATAAGTCATGTGCCGGTTACGATCTTAGATTTTATGTCCCTCTAAGGCCTGCATCCAGTGTTATAACTACAGGTATTGCAGATGCAACCAAGCCCCTATACCAGGTGTCACACAAGCCCACCTCTCCACCCACTGATTGGGTACAGCACTCCTGAAACACTTTGCCTGATCATAGAGAGAACAGTGCAGCCATACCATTACAGCTGCATGGTCCTCTCTATGACTTACCTACACTCATCTCTATGATTAGTGCAAGGAGGAAACAGGAAGTTAAAGCCAGGACTTTGGCAGAGCCTGGAGAAGTAAATAACATGGACCTCATGTAAGCAGCATTAACTCTTATATTGCCTTCCGCAAAACTCCACCACCCTACATCACTACTCAGGGGCAGATTGGCCATAGACCTTACAGGGAAATTTCTCGGTGGGGCCGACTTCCTGAGTCCTCCTTATGGTCGGCCAGTGGAAGTTTTTGGGGATGTATTTTCTGCTGCTGTGGTATTTGGCTCTGTTGGGGTGGTATAATGTGCCACAATATGGTATTGCTGGCCCTGCCTTCCATCAATTTGGACCGAACTACAAAACAGGGCCACTTTTAGTATTTTTCCAGGGCCACTTTAAGTTCCCAATATGCCCCTGTCACTACTGATACTGGAATTAACTCCTTCACTGCCCTAGACCACCAGGTATACCGACCTTAACATCTTTACTGCCCTAGACTGTAAGGTATACTGGCGTTCACCCTTTCACTGCCCTAGACCAACCTTTCACTGCCCTGCCCTAGACCAACTGGGCTCCTTAAATTAACCCTTCTGCAGTCAAAGTAACCAGGGATCCTTACATTAACTCCTTTACTGTAGTAGATCACAAGGTATAGTTACATTAACCCCTTTATTGCCCTATTCCACCAGGGATTCTGACATTTATCCTTTCAATGCCCTACACCACTAAGAATATTAACATTACTCTTTGACTACCCTGGATCACCAGGGATTCTAACACTAAACTCTTTACTTCCATACACCACCAGACATGAACCCTTTCACTGCCCAAGACCACCAGGGATACAGACATAAACCTCTTCAATGTCCTTGACCAACATGGATATAAACAATAACCTTCACCTACATTTTATGCAGGCCTGGCTATGCATGTAACTGGCTGCTGTATAGTTAGTTATTAGGGTGCTGTACAATATTATTCATTTGATTCCATTCTGATGCGTTTAGAGGGGACATTGCCCTGGTTCCTAACTGCCCCCTTTATCTGCTATAAAGGGAACACTGTCTGCAAAGCACCTAAAAGTTATTGGAGGGCTGCACCCAACATCCGTGAAAAGAAGTTGCAGGGGGAAGGAGGGGGAACCTAGCTGAACTTTTGCACTTAGGGCACGAAACGTCATGTGACCTCACACATGATATTTGTACTACCAGGTGCAATCTCTGTCATATGCCATAAACACTGAGGGGCTCTTTGGTCCTGCACCAATGAAGAGGAAGGAATTTGGGCTACATAATTCCCCCTTCCATACACCGCTATATATGATGACGGTGGATTTTTCTGCTCTAATGAATAAGTAACAGTAGGTGAGTCAGAGTGAAAAGGCTGGAGCATGTAAAAGGACATTCTCACTTTCCCCCTGATAACAGGGAGCAATAGCATTTACCATTGTAAATATCAGGAATTTAAAGGGGGTTTCCCAAAAATGATTTTTTTTTTTATTTTAAATTCCAAAATGAAGGACAATACTCTGAAGGTACAATGCAACTGAGGTTTTTATTAATGATCCAGAGTCACCAGAGAACACAGAGATCTGCGACTTTTGTCAGTCTCTTAGCATATCCAACAACGCGGCTTGATAAAGATGTTCCTGAAACGTTGCTGACCTGTGTTTTCTGAACACTCTGAAGTACCTTCAGAGTGTTGTCCTTCATTTTGGATTTAAGACTTATATGTTGATCTATGATGAGGACCTGGACCACTACAGTATCTGTACATACTGGCAAGAGAGTGTTGCTTACAACTGGATACTTAATATTTGTGACCTATCTCCAGGATGAATGATAAGTCTACCCCAACTCTGGGACTCCAACAATCACTAATTGGACCCCAATGATCAATTTAAGATCCATATTAGGGATCATGGTCTTGGGAATAGGGCACATGTAAAAGTGGTTTGAAGCAAAACCCAAAACATTTGCTACAAAAAATATGGATATGTGAAATCTGCCTCAAAATGTATTTTATTTTCTGATACCAAATCTTTTTATTATATTTTTAACTATGAAAATAAAACAGTATAATTCCTTTAATAACAACCGTGCAAATGTAGATGTTTAAAATCATTACAAAGCACATACAGTATGTGTAAATTAGATGAATGTAGAAATGAACACAAATAAAACATTAAAGTTTAGAAGAAATGTAAAAAATCAAATACACTAAAATATAAAATAATATACCATTACTCTATAATAATAATAATTTATAAGTCTGTAATATGCAAATTTTAATCTTTTCCAAATTTGACATTTTAAATATTTTCAATGTGTATGTGTTGCTATGCTGTATGAAGGAAGAAAAAAGGAAAAAAAAACTTAAAACAAATTAATAAAAAAAAAATGAAGGTGACTTAAAATGACTTTGTTATTCCAACTCCTTAAGTTATCCTTCACTTACAGTCTGGAATATTCACTTTATTTCTTATTACAGTAATATCATCTTAAGAAAAGTCATTTCCTTCAGTGTATAAAAAATTATTACGTGAATATAATTCTAAGTACGAGGCTAATGCTTTCAGCATTTGCAATTTCTGTGACCCCTCTGTATGATCAATCTTTAGAAATTAGCTGCAGGCTATTCAGACAGTCAGTAATTTAACCTTCAAGTTGAAGTCATTTTATAAGTGGTTGAGGGGATGGTAAAGATAATTCTTCTTACCTGGTATTCGAAAGGAAATCTCGTTAGGGTCCAAGATTGGAAGGGATCGGAGTGGGCTGAAGACAATGGCAAGGATGAGCCCGCAGGAGAAGAGTTTGTGCATGGCTGCTGGACCAGGGAGTAGATGCTTCTCTGTCTGGTCTATCAGGATTCTACCTTAATTGCCGGGTTCATCATTAAAGTGTCAATTCTTATATAGCATTCTATGACGACATAGGAAGCATCACTCTCCTCCAAAAAGACGGATGACGAGCCAATGGTTCCATCCCCGCAGAATTCTTAATGCCAGGCACTTTGCATTGATGTCATTCTTCAAGGTTCATAGACGATAAATTTACTGTCTCTCAGGTCCTTGCTACAAACTGTTACAGCAAATGTGGCGTAGCCAATGAAACAAAGTAACGTTCTCTTATAAATCACCCAAGTTAGGAAAGGGTCAGCTCTTGGTGGACGAGCTGACCGGGGCAACGAGGCGGTGATTTATGGGCTAGCACCTAGTTTGACGTAAGAGACTGGGGCTTTGAAAAGTGGATTTTTTACTGAGGTGGATGGATGAGGTGTCAGGTGGTGTTTGGGGGTGTCGCAGTCGATACTCTGCGAAGATGAAATGGTTGTTGAGATCACATTTGTTGGATCGGATGAACTTGCAATGAATGCTTGCTTTTTTTCTGATGCTTTTGGAATAATCAATCGGTGTATAAAATTATAGTGATTAACCCTTTCTTTCCTGCATAGATTGGAACACACATATCAGGGGTGGTACAGACTGCAACAGTGTCAAATCAAAGCAACAGAAACAGGGCAAGGCTTGCAATTAAAGGGACACTTGTAAGAAAGGAGTGTTTTTTAAAAACTCCATATTCATAAAATGCTATTTTTTCTTTAATTTTTGGGTGACTTTCTTTTTCATTTTCACAGTATTATATCATTGAGACTAAATACAAAATATTAGCCTTCTGCAACAGTAATCAGAGATAAAAGTGCTATATAGATATGGCTATCGTGATTATTTTATTGCTGCTGTTAGGGAAAGGTGTTATCTATTATATGGAAGTATAATAGTAGATTGTGGAATTGGGATGACAATATGACGGCTCTATTGTTCTCTTGATAGGTATAGATAAAAATGTCCACAGAAGACCACTATATTTATCAGTGTAATGTGTGCTGCTCTAATTGAGTCACTAGCCCCCCCTTACCTCTCTGATCGCAGTGAACAGTCAAGCGAGGCTCTATGCCATGTTAAATGTGTGACCAAAGGAGGTAGTTAAAGAACCAGACAGGACCAGGACAGGACAGGACAGTAGAATACATGGAATTACTTCAGAAAAACATCCATCTGTTTTTTTCTAAAAAAACATTTTTTACACAGAATATTCCCATATAGGCTGATAATATGTGATAGAAATGTTGATGGTAGTGTCTTTTTAGGGACAAAGATATGAGCGGAACAGGCAAGAGTTAAAGGGATTTTCCAGTTTTCAAGTTGCACCCCTCTTACAGATACAATGTGAGTACTTGTTGGTGGCTTTCCGTTAAGTTACTTGGACAGGTACAGTATTTCACTTGTAAAGGGTGTTATTTAGGCCAGGCTACATATAACGGGTGCTAAAGAAGCTATGACACCAAGGTCTTGGAGCTTGAGGGGGCCCAAAGGCCACTGTCAAATGAGTAGACACCACTATTATAAAAGGCACATAGTAGGTGGGGAGGTCTATTACACATTTTACACTGTGGCCCAACAGGTTCAAGATTTACATCACTGACGTATTGGCATAATAGGAACCCTTAGCAAAGATAAAATTAGACTACTTTTAGGTGCTGCTTGAGCATGCTAACCCTGGTATTATGATGTTACTTTATGTAGATATACTTAGATACTATTTAGCAGTAGATATACTTAGATACATTTTTTACTCAGTCACTTATAGTGCCCTTCGGGGGTAATAGCTCACTATTCAACATGGCATCTAAGGGATTAAATGACCGCTTTCCCCATACTATACAGCTGGCAACCCATTCCATACAAGCACATAATGCTGCACATGGAGTTAAGGGGTTAAATGTGATTGGCTAATTTAGAACACAGCCACATCATTTTTTCCCTCTACATGATTTCAGTTTGTTTTTTTAATGGAATTGTACAGATTATAGGTAGTGTTGAGCGAAGCATTCAAACAGAATTTGGTCCGAAGTTTAGGAAAAATTCTATTTGCAACAAATCCGAATTCCGTCGCACTTCATGGTAACGAATCAGTTTTTCCTAAAATAGCAGCTGCGTGTGTAACAAACTGAAAGTAAGAAGCCCGGGAACACAACACCGTGTAGCCAGCCAATCCGCAGATAGCCATCCCAATTGTTCTGTGAGATGAGCATAGGGAGAGACGTGGCAAGCGTTCATGTCCTAGGGACAGTGTTGCTGAAAACGATTAATAGCAGAATATTGAAGAAGGGAGAGTGCAGGGAAAGTGCAAGGAAAGTGCAGGGAGAGTGTATCGCCATTTGCATCACATTCTAGTGCATCCGTTATTTTAGTGATTCAGTTACTGTTCACTGTGGCCAACAGACAGTTGTCCGGGCTCTCCAAAAGAAAAGGCAGTGGCAAAAATGTTGCTGTAGCTGGCACAACCAGCAGCAGAAGAGGGGGTGGTCACAGCCGCCGCAGCCTCATGCCAGAGCTGCTACTGTCATCTAGCAGTCCTGTTTTGACCAACAATCCGCATGTATTGGAATGGTTGACTCGCTCTTCGACATCATCTCAAGTGACAACAGATAACACAGCCAGGAATAGGTGGGTTCCTCTGACACCATGCTTAGTTGGCATGATCCAGGAACTGACTCTGTGTTCTCACCTGTCCTGAACCTGCCTCTTGCGTTTGCTGCTCCTACTTCTAGCCAAGTAATGTACGGTATGCTGCCAGATCTGCTCTGCATTTCAGAAACTATGAACTTTGTGAGGACAGCCAGCAGTTACAGGCCAGCCTAGACATGGAGGAGAGGTCCGCTGCAGACTCTTTTAGGTATGCAACTACCAATGTCGACATTCAGGTGGGAGCACATGTTTTGAGAGGTCAGGAACTGCTCTGCATCAATATAGAAATCAAACACTGTCTGTCTCCTCGCCAACTGGAGATAGGACCCATTCTTACTGATTTTGTCTGTTCTGTTTCAGGGAGGGCTGACCCATGTGCCCTGCATGGTGCACATCTTCAATTTCGTTGTCACCTGGTTCCTCAAGTCTTCCAATGAACTGCATGTACTTGTACAGCCATGTACAGCCACTCTTACCATGCAAAGCACACCCTCCTTTTGCCGGCAAAGGCAAAATGCTCTTCCCCAACATCGCCTGATGTTTCCACCAGTTGGAACTTCACACTCCATATGTTAGACCGCCTGTACGAGCAGACGAAGGGGGGTCAACGATTTCTTGATGATGCAGGCGGACAGGAGCACTCCCCTGTGTAACTTCCACATTAGACAGTGGCAGCTCATGCGTGACACGTGCCATTTGCTCAGGCCGTCTGAGGAGGCCACTTTATTTATCAGTCAGCAGAACTACGGAGCTAGGAAGAGGAGGAGGACATAAATGCCCAGGAGATTTATACATAACTAGGTGGTTTATCTGCCCAATCGACAGGAGAGGAGCAAGAGGAGCATGAGAAGCTGGAGGGCGACGGCAAAGACGATGCAGATGACCCCAACACACCATGGCAGTATGCAGTGGAGATCGAGGCAGGGAGGCCCTCCAAGTCCCTTGTGCAAATGGCCAGATGTATGCTTTATTTTTTGCATGGTGACAGCTGCATTGTCAGGATTCGGCAGAGGGATAACTACTGGATATCCACATTGTTAGACACTTGCTGGTCAAAAGCGGGGGCATTTTTAGACCTTCTGAGAGGGATGCAAAAATAGACTGCTATAGAGACATGCTGTGTAGTCGGTTGGTTGCTGCCTATGAGCGCCATCACCCCTTTGACCGGGGATGCTCTGCTCTCATGCACCACTGCCATGATTGAGGGAGGGGTGCGCAGGAGTAGTTTTTTTCAGCCGCCTTCTGAAGAAACCACTCAGCCGCAGCATGCTTTCCTGCCCGACCAGTTGTGTGGCATCAGAGCAGGTGTTCCGTGCAGTGGGGCATAGTTACCCCTAAGAGAACTCATCTTTTCTCCCAAAATGTTGAGAGGCTAAGCTTGATAAAGATGAATTAGGTGTGGACCAACCAGGATTTCCAGACACCGGTGGCCTGATGCAACAGAATAAATCATTCTGTCACGAATGATCATACTGTAGTGTGCTGCCACACCAGAATATTCTGTAAAATGGACGGTTACTGCTGACCATGTGCTTCTGCGACCATTCTGATGCTGCCACCCGTCTGCTGTCTCTACTGTCATACCTACAATGGGGCTTTTTGGCCTACTGATATGCATGCCACTGGGCCTTGCTATCACACTGCTGTTGTTGGGTTCTGATACTACTGTGTTCCACCACCATCTTGTGCTGTATGCCACCACTGTTGTCCCTCCTCCCTACTCTGTTATGAGGCCACTATTATCCCTGTTACTGCCATCCCCACTCTGTCATGGGGCCACTGCTCTCACTGGTACTGCATTGCCATTTTCTGACAGCCATAACTTTTTTACATTTCAGTCTACAGAGCTGTATGAGGGATTGTTTTTTGTGGGACGAATTGTAGTTTTTATTGGTACCATTTTGTACAACTTTTTGATCACTGTTATTCAATTTTTTAGGTGGGAAAAGGTGACTGAAAAATAAACAAATCGTGTGTCTTAGATTTTTTTTCCAGACTTTTTCGGACACTGCAATATCCAATATGTTTATTTTGTTTATATATTTTTATATTTAAAATTGTCTTTGGCACAACGCAACATGGAGCTTAACATGGCAAGCCTGGAAAGCTTCAGAAGCATCCAGGCTGCCATGGTAACCAATCAGGGCCCCGCGATTTCATGGTGAGGGCTCCGATCAGAAGGCAGAGGGAACCATATCCCTCTGTCTTACTTCAGAGATGCTACTTCAGAGATGCTGATTGCAGCATCTGAGGGGATCACTGTCTACTATATGGTACAGCCGACACCCGCCGCGTATAGAGCTGGCTCATTGCAGCAGCCACTCCATACATTCCGTCAGCCACAATGACGTACGGGTAGGATATGGTACCTGATTTATAGAGATTTATCTCAAATAAAGGCCCCGTTCAGACGGCCGTATTTTTGCGGGTCCGCATTACTGCGGAACACACGCCGGACGGCCCCATTGAAAATGCCTATAGTTGTCCGTGCGTACGGACAAGTATAGGACATGTTCTATCTTTTCTTGCTGACCCGCGGCTCAGCAAGATAGCGTGCCGCCCATAGCAGTGAACGGGCCCGCTCCTATTCCACAAATTTGCGGAATAGGTGCGGACCCATTCACACGGTCGTGTGAACGGGCCCTAATTCGGAGGGAAGCAAATTTCTTGGCTTACTTCAGCAAAGTTGCCAAATTTAATTTTTAAAAACTTTGCTCATCTCTAATTATGAGTCACACCGAAAAGGCAAATAAATCTGAAATAATTAGTCTTGGTCTGATTTTCTTGACAAAAACTTGGCATTTTAATAGGGATGTATAAGTTTTTTTATATGGATGCATGGAAAGATAGGTTGATAGATATAGGTAGGTAGATAGATAGATAGATAGATAGACAGATAGAAGGATAGATGGATGGACAGACGGACGGACAGACGGACAGACAGATAGACAGATAGAAGATAGATAGATAGACAGATAGATGCTTTTATTCAGGGTGAGAATTAGTGATTCAGAGTTTATCACGAGTCTGTGTAACGTGTATATGAGAGCACAGAATGTGCGAATTTATCAAGCATCATTTCAAGCCTCTCCAAGTCCAGCTGAGTATAAATTGTACATCTTGAGGTTTTGTCAGGTGCATGTTTTTTTAAATCATAAACAGGAAAAATAATCCCATAACATTCCATGCAGATAGAGAATGCAGCTCCACAAGATAAGAAACAACTGCTGCAATATCCATGAAAAAATAATAATCTCAGTTTGTGCTACTTTCACACTAGCGTTTTTGCTGGATCCGGTAGGGTTCAGCCAAAATGCTTCCGTTACTGATAATACAACCGTCTGCATCCGTTATGAAGGGATCCGGTTGTATTATCTTTAACATAGCCAAGATGGATCTGTCATGAAGTCCATTAAAAGTCAATGAGTAATGCCTCCTTAACCCTTTCAGAGCCGGAGTATTTTTGCGTTTTTCACTTCCCGCCTTTCTGGGTCGATAACTTTTTTATTTTTCTGTTTACATAGCCGTGGGAGGGCTTGTTTTACGTGGGACAAGTTGTACTTTCTAACTCCACCATTTAATATTGCATACAATGTAGTGGGGAGCTGGAAAAAAAAATAAAAATTGAAGAAAAAAAATGCAATTCTACAACAGTTTTATGAGTTTTGTTTTTACAGAGTTCCCTATATGGTAAAACTGATCTGTTACTTTCATTCTCCAGGCCAGAATGATTACGGTGATATTACATATGTATAGTTTTTCTTGTATTTTAATACTGACATTTTTTTTCCTTTCCATCACCTATAACTTTTTTTGTAGTTATGTGTATGGAGCTGTGTCAGTGTTTGTTTTTTGCAGGGCGAGCTGTACTTTTCATTGATACGATAATGGGGTGTGTAAGACTTTTTGATCACTATTTATTTAATTTTTTGTGGGAGGTGAAGCAACCAAAAAACAGCAAATCGTCCGTTTTTTTTTCCATTTTGGTGTTTGCTGTGGGAAAAATCATTTTATATTTTAATAGTTTATTATTGTTTTTTTATTTACATTTTGGGAAAAGGTGGGTGATTTGAATTTTTATATTTTAATTTTTTTTTTAATTGTTAAAAACTTTTCCACAGGGAACTATAACAAGCAATCATCAGATGGCTTCTCTTACATACTCCAATGCGTTAGTGGGGCTCTATAGGAACTAATGTGAGACAGCTTCAGTTCATTCCACAGGAGATCGGTGGAGCCGGAACACAAACGGATGCCATGGTCACGTCTGACTACGGCATCAGAAGGGTTAAAAGTCTGTGATCTGCATTGCTGGCGGTTGAGAACTTCAGGCACCCAGCAGCTATGGCGCCCGCTGCACACATGTAACATCATTGCACCTGCCATGCTGAAGCACAGGCAGCATAGCACACAGCGTAGCTGACTGCTCCCCGCTGAGGACGCAGTTACAGTTGAAAGTGGGATATGACACTGTCTCAGAAAATTTGGGACAACCGTGGCAACTTCTGGACTGTTGGCAACTATGCTTTACTCCTCGAGTTGTTGTCAATGGTAAAAGGACAATCTCTGTACTCCACTGCAGGTAGCCACACAGCCACTCAGCAGGACAGTCTCTGTACTCCACTGCAGGTGGCCACTCACCAGGACAGTCTCCACACTCCACAGCAAATGGACCCTCAGCAGGACAGTCTCTGTACTCCACTGCAGGTGCCAACTCAGCAGGACAGTCTCCACACTCCACTGCAGGTGCCAACTCAGCAGGACAGTCTCTGTACTCCACTGCAGGTAGCCACTCAGCAGGACAGTCTCTGTACTCCACTGCAGGTAGCCACTCAGCTGGACAGTCTCTGTACTCCACTGCAGGTAGCCACTCAGCAGGACAGTCTCTGTACTCCACTGCAGGTAGCCACTCAGCTGGACAGTCTCTGTACTCCACTGCAGGTAGCCACTCAGCAGTACTTCCTCTGCAGTCTATACACATACTTGTATCAGACAGATGCCCCGTGCAGCTGGATAGACAATCTCTGCAAATCACATTATACTCACAAGAGACTTTAAGGGGTTGTGCCACTTCAGCAAATATTTATTATGTAGAGAGAATTAATGCACGGAACTTGCTAATGTATTGTGATTGGCCATATTGCCTCCTTTGCTGGATGGATTAATTTTTCCATCACATTATACACTGCTTGTTTACATGGTTACGACCACCCTGCAATCCATCAGTGGTGGCCGTCCTTGTACACTATAGGAAAAAGCACCAGCCTGTATACGCTCCCACCGTCTCAGCCACCATTGAGGCCGGCAAGTTATCCCATAGTGTGCAAGCATGACCACTGCTGCTGGATTGCAGGGTGGTCATAACCATGTAAATGAACAGTGTATATTGTGATGAAAAAATGAATCCAACCAGCAAAGGAGACAATATGGACAATCACAATACATTAGTAAGTGGCTTGTATTAACTTTCTCTACATGATAAATGTCACTTGCTGAAGTGACACAAGCCCTTTAACAACTGGTAGCCACTAGCCAAAGGACAGTCTCTTTACTCAGGCCACAATGAGACTCACGGTACACTTGTGAGGGCCATTAGTCACAGTCCACAGTACAGACTTGGGGGCACATTTATTAAGAATGGCCTGGTTCACAGTACTATCCCCGTAAAATTTTGACTGTTGCGACGGTGGTCACCATTTAGTTTGTTGGCGGCCATGGTGCTTGGACAATACTCAACTTCATATATTAGATTTTGCCTGTCCACGGCCCTAAACCACCAGAGAAGTAGACATGAACCCCTACACTACCTTTTAGGAACCAATGATGGTGGAGTTCACCATACTACAATCTTAGACCACCAGGGAAGCAGGCATTTGCCCCTTCACTGTCCTAGACCACCAGTGTGATACTGGTAATTCCTGCTGCTACTGTAAAATTCCTTTACTTTCATCAATGGGACATGATAAATACCAAATTAGTAGATAATTTGGATTATCAGATGGTTATAAAAATGATATAATATGTTCTGGATTATCAGATGTCAGATTAAGGGATTTTTACACAAAAAATCACAGTGCCTCCTTATGAGATGTTATGCAATGTTATCCCTCTTGCCTCTCGCTCCATCATAAATATTTTCTCACCACAAAGAGCCTCTTTCAGCCTCTTCGTCCTACGATAAACCCGTCCCTAATGGTGCAGATCCTCTCAATTTTTACAGATCACTGCCCTCTGGCTTGGGACAGTGTTATATTTGGCAGAGTTATAGTGTTTGTATGCACACATTGATATCTATTCCATGATGGAGGCCTAGTAAGGGGGTGCTGTGTGTGAGCCCCCTTGTTCTCTTCAACCAGAGCCTGTCATGCAGGCTTGTGATGTCATTACTAGCTGATTAGTAAGAGGTTGGAAAACAAAAGCCTTCTCTTTATCTTGTTTATGTTCATTATGAGCCAAAGTCGATTTGGCATGACCATAACGTAATGCCCACGCGGGATGTTGTCAGGGTGCCAGGGCGCATGAAGATGCTATCTGATGTGCTACATAGGACGCACACTGAGAACTGACTGAAATATGCTTTCTGTCAGTCTCGCCATATGTTAGAACACTTGTAATCACAAAAACAGAAATAAGTTCAGAGATGGCAGCACGATATGGATGTGGGTATTACAGCAAATAATAGTCATCGTATCACAGTCATAGCACGTACAATAAATTATACAATAAATGATATTATCTCCATTATACAGATAGTTATAGTGATGGGGATAGTAAATATGTATATGGTTTTTAATGTTTTGTGATGTTTATTCAACAAAATTTATCTTAAAAAAGTTTTATTTCTCTCAAGATAAGGGAAAACCTATATCTCCAGTCCCCACAATTGAGCAGACAAGAAAAGTACTCACCACAACCAAGAAAATGCAATATATAAAACCGAAATAATTTATTAATACAGTCTACAAAAATATATAACATAACAATATATAAATAAAAAATATGAGATATAAAAGAACCCCTAAAGTGCTGGCTAGAGACAAAAGTTAAGAGGGGTCCGCATCCCCCAATTGATGTTACACATGTCAACCAATTGGTAAGTATATACCCCCCTCACAATATATCATGATGTAGGGTCATAATAGTAGATTATGTAATGGTAATTATAGGCCACCATTAATAGACCAAAAATAGCCAAGGTATGGTAACCCAAATAAATGCTAAATAATTTTCAACAATGTTCTAACTTACCAAGAAACATGATAGGGAGGATAAGCGGATCACCCAATTAACCACAAAACGTGTGTTTCGCTCCTGACGAAGCTTTTCTTGCAAAACGCGCGTTGAGGTTTTGTGGTTAATTGGGTGATCCGCTTATCCTCCCTATCATGTCTCTTGGTAAGTTAGAACATTGTTGAAAATCCCATAATTTTTATTTATATATTGTTATGTTATATATTTTTGTAGACTGTATTAATAAATTATTTTGGTTTTATATATTGCATTTTCTTGGTTGTGGTGAGTACTTTTCTTGTCTGCCCAATTGTGGGGACTGGAGATGTAGGTTTTCCCTTATATATATATATATGTGCTCCCTAATATGTTGTTTTGAGGCATAGGGCATAGTTTATGTAATTTTAAGGTTGAAAGGGGTTTTACCAATGCCAGCTATTAGTTTGAAAGTGCAGCTGTTAATTACAGTGATCAAAGATCATCAGCAGTCATTAACAATCAGCAATCATCCTCAGAGATCATCAAAAATCAGCGATTATCAGCAATCAGCGACCATCCTCGATCAGAGATCATCAACAATCAGCGATCATCAACAATCAGCAATCATCCTCAGAGATCATCAAAAATCAGCGATTATCAACAATCAGCGACCATCCTCGACCAGAGATCATCAACAATCAGCGATCATCAACAATCAGCAATCATCCTCAGAGATCATCAAAAATCAGCGATTATCAACAATCAGCGACCATCCTCGATCAGAGATCATCAACAATCAGCGATCATCAACAATCAGCAATCATCCTCAGAGATCATCAAAAATCAGCGATTATCAACAATCAGCGACCATCCTCGATCAGAGATCATCAACAATCAGCGATCATCAACAATCAGCAATCATCCTCAGAGATCATCAAAAATCAGCGATTATCAACAATCAGCGACCATCCTCGATCACAGATCATCAACAATCAGCAGTCATCAACAATCAGTGATCATCAACAATCAGCAATCATCCTCTATCAGAGATCATCATTAATCAGAGATCATCAACAATCAACAGTCATCAAAAATCAGTAATCATCCTCAATCAGAGATCATCAACAATGAGCAGTCATCAACAATCAGTGGTCATCAACAATCAGTGATCATCAACAATCAGCAATCATCAACAATCAGCGACCATCCTCGATCAGAGATCATCAATAATCAGCGATCATCAACAATCAGCAACCATCAGAGATCATCAACTATCAGCGACCATCCTCGATCAGAGATCATCAACAATCAGCAATCATCCTCAATCAGCGATCATCAATCAGCAGTCATCAACAATCAGCGATCATCAACAATCAGAGAACATCAACAATCAGTGATCATACTCAGAGATCATAAACAATCAGCGATCATCCTCAATTGGTGATTATCAGCGATCAGTGATTATGAGTGATCATCCGCGATTAGTGATCAAGGATTAACAATCAGAGATCATCATCAATTGACGATCATTAAGGATAGGCAATCATCAGTGATCTTCAGAAATATCTCGACTGGAATAAAGGGCCTGCAACATTCTTGAATAGATCTAGAGGCTAAAAACCCATCCTGACCATATATTCCTCACCACTGAGGGTTTGCTACAATTGTATTCAGTAACAGCTTGGTTTCCAGACTGATACATTTTACCTGCACTGATACATTGTAGCAAACAATCGGGACTGGAGAGTGATTTTGGGATCTGTCAATGTGTTGTCTAGACCGGATACAACTGTAGAACATCCTCAGCTGTCAGAAGTATTAGGTTTGTGCAGTCTTTAAGCCTCTGGATCTATTTAAGAATGTTCCCATTTTCTGACTGTAAGCAGTTATCCTGAAAATAGTGAAACTGGATGCAAAGTACATTACAAACTGGCAGAATTTTTATTCTAAAATCATTAAGAATTTACATATAATACAAAAACCCTCAACTAAAGAAGAGGTTCTAAGATCAATGTGTAGGGACCTAGAGGGTCCTTTATTAAACAGAAATATACCTAAATTAGGCATATTTCTGGTGCAGATTGCCACAAAAAGGTCCTTTGTGACACAATCTGCGACTTCTCCCTGCTCACACCAGGTTTAGAAAATTGAGCGTGGCATGGGTGGGGAAGGCGCCTGGCCGGCAGGCTCGGCCCACGTACCATTTTCTTCCCAGGTAGAAGCAGCTGTAGATATACATCGAAGTTATGTAGAGGCTGGCGCCTCTTCAAAACTCCGGCAGGTATAGGGCTTATTAACACCAGCATTTATAATTCCGGTCTTAATAAATGTGCCCCAAAATTTTTGATTTTATATGATGATGTTATAGGTCCATCTCTCAAGGGCAGATTCCGTGTCAACAAATTGTTTTGCAAGCTGAAATTGGATGGGAGGGGATTTGACTTTTTGATTCAAGATCTGTCTTTGAGAAGGGGTTGTTTTTTGCAGATGGAATGTATTTTCAATGGGGATTACTTTATGGGTACGGCCACGCTGCAGAGTCTACTGTAGATTTCACCCTTGCATTCCAAAGGTGTCAATCTACAGAGAATATCCACATCATAAATTGACACGCTGCAGATTTAAAATCCGCAGATTTCTTTTTCCGAGTATGTGGATTACATGTATTAAAATCTCATCCACTTTGATGGTATTATAGAACAAAGTGGTTCACTGTGGACAAATTCACAGCTGCAAATCCACAGCATACCCATTCCGTGTAGACCCTTAATGTCTACAATTCTCAAGAACCTCTGCAGCGTGGAGTAACAGACGAGGTTAAACATTCCAAGGTCTGACTGGAGAGATAGATGAAGAAGCGGGGAGGTTACGGTGAGCGCCGGGAGGAGATGAAGGGGAATTAGATGCAGGACGGGATGAATCAGCTTATAATTGGAACTATTTTATACAGTAACTTTGGATGTGACAATATCCGCTCATTAATCTGTGTCTTTGGCAGACGCTTGGTACCACCTCACACTAGATGAATCATTTAACTACAAATGCAAACATTAATACACTCAACAGGTTTGTCTGGCAAGATTTATCCTCTGCATTTTCCAACTTTATTGCCTAATGACATCATGTTCAGTGAATGAGGGCTCCCGTATATGCAAATCAGTGGTGCCGGTGACTCATAACTCTACGGAACCGCCATTGTGGAAATATCATGATGTAGCAAGGGCAAAACTAACCAAAGTGTCCCAGCTCATCTCCTGAAAACTTCTTAGTTTTAAGAGATTTCTAAACATTTTTGCACCCTAAAATTGAAAACAAAATCCTGCGGCACTTCAGCTGTTGTGAAACTACAATCCCCAGCATGTTCCATTTATTTCTATGAGAGTTCTGAGAAGAGCAGAGAAAGTATGCATGTTGGGGGTTGTAGTTTCACAACAGCTGGAGTGCCGCAGGCTGCCCAGCACTGCGGCCTATATACTTATATACTGTATCTGTCAAATCGATAAAGGTTTACTCCCATCTCAGACATATGGCATATGAACTTGATATGGTAGGTGGCAGTCACAACGAGAATGAGAGGTGACCAGGAGTGGCTGCAATCCTGGTAGATTGGGGTTTAGTTGCCCCAATTCTACCAACAGGTGAGGTTCCCAGACAGTACTCAGTTATACCTAGAAAGACTGGGTGGGTGGCAACCAATATGGTCGCAATGACAACTTCTGCAAGGGTTGTCAGTGTCACCTATCTTTCCCAGACTCCAGCCTAGTTATATAATGGTACTGCATTAACATATGAAAAAAGAACTTCCATTGCAAAGTGGAATGGCAGCCTCTATTGGAGCTGTTATAGCAGGCATAATGGTTGTCATCCAGCTTTCCTAGAAAAATATATTAAAGGCTATGTAAACCTTTGGAGGCAATTTTCGTTTATGATTGCATTTTACTCATTTTTGGCTAAAAATCATATTTTCATTATTTTTATTAAAAATATTCAGCCATTCTGGATCAAAGGGTTAACTGTTTTTCTGTGTGACTGGTACTTTCCCTTTGTGCCATCATCTAATAAGCCTTATCTCTAAACTACTGAGAGGTCATAAACACTTATTTAAGCCACATTCTTATCAGTCAGATAATGATTGAGCTTTAATGAGTGTTTATAATGTGAGAGTGCAGAGATAAGGAGTCTGTCTACTCCTCAGATGACGGAAAAACGAGAAAATCCACAGGCAGCTAGTAAAGCATCTCAGCTCTACAGAAAAAATGATTCCATATTGTTTATAAAGACCAATTGAAAAAAAGATTTTTAGCTCAAAATAAGTACAATACAATAATAAAATAAAATTGTCCCCAAAGGTGTACATAACAGTATGTCCAATGCATTGAAATTGAACCTTGCAAACAGTCTCCATTCAATCCTGTGTCATGTGTCTCCATACTAACCGACTACAAACTATAAACTCTATGTACTCTGATCTTGAAGACGTCTGTACTACTTTTCATACTGTACATAAGGCCCTATGTGTCACATAGTATAAAATAGGATGTGCAGAATTTTAAGAAAAATTGGCAAGTTGTAAGCTTGATTAACAAAAAAACTAAACCCTCACTTGTTCATCCCCCCACCGCTCTGGTGGTTTATGCCTGCAGTGAGGACATCACAAACATTCACTTGACTGCTGAATCAATCAAATATTAGATAATAAGAACGGGATGGCACTACTCCTCAACCCTACAGCAGGATCCACCTGAATACCGGGTGTCGATCACAACAACGGTGGTGCTCAGCTCTCAAGCAGCAAGTCTTTTGCAAATCAAATATCCAGAGATGAAAGAAAGAGCGGCACTCACCGTAAAAAGTTGAAGGCTTTATTACATGTCCGGCAAATACATTCAAGTATGGGGGCGCATGGCAAACACCTCCTGCATGCTGCAAGCGACGGCCGTTTCGCGCACACTGCGCTTCGTCAGGCTCTGCACGTCAGAGCCTGACGAAGCGCAGTGTGCGCGAAACGGCCGTCGCTTGCAGCATGCAGGAGGTGTTTGCCATCCGCCCCCATACTTGAATGTATTTGCCGGACATGTAATAAAGCCTTCAACTTTTTACGGTGAGTGCCGCTCTTTCTTTCATCTCTGGATATTTGATTCACTTGACTGCTGCAGCCAATCTTGGCCTCAGCAGTCACATGCCTTACAAGCTGGAATTACAGCTTAGGCCAGTGACTGGCGGCAGCAGTCACGTGCATGTACAACAAGTCATCACAACAGGAAAGTAAACAGAGACTGACGGGGACCACCAGACAGCGATGCACTGTATTGGACTATACCTGTTTATGAGAGGAAAGCTTTCCTACACTGTTTATTTTTTTAGGTCTACCCGTTTGCACTTCTGAAAGTGAGGTCATTTCCTGAGCTGCTATACAGACATGTCCATGCATGGCATCAGTGAACTGGGAACCCTAAATGATTCCCCCCAAAAAAGTCCACTACACTTATTTAACAAAGATTTTTGTACCACTGAAAATCCCCTGCGTGAGTTTGGCATTGGAACACTAAAGATTCAAAAACGGTGAGGACATGTAAACCATACTTGCCAACTCTCACTGTTCTCTTGCAGTGCTGGGTTCCTGGGTTCTACTTGTGTTAGCGTGGCATTCCTCCAGGCACTTCCACACTCTAAATTCTAAATGAACCTATCAGTAAGTTTTTAGATTGTAGAGCCCAATGGGGACAGGGCAGAGATGACAACCTCTGTATGGTGCTGCAGAATATGTTGCTGATATAGAAATGAATAAATTAAATAAAAAGGGGAGACCTCCAAGACCTGTCAAGTCTCCCAGGAGCCGTGTCCTGACTAAACTCTAACTTCTCCTAGTTATTGCACTTGAGTTCTGTATTTATTTAAGGGGCCTGGTCTAGGGTCTAACTGTATATCTGTTTAGGGAGCCTGCATCTGTATACATTTAGGGGTCTGATCTGAGGTCTTTCTTTTGGATGTCTAATCGGAGTCTGAAATTATTTATGGGTCTGGTTTAGAGTCTGCATTTATTCTGGGGTCCAGTCTGAAGTCTGTTTTTGTACAGGTGTGTGATCTATTGTCTGCTTTTATTCTAGAGTCTGGTCTGTGCTCTGTATTTATTTAGTGGTCAGGTATGGAGTGTTTATTTTGGGGTCTGGCCTATGGTCTGCATTTTAATTAAATGGGTATTCTGGTTGGTACAAGTTATCTCCTATCCACAGGATAGAGAATAACTTTAAGATCGGTGGGGGTCCCCCGTACCCCCTGCAGCCCTCCTGAAATGAATGGAGCAGCTGGGGTTGCACAGGCGCGTGGCAGCTCCATTCATTTCTATGGGAGTTCTGGAGCTGTACTAGGTTATCTCCGTAACTCCCGTGGAAATTAATGGAGCAGCCAGGCACCTGTGCGACCAGCTGTTCTGTTCATTTCAGGGGAGTTCCACGGGGTACAGGGCCCCGTTCTTGTGATCGGTGGGGGTCCCAGTGGTAGGACCCTCACCGATCTTAAAGCTATGGATAGGGGATAACTTGCCCCAACTGGAATACCCCTTTAAGGCTCCAGTTTGGGGTCTGATCTATTGACTGTTGTATTTTGGGGTCTGGTCTACAGACTGTATTTTTTAGAGGTCAGGTTTGAGGTCTATATATATTTTGGGGTCTGGTCTACGGTTTGTTTTTATTCTAGGGTCTGTTCTATTGTCCAGTTTTATTCTGGGGTCTGGTCTACGGTCTGTATTTTTAGAGGCCAGGTTTGAGGTCTATATTTACAGTATATTTTGGGGTCTCATCTATTGTGTTTTTATTTTGAGGTCTTTATTTATTCTAGGGTCTGGTCTACAGTCTGTATTTTTTAGAGGTCAGGTTTGAGGTCTATATTCATTTTGGCGTCTGATCTATTTTCTGTTTTTATTCTGGGGTCTGATCTGTGGACTGTGTTTTTTAGAGGTCAGGTTTGGGGGTCTGTATTTATTTTGGGAACTGATCTATTGTCTGTTTTTATTTTGGAATAAATTAATTTTGGGGTGTGGTCTACAGCCTGTATTTTTTATAGCTCTAGTTTGGTTCTGTATTTATTTGCAGGGTCTGATCTATGGTTTGTATTTATTCTAGGGTGTGATCTATTGTCCAGTTTTATCAGTTTTATTCTGGAGTCTGGTCTACAGTCAGGGGTGGATTGGCCATAGACCTTAAAGGGAAATTTCCTGGTGGGCTGATGTCAAAGGTGCCATCTGGGCCCTCCTCATGGCCGACCTGTGGAAGTTTTTGGGGATCTATTTTGTGCTGCTGGCAGTATTTTGTGGTGGACTGTGGTATTTGGCTCTGTTGGGTGGTATAATGTGCCACAAAATGGTATTCATGGCCCTGCCTTCCATCAGTTTGGACCCAACTACAAAATGGGGCCACTTTTAGTAATTTTTCCAGGGCCACTTTAAGTTCCCAGTCCGCCTCAGTCTACAGTCTATATTTTTTTAGAGGTCGAGTTTGAAGTCTGGATTTATTTTGGGATCTGATCTATGGTTTATTTTTTTTTTATTATGATGTCTAATACAGGGTCTGTATTTTTTCTGGGGTCTGATCTATGGTCTTTTTTATTGTGATGTCTCAAATGGGGGTCTGTATTTATTCTGTGGTCTGTTCTATAGTCTGTATTTGATTAATCAGCCCAGTATATAAGGGGTCTGTATTCATATAGGTGGTCTGGTATTGTTATTACAATGACATGTTGAAGGTGTGTCTTGTAGAAATAGATGGGAAGTTTGTGCAGCACTTAATAAATCTGAGAATCTCCCTGATCCCTGCATCAGTGATCCCCAAAATCTGCTCAACGTTTTAGGAGAACCAGATGTGTCTTATTCCAAAATTTTCAGCATCAGAATGTAAAGCACAAACTTCACCAAAGAGGTTTTCCTTTCAGCAATGTGACCTTGACGATCTGAGACTAAGCCTCATTTCTAATACATTAGTTCAGATCTCCAGTCGAGTTAATGAAATCTCCTCTCGGAACATTCCGCCTGCCCAGAGACAGTGTTTAATCATTCTTCTCATTTGGAAGCATTACAATAAACAGAATACTGCCTGCCTTTAATTGTAGATAGAAAAGAAATCTAACATTATATTACAGAAGCAGTAAATACATGGGAACACAATGTTGAGAGCTGGCTGATGCTGATGGCCTTTTGGCTGCGATGTCCCAATCAATAAGGTCTCTGATGAAAGTATAGATTGACTGCTGACGTCAAGAATTGTAAAATCTCGCCAAGATGGATGGTCAGCTGCACTTTTTTGTCAAAGTGGAGAAAGTGAAATTTCATTTTCCAGGCTGTGAAATTCTCAGGAGGATGGATGTTACACAAAGCACATATGTTTGCCAGTTTGTTGAGGAAACATTCATCAGCCTTTACATTCTATACAATTATTCAGGATTTGCAGCGTGTCTCTTAAAGGACATCTCACAAAAGTACTTTAAAGGGCTTATCTGCTGTAGACAGTCCCCTTTTGCTAGAAGGATCACCTAAAGCTATACAGATCCATGTAGTCCTGCTACAAGGACTCTCATCCTAAGACATGGGGAAACCTGTCAACAAGTACCTGAATTTTCTCCGGAGAAGTGAAGTATGTCAGCATTCTCATCAAATCAATGGACTTTCCATGTGATGGGTCCTCCAGAGATAATTACGTCCTTTGTAGCCCTTCTTAACTCTAATAACTCTGGTTAATAGATGAGGTTCCTAAATGGAGAATTCAGTTAAAGGAGTTATCCCATGACCAATGAAAAAAATGAAAATAATATACAACATGACAATTTCTTTCTAACAAAGCTAGAACCAGTCCTGTACCTCACATGGATCCAGAGATCTCCACATTCATTGCTCTGCTAGATTTATATCAAGCTGTAAACTCAAGGGGAGTGTCTTTTCTGCTGCAGCTCAGGGGGCGTGTCTCAGCTCTCCCAATCACAGCTCAGGAGGGAGTTGAAGGATGAAACTGAACATGTGCGGCCTTCTCAGTGAGCAGGACAAAGAAATAAGAAAAAAAAATCTCAGTGATATTCTAAATGTTTAATTACATGCAATTATAAAAGTATTCAGATCCAGGTGCTAATGACTGTAGAATATTTTTCTTGGGACTACCCCTTTAACTCAAAATTCCATAATAGGGGTTTTCAAAATGTATTTCCTAAAGCAGATAACTTCTTGAAGAAAATGGCTCACCCACACTTGATAGTACTAGTGCAAGTGAGCAAAGTTTGTTGTAGCAACCGAAACCCACTACTCCATGGTACCTCGTAGGTGAGGTTACACATCAACTAGATGAAGTGTCATCTCAGATCCGAGTTAAGCTGGCCATACATAATATAGTCTGTTAATCAAAAGTAAATACTGAGCCAAGAATGCACTCAGGGTTGTGAGAAGATGGCATGGTTGGTCTTGTACTGAAGGAGAACGTATCCCAGATGGGAACACACATACGCCGTCGCTTTTACCTATAGTGTGCAAGCACGGCCACCAATCCTAGATTAAAGGGTGGTCGTAACCATGGAAATTAAACATGTATAATGTGATGGAAAATTGAGTCTAGCCAGCAAAGGAAGCAATATGGGCAATCACAATACATTAGTAAGTGCCTTGTATTAACTTTCTGTACATGATGCCATTTGCTAAAGTGAGACAACCCCTTTAAAGGGAGTTTGTCACTTCCAAAATCATTTTGAAAGCATACTTCCATGTAGGATAGGCGCAACTGAAATGTAACCATACCTTTCGTCTGAAAATTCAGTTCTCTAATCCTGAGAAATTCTTCTTTTATTTCTATACAAATAAGAGCACTGTGGGATGGGACATTCTGTTCTATGCCCCAACTCCTATAATGATTCCGCCAATGCCCGGGCCCGTTGTATGCTTTATACTTACCTTCTCCCTGGCACCCGCATCGTTTAGGATGCCTGCACGGCTGCTGCTGCATCTCTGCTGTCAACTGCGATGCTAGGGAGGCTCGTCCCCGTCGCGGCCTTCTATTGCTTGCTCCCCCATCACTAGATGTTTTGATCCGAGTATGGGGAGATGAAGTGGCGGCCGTGCAGAGACGCGGGTGCCGTTGGACCAGGTAAGTATAATGATGTGGGTGCCGGAAGCAGGTAAGTATAATGTATATGAGGGGCCCAGGCATTGGGTGGTCTTTATAGGGGTTGGATAACCCACTTAAGCAAGTTTAAGGGAAGTGTTTAGTGGTGGAGTGACAGTATGCCAAAAGGAGCACCGAGAAACATTATTTGTATAAAAATGAAAAGAAACATTTCTCATTATTAAAAAACTGGACTTTTACAAAAAAGGTTATATTTAGGGACACCTACCCTACATGGTGGTATGCTGACTTTGAAATCAATTTTGGAGCCAACAGACTCCCTTGATTTAATTTAGAATTTAAGAAAGAAAAAAGAAAAAAAGAAAAACAAGTCACAAACTCATCCCAGTAGAGAGAACAACAAACTGGAGTATAAAAACTGCAGTAATGTCTGTATACAAAAAAGTGTCAGCTTTAAAGGGGTTCTGTAGTTCTTTAAACTGATGATCTATCCTCTGGATAGATCATCAGCCTCTGATCGGCGGCGTTCCGACACCCGGGGCCCCCGCCGATCAGCTGTTTGAGAAGGCAGCGGCGCTGCAGGAGCGCCGCGGCCTTCTCTGTGTTTACCGCAGGCCAGTGACGTCACGACTAGTATCACTGGCCTGGGCGGGGCTAAGCTCTGTTCACTGGTGTCGGACCCCCGCCGATCAGAGGCTGATGATCTATCCAGAGGATAGATCATCAGTTTTAAAGAACTACAGAACCCCTTTAAAGAGAGTCTTTCACCTGTATCACTAACAACAGTGCCCCACAGAAGATTGCATACACATCCCAGACATACCTGTGTGCATTGTGTGTCTGTATTACATGTCACATCCCAGACATACCTGTGTGCACTGTGTGTGTGTATTACATGTCACATCCCAGACATACCTGTGTGCACTGTGTGTCTGTATTACATGTCACATCCCAGACATACCTGTGTGCACTGTGTGTCTATATTACATGTCCAGGAAAAGCACTTTTATTCTGCAGGAAAACAGCTCCCAAGTGCCCGGCTGAAAGTGAAAGTAAAACCATCTTTCTCTCTTGACTCGATTTCTAACAGCTATATCTTCTGATATACTGGACATAATGCTGTGATTTTGGTATTATTTGAAAGCTTGGAATGCCAGCTTTCAAAAAAGGTCTATCTACTACCAATCCCAAGATACGAGCATCTAAAGCATCCCTCCCCTCTTCAGCCTGGTTTGCAGCAGCAGAAGAGCTGGACACTTGGGAACTCAGTGGGTGAGATTTATCAAGACTGGCGCCGATATCCCCTGTGAGTCTACAATGTTGAACTTTTTCACAATATTCGATTTTTCTGAGATCCTGACTTTTGGGTTTTTATTAGCTATAAGCCACAATCATCAACATTAAAAGAATTAAACGATTTAAATAGATCACTCTGTAATGAATCTATAGAATATATGAGGTTCACTTTTTCAATTGATTTACTGAAATAAATTAACTTTTTGATGATATTCTAATTTATTGAGATGCACCTGTATGTGCCACCTAACACTGTATAGAATTTATGCAGAAAAATGAACTTTGTATTGGCATGGTAACATCCCGGCTCCTCCCGCCTTCTTATGATGCCACCATTTTTAATGGGCACAGTTGTGATTTCTCTATTTTTGTAGGTGGACTTTGGGAGGGATTGTCTGAGGTTTTGATGGCTTACCCTCAGGATAGGTAATCAGTACCTAATTGGTGGAGGTCCGACTCAGGGCACCGCTGCCGGTCAGCTGTTTGAAGAAGCCTCAGCACTAGGCCTGAAGCTCCTCACAGCGCGGCACTTCACTTGGGACTGCAGCTTGGGCCCATTCACTTGAATGAGACTGAGCTGTGTCTAGACCATGTGATTGATGAACCCTTTACTGCCACCAAATGTAAAATTCTCACTTTTGTACATTTTTAGCCATTACTAATTATAGGCCAATGAATTTACAAATGTCAACTTAAAAGTTATGCTTTCTAGAATGACTAAAAATGTTTTATACTCTGTATCCGTACATCTATATGCATGCTGTACCTTGAATGACTAAGTGTGCTCGTACATCTATATACATGCAGTACCTAGATTTACTAAAAATGCTCTATGCTCTGTATGCATACGTCTATTTGCATGCTGTACCTAGAATGACTAAAATGCTTCATACTCTGTATCTCTGTACATCTATGTGCATGCTGTACTTAAAATGACAAAAAATGCTCTATGCTCTGTGTCCGTATGTCTATGTGCATGCTGTACCTAGAATGGCTAAAAATGCTCTGTATCCATACGTCTATGTGCATGCTGTACCTAGAATGTCTAAAATGCTCTATTCTCTGTATCCCTACGTCTATGCGCATGCTGTACCTAGAAGACTAAAATTGCGCTACGCTCTGTATCTCTGCACGTCTATGTGTATGATGTACCAGTCATCACTCAAAGCCCTGCATCGCGGTCAGCCACCGCTAGATGCCGCTAGTCACTAACTAATTCTAATCATATCAGGGAGTCACGCGTCTCTATGACACTCATTTACTTCCGGTTCATGTGAGCTTCCGTCACCGGGGCATCTGAGTGGTTGATTTGGGAGCAGTAAACTCGGCTAGAAGTGACTGGGAGTTCTGAATTGTGTGCGGGGGAAGACATTAGAGGCTGCACCGCTCGGTGATAGTAATGTAGGCAGGTCGTGGAGCTCCTATATACGTTATAGTCAGCATTGGGGTAAGGGAGGGGCAGTATATCTGTATAGTCAAGTATTGAATGGTGAATTAGGTGCCCCCTTCATACATACACTTCATAGTCCCGCCACCCACCAGAGGAATACATGGAGATGATAGGGTTAAAGCTTGCTTATCTCCATGGTTACCTGTTTATTATCAGAGACTTGGGCAGGCGCTAGTAACCAGAACATTATAATCTCACCCTGTGGCGCCTGCCTGTATTGCATTTGAATATTAGTAATTATAATATAGTTTTAATTAAGATACCTTAAATTTTAGCACAAAAATATTCCAAAATTATAAAAAGCAACTAGTATTTACCATATGAGTAGAAGGAAGTGTTGTGTAACCCCAAAAGGACGGTGGATGTCATAATTGAGGGTTTTATAATAAAAAAGGATAAGAATAATGAGATGACACATGATGTGAATTACATAACTTTATGGTGACTTGTCAGCTAGGGGGCGACAAGGAGTAAATGCTGAAACTTATTTAATACAGGATAAAGTCATTGACACAGATCTGTGTAGACATGCGGGTGGTCTATATACAGATACGTACCTGAGGTATGAGAGCGCAGCTTCAGAGAGTGTCGAGAGACCTTCCAGTAGCACCGTCCGGTGGACTGTAGTTTTCTAGACTTTGATTTTTCTCATTGCCATGGGACGGAAGAAGAAAACCCTGCATGACTATGCGGCGGAATTCACGGACCTGGCGGTGAGGAGACATGTCATAGAACATGACGACACGGGAGAGACCTCAGTGGTGGAGACTCTGTATTGTAAATCCTGCGAGCTGCCAATGCGGGTGAGAAGGGATCGGATTCTGGAGCACTTGGCTTCAGGAAGGCATTACAGGAATCGGAGACTGATCAAGCAGCACTGGAACCGAGCCCCTGTGCTAGTGTAAGTTAAAAATGGTGACCAGTCACCATCTATAAAGTGATGCCAGGGATATTTTATAGCATTGAGGCAAATAATATCTTATAGGGTTACTTCTTGGCTCAGGCCACTTTCATACAGTTAGTGTTTGGTCAGTGATTTCCATCAGTGATTGTGAGCCAAAACCAGGTGCAGATCTCTCCCTTATACCTTATGTCTGTGGAGGCTCCAATCCTGGTTTTGGCTCACATTCCTTGATGGAAATCACCGATTATGCACTGTGTAAGAGTAGCCTTACTCCAGTCACATCCAGAGCTTCACTCAGAATTCTGCTGGTAGCCACTTGGTATCAGCACTGTGCTTGACAGGCATGCCTAATTCACAGCTGGATAAATCCCAAGATACATATTGTCAAAACACCTAGAAACTTGCTGCTGACCACTAAGGACTCGTGCACACGACCGCATGTATTTTGTGGACCGGAACAGCTGGCCCCTAATAGAACAGACCTATCCTTGTCTGTAATGCGAACAATAATAGGACATGTTCTATTATTTTTGCAATACGGAAACGGAATGCACACGGAGTAACATCTGTTTTTTTTTTTTGTGGACCCTTTGAAATGAATGGTTCCGTATACGGTCCGCAAAAAAAACCCGGAACAGACACAGAAAGAAAATACGTTTGTGTCTGTTCAGTTTTTTTGTGGAACCATTCATTTTAATGGGTCCGCAAACAAAACGGAAGTTATTCCGTGTGCGTTCCGTTTCCGTATGTCTATTGTCCGCATTACAGAGAAGGATAGGACTGTTCTATTTGGGGCCAGCTGTTCCATTCCGCAAAATACGGAATGCACACAGACGTCATCCATATTTTTTGTGGATCCGTTTTTTTGCAGACCGCGATATACATACTGTTGTGTGCATGAGCCCTAAGGCAGTGTTCACATCTGTGGCAGGCTGATCCGGCTTCCTCATCTGGCACAACACAGTTGCATGCAATGGTTTTTGTCTGGCCGAAACTCAGCATTTATGACAGAAGGCGTCTGAATCACCGCTGGACCTCATTACGGTCAGTGGGGATCCTGCAGTGAACTATAGAATCTGGTGAAATCTTGCAGGCTGCTCTCTGCCTGAACAGCCTGCTGGATCTGCTGCCGGAGATATTATCTGTAGTTCTTCTTTGGGCATGGTCCAGCTGGCTTTATAATCTTCAATACCTCATCTCCTAAATTGCTTTGCTAATATCCTGTACATTAGTACTGGCTCAGTGCATTGTGAGAGATATGGGACGTTCTGAATGCTGCTTTGGAAGTGATTGGAGTATGCGAGTATATGTAAAGCATTTTATGTAGATTTAGCAAATCAATTGATGTTTAGACATGGAGCTATGATGGCTGGATTGTCAGTAGAGATATGTATGTGTTGTCCTGGATAGCAAAGTGTATGTAGCACAGGAAGGCCTTAATGTTTCCTGCTTTTTCACAGAACAACAGGTGCAGACCATGTTGAAGACCTCTCCCTGCCTATGGACTCCTCCCTTCACCCTCATCCCTCCTTTATACTGCAGGCCAACTCTATGAGTAATAATATCAGTACCAGCAATCTGGTGCCATCACCTTCACTCCTTCGTCATCATCAGTCTTCTATTCCTGGTCACCCCAACATCAGCTCCACCACCAACATTATGACTGGAAGAGAAGATCCAGCACCGTCTACCTCCTCCTCACTGCCGTCATCATTCGGAACAATCCTCTTCCAAAACCCGTCCATCTCTTCCAGGCACACCAACCAAAGACACGTTATCTCAGAAGCTTCCAACAGCATTGTCCTGGGAGGACTGTACAGCAGAAATGGTTCTCAGGAAAATAATATTGGCCTTGCAGTTATAGGGGTGAGCCATAGCAGCCAGGCCTTGCTTCAGAGCATAGCTGAAGAAAGTGGCTGCCACCTCTACTACATTGTTGAAAATCAACGTTTGGCGGTGGAGACGGCTTTTAGTGAAGGACTTGTAGCCAGGACTAGAGTGCTGCAGGAGCAGGATGTGGACATTGCCCTTAGTGACCAAAGGTGAGGTAAAATGGGATATCATAGATTTACATATTGATGACCTATGCTTGGGATAAGTCTTTAATATGAGATCGGCAACTCCTGACTCCCAATCAGCTGTTTGAGGAGGTCCTGTGAGCAATGCGGTCTTCTTGTAGCTTACAAAGAGCATCGCTGTCTATATGGTAGCGGCTGTGCTTGGTACAGCACCTGAATGAGACTGAGTTTGCCCTAGGCCAGGTGACATGTGTTCATTGGTCACATGGCCTCACAGAGTGCCACGTACAGCTGATTGGTGGGGTCCCGGCAGTTGGACCCTAGCAGATCCGGTAAATCCTGAAGAAACCCAAATGTAATCTGCTACCTCTATGGCCAGGTTCATATCACCATTTAACGTTCTGTTCTTCTAATCTATCAGAAGAACAGAACAAAAAAATAAAAGGATCCGTTATTTTGATCAGTGTGCATCATTTCATGTCACTTCCATTAGATATCAATTATTTTTGACGGGAGAAAAAAGCCTGCAAAAAGTACTCTCCTATCAAAGATAACTGATCTCTGACGGAAGTGACACAAACTAATGCCCCTTTCAAACGAGCGGGAGACTCGCATGTCTCCCGCAACGCATCTACAGGGCTGGACTCCGGCACTGACTGGGATCGCATATAATGCGTGTGAAAGGGGCATAATGCAGACTGATCATAATTGATGCTGAAAATAACCGATCCGTTTTTGTTTCTGTTCATCTGACTGATCAGAAAAACGGAAAACTAAATGGTGATGAGAGCTCAGCCTATTACCTTAGGATTCATATCCTCAAACATGAATGGAAGCCAGTTGAAAAATGTCATCAAGAGGCTCTGCATTTTGGAAGGTAGAACTTTCCATCCATGTAGCCATATGACGGCTTGTTTTTTTTTTTTTTTTTTGTATTTTTGGGAACTTTTTAAAAAAATTTTATTTTTGGGGGAGGGGAAAAAAGGAATTTTGCATGATTTTTTAATGTAAAGTATAAATGAATGTTAACCTTATTGTGTCGTTATAGTTTCAGCTTTACCAAATTTCAATAGTTGTTCTTTACCGTTTACACAAAAGAAACATTATTTTCTTTTTAATAAAGAGACTGCACTTTTTGACATTGCATTTCAAGGCACATAATATTTTTGTGGGCTGTGCTGTAGTTTAAATTGCTGTAGTTTTTTGTTAAATAAGACTTTTTGATAACTCTTTATATATTCTTGGAAGGCGGAATGAGCAAATAAATTGCATTTTTTCATATTTTAAAAAACTTGAACATGCCATCCTGACTGTTGAAGGAGTAAACGGCAATACTACTGTATTGCAGTGTATTATTGCCTGTCAGTGCCTTACAGCAGATCCTACTCATGGCAGATGCTGAGACCCTTGTCAAATCTCTGGCTGCCATGGCAACCCATTGGCTCACCACAGTTGCGTCACTGGGGCACTGATTTGGCAAAATATTGAGCCCTGGCCCGGTGTCAAAGCCATAGATATGGAGTTAAATGGCTGGGATCGGGGTTTTCTTCAAAACTTGGTGTCAGCTGTTGTTCATTTTATAAAACTAGGTCCAGAATTCTTTACTGATCAATTTTAGAATATGTCTTTGTAATAGTAAGAGTTCCACATGTCTGTGGAGTTCCAGGTCACATGCTTTCCTTCACACAGCTATAGACTTGTATTTTTACATTTTGGCTGGCTGTACCCACCACTAGGGGGAGCTGACTATGCACAAGTGTATTATTATGTACATTGAGAACTGTACAGATGCTCCCCCTTGAAGGTGGCAGCCAGAATCGTATTGTTTAACTCTTCGTTGCTGCTTACAGCTTGTCTGGTTTATGCTTTGGATTTATCTAGTTGACATTCTTATTTGCAGGGTGTCTGGGGTGGTAATTTGTTCTCCACCAGAAGTTGCAGCCGCCATTACCTTGGAAACATTAAAGGCTGGTAAGTGTTTAATGTGGTTGTCCTCCACTTATTGACCGTGTATCGTGTGTTCACAATATCTTCGACTTCTCCAGCTGGCGAAAAACCACAACCCCCATTATGGCCTTCACTTCTGCATGCTGCATTTAGGCATGTCTGATACATTGTGACCTTTTGCTGATGTAATTTGGTGTCTAAATGAGAGCTATTATGGCTCTGTCTCATTTTTCTCTCCTGTATTGTAGTGTGGTAAAGTCATGTAATGTAACACAGTGGTGGATTAACTGACTTTTATGTTCTTTAGTCTCATCTATGGGGCAACCTCGTCTTCCATTTCATGTAAAACAATCAGCCATAGCTTTAACTCATCGCCTCTGACCAACTGAAGCATGGACTCCAGAAGACCTCTAAAGGTGTCCTGTGGCATCTGGCACCAAGTCATTACATAGATACTTTAGGTCCTGTAATTTGTGATGTGGGGTCTGAATGGATCATAGATGCTTGAATGGATTGAGATCTGGGGAACCTTAACCGGTTATGACCCTGTCAGTGGTTTACTGGTTATCTTTCCTTGGAGCACTTTTGGCATGAACTAATCCCTGCATACCAGGAACGCCCCACAAGACCTGTTTTGTGAATGGTCTGATCCAGTCATCTAGCCATCACAATTTGTGAGCCGCTTGTCGAAGAAAGGGCTCAGAAGAGGATTTCAAGAATTGTTCTGATGAACAGGTGGTCTACAGTCCAGCAAATTAAAGGGGTTCTCCAGGCTTTTAATACTGATGACCTATCAGACCCCCGCCGATCTGATATCGATGAGGATTGGTCATCAATATTAAAAGCCTGGAGAACCCCTTTAAAACTGAATGCAATGCATGTGCTCCAACTAACGTGTCTGAACACAAATCATACAGCAGCAGACGACCAGTTTGATTGACATTGCAGTCTAAGGCAAAGGAGCACAAAAATTGGACCACTGAACAGCGGAAAAACATCACCTGGTCAGTTGAATCCAAAAAAGGCACGATGCTGATGGGAGGGTCAGAATTTGGCACAAGGAGCATGAGTTGATGAACCCTTTCTGTCAACTTCAGAATAATGGGGCGGGGAATGTTTTCTTGGCTTTTCCTGGGTCCTCTGATACCTGTTGATGGACAGTAGTGCTGACCTAAGCATTGTGGCCGACCAAGTTCATCCTTTCATGGCAGAAGGACACCTTCAGCAGTGCAATGCACTTACCAAAAGAGTCATATATTCATGGATTGGTTCCAGGAACATGAAAGTGGGTTTTCTTACTTTCCTGGACTTCACAGTCCCCAGATCTCAATCCCATAGATAATCTCTGGGACAGGGTAGAACGGGCCGTCATGTCGGTGCCTCCTTCTAATCTGCAGAAACTGTGAAAAGCTATCAGTACCAATATTCCTGCTGAAGGATTTCATCACCTAATGGAATGTATGCCACAACAAACTGAGCTCTCCCAAGTTCAGTAAAAAGTTGACCAAGGGAAGGGATATGTATTAAAATAATAAATGAACCTGTACCTGCCCGTCAGAACCCTTGCCACTAGTGGCTCCCTGCCACTCATTGTTTACTTAGTTACAGCACTGATGTGCCCGTATACCCATGTGGCAGCTGGTAAGTAAAGGTTCTCTTTGATCACATTTCCTCTCATGGACTTTTTTGCCAGAAGTAGAACCCTGTATTGTGTAGTTGTGATTGTGTAGTAACTGATGCTTTTTTGCGGTAGAATCCAGATGCCAAATGAATTGAGAAATGTTTGATCGGATCTCTGTGTGTTTATTTCAAGGGAAGGCAGTGCTGTGTGAGAAGCTGCTGAGCACAAGCAGGCAGACTGTGGAAGCATGCTTTGATGAGGCTGACAAACAGGGGAGACCTCTGGTGTGTGGCTTCTACAAGTAAGTTGGGGACATTTACTGCGTGTAGACTTGAGAAACTACTGTGCAGTTAAAGGGGTTGTGTCATTTCAGCAAGTGGCATTTATCATGTAGAGGAAGTTAACAAGTAACTAAACCTTTGTGTAAAATGTTAGTAAGATGTCCCTAATGCCCTAATAAAACTTTTTATAATTTACTTTAATAATTAATTTTGTATTTTTATTATACTTTTCTCTCCCTGCACCATTCACTGTGTGCTTAAAGAGGACCTTTCACCTCTCCTGACATGCCTGATTTAATAGCTTCATACATTCCCCATGTAATAACAATTCTGGAGCCTCTATTCTTATGGCTCTATGTAGTGCCTTTCCTTTATTATTTCCTACTAGAAGTTATGAATAAATTGCTAGCAGTCTGCAGTAAGGGTACAGAGGGGTGGTAACCAGTTGGGGGTGTGTACCTGCACAGACTGACTCTAGCCAATCAGTGCTGCCATTCTCAGACTGTGCAGGTACACACCCCCAACTGGATACCTCCCCTCTGTACCCTTACTGCAGACTGCTAGCAATTTATTCATAACTTCTAGTAGAAATAATAAAGGAATGGTACAACATAGAGACATATGAATAGATGCTCCAGAATTGTTATTACATGGGGAATGCATGAAGCTATTAAAACAGGCATGTCAGGAGCGGTGAAAGGTCCTCTTTAAAACTCAGTTTTCTGTTCACCGCTGGCAGCTCAGCAGTGTACGGAGTACGGACTGTGGAATTTATGAATGGGGCCTCACAATCGGGGAGTACAGGCAAGGAGTGCATATTGCTGCTCCTGCCCGTGTCCCCCAGAGCATTACTAACTCCTGGCATAGCACATGGGTACTCTGTACCCATGTACTATGCCAGGATTAGCTGAGCGGAGCGGGCTCCTGCCTGCTCCACTAAGCTGATAGCTGATATGCAGTTCTCTTAGCTTAGTGAAGCAGGAGCCCGCTCTGCTAATCCTGGCATTGTACATGTGCTATGCCAGGAGTTAGTAATCCTCAGGAGCAGCCCCATTTGTAAATTCCACAGTCCATACTCTGTACACTACTGAGCTGTCAGCGGTGCACAGAGAACTGAGTTTTAAGCACACAGTGAAAAGTCTAATAAAAATACAAAATTAATAAAGTATATTAGAAAAAGTTTTATTAGGGACATCTTATTAAAATTTGACACAAAGGTTTAGTTACCCTTTAATACAAGCTGCTTGTTATTATCCATATTGCCTCCTTTGCTGGCTGGATTCATTTTTTTCATCACATTATACACTGCTCATTTCCTTGGTTATGTTGTGTCTCCACAGGCGTTTTGATCCAGCCTTGAAGTACCTGTTTAAAAAGATTCACCAGAAAAATGCTGTGGGCCGAATCCAAAAATTGTCTGCGGTCAGCCGCACCTTCCCCTGCTCTTCTGTCAGTAAGATCAAGACGTCAGGTACGTGAACATAACTGAGAGTCTGTGGATATACTGGCCGTGCTGGAGATGTGGGTGATAGTCTGAATTCTCTGTAATATGCTTTGTGTGTGGCAGAAAGTGCTGCTATTCAGGTTAGCTGCCACGAGATCTTCTCCCCTAGAAGCAATATATCCATATACCTCTGGAGAAGCATGCTACTGTGTTTTTTTTACACATCCGAGGCATACGGAGATACAGTATACGGCAGCGATATATTAAAGCTCAGTACAGAATATAATAAACTTGTGTGCATGATCCCTAAAAACACATCTATGGAGTTTGTGTGTTCTATGAGTTTCCACACACAGACAGCTTCTTTTTCTGATTGAGTAAAAGCCTGTGAGGCTACAGATTCACACTTTTTCCAATATAGATTTGTTCTCTTTTTCTAACAGGAGGTATTTTCTATAACCCTGCTTTGCATGACATAGACATTGCCATCTGGTTACTGGGAGTTAGCCTGCCAGACACTGTGTTTTCCCTTGGACATGCTTTCTGTTCAGGTAGGTCTCACCATGAGCAGATATATGTTGTCACCCATGTAAACTTCTGGATGTTATATGTGCTATTGATTTTAGGCCTCCTTCACACTGTACAATGCTTTTTTTACAAGCATTTTTGTTACCTTCTATTGTGGTTTTCTAATGTTTTTACAAAAAAAAAGTAACATTTGCCCCCAGATTTCTTCACCAAAAATCCAGTGACAGCGAGGGGGGGGCGCATAGCAGATTTTATGCAGACGTTTCTTCATCTGCTTAGTTGTTCCATACATTAGAATGAGGTTGCTTCTCGTCTCTGCATCAAATCTGCTATATGTGAACCATACTTATAGACTAGGGACTCATCCTTGTGCTCATATAATATGAGAATTGCTTTCCGCCCCAGACATGACGACCTTGAAGGACTTGGACACTGTCAGCATCAGTATGAAGTTTTCCAGTGGAGCCATTGTGAACTTGGACGTCAGTCAGCACTGCACCAAATCCTGTGATCAGAGACTAGAGGTAATGTTACAGTATGACTGGCAGCAGGTCCTCATCTTCAGTCTTATCTGATTCCTAGGGACCAAGTGAAACACTTCATTAGACCAGACAGTACCTACATCAACTATCAAAGTGCAGATTACCAGTAGGCCACTTTTAGTCACACTTTTTTTTTAGCGTTTTAAACATTAGCGCAGATCTCTGTGTGTTTATTTCAAGGGGAGGCTGCGGTGTGAGAAGCGTTTTATAATATAATAATCTAAAATGTTTAGAACATTTAGCCATGTCACAGGGCACTGTAAGGAGTGGGCTCAGAAGCGCAGCCCGATCTGCACGCATTGATGCCAGTCGTGTTCTACAGCTGACATCTGCCCACCCTGCAATTAGCAACCGTGGCATCGAAGCAGTTGGATAGATGTCGGGGGGGGGCTCCTTCTGTCACAGGATCAGCTCACTCGCAGTCATTGTGTGGTATCAAGCAATTGTCTTTGTAGCCTGCCATGTACGGAAGCCTAGAGGTAGGTCTTAAAGGGAGCATGTTATAGAACAATAGGAGCTGAGTAGACTGATATATAGTTTTGTAGGAAAAGATTTAGTAAAACTTGTATTTGATTCATTTAAATTCCTGTTCATTCAGGGCTTTGAAGTCATAGAGTCGCTCCTATCAGTGATTGGCAGCCTTCCCTCTATGAATGTGTATATATTACAGGTTTTTATAATAATCTGCTCAGCTCCTCCTGCTCTATAACTTGTTGCCTGCAGCTCAGATTCCATCTTCAACGTGACAGGTCCCCTTTAAAATATCTCTTTGAACCACAGATTTACCAAGAGTTAAGCTGTTTGTATGCAATGATAACCGAGAGTCAAGTAAGCATATCATTTATGTACGGAGATGGATCTTCACATTGTATTATTCTCATTTTCTGTGCTGAAATGCTTTCTCTAATATTTATTAAGAGTAAAAAAAATGACAGTGCCAGAATTGCTGATTTAAAGGGTTTGTCTCATTTTGCCATTGCTAAGGCCACGACCAGCGGGCTGACTCTTCGCTGTTTCAGTGGCTCACATTGGATTGCATGGGATCTACGGAATCAGCACAGCAAGCTTGGTTCTCATCTCAACTTACTAAGGGCCCGTTCACACGCCCGTGTGAATGGGTCCGCACCTATTCCTCAAAACTGCGGAATAGGTGCGGGCCTGTTCACTTCAATGGCCGGCACGGGATCCCGCAGCTCTGCAAGAAAAAATAGAACATGTCCTATTCTTGTCCGCAATAGCGGACAAGAATAGGCATTTACAACATGTTCCGCAAATTGCGGAACACATGACGGTCGGCATCCGTGGTAGTGCGGATCCGCATTTTTGCAGATCCGCAATCCCACGGCCTTCTGAACGGCCCCTAACTGCGAGATGAGACAGCCCCTTTATGATCACCTGTCTCCCCTAAAAAATGAATAAAAAGTGATCAAAAAGTCATGTGGACCCCAATATGGTACCAATAAAAACTTCACCTCACTTCACAGTAAACAAGCCATCACACAGCCCCATTGATGAAAAAAATGTAAAAACTTATTTGTCTCAGAATATGGTGAAAAAAAGCCGTTTTTACACATTTTCATTTTAGAAAAGCAATAAAACATATGCAAAAATATATGTATATAAATGATTGCCATAATCGTACTGACCCGCAGAATAATGTTACCATTAATTACATAAACCATTTTAATGCATTGTAAATGCTGTAAAAAGTAAAGCTAACGTAAAGGGGTATTCCGGTAAAGTAACTTGATTTTTGAAAAACTGCATTAAGGCTGCACCATGTACACCAGGAAACACATAATTACAGAAGGAAAACAAAGCAGCTCCCTTGCTGGTGTAGATCTCAATTTAGGCTCCTGGACCTGCACAGATGCTCCACAAGTATTAAGAGGCGTGCACCTCCTAAAGGGGTTACCACATGATTAATGTAAAAAATGAAAATCATACATAATTTAGTACATGACAACCTCTTTCCAACAATGGTAGAACCAGCCTTTAACCTCACATGGATCCAGAGATCTCCTCCATTCATTGTCCCAACTGTTCTGCTAGATTTATTTCAAGCTGACAGGTCAGGGGGCGTGTCCTTTCTCAGGGCTTTGTCCTGTCTGCTGCAGCTGGTGGCAGAAGAAGGATAGAACCATCCATCTCAGTGAGCAGGACAGAGAAATTAGAAAAAGCAAACAGCAGGTGGCGCTGTACTGATAGATTTCATTGAATAACACATTTTTAATTACATGCAGTTACAAAAGTATTCAGATCCAGGTTCTGGGTTGAAACCGGTAGAATATTATTTTTGGGGCAACCTTTTTAATAATTGTGATGCATCTGATGGCAGCAGGGGACAGATTAAGGCCGGAATGTCCCCAGATGTCCCCCTTGGTCTTTGGGTCATCTTTTAAACATTCCATTGTGCTAGTTACAAGTGCATCTCAATAAATTAGAATATCATCAAAAAGTTGTTGTTTTTTTTCAGTAATTCAGTTCAAAAAGTGAAACACATTATAGAGTCATTACAAACAGAGTGAACATTTTCAAGTGTTTATTTCGGTTAATGTTGATGATTACGGCTTACAGCCAAGGAAAACCCAAAAGTCATTATCTCAGAAAACCCAAAACTCCTGCAAAGGCTTCCTAGTGCTTCAAGAGCCACCACACACAGACGTATCCAGGACATGGGCTACAAGTGTCGCATTCCATGTGTCAAGCCACTCATGACCACGCCAGAAGTGTCTTACCTGGGCCGAGGAGAAAAAGAAGTGGACTGTTGTGTTGTTCTCAGATGAAAGTAAATTTTACATTTCATTTGGAAATCAGGGTCCCAAAATCTGGAGGAAGAGTGGACAGGCCTCAATCCAAGCTGCTTGAGGTCTAATGTGAAGTTTCCACCAGGGCTGTGGAGTCGGTAAGCCAAAGCCCCGACTCCAACTCCGACTCCTCAATTTTCCCTAACTCCGACTCCCCAATCCGACTCCCAATCCGACTCCAACTCCCTCATACATGGAGCATGATTAAGTGATAACTTTAAACAAAGTTTGCATAAATCAATAGTACAGATATGTCATGACAAAAAGAGTTTGTAATCTATGTTTTACTAGATATCTTTACTCTGCACTTTTATTATCAGGCTTTTCTCTGGGTACAGCTCACTAAGGGCCTGATGTATGAAAACTGTCTAGGTCTAAGACTTTCTTTGTTGCCCATAGCAACCAATCAGACCTCCCCTTTCATTTCTCCAGAGCACTATATGAAATGAAAGGGGAGCTCTGATTATCTATGGGCAACAAAAAAACTTCTACACCTAGACAGTTTTCATACATAAGGCCCTAGGTGTTTTGCATCAGCAGCATATAGAAGCCATGAGAGCAGCTAACCTCTCCACACATGAGCTCAGAGGAAAAGCAAACTAAAACATAAAGCAGAGAGAACATGCACTGGACAAGTGATTTATGCACAGTTTATTGAAAGTTTAGATATACTAAGAAGTACTTAAGTACTTGCCTTAAAGGGGTTTTTCTCAGCACATTGATTCACTGACTGACAGGCAGTTTACACTCACTCTGTCTCCTCAGGCTGTGGGTGGGTCTCCAGCAGTTATTAACATATATTAACTTGCTCTGACAGAGCAGGAGGTTGTGATCTCTAACACAATTACAGGTAAAGCCATCCTTCTCAGTCCTCAACCCATTTTGCTTACTGAGGTCACTCCTGCTCTCATCCAATCAGATAACAGTCTTTCTGGTCTGCAGATTACCATAGAAACCTGTGTACAGTGAGAGACCTTCTGAACTGTCTATAGTTCATGACTAAAGTAAAATCTACTGACCACTGTATTTAGAAAATGTCTTCTTTTAACTGTCCCTTTATGCTGAAAGCTAATCTTTGTAACTAGTGAGAAAACCTTTTTAATCCTGTTTTCTCTAGCAGATATGAGATGAGTGCAGCCATTCCTTCCCAGGACCTTTTTCCTCTGATCTGTTGCGGAGGAGTTTCACTTCTGAGCATCTACATAAAGGGCAGTACACTGTCATCTCAACTGAAAGCCTAGATCCTTAGTTCAGGAATAGAACAGACATTTATAGGACATTTCATCTTGTTCCCAAATTCTTATGAAAATATATTCAGCACATACTGCACTGAACTAAATGTACCAATTTATTATATATTTTAGGAGTCGGAGTCGGTCCATTTTATACCGACTCAGACTCCACCAAAATGGTGACCGACTCCACGGCTCCGACTCCACAGCCCTGGTTTCCACAATCAGTGATGGTTTGGGGAGCCATGTCATCTGCTGGTGTAGGTCCACTGTGTTTTATCAAGACCAAAGTCAGTGCAGCCGTCTACCAGGAACTTTTAGAGCATTTCATGCTTCCCTCTGCCAACAAGCTTTTTGGAGATGGAATTTTTATTTTCCAGCAGGACTTGGCACCTGTCCACACTGCCAAAAGTACCAATACCTGGTTTAATAACCACAGTATCACTGTGCTTGATTGGCCAGCAAACTCGCCTGACCTTAACCCCATAGCAGAATCTATGAGGGACCCCAGACCCAACAATGCAGACGAGCTGAAGGCTGCTATCAAAGCAACCTGGGCTTCCATAACACCTCTGCAGTGCCACAGGCTGATCGCCTCCATGCCACGCCGCATTGATGCAGATTCATGCAAAAGGAGCCCCGACCAAGTATTGAGTGCATTTACTGTACATACTTTTCATTTGGCCAACATTTCTGTGTTTAAAAAAATATATAGTTTGTCTAATATAATATTCTAATTTTCTGAGATAATGACTTTTGGGTTTTCCTTGACTATAAGCCATAATCATCAACAGTAACAGAAATAAACACTTGGAAAAGTTCACTCTGTTTGTAATGACTCTATATAATATATGTGTGGCACTTTCTCAATTGAATTACTGAAAAAAAACACTTTTTGATGATATTCTAATTTATTGAGATGCACTTGTAGTTGTGTTGGTTTCTGGGAAAGCTGTGTGACAATCAGAATTCCCACAGAAGACGTCACTAAGCTTTCCGAGGGCCATGAACAGCAACTCTGCCAAGTTATGTTGTAATACAGTCTTTCACTTCTGCATGTCTGCAGCACTAGGCAGAATTGTCATGCTGCAGACTAGGAAACTGTGGGATTTGTAATTGCAGCCATATTGGCTGTCAACCAGCTTTCCCAGAATCAGATATAAATAAGTCTACCTGTCCTCTGTCTCGGGTGTCTCGGAAGTTCACGTGGTAGACACGCAGGGAATGCACATCACCTCAGTGATTGATGTCTTGTAATCGCTGCCACCTTCTTCTTTCTAGTTATACGGCTTGCAAGGATCATTGCGTTTAGACAATCAGAACCCACTGTGCATTATAGAAAACGGTTCGTCTTTCCCGACTCCTTCCCAGACACACAACGAAAGATACAGAGAAGCCTACCGAGAGCTCTTCCGCCATTTTATACGTACCATCAAAGGTCAGTGGGCGATGCTCTTGTCTGTGCTTCATACTGGTGGACAGATTTTCAGCATAAGCTAAACCAACAAATAAGTGGTATAAACTAGACTACACCGTCCAAAGATGCGCCAGATTTATCATTCTGCCATTACGATACACTTGGCGCATTTTAAGATTGTCTAAGTTTAAGTTTACTCTGACTACAAATTAGGATTAGTAAATCCAGGCCAGTGACTTCACCTGCAGAATAGCAAGTGCAGCCCTAGAGCACTGTATACAGGATGTAACGCAGGATCAGTACAAGATATGTAATGTATGTACACAGTGACTCCACCAGTAGAATAGTGAGCGCAGCTCTGGAGTATAATACAGAATGTAACTCAGGATCAGTACAGTGTAAGTAATATAATGTATGTACACAGTGACTCCACCAGTAGAATAGTGAGTACAGCTCTGGAGTATAATACAGGATATAACTCAGCATCGGTACAGGAGAAGTAATATAATGTATGTACACAGTGACTCCACCAGTAGAATAGTGAGTACAGCTCTGGAGTATAATACAGGATATAACTCAGCATCAGTACAGGAGAAGTAATATAATGTATGTACACAGTGACTCCACCAGTAGAATAGTGAGTACAGTTCTGGAGTATAATACAGGATATAACTCAGCATCAGTACAGGAGAAGTAATATGATGTATGTACACAGTGTCTCCACCAGTAGAATAGTGAGTACAGCTCTGCAGTAAAACACAGGATATAACTTAGGATCAGTACAAGATAAGTAATATATGTACACAGGGTCTCCACCAGCAGAATAGTGAGTGCAGCCCTGGAGTATAATACATGATGTAACTGAGGATCAGTACAAGATAAGTAATGTATGTACACACTGACTCGTATATAAAGCTAAAAAATTAAATTAAAAAAATAGTTTTTTATCTGTTATTATGGAGATTACAGAATTTGGTGTGCTTTCATTTTGCAGGCATATCGCATCCAGTCATTACCAAAAAGCAGTATATCTGTGCCCTCCAGGTGGCAGCAGCCGCTGAGCAGTCCTGGCAGAGTGGCTCTGCTGTAGACTTGACAAATGAAGCTGTGGACGTATCCATTATCAAGACTGAAGTTATGTGAGTCTTGGACCTCATCCTCAAGGCTCAATTCCAATGGAAGGCTTAAAAACCGTTGAATTTCCCCAATGTACTTCCGCTCTTCCCATGCAATCTCCATCAATGCTAACTTGCACTTGACTTTCTATGTGGCACATTTCTGGCCTTCCTGTTATCTCAAATCATAATCTTGCATTTTGATTTTCTTCATGAGGGAGATCTTTCTCCAACCCATAAAGACTGACACCGAGAAATTCATACATTAAAGTGGACATGCCCACCTTTCGTAATTTGAAGGCGGGCAATTTTACAAAAATTATTCACATCCATCCACAGAATTCAGAGGTGTGAAGCCTCGTATGGGCGCAGGGCCCATTGTATGGAAATGCTGTTACCATCTGACACCTGGGCACCTTGATGATCAAAAATATTTTGTATATATTTATAAGTTAAAAAATTCTGATGTCTTCAATCTGGATGAAATATTTGCTGCTCTTATAAAAGGTGCATTGCTTGTGATCCTGCGTCTCAGGAATACAGTAAGATACTGATGGATACCTCTCTTGAGTTCTGCATTGTGAAATATGGGGGTGTATGGCATGAGTGCTTCCCCTTAAAGGCTATGTACACCTCTGGAGGCAATTTTTTTACTATTGCATTGTACTCATTTTGAGCTGATTTTTTTTTTTAATTGGTCTTTATTAAAAATATGGCTTCCTTTTTTTTTGTACAGAGCTGAAATGCTCTAGTAGTACCCTTTGGATTTTCTGTCTTTTCCGTCAGACCAGGAGCAGACGGACTCCTTATCTCTGCTCTCTGACATTATAAACACTCATTGTAGCTCAGTTTTTATCTTACTGATAAGAATGTGGCTTAAATAAGTGTTTATGACCTCCCAGCAGTTTTGAGATAAGGTTTATTAGATGATGGGACAAAGTGAAAGTACCAGCCACACATCTAAAAAAAAAACCAAAAAAACAAGTTAACCCTTTGTGACAGAACAGCTCAATATTTTTAATAAAGGCCATTTGAAAAAATGATTTTTTAAGCCAAAAATGAGTAACATGCAATCATAAAAAAGTGTGCATAGCCATAAACTGATATGTCATAGAAAAATATCAAAAGTTTTGAGTGTTGAGACCCCCACCGATGCCTAGAACGAGGGGAGAGAAGCACACTGTTATTGTGCTCTCTCTCCTTGTTGCTGAGAACAGAATCAAGATGGGTCCATACACTTATATGAAGCCTGTCTCGTACAGCGAGGAGAGAGCGTGCCATATGCGCATGCTGTCTTCCTTCATTCTAGGTGAGGGTCAATATCAAAAGTTGAATATCCACCCTTATGTCATTTTGTTTCTTTTTATCTAAATAGGTTCAAATTCTGTGGTGATTAATATATCTTTATGAGAACTAAAGCTCATTTTTCGGATACAGAGCTCCAAATCTCCTCCCTAGAATTAGTTCCTTAGTTTGTAAGGCTCAGAAAAGACATTTGCTCTTCCTGTCCAGCCTGTTTCCCTGCAAAGCTGATGCAGAGAAAGGCAAAAAACCCATTAGGTAAAAGCCAGTTTTCCTCATCTTAGAGAAAATACAAATTCCTTCCCAAATCTGCCAATCAGGCAATCAGAATTACTCCCTGGATCAACGACCCCTCTCTAGTAACTATAACCTGTATTACCCTCCAGAAATACATCCAGACCTCTCCTGATCTCTTATAGTGAACTTACCATCACCACCCTCCTCAGGCAGAGAGTTGCATAGTCTCACTGCTCTTACCGTAAAGAATCCTCTTCTATGTTTGTGTACAAACCTTCTTTCCTCCAGACGCAGAGGATGTCCCCTCGTCACAGTCACAGTCCTGGGGATAAATAGATCATGGGAAAGATCTCTGTACTGACCTCTGATATATTTATACATAGTTATTAGATCTCCCCTCAGTTGTCTTTTTTCTAAAGTGAAAAACCCTAATTTTGATAATCTTTCTGGGTACTGTAGTCCACCCATTCCAGTTATTACTTCAGTTGCCCCCCCCCTGAACCTGCTCAATCTGTGTTGTCTTTCTTGTGCACTGATGCCCAAAATTGTACACTATTATATGGGTGGTCTGACTAGTGATCTGTCAAGTGGCAGGACTATGTTCTCATCACGGGCATCTATGCTCCTTTAGATATACCCCATGATCGGATTAGCCTTTGCAGAAGCTGCCTGACACAGTTTGCTACAGTTAAAGGGGTTGTCCAAGATAATGAAAAATTTTGGACAAGCCCCTTGATTGGCTAAAATAAATAATTCTTTCTCTGTTCTCTGTGTGATGATCTGGTCCTTCTGCTTGTTTATAAACTGCAGCAGTGAAATGCCATCATTCGACATGTGACTGCTGCAGCCAATCGATGACCTTAGCTGTCTATTGCTGGGGACAGTAATTGGCTGCAGTGGTCATATGCTGTACACCTGCATGTCTCTGTGCACATTGATTGGTATTTTAGTTTGCGAATAGAGCCCAATACTGACTACTTTGGTTCCCACTAGTATCAGTGACCAAATCTGACTATCCTAAAGGTAAACGATTCCATTCTGTTACTTGCAGCCACCACTAGGTGGAGCTTACAGCATACTGTTTTATTATTGAGATCAACGTATGGACACTATGCAGTGAACTCTTCTAGTGGAGGCTGTGGGCAGTCAGAATTGCTGCCTGTTCACAGGGATTTGGAGTTCTTTATGAGAAAAACAGAGCGTGGACCTAAAAACAGCGTGGTGTTGATGGGTAGATTTCCAGTTATAGATTAAAAATATTCTTGCTTTTTCCTCTATTTAAGTGTTAAAAACTCTGTTGGTACCTAGAAAAGCCTTATGATAACCAATATATGTTGTCATGATAATTCTTACAATGTTTGGCACTTGGCTTTACTGGTCCGCGGAGTTGCAGCTTGACTAACACATCATCTGGTCCTGTTCTGATACTTAAATATGTAGATATTGTTTTCAGGAAAGCTGGGCCATAGGAGGTGTGATAGTGACCATATTGATTGTAAGCCAGCTTCCTCAAGAATGTAAAATTGCAAATGCAAATGTAAAAGAAGTGCTGAGGTACTTGTGGAATTAGATTGTTCACATAAACAGTCATAAAGAAAAGGATGTTGAGCTTGATGAACATTTAGAAACCTAGAACATCCCCCCATTTCTTGGGATTCAATCATCTCATCTTCACTTGTGATTGGTGCCCTGCAGTCCCACTCAACCCGCGTTAAACAGACAAATCCTGATCTGCTCCTGCTGGGAAGAGGCATCAACAGTTGGTGGGCTCCCATATAACTTCACATACATCTGTGGTTTCACAGGGATCCAGATCTTTATTTAGACCTGGAACATATTTATAACATTAACATTATTGTTGTCTGGACCGTTCGTTAGAGCTGGACCTGTATGTTAGTCTTGGCCTTTACGTAGACCTGTGCCTTTATAGTCTTCCTGACCTTTGTCTAGACCTGAACCTTTATAGTGACCCTGACCTTTATCGTGATCCTACCCTGTACCTTAATAGTAGCCTAGACTTTTATCTAAAGCTAGATCTTTATCGCAGTCCTACCTTGTACCTGACCTTTATCTAGATCTGGACCTTTATAGTTGTTCTGACCTTTATCTAGATCAGGACATTTATAGTGGGCTGGACCTTTATAATGGTTCTGGTCGTTTTCTAGACCTGGACTTTAATTTAGACCCGAATTTATATTTAGATGTGGTCCTTTGTCACAGGACACAGGCTGACTAAAAACTAGTTGTTCCAAGCCCCTTTAACTACAAATCATTGGTTAAAGTCTTTCATAGTTGCCTTTTATTAATTTGACTGGCTTCAAGTTGACTTTACCCTACCCACCTCCTTAGCATATTATTACTTTTTTGATTATAGAGGGTTTCAACCCTGCCCACTTCCAAATGGATGCACTAGGTGCTGGGACCTAAATGAATGGCACAAGGCATTTCCCTTAGGCTGTTCTTATGTGAAATCTTTTACAAGGGAAGTGACAACCTCTATAGTCATAAGCGACCACCCCTATGGGCACGACTCCTAGGAGTCAGCTCTTCCATGTTGTGTGGGGAAACACTAGCTTCTGTTGTTGTCACTCCCATGTGGGAAGCGTGGCAGTGTAAAGCCTGAAATGCAATAGGGCATCATTAGTACACAAGCAATCATGACGATGGGTACAATTTAAACCAAAGTTAAAGGGGTTAGCAGTGTCAGAATAGTGATGATCTATGTAAGTCATCAGTGTCCTAACCAGTCATCCATCACACAGTCATTGACCATCTCCAGGCCGATCCTGGCCACACATACTAAAGTGGTTTTGTTTGCACCTTTGTGTCTCCGTTGAAGCAGGGCGTGTATACTATGCATTTCAAAGACCAAAAATCCCCTTTATTATTATTGCTGCCTGGTAGTTTCAGGTGAATATTCTATTTTCTTATGGATTTACTGTAGATTGTGTGTCCTCTAGTTACATGTATGAACATTAATCAGGGGTGAGCACTGCATTGTAGCCTATGTATGAGCTGTATATAATGTATACATTATTTATGAACAATAAAGATTCTGCTATATCTTTCTTTATTCGTGATTTTTATTGTTACTTCTTGTTATACAGCCGTTATTTCATCCCTCCTCGTTCAATGTGCTGCACGTTGTCATCGTGACAATTTCTTTCTCCATGACTATAAGTAAAAGGGTGGAAGCAGTCAGTTCAGGTTTGTGATCATTCCTATATATTTCTAGATGTAGTGATAATAGGTTGCTCTGTGACAGAGACAGATTTGGAGAGTTTTCCTAACATACTAGATAAGTCTCTCATTCTCCATTCTGTACTTCATGGAAACATTGTGAGGTTCAATGTTTTGGATCTTGACAATGTCCAGATGATAAGGCTGAACTGTCATAGTACAAACAAGATTAGTGGACTTTGGGCCTGAGTACCTGTAGGCCTGTGATTTCCAGCATCGCTTTATTATAGGGATCACATCTACACACCTCTTTCCCTTTGGTATGAGCCCAGTTGCCATTGTGCCACCCATATCTCTATGTATTTAATATCAGTAACACATTGGATCCATGTATGACCTCACCTCATTTACATCTTTTAATCCCAAAGAGCTTTGTGACGGGGCAAAGCTGCATCAGTCTTTATTTTTCATTGTTCATCTATATAAACTAATCACATTTGTCCACTGTAGTTCTTCTATAGATGCCCCTATCTCAATAATTACAACATCTGAATGCTGTGGTATGTACTGGGGCGTAGCTATAGGGGGTGCAGAGGTAGCAGTCGCTACCGGGCCCAGGAGCCTGAGGGGGCCCAAAGACCCTTGTGCCGCATAAGAAGACACACAAAGCACTGAGGAAAGGGGGGCCCAAGCTGAACTCTTGCACCAGGGCCCATGAGCCTTTAGCTATGCCCCTGGGTATGTATGACCTCAGGAGAGGTCATCAATATGTGATCGGTGGAGGTCCGACACCCAGGACCCCCGCCGATTAGCTGTTTTAAGAGGCTGCGGTGCTCTTAGCTCCACCCAGCTTACCAAGCACAGCTCCATACATTGTTTAGCAGCTGTGCTTGGTATTGTAGCCCAGACTAAGTTGTGTCTAGGCTATGTGACTGAAGAATGTGACATCACTGATGTAGGAAGGGGCTGTAGTGCTCACCAGAGCTTCGCCACCTCTTCAAACAGCTGATCGGCAGCGGTGCTGGGAGTTGGAACCCCACCGATCAGATATTGATGACCTATCCTGAGGTTAGGTCATCAGTATTAAACTCTTGGACAACCCATTTTAAGGTAGATACATCTCTGCTACAGGTGAGGGTCAGAGCAGGAGAACATTTAGTATTATATACATTTGCTTAAATGGGTTTTCTTAAAGCTTTTTTTAACCACTTCCCGTCCGCCCGTTGACTATAAACGTCCGGGAAGTGGTTATCTATCTCTGAATGGCCGTTTCTAAACGTCCATTCAGAGATAGCAGCTGCACAGTGGGGTACCTGCTGTCAGCAGGGTACCCCAAAGAGAAGGCAGGGACCGTTCCCAGGGGTCCCTGCCTTCTAGATCGCTGTATACACAGCGCTCGACGAGCGCTGTGTATACATATCAGGAAGCGCTAGTGCGCTTCCTGTTCCGGGCCGGCGGTCACGTGATCGCCGGGGCCGGGAGAGTGCAGGAGCTGCCGGGTCTCTCATAGACCTGATCAGCCCTGCACTGAGGCTGTACAGCATAGTATTATGCTGTACAGCCTCTCTGGGGATGTATTTCCCCTGTAACTGGGGCTACTATGTCAGTAAGAAAGTGACACATGTCAGATTTGCAAAATTAGGCCTGGTCAGGAAGGGGGTAAATGGCCCAGAGCTGAAGTGGTTAACTTATGACCTATGCTCTGGATCAGTGTCTGATTGGTGGGGGTCTGACACCCAGGACCGCTGCCGATCATTCACAATAGCGCAGCGGCCTTCTCCAGCTTTGCCTAGGCCATGTGACATCACGTTCATCAGTCATGTAGCATAGTCGCAGCTCAGCCCCATTGAAGTGAATGGGGCTGAGCTGTGATACCAAGCACAGCCACTATACAATATATACAGCGCTGTACTTGGTGAACTGAGAGAAGGCTGCAGCACTACTGTGAGCACCAGTGCCTTCTCAAACAGCTGATTGGCGGGGGTCCCAGGTGTCAGACCCTCATGATCAGATACTGATGACCTATCCACAGAATGATGATGTTCCTTCTTCTACATGAGAAGTGCACCCGTTACCAGTGCTTGAAGCCAGCAGTTCCTCTGCTTCAGTATCTCCATGAGAATTTTTCTCGACCTGGCTTCTGTTCTGACTGTCACAGGGGAATAGTGAGGCTCAGAATCACCATCCACATCAGTGTGCACATCACGACTTGTTGGTTTGAGTAGTTGCTTTGTTACACTACCAGAACACAAACCGAAAGTGTTGTCATAGGGACAAAAGAGCTTCACAACAGCAGATCACTCCTGCTAATAAAGGGAGGGGTGCTGATTATAGGCCTGTGTTAGGGAGTTGTTCTGAAAGCAATTTCCTAATATATCCTCTACTATTGATTGAAGTAAAGAATAGCGATAATCCTGTGATTGACCACAATACGAGGATTGTTTGAGAGTGTTTTTTTTATTATGTGACATAGACGGGGAAAAAAAACAAAACAAGAATCACAACAAAAATACAATCTTAGTTTTCCCAAAAACATGTTACATTGTACAGATTACAGTATATACAGCCAGGCCTGGAGACTCTGCACTAATACTGCCCGTCAGAAGCATCGGCGTGCTGGGAAACCTGAACAGAAGGATATTAAAGCAATAAAGTGCCTTAAAACACTGCAGCATTGAAAGCCCAACCATACGTAATAAACACTGGCATAGTCTCTGCCACCAAAGTGACCACAAAGTATAAGAAGACAAGGATAGAAATCAGGCTGCAGTTAGATGATGGGTGTGATAGTCAGCGTTTAATAATTACGTGGTGTGAAAATCTATACCATTGGTTGACTGGGGCTGTTTAAATGCATCATTATTTCTGCTTGCGGTCACTGAACGCAAATCTCTCTCCTGTGCTTACTCTAGGTTCACATCTGTGGGAAAGGTTCCTGGAAAAATACCGGTATTCACGCCAGACACACGACCGGTCCCATTATAGTGAATGGGATCTGTTGGGGGCTGCCAGCAGTGTCTGGAACACATACTGAACCTGGTGGTTCTGGTATTCAGTTCCTATACCGGAATCCTAGTGCAGATGTGCACTTAGCCTTAGTTTGCTATGATGTAATAGTGTAGATGGTGATATATCAGCCAGTTTATCTCACAGACAGACCTTCATCTATATGGAACGTGAGGTCCGGACTGTAGTAGGTTCTCAGATGCTGAATGCAAACAAAACTACACCAATTCACTGACCGCAAACAGAGATCTTGACAGTGGTGAGTATTTAAACAGATTATAGTAGAAAGTAGATGCATTTTTTTATGCAGTGAAGAAGCTTAAAGGCTATGGACACCTTTGGGACAATTTTTTTATGATTGCATTTTACTCATTTTGACTAAAAATAATTTTTTCAATTGGTCTTCATTAAAGGGGTTCTCCGGGAATTAAGAAAATGAAAATACTTAAATATTATTTTATAATAAATATATTCCTAAAAGCCTGTCATTAGCTATAATGCTCATTTCGTCTAGGGAGCAATCATTAGGAGAAATAACATGGCCGCCATTCTATTAGTACACACAAAACCTGTCCTAATCACACATCAGGACAATTTACCTCACAACACTGAGCTAAAGAGCTGCCTTATCCTCCTCTCTGCTCTGCTTGTCAGGGATTAGATCCTGCATACAGGTTAATCTCTGGGGAATGGAGATAAAGAGGAGACATGAGAGGAGGGTGAGGTGTCGCTAATGAGCAGCAGCACTTGAATGCAGTCTCCATTACCAGAGCTCCATATCAGCACAGTCTGTCCTGTTCGTCGTCTTTGTATTTAATTTTTCCTCATAAACTAAATTTCCCAGAGATTCAGCTAAAGTTCTTATCATCTGTATTCAGGATCATAAACCCTGACAAGCAGAGCAGAGAGGAAGATGAGGCAGCTCTTTTACCTCAGTGTTGTGAAGTAACTTGTCCTCCTGTGTGATTAGGACAGGTTTTATGTGAACTAATGGTACGGCGGCCATTTTGTTTCCCCTGATGATTGCTCCCTAGAAAAAACAAGCCATTATAACTAATGAAAGGTATTTGAGAATATATTTATAATAAAGTAATATTTAAGTATTTCATTTTCTTAATTCCTGGAGAACCTCTTTAAAGCTTTTCAGCCGTTTTTGAGATAAAGAGGTTAAAAGTCTATTTGCAGAGTATCACTTCTCAATCACGTCAGCCGATGGCTTGTATGAAGCCTTATGCCCAATCTCCTGACCTCATAAACACTCATTATAGTTAAACTCTTATCAAACTGATAAGAATGTGGCTTAAATGAGTGTTTGAGGTCAGGAGATAAGGCTTCACATGAGCCATCAGCTGACGGGACTAAGAAGCGATAATATGCAAACAGACTGATTTTTAATTCCTGTATCTCAAAAACAGCTGAAAATTTTTAATAAAGATCAATTGAAATAATGATTTTTAACCCCAAATGAAATTGCCCAGAAGGTGTCCATAGCCTTTCATTTATAAAGACTGAACTCACTTTGTGGGGGCCCAAAAAGAACACTTGTAAATGTTTCGCTGTCCCTACATGCAATGCCGCAGTGCCAGATGCTTGTTGCAACATCTTAAATGAGGTTTCCCTATTCCAAAATGAAGCTTTTTGAAATTTCATTTTTGACCAGCTTATATTACATTAACACAACATATATTGAAAAAAATTCAGTCTATATTGATGCAGTTGTCATATACTGTAGGTTCACAAAGCTGTGCATAAAATAATGTATAATTCATATCGTGTATTAAATGTCCTTGCCCTGCAAGGTATACCAAGCAAAATATACATAAAAATGAAAAAAAAATCCTAAATAATAAAGCAAACTAGAAAATATGGCAGAAAAAGGGAAACATTTACATATTGCATTTACGTCTACTACACTGGCGGCAAGTTTGTATCCACAACATAGCTGCAGCACAGGGCCTCATACAAAGCAGACAAAATGGAAAGGCGTTACAGCAGCCAACCAGATTCTTCTTTCATTAACTAACGTGTACTGGGAAAATAGAAGAACTGATCTGATTGGTTATGTTGAACAACTCCTCCCCTTTTTTTTTTAATATGGTCTTGATTTTTTTTTTCTTACGAGTCTCAATATATAGACAGTACATGAGAAGTTATGAAGAAAGCTGTAATATAAAAACAGTGGGAACCGATGCATCAGTTACCCATAAAAACAGATTTTATTTTTTAAGCAAGGCTCTGATTGGTTGCTATGGGCAACAGTCTTATGTCTGCCCTGGTGTTGGGGCCCCAAGTGAAATATGTGGACCTTTACATTCATACATAAAATAGTACAGAAGTGACCACGATGAGCAACTGATTGCAGCATTTCTACGCCAGCCTCACCACTGGGGAGGGGCGGGTGTGATGTGGATGGGGGTCTTCTTGATGTAAATGACAATTGAAATCTACGTCAGCCAGGGGCTTAGGGTAGATTTCAGTCTAGGTCAGGGATCTCAAACTCGTGGCCCTCCAGCTGTTGCAAAACTACAACTCCCAGCAAGCCCCAATAGCTGTTGGCATGATGGAAGTTGTAGTTTTACAACAGCTGGAGGGCCACGAGTTTGAGATCTCTGGTCTAGGTGCACAGACTGGCAGAGGGTGCGCCTAATTGTGCATCCTCCGGCCGTACAGGGGTTTTACGTCGGCCTTTGATCAATGCCCCCTATAGTTTGTAAATATGGAAATCCCAATTCATACCTAGAAAGCAGCTGAAAGTGAAATGATCAGATATCACTTATTTTTCTGGAGTACTACACCTATTGTGTGATCCATGTAGTGTGACATTTTCTTAAAGCGGCACTCAGGATAAAACTATATATATATATATATAGCTTTCCTTCAAGTTGCAATATCAATCTGGTTCAGGGACAACCCTTGAGTCCATAACTCTAAGGAAAACTCAAGTCCCTCAAGTTACAATATTAGGCTACTTTCACACTGGCGGCAGGCCTGATCCGGCAGGTGAAGGGTGCTGCCGGATCAGGCCTGCCGCAGTGACATGTGTGGAGCCGGAACCGCGCTCCGGCCCCACACATGTCACACAGTACATACATATACATACACATAAACATACACACACATATAGACATACAAACACACATACATACTTACATGCTCCCCGGCAGGTCTTCGGAGCGTCAGGACGGCTCACACAGGTCACGATTCCCCACAGCGCCCTCTGCTGGGCGCCTGGTGGAATCGTCAGATGACGATTCCACCAGGCGCCCAGCAGAGGGCGCTGTGGGGAATCGTGACCTGTGTGAGCCGTCCTGACGCTCCGAAGACCTGCCGGGGAGCATGTAAGTATGTATGTGTGTTTGTATGTCTTTATGTGTGTGTATGTTTATGTCTGTATGTGTCTATGTGTACCCGGATCCGTAATGGACTCCATTGAAAGTCAATGGAGGACGGATCCGGTTACCATTATGGTCACACCAGACGGATCCACCCCCATTGACTTGCATTGGGGGTCATTCCGGATCCGTCTTGGTGCGGATGCCTGGACCGGAGAGCAAACCGCAGCATGCTGCGGTTTGTTCTCCGGTCTGAAGACGGAACGGAATGCTTTCAGGAGCATTCCGTTGTCTTCAGTTCAGTTTTGTCCCCATTGACAATGAATGGGGACAAAACTGAAGCGTTTTATTCCGGTATTGAGCCCCTATGACGGAACTCAATACCGGAATTTTAAAACGCTAGTGTGAAAGTAGCCTTAAGAGAAAATGAAGATTTAAGAAAAATAAGCAGATGACGAAGATCGATAAAACAATTCCTTAACAACTAATCCAGCTATTTTACCAGAGAAGTGGCCTTGACTGGTTGGATCTGAGTCTAAGACATTGTATATTGAGTCTGGTGTCAACTTACGATGGGTGAGAAAAGACCACAGTATCCTGAGGCCATTGTATATTGAGGGATCAATGTAATTGGTTCCCAATCCTCAAAATATCATCCCAAGATAAGAGAAAAGGAAGATTTAAGAAAAATAAGCAGATAACTAAGACAGATAAAGTCCTTACAGTGATAGATGTTGGAAGCTGTAAATCACTTTCTATGGTGAGGTCAGTAGCTTCTTCAGGGTGCTGTATATAAGTGTATTAGAAAAATAACATGGAGCCACCCTCACCTGACATCCAAAGGAGCAGCTCATCCTGCCACTGACAGAGGGCAGTACAGGACATGTAGTACTGCACTGTACTGTATAGAGGCCCCACTAGACATCAAATACCAGAGAAATTAGTATATTGTTTGGATGCATCTGAGTCTTATGATGGCCTAGGAAAGAACTTGGTAAGTTAACAATATTATATCTTCAGGTCACTGTAACTTGAGGAACTACTATATATAGAGAGAGGGGTCAGAAGCCATCTCAACTACCAAGTTGCTGCACCACCGAGACATTTTCACTGCCTCTTTTTAATATGGATGGCTCATCCTCAGGATAGGCTATCATATCTGATTGGCTGACACCCTGGGATAAAGTTAATGAGATGGAGCTGCAATACCACATACAACCTGTAGTCTCTGTTACAGCATTGAAAGACTTGTCTCACCACAGACAACCCCTTTAGTACAGGGCAATTGCAGTGATCAGCTGATTTTGCTGGGGGAAGCTGCGTCCAACAAGATATTTTCCCTACAGTGCCCAATGTAGTATTATGTGGTAGCCATTCAGAATAAAGTGTAACTTTTATAAATAAAAGTGTAGGGCAGGTGATTTTATTAAGTTTTATCATATACTTTATTATGCAATTCAGTTTACTGTAATTTGTGTTAAAACTGCTCCAGAAGTGCAGCCCCAGTGCTAATAGCAACTGGCGATTGTTATGAAAAATCCAGATTCATTGCTCAGTAGAGCTGAATTTGGGTCCTGTACAAAGCTTGTCCTCGGCCTGTCTGCTGCTGATGAACACCCTAATGTTTCAGTACATCAGGTATTTCTATAATGCACTGTCCTGCCCTCGTGTCTGATTATAACACCAGTCACAAACTCTTCCAAGCTGCCCCACTTCCAGGTCAACTAGTTGGTGAGAGTGTCAGGAAGTTGGGCGATCTGAGCTCTTGTGTTTGCTGTTAAAATGTGACAAAAACACTCTAATGGCGGTCTTTGTAATACATGGACGGCTTGAGTACTCTAGCACAGGGTTCCTCAACTCCAGTCCTCAGGGCCCACCTGCCGGTCATGTTTTCAGTAATTCCTTAGTATTGAGTAGGTGATATAATTAGTGTCAGTATATCAGGACTTACCACAGGTATTAATTCTGTGGGATATTCATTCTCAAATTATGACCGGTAAGTGGGCCCTGAGGACTGGAGTTGAGGAACACTGCTCTAGTGCAAACAATGCTTGTCAGTGTCCTCCTGCTCTGGTTCATAGAAGAGTCCTGAGTGAGGGGACCCCTCTCTGACATCCACGTCCTCATGTGGACGTGCTTGCCCTGATGGTTCAACCCCTTTAAGAAGCGTCTCCAGCTGCAGATTGAAATATGATTTCCAAATCTTGTATTGAGAAACCTGCAAATTAGTTGTTTGCAACAGGTGATGATAGTGTTTCTGCCTGACCAGGGCCACCAATCTTTTCCCTAAATATAACACATTTTGCTATAGAGGTATCTGATTTAGAGGCGTAATCGGTATCTAGTTTCTGCTGTTTAGGGTTTGTTATAACAAAAAAAAAAAACACAACTTGCAATAGACCCCCAAAAAAACATGAAACCGGGCCCCAAATGTGATTTGGAAAATATTCATTCACATAACAAGTGGACGCACCTAGACCAGACTCCCTGGTAATAACACAACGCAGCAAACTGTGTCCTACTATATCTACAACTACACAGACACAACAGACCATTATCATCATTTTCTCCCAGTTAGTAATAGTTGTTCACAAATACCGAAACTGGTTTAATTGCCCCTGAATCTGAATGCTTAGCGTCCATCATCTCAAGAATCCAAAAATTCAGGAAAATGAAATACATCAAGTCAAATAAAGCACAGCTTATGAGTGAATAATACAGCATACAAGGTACAGAGCTTTATTTCCTACTCGCACAGTGTAGGGGACTGCACTCCCCATACGCTGGACTACTCTACAAGTCATGAATAGTTTACGGTATATTACATATAAATAATAGAAACATGAATATTATGGGACTGGGAAAGTATTTACACTTTAGGTTACAGCCATAAATTACAGATATTTATGCCCCTAAAACGCAGCTGAGTTGACTGAACCCAGTTATATAGATATTTTTTTTTTATAAAAACACCCTCTTCGGTGCAGGCTTTAGATCTCACATGTTTTGTAGAAAACATGTTCTCAAAAAACCATCAGAAATCTCTAACGAAACACAATGAACAGACAGCAGTATGAATACTTTGTTTGGCAGTTCATTGGGAAGGTAGGCCCTCCATTTTGTACCCTTTGAAGAGTTGCTTTTCTCAACCATGGGCCGACATCTTGGGATACAGGTATCTCCCCAGTTTATGTGAAGCCACAGAGATCTCCAAGATGAACCACAAACCCTTCAATGATGGTTGCCTAAAAGTATATCCACTAATAGGGTACCTGCTAAGGATCTGGATCATTCGGGTCATTCTTTTGGTGTGCTTACAGTAATATCTGAAGCATCATTTGTGTACTCATCTCCTTATCATTGATGCTACCAGATAAGACCAAAGAAGAACCACCACAGGTACTATAGAACTCTCTCCTTGTCCTCCGAGTGGAATTATTCACTTTTGGCTTCATCAAGTTGAGAAAATATGTGTAATTTTGGTCAGCATCATCCCAATTCACAACATATTAGTTAATATCTGACTCTGCAAACTCTTCTTTTATAGACTGTTTTCGCGCCTTGCAGTCAGGTAAGTCAAAGCCAAAGTCTGCCCAGTCATCGGCTCCACTCCGGTTGGGAATGGTAATGGTGTGTCGCACTCGAAAATGCACCGCCTCCATAACACGCTGGCGCTGAAGCTCACCAGAGCTGCCTATGGAAATGGTGGAAGCATTACTGCTTGATCGGATTAGCTGTTGGGTTCCATAGTCATGGCTTTTGTTCAGCTCTTGAATTCCTCTCCATATCAAACCTTTATAGTGCTCAGGAATCTTCAGTGCTCCAAGATCCTGCAAGAACAGACAGAAGAGCTTAAGAAGGGTCTGAAATATTCCAATAACATATGCAAACATTTATAATAATTCAAATTACATAGAACATATGGGGGAAAGTCAAGAGATACATACTATGGGAAGTCTAGGAGAAGAAAGAGATATATGATAGATTTATGTTCTATGGTCAGTCAATGCAAACGTGGTAAAATGTAATTGGTTTTGAAGAATCACAGTAGCACTAGACAGTAGGCTTCTCTAAACCCTATCATACTTCTACAATTATGCCTAAAACTAAACTTCTAGGATGAGAGTTATCAAAACTGGTGCTAATGAAAACTGACTCAGTTGCCCATATCAATCAATCAATCAATCAATCAATCAATCAATCAAATTCCACCTTTCATTTTCCAGAGCACCTTTGGTAAAAACATCAATCTGTTTGGTTGCTAGGCTCAAAAAAGCCAGCTTTCCTTTGCACCAGCTTTAATGAAGCTCTCCCATAAACCATCCTTTCACAGACCGAGACAGCAGATGTCGCACCAACACTGATGGTCAATGAAACATCTTTCATTGTCTGCAAACAATGAACATCTTGCGTCCCTTCAGAAATTGGAAGTATCTTCTTGTGTTATCTAATAGTTAGCAGTTTATCTTATTTCCCCTGCTTGAGGCTGTCAGTTACTAGAGGAAGCCTCGTCCTCTCCACACCTGTGTGGCTGTGTCTGAATATAAGTCAAATTATTTTAAAAACCACCCGATTCCCCTTCAGCCCATGTCTATATAGCATAGGAAGGATTAAAGGAGAACTCCTCTGTTATCCTACATATTTCCAATAGTCCACGTTTTAATTCTACATAAAATGCTGAATATTATTGCAAATTCTTTACTTTCTTAGTATATGATATTTTATTATCCTCTAAATTCTGATTTCCTGTTTGCAGAGAGCACTGCATTGTGGGATCTTAGCGTCTAGGTCACATGACTGTCTGTCGAGTGCATATAAACTCATACAATCTTCCAAGAAGGAATCAAATCACTATGATTGTGAATGGAGAAGAAAAACTAAATGAAGGGACGTATTTACATTAGGCTAGGTTCACATCTTAAAGAAATGTCTGTGTAGTTTCCGCTTTTTTTCTTCCATCGGATCAATTAATGGATTCATGGATTTTCAATGGGGCTTCCATCGTGGTTATAGTGACTGACTGACAGGTTTCCTTCAGCATCCTGGTCTCATTTTTCTGTCCTGTTGAACACCAGGAACTTGATGGATCCCTATTTTTTATATTCAATGCAAGTCTATGGCAACAGGCATAGGCAGGATAGACATCTGAAAATGGTGTGAACCTAGCTCTACCCATCTCTTTCTGTAGATTTTAACTTTTCCTCTAAGAAACAATTAAAGGGAATGTGTTACCTAGAGTAGGAAACGGCAGCAAGGCTCTATTGTAGAGCTTAAACTTTGCGACCACATGGCTGAATAAAGAAATAATTTTTACTCGTTTTATATATGAGAGTGCTGCCGTTTTTCTACTCTACATTTGGGATTGGTTGCCAGATCCATTGGCTTACACCTCAGCCTCCATATACATTTTTTGCTGTGCTGCCATTTTTACACTTCAATCTGTCACCTAAATTTTTTCTGCCAGCTAAAACCAGTAACACACAAACTTTTCTTCTAATGTTTATATTTTCTGATTGTAGATTTTTTTATTCTATTTTCAGTTAACATGATTATGGGGGAGGCTATCTTGCCTGAGCATTTAGAGATATACTTTACAGCAGCCACCATGGACCATAAGTACTGTGGAAGAGTTTTCAAGGCATGTCTGTGACGTATGCAGAGGTCAGGAAGAAATAGAGAAGCTATGATATCACCTATGGTGGTTCCTGTGTTATCTGTACAGAGTTGATATCTGTCATTGCAAATTTATCTGTGATGCCAATGAGATGACTGATGTACAGACCCAGAAGTGATGCCTATGCAGTGTGAAAACTGCAGGATTTTAGGATTTTTGTTAAATATAAATACACTAGAAACAATAGGTAATTTTCTGATGACACATTCCCTTAAAAAAAAAAAAAAAAAGTTACAAGAGAGATTATGCTCAGTATATACAAGATGAGTGCACTGGGCGTCATGCATCCAAACTCTTGGAGAAAAAAGTTTTTTGTGTTGCCCATAGCAAATGGCTGTACATTTTCTAAACTACACTGGATGGGTAAGGCTATGTTCACATCTGTGTCATTTATGGAGCCTCTGTTGCAGATTCTATCACTTTAATGGAATAGCGCTATTTTTTTATGCAAAAATGTCAGACACCTTGGTGGAACAGACCCCATTAAAAGTCAGTGAGCATACGGCGCACATAAATAAGGTGTCTCTAATGTTACTAAACAGTACAGTATTGGATTCAATGTGTTATTAAATGCACGTGGCAATGGCAAGTTTTCCACAACAAGAAGTGGAAAAGTGGCAGCCAGTTACATCACTGCTCTTATTTCTTACATTGTCACCTCTGCATATTAGGTAATTGCATACACAACTGTATTTCACAATATATGAGTGGGAGAGATTATACTCATAGTGGGGACAGGATGGGAGGTCAGCTTCAGTTGTATTCAACTATTACCCCCGTCACTCCTATTAGTAAAAGTAGCTGTTCAGGTAACATGAGCATATACGTAAGTTGTTGTCTATGCAGCTAACAATACAATTCTGGATATATTGTATTTGGATGTTTCTGTCTAAATACATGCCCACCATTTTTCTGATAAAGATCCCCCAATCCCATGTATAGGTGATAATAAAATGCGGTCAGCCAACTGTGAGTTATAACCTCCCTTCTGAACCTCAGCTGTGTCATGTGACCAGCATGCTGACTCACCAAATAACACAGCATCTTATGTGTGGAAGGGAAGTCAGTTTCTCTATGTATTCCCATGAGAGCGTCAATGTCAGTCTCATAGGAATGAATAGAGAAGTAAATGACTTCCTGTCCTGTGTCAGTTGTAGGTCACAGTGCTGGCACAGCTGAGGATCAGAAGGGAGGTTATAACTCACAAATACAGTCGCTGGTAAGAATAACATTTTTTGCTACTTTAAGAAATGAATCGTCACAAAATGTTGGAACAAAAACAACAGTTGTTATAAGATGGATTTACTTTCTAAGGTAGATGTTGAAGAAACAGGTGAAGACAGACACTGTGCTGAGATGTTGTAAGAAATGTTAACGTTTAAGTCAGTGATAATGGAGGGGTGAACAAGGAATGACGTGGAAATCAGAGCCTAGTATTTAGACTACAGGAAAATGTTGATCATGTTTTTAGGGTGTCTTTTCCATCCCCCCCCCCCCCACGTTCCTCTCAGAAAGTTACATTAGCCGAATGTTCCCACTGAACACGATGATTATACCTTCCAGCACAGCAATAGTAGTCACTGAACTGCATGTCCGAATGTTGCTAGGTAACCACTTTCTAAAGTGGGCAAGCCCCCTGGATGATGGCTCTTAGACCTAGCCCTGAAATTCAGAAATAAGACTAAATGTTCTACTAGTCTTAAAAATGTGGAGAGTTTAGGCATTTTTAAATTTGGGGGTGATGGGTAGAGATGAAAAAAACAGAACAGTATTAGAATGCAGTTTTTCTAAGGTCTCTGCAATGTATTTAAAGGGACTCTGTCAGCAGATTTGTACCTATGAAACTGGCTGACCTGTTACATGTGCACTTGGCAGCTGAAGGCATCTGTGTTGGTCCCATGTTCATATGTGCCCGCGTTGCTGAGAAAAATTATGTATTAATATATGCAAATGAGCCTCTAGGAGCAGGAGCGTTGCCATTACTCCTAGAGGCTCTGCTCTCTCTGCAACTTCCAGGCTCTCTGCACTCTGATTGGCCCAGTCAATCAAAGTGCAGAGGGAGTGGCAGTTGCAGCGAGAGCAGAGCCTCTAGGAGTAATGGCGTAAACACTCCTGCTCCTAGAGGCTCATTTGCATATATTAAAACATCATTTTTCTCAGTAATGTGGGCACATATGAACATGGGACCAACACTGATGCCTTCAGCTGCCAAGTGCACATGTAACAGCTCAGCCAGTGCCATAGGTACAAATCTGCTGACAGATGTCCTTTAGGGCTAGTTTCACATTGTGTTTTGTGGGATCCATCAGAGGTATCTCTCAGGAGGTTTTCCCCAACATCTACCTCTGACCGGTGCCACTGTTGTCCATAGGCTCCGATGTTATAAAGATGTATACTATGCAGTATACGTGTTTTCCTGGATGACTTTGTATGGAATAGAGCAGCAGACACTCTTTTGGCCTTCATCAGGTAATTGGTAGCCTATAGATATGTATGATATATATTTGTATTACTGGAGCTTTCCCAGCAAAGACTGCGAAACACAGTGGGGCAGATTTACTAATAGTGGAGCAGAGTACACCATCTGAGGCTACTTTCACATATGTGTTTTGAAATCCAGCAGGAACAGCCTGGCAGAGTTCACGGTACCCAGCATAGCCAGATACTGCCGTGAACCACCTATAAACTACAAAAAGATCCGACAGGGATCTGGATGCTTTCCTGCATAAATGCTAGCTTTCAGCAAGACAAAATATCCTGTATACACAACTTTTTGTCTGGCTGAAAGCTGGCATTTATGTCGGAAAGAGAACGGATCCCTGTCAGATTTCATTGTACTCAATGTGGATCCAGAAGTTCGTGGCATTATCTGGCTATGTCATATAAGGTGAACTCCAGTAGTCTGTTCCTATGCTGAAATAGCCTGCCGGATTTCAACACACAGATGTGAACATAGCCTCAGAATACCAATGACTTAATATTAGACAAATTTACTATCCTGGCGCATGAACCTTTTATAAATTTGGAGTACTGTAAATCCTGCACCATATTTACGCTAGAATTCTGTTTGTGCGCCAAAAATTATGTCTGCGTTTCAAAAATGTGTCCGTATCCCAAAACAACTGTCTATTCTAAGTTTATGCCACTTATAAATTGGTGTATTTTAACTTTAAAAATGCACCACAATTTTGGTGTATCTATACCACGGCCATTGTCCCGTGAAGAAAGGTGTAAATTATTTAGAAAACCGTGTAAAACATTCATATGGCTTTATATAATTGCAAGTACCACAAGTGTTATTACCAACTACACTGATGGAATTTTGTTTATTCTGTTGTTATTTTTCTATGAAATAAAAAGAATTTGCTAGAAAAGTGAGTATAACAGTTGGTAAATGTGATGCAAAGCATGCACGCCCATTTTTTTTGTGCACACTGCCAAAAACAGGCGCATTTTCAATAGTAAATCTGCCCCAGTGTGAAAGCCGCCACGCACTGTGTTATGCTTAGTGCAGGGCCGTAAGGGCGGTGCATTACACAGGGATTGTCTCTTTGTGATGCACCCCTTCAGACCCTGCACCATACATAACACACTGTGTATGTTTTGCCTGAAGTGTTCCTTTAAAGACCATTTACAAAAATGTCTTTTTGGAGCATAGCTGATCCCCAGCAACCAGTCCACACAGCTGTTCATGCACATGCCTTATGGCTAGTAGGATTATCAAGGAGCAGGGAAGGGGTTCTGGGGACATTGATGGTGGTGAGGCCCTTTTTGACTGCTTGCTGGGGCTCAGCACTATGTTGCATGTGACTTTGTTAATCCAGGAGCCTCATTGCCTCCGCTGTTTTATCTGGGTGTGAGGTCCCTGAGCAAAAGAGGATTTCCCCTCCAAGCATTTACCTCCATAGTTAGGTTCTGCAGGTGGTATATATTCTGTAAACCTTGGGATGTGAAATACTCGATGCAGTTTGGACACCCCAGTCCTGTCAAAAAACTGCAGAAACAAAAAAGGTTTGGAAAAATCAAGCAGATTTAACTGACAGACAAACCATCGGTTCTCATAACAGGACATGAACTTCACAGACTTGTCTGTGCCAATCAAGGGCACTGCCGGAAAAACTGGTGCAAAGGGAAGTGCAGAAAATGTACTGTAGCCCATAGCAACCCATTCTAGAAGGAAATGTTTCATTGGTTGCCATTGAGGTCATCACCGTTTTGCACAAACTACTCATTCGGATGTCTATGTCTAAAAGTTCCCCATAGCCCTCACTGTCTTCTGTATAAAGAATATGTCTGCCATTGATACCATTTTATAGAATTATTCTGCAGAAGACTTACTGACCCCAAGCTACATCCAGTATTATACTCCAGAGCTGTACTCACTATTCTACTGTTGGAGTTGCTGTGTACATAGATTATGTTTCTGGTACTGAACTTGAATTACATCCTATATTATACTCCAGAGCAGCACTCAGCATACTGTTGATGGAGTCACTGGGGACATTCATGAAAAATGTCTAAACTGTCTACGTTGCCCATAGCAACCAATCCAAACTTTCATTTCATATTCTGCTCTTGAAAAATAAAAGCTGTTGTTCAGCGTGGGGCTCGTGTGAGCAATGTTTAGCTGCACTGGTGCAGTGTAATTACAACCTCCTCTCCCATTCAAGTGAACAGAAGAGGAAGGCGTAATTATTACACTGCACCACTGCTACAACCTACACAGTGTGCAGCTAAACACTGAAGAGGACAGCAGCCCCTTCAACCAGCTGATCAGCGGGGTGTCAGACCCCCACTGATATGATATTGATCCTGAAGATAGGCTATCGCAACCCTTTTAAAATATCACCATGTGTTGTGCCACATGACAAACTCAGCTTTAAAACATAATCACGTTACTAAATCTTTTAAAATATTAATTGTAAAATTGTAATTTTAATTGTAATTTTATTTTTCTCTTAGAAAATTACAGCAGTTTTACAGTTGACTGTGAATGGGACGGCGCTGCAGCACCACTTTTAATCATATGTACAGAGCTGTAGAGTGCTGCAGCCGCTGATCCACAGTGAAGACGTGGCCGCACATGCTCATTCTCTGTCTGTTGTGATAAAATCAGAACTTCCATCTCTGGCGGAAGCTGCTGCCAGCCATTTATTTCCCCTGTAGTGGCCTCTACAGGACAAATGTAGTATCACAGGCTGGCTATTCTGAAAACTCCCATACATTTCAGTGGAGACAGAATATTCTGGTGGCTGGGAATGAGCGTTTTTTGGATCACTGGAGGTTCCAGTTTCTAGACCCCACAAATCAGGCCTTTAAAACAACCCTTTAGCTTTTCAGTCTTGTCTGCTATCAAGTGGATTTGTGCTCATGGGAAGCATTTGTGTAATATTACAAACTCTACAAGTCTCGTGATAATTTACTGTACTGCGCCTGCCAGCTTAACTGGTACAATGCAAAGCTATACAACATTCTTAATCTATGGGACATAACTCTATGCTTCCTTGTCCCTCTTCTACTTCACTGTTTCCTCCTGTGACTCTCCTGGACCTTTAGAGGTTATTCAGAATGTTTAAGCAATGATCTATGAGCAGAAACCAGCATAAAATAATTAAAAAAATTATTACTCACCCATTAAATGTCTTGCTGCTCCAGCATTGCCACTCTGGTCCCACCACTACATCTCTTAAATGACCACTAAATGACTGGCCTCAAGAGCCAGTGTCACTGCTGAAGTGAGTGATTGGCTGAAGTGGTCAATGTACATGACATCATCACTGCAGGTGTGGCAGGGACTGGAGCTGCAGTGCTGGAGTGGGCTTTTAAGATTTTTATGTCTCCTTTCCATATTACCCCTATTCCGTTTGGAAAACTTACAATGCAATAGGGCCACTAAAGGTTGTCGGCTCTCCTGACAAGTTTTGTTAAATTACAACATTTGTAATCTCCATAAAATAATAGCTCTGGAGCATCTTTACTCCTGTATTCCTCCTGGAAATATCTAAATAAACTGACGATCATCACCCTCATCATTGGGACGTACCCTAGTATGTTGACAGAGACAGGCTTTTATGTGTTCTCATTTTGCATGGTGTGTTTATGACGTTCATGTTGTGTGTAGTTTATCACGTGTTGTGTGTTATCACGATTGTTACCACACTCAATGTTAGGGGTCACTCTACATCCAGTTAGTTCATAGACGCTGCCTCTACATTAGTTTCATGCAAGGAAAAGGTAAAAGCCAAGTCATAGATTGAGAACAGAACAGCAGGCATACCTGACAAGGCTGGGGTCAGCGTTGTAAGGGGGTGGGGGAGTACAGTGTGATCCCGATACCATAGACTGTGAAGAGTGCGCGCCGTTCATCTCCCCATTGATTTGCATTGAGTGATTGTTCAGCATGCCAGGGCCTGGAGGTAGAGAAGGAAATCACAGATTATATGACAATCGTATGATGCTCCGGCTCCTGTGTGTCTCTGAAATAAGTCGTGTGATAAGTCCTTTTTGGTTGCTCGTTCAAAATGCTGATAGTTTTAATTGGATACAAAATGATGACAACTTTTGGAAGCACAAATGTATTCAGCAGTTGTCACTTCCCTTACTGCAATCCCCCGGCTGCTGAGCAGGGGGCGATAATGAGAACAGGAGAAGGTTCCTGTTTTAACATAAAAGCTGGGCCGCGTTGGCCGGAATGAGAGCAACACATAAGGGGTCACCTTACATTTTCCAAAGCTGTCCAAAATGAAAGGTGGAATCTGATTGGTTGCTATAGGCAACTAAGCCAGTTCTACTTTACACCAGTTTGATAAATGACCTCCATAGAGTGTACTAAATATTCTTACCCATAGGCATCATCCCTGGTGCGGTGTTTGCACCATGCTGATTGGGCTGCCCCACTAGTTGGTTGACTGATGGCAGCTTGTTGATCCCTCCATGGACTTTGTTCATTGGAGAGATGACCGGACCGTAGGATGACTGTGATTGCAGATGGGCACTGGAAATAAAGGCATGATGTTAATATAAAAGACTCCTTCTCATAGCTTCTTATCTTGTTCAGAGATAACTTTGAGACGTAATATATCAGCCCCCCACAAGCATTGGGACCCAGTCACTGAAGCACATTTACATCTACTCCTATTACATACATAGAGCACTCGGAACCCAATAGCAAAAAATCATTATGCTACTGGTTTGGGTTACTACCATCACACTTAACCATCATGGGACAGGAGGGCCAGTTCTTGTTGCATTCCTCCACCTGCTTCCATCTCTTGTGGAGAAAAGAGACATTGCCCTTACTCATTTGCTAAAATGGCCGTGTACAAGTTCACACAATTTATAGAAAAGGAACATAGGACTGGTCTGAACTGAACCCCCTGGCCCTGGAAAAAAAGGAAACCCCTAAAAGTGACCCCAAGTTGTAGGCGAGACTAAATTGGCAAAAGGCAGGGACAACACAAGTAGGCAGTGCCAGAAATACCACAGAGCAGCACAAAATATCACCCGAGGAAACCAAACACCATAAAATACTGCCATATCACCATAGTGAGGACGGTGATACAGTTGAATTCAGGAGGGGACCTGCGGCTCCTGGCCAGGTGCATAAGAACTCCTACATTAATTAAAGAAGAACTCCCGCAACAATTTTTATTCTCTGACCTGTTAGAAAGTTGCATGATATAATCTGTAGTGAATGTCATTTTCTTATCAGAGGCTGAAATTGAGAGTTTCCACTTTCTTCTTATTGTAGCTGGGTCATGTGACCAACTCCCTGACCTCCAACTGACCCAGGACAGCAAGCCAGTCACTTCTCTATTCATTCCTATGAGACTGAAAGTGAGGCTCCCATAGGAATGCATAGAAAATTAGACTTCCTGTCCACACATAAGGTGCTGTGTGAGTTGGTGGGTCTAATTCCTAGTCATGTGACACAGATAAGAAACTTCAGGATGATATAACTCAAAAATTCAGCTACTGGTAAGAAAATGACATTCACTACAGATTATATCATGTACATTTCTAGCAGGACATGGAATAAAATTTTTTGTGGGAGTTCTTCTTTAATGCTGACAGCATCAGATTGTTTTGTGCCTAGCCAGCGGCCATGAGGGAAGCACAGGTGGCCCCCTGGACATCAGCCCACTGGGAAATTTCCCCGTGGGGTATATAGCCAGTCTGCCCTTGCGAACCATAGCAGATGCCTTTATGGAAGACTTGATTATCAGGGGGCACAGTGCCACATTCAGTGCATTCAGAAGGTCTTCAGACCCTTTCACTTTTTTAACACTTTGTTATGTTCTGCTCAAATATTTTGCGCTCAATATCCCATGAGAAAGTGAAAACAGAATTTTAGAAATGTTTGCAAATTTCCCATGGACATAAGTATTCAGAACCTTTGCTCTTGACTTCTGTGGTAAATTTAGTTGACTGGACATGATTTGCAAAGGCCCACCCCTGTCTATATAAGATCTCACAGTTGACAATGCGTTTCACAGCAAAAACCAAGCAATGAGGAGGAAAGAACTTCCTGTAGAGCTCAGAGATAGGACTGTGTGGAGGCACAGATCTGGAGAAGGGTTGAAAAACATTTCTGCTACACCGAAAGTTCCCAAGAGCACATTGGCCGCTATAATTCTTAAACGGAAACAACCTGGACTCTTAGAGCTGGCTGCCCCACCAAACTAAGTAATCAGGGGAGAAGGGCCCTGATAAGAAAAGTGACAAGAACCCAATGGTCACTCTGGATGAGCTCCAGAGATCCTGTGTGCAGATGAGAGAAATTTCCAAAAGGTCAACTATCACTGCAGCACCCCACCAATCTGGGCTTTATTGCAGAGTGGCCAGAAAGAAGCCTCTCCCCTGCAAAATACACATAAAAGTTTGCAAAAAGCAAAGTGACTGTGAAAAACAAGATTCCTACAAGATTCCTACAAGATTCCTACTCAGCGGCGGCGTCAAAACACATGTTTACACACACACACATATATATGTAACACACATACACATAAATACACCATATACATGGTACACATACATAAATACACTAGACACACATACCACCCAACTAAGGAGCTAAACTATCAGCGGCACACAAAGCAATAGAATCGAACATCTCGAGCTGCCCAACCACCAGCGGATCCGGAGTCAGTCAGTAACACGGTTCTCCAATCCAGTTGTAATTTTAACCACTTCAGCTCTGAGCCATTTCCCCCCTTCCTGACCAGGCCTAATTTTTCAAATCTGACATGTGTCACTTCATGTGGTAATAACTTTGGAACGCTTTTACTTAGCCAAGCGATTCTGAGATTGTTTTCTCGTGACACATTGTACTTCAAGTTAATGGTAAACTTGAGTCGATAAGTTTTAATTTTATTTATAAAAAAATCCAAAAGTTACCGAAAATTTGAAAAAATTCACTGTTTTCTAAATTTCAATCTCTCTGCTTTTAAGACAGATAGTGATGCCCCATAAAATACTTTTTAATTTACATTCCCCATATGTCAACTTTATGTTGGCATCATTTTGGTAGTGTCATTTTATTTTTTTAGGACAGTAGAAGGTTTAGAATTTTAGACGCAATTTTTGCTAATTTGCAAAATCAACTTTTTTAAGGACCAGTTCAGTTCTGAAGTCAGTTTGTGAGGCTTACATAATAAAAACCACCCATAAATGACCCCATTTTAGAAACTACACCCCTCAAACTATTCAAAACTGATTTTAGAAATGTTGTTAACCCTTTAAGTATTCCACAGGAATTAAAGCAAAATAGATGTGAAATTTCAAAATTTCACTTTTTTTGCAGATTTTCCATTTTAATAATTTTTTCCTGTAACACATTAAGGGTTAACAACAAAACAAAACTCAATATTTATTACCCCGATTCTGCAGTTTGCAGAAACACCCCACATGTGGTCGTAAACTGTTATTTGGGGATACGCCAGGGCTCAGAAGGGGAGGAGCAGCATCTGCATTTTCTAACATGGAATTTTTTGTCATGGTTTGTAAGAGTGATAACTTTTTAATTTTTTTGTGGACTGAGCTGCGTGAGGTCTTATTTTTTGCGGGACAAGCTGTGCTTTTTATTGGCACCATTTTGGGGTACATATGGCTTTCTGATCACTTTTTAATCTAATTTTTGGGAGGTTAACTAAAAAACAAAAAGCAGTTTAGGGGCATTTTTCTACATTTTTTTTTACACAGTTCACTTGATGGGGTAGATCATGTGATATTTTTGTAGAGCCAGTTGTTACGGACGCAACGATACCAAATATGTCTATTTTTTATTTATTTTTTTACGTTTTACACAATAAGAGCATTTTTAGAAGAAAAATCATGTTTTTGTGTTGCAGTTTTTTAAGAGCCATTTTTTTTTTTCATTTTTCAGGCTATAATCTTGTGTGGGGGCTCATTTTTTGCGGGAGGAGGTGACGTTTTTATTGCTACCATTTTGGGATGCATACGACTTTTTGATTGTTTAATATTATGTTTTTTGGTAGGTGATGCAACAAAAAGAGCTGTTTTGGCTTAATTTTTATTAGATTTTTTTTACGCAGTTCACTTTATGGGGTAGATCATGTGATATTTTTATAGAGGCGGTCGTTTCGGACGCGGTGATACCAAATATGTGTATCTTATTTATTTATTTTTATTTGTAACTTTTTTAATGAAATATTTGGGGGAAAATTATTTTTTTTTATATATATGTGATTTTTTTTTTTTTTTATACTATTTTTTTTTTTTTTTTACACTTTGTGTCCCCCATAAGGTCATACAAGACCTCAGGGGGACATTTAACTTCACTTATTTTTTTTTTTTTTTTTTTTTTTTTTACACTTGATTTCTCCTGTAACTGGGGCTGACATAGTGGCCCCAGTTACAGGGGAAATGCATCCCCAGAGAGGCTGTACAGCATAATACTATGCTGTACAGCCTCAGTGCAGGGCTGATCGGGTCTATGAGAGACCCGGCAGCTCCTGCACTCTCCGGCCCCGGCGATCACGTGACCGCCGGGCCGGAACAGGAAGCGCAATAGCGCTTCCTGATCTGTATACACAGCGCTCGTTGAGCGCTGTGTATACAGCGATCTAGAAGGCAGGGACCCCTGGGAACGGTCCCTGCCTTCTCTTTGGGGTACCCTGCTGTCACTGACAGCAGGTACCCCACTGTGCAGCTGCACGATTAGCGTGCAGCTGCTATCTCTGAATGGCCGTTTATAAACGGCCATTCAGAGATAGATAACCACTTCCCGGACGTTTATAGTCAACGTGCGGATGGGAAGTGGTTAACAACCGGATCTGAAGGGAACTGCCTGAATCCCATCGACATCCAACCTGACAGGTTGAGAGGATCTGCAGAGAAGAATGGCAGAATATCTCCAAATCCAGGTGTGTAAACCTTGTGGCATCATACCCAAGAGGACTGGAGGCTGTAATCACTGCCAAAGATGCTTCAACTGAGCCCTGAGTAAAGGGTCTGAATGCTTATGTCAATGCAAGATTTTAGTTTTTCCTTTTTAATAAATTAGCAAAGATTTCGAACATTCTGTTTCCACTTTCTCATTATGGGGTACTGAGTGCAGAATGATAGGGAAAAATTAGAACTTTTTTTAAATTTTATTTTAGCACAAGGCCGCAACATAACAAAATTTGAAAAAAAGTGAAAGGTTCTGATAACTTTCCAAATGCACTGCATATAACAACTATCCGCCTTACTGTCTCTGGAGCAGCTGCTGCTGTTGCTGTCGGTAAGAGTCCACTAGCTGCTGTGGCACTAACTCCACCAGCTCCAGACTCTCTTTTATCTTCATCAAGATTTCAAAGTTCTCCCGACCACGAACCTGAAACAACGGACACAATTCAGGAAATTACTAACAATCTGAGGCAGCAAAATAGAAGAAACAAATCACATCAAAACATCTGTATGGGAGACATTACGGAGGGGACAGACATGATGTCCACCAAGGACGCAGATACAGAAACTGTATTTACACTAATGTCATATATTGCATATTGTACGTCTTTACTGACATGTACATAGTGCACATTTACTGACAGGTATATGACAGCATGACTTTACTGATCTATTTATATTGAACTTTTACTGACATGTATATATTACACTTTTATTGACTTGTATACATTACACTTGCACTGACATGCGTATATTGACCTTTTACTGATGTATATACAGTGTATTACACTTGTACTGACATGTATATATCACACTTTTACTAATGTGTATATTACAGTTTTACTGACATGCATATTACACTTTTTACTGATCTGTGTATTAGGGTCCATTCACACGTCTGCAACTGTTTTGCGGTCCGCAAATTGCGGATCCGCAAAACACGGCACTATTATAGAAATGCCTTTTCTTGTCCGTGTCTGCAGACAAGAATAGGACATGTTCTATTTTTTTTGCGGGGCCGCAGAACGGAAGTGCAGATGTGGACAGCACATGGTGTGCTATCCGCATCTTTTGCAGCCCCATTGATTCTGAACTACTTTGTGGACGTGTGAATGGACCCTTACATTGTTACTGACATGTATATAGTTTACTTACTAACTTGTATGTAATAAAGTTTTGCCATTACTGCCAAGTATACAGTGAAACTTTACTAACACATAAAGTACACCTTTACTCACCGGAACATAGTAGATCTCCTCCTCCCCGTGGCGCCTTTTCTTGATGTTCGGACCCAGAGCTGGAACTCCCTGGGGACTTTGCTTACAAGCTGCTGATAAATGAGAATCCATTTAATGATAAATCCACATTATCGAAAGGAAAATGGTAAAAGTGCAGACAGAAAAAAAATTCTATATGTCACTGTGATCAGAGATGAATGGCGAGATAAAATGTATGGACGTTACTGACACACTGGGGAGCAGTAGTGTAATTCTAAAGGACCAAACATAATTTAGCCATTTTTTCACATGCATTAGTTTTAATGGCTATGACTTTTTTATTTGTTGAGCTAGCAACATGATTTTTTTCTGTGTTTTTAGAGGAATTTCAGATTTCTTTTCAAATAATTTGTAAACACATAGGAGATCATTTATCAATGTTTATGTCAGTATTTGATTTTGCCTGCACCAACAAGGGTGTGCTTAATTTATGAATAGGCATCGGCTTCGTCATATATTATGGGACAATACTTCAGCGGCCCATGTGACTAGACTGAAAACTACTCCAGCTCCTAGCTGGCATAAACTGGCGTAAATGATCGTGAATGTTCTGGAAGGCAATGGTCACTCCCTTTTTTTCAGAAAGTGGTGAAACGCCACATGTGTCTAAATCGCAGGCTTGTGGCTTTTTTACTCCAGTTTCTGGCATAGGAGGTCATAGTAAGTGACCCCTATAATTTATGCATGTTCTAGAATCTTTAGGCTTATAAAACATAGTAAAAATATGCTTTTTATTTTGTTCTGGTAACAGTTTATCCTAAAATAGACTTTTTATTTGTGTTCTTCTAATATATATATATATATATATATATATATATATTATATAGTCCAATTTTGTATAATCAGGTCTTGGCTAGTAGTAAGAAAACAATTCATATGGGGAATTGTTTTTTTTTTGTGGTGTTTTTTTGTGTTTTATTATTTTATTTTTTTCTTTACTTTTTTTGTTATTTTTTTAATCTGTCCCTCAGACCTCAGAAAGATTTTTCTATTCTATACTTTTGTACTGTAACTGGGGCTGCACAGTTCCACTGTCCAGTTAGACCTGACAGCAGTCTCAGAGAACTGGAATTCTGGCGATTATGTGAGCAGTCACATGATCACCATGAAAAATAGAGGCAGCAACAGTGCTACTACCTGTGTTCTACACAAACTGCTTCTGTCTTCTCTCCAGGGTCCCTTTTAGTATCTGCATGGGTTTTAAAGAACTTTAGAATGAAAAGTAAATGGACGGCTATTTTATTGCTGGGTTCCTGTCATTATCCGTAAGAGATCTTTTGACATGTAATACTGCTATGGCGCTCTAGAGGGCAGCAGAGGAAGAGAGCAGTTAGGTTGGATGGATTGAAATATACTTATCGTACACTCACTGCGCTTGTTGGCGTTGCCATTTTTGGATGCTGTTTCATTCAATGCCGCTTGTTCTCGGAAATGATCTTCATCTGCTTTCCTGTCTCTTCCTGGACAAGCACAGATCCGACCTTCAAATGACCTCCTGCCCAGCACTTGTCCACTGCAAAACAACACAATTGTTATGGCTTTACAGAAGCTAATTCCTTTTTTAGCCAATTATAATTAAAACAGGGGCTTGGTGTTTGTCATTGTCAACTTGTAGTACTGGGCTCCTGGACTTGAATCTGACCAAGGTAACATCTGCATGGAGTTTGTATGTTCCTCCCTCCCCCCACCGCTATTTTTGCATTAGTACTTTGCGAGGTTGATCTGTTTGGATCTACATTTTTGGGTTATTTTTTTATTTATTTTAGTGGTGTATGTGTACAGCAAGGTACAGTGATCCCTCAATATACAATGGCCTCAGGATACAATATTTTCAACATACAATACAAACCAAACTCAACATACAACGTCTCAGACTCAGATCCAACCTATGGACATGGCCTTTTCACTAGTAAAACTCCTTTACTGGTTGTCTAGTAGCTCCTCCGCGGTACTACATGTTTTGTACTGCCCCCTGTCTGTGCCAGGATGAGCTACTTCCTTGGACACCAGGTGAGCTGTGGCATCATTTTTAATTTCCGGTACACGTATGTACTATACAAGACCCGGAAGAAACTCCTACCCTCACCATAGAAAGTCATTTACAACCTCCAGCACCTATTCCTGTCTGTTTTATGTATGGGCTTGTTTTATCTGTCTTGGTTATTTGCTTATTTTTCTTAAAAAATCACCTTTTCTTATTTTGGGGTGACATTTTTGGGCTTTGGAACTAATTACTGTTTTTCTATAGAGTTATGGACTCCAGTTACAATAGTTTCAACTTACAATGGTCGTCCCGGAACCAATTTATTGTAACTTGAGGGACCATTGTATTTCAGTCCCATGTCAATTCCAGGATTAAAGAAATACTGCAGAAAATTGATACTCCAGGGATGATTTATCATGGGGGGAATTTTTAAATTCAGTATTACAGGAATCTGCACCAAATTGATCAAAAGTTTAATGATGTTAAGATAAATTTGGTACATTACATCTTTTTAGTCTAACGCTTCAGTTTTTAGGTCTTACACCACTTTTTATGCCATCCCCTTTACTGAACTAAGATTGAGACAATTTTTGCAACTTTAAAGGGGTTATCCAGTGGTTAATATTGATCACCTTCCTCTGGATAGATCATCAATATTAGATCGGCGGGGGTCTGACACTCGGGAACCTCCGCCAATCAGCTGTTTGAAGAAAAGGCAGCGCTCCATGTGAACAGCCAAACAAAAACATCATTAACCCCTTAGTGACCAGCCTGTTTTGGGCCTTAAAAAGGTTTTCAGAGATTTTTATACTGATGACCTATATTCTGGATTGTATCTGATCAGTGGGGGTCCAACACCAACTCCCACCAATCACCTGTTTGAGAAGGCACCAGCACTCCTGTGAACGCCACGGCCTTCTCTATGCTCACCAAGCACAGCGCCATACATTGTTTAGTGGCTGTTCTTGGTATCGTGCTCAGACCCATTTACTTTTATGGGGCTGAGTGGCGCCTAGGTCACATGACAGATGAACATATCATCACTGGCCTAGGAAAAGCTGAGCTTGGCCTGGGGTGCCAATGGGAGACAGAGGGAGTCTGCTCTCTCTGTAACCACTTACATGCTGCGGAATATAAAAACTGAGGTATGAACCTACCCTAACTCTCCCTGGTCTAAAACTGGTTAAAAGGACTGCTTTGGCTATCTTTTGGTATTGGGGCATGATGGAAAATGACAATGTCATTACCCATGAAATGGTACCCCAAGATGACAGCTTCTGGTGGGGGACCCAATGACATGTCAACAGATGGCTAAATACACTGAAGATCACTCACTCTCTGGTCTCCAGAGTGATAATAATCAGAATGGGTCTTCTGTTCATTCCTCCCACGCAACTGCTGTTACACATGAAATTATAGAGAATTGTGGTGAACTCAGTGCCGACCTAAAAGAGGCAAAAAAAACATCAATTTACTACAATCCACATCAGCCGCACTGCTCTACCGATGTAAAGGGATTCCAATATATGGAGTATTACAGTTTCTGCAAATAAATAAATTATTCTTTGTATAATAAACCGTAATACAATAATCCCTGCATTTTCCTGCATTAAAGGGGTTAGATTTTTTCTCTATCTCCCTCAGCACCACTGAAATCTGTACTGTTGCGGGCAGGCTGCTGGCATTGTCACATGATCCTTGTCTCTGCCAACAACTACAAAACTGCTTGCGTGTACTCTATGGTGCAGATTTATGAAAACTGTCTCTATTGCTCATAGCAGCCAATCACGGTGAAGCTTTTATTTCTAAAGAACAGAATCCAAAATGTAAGCTGTTCTGTGACTGGTTGCTATGGGTAACAAAGACAGTTTTTCTTTTTAGACTATTTCATAAATCTCCATATATGTCTTTCCCTCCCCTTGCTTTACAGCACCACCAGTTAATCCCTTCCTTGGGCAGCTGCAAATATTATTCCCAGCTGGTCTCCTTCCTCCAATCTCAGCTCCGTCCCTTCCTCTGGTAGCTGTACATATAGTTCCCAGTCAGCCTCCTTCCTCCTCTGGTAGCTGTAAATATAGATCCCAGTCAGTCTTCTTCCTCCTCTGGCAGCTATAAATATAGCCCCTGTAAATGTCCCTCCAGATAGTTAGATAGTAATTATACTATAGATTCTGGAGCAGTGAAACGAAATAGCACTTGTTTGCTCACAAGTAAATCACCAGAAGCAGTCATCAGTTATGTCACCTGTGTATCCATCACATGACAAGGACACAAAACTATATATATATATATATATATATATATATATATATATATATATATAATACTATCTAACATTTATTTGTTGAAACGCTAATACCTTAACTATATAAAATATCTAACTCTATAGAAAATCTAATAAAATATGCACTTCACACACCATATGGTTAACAAATTAAAAAAGCAGAAAACATAATGGTTTGTGGGAAATAAAGAACATCAGCTATGTACACAGGTAGTGACTTGAAGTTACCTGTGGCGGCTCATAAGGCACCATTACGCTTTGTCTACCAGTAACGGGATCATCTACGTATTGTGACAAATTATTGCCCTCCACGCGGATTAAGTGGCTGGCTGGTGCTGCTTGACCTAAAAAAGTAAAAAAAAAAAAAAAGCAAAAAGTATTAATACAAATAATGACCACAATGTGGTACTGCAGAAACCAATCATTTTAATAACAGGTTTAAATTAACTGAATTTTGTCTTTTTGGAAACTCATTAACTATGTAAATAGCACTGATGTTATGTTAACATGTAAACAGAGATGGCATTCTCATAGTAGAACCAGTGGTTTGCAACCTGTGGCTGTGATGATACTATAACTGTCATCATGCTCTTAACATGAGTCTCAGCAGTCAATATTCCGTTCTTGCACATATGGCCTGCAGCAGTCACATGACTGAATATGGAATTCTGAATATGGAGTTCTGGTACTGTGTTTATGTATTGAGCTTGATTCTGGTACTTTGTTTATGTACTGAGCTTGGTTCTGGTGCTGTGTTTATGTAATGAGCTTGTTTCTTGTGATGTGTTTATGTACTGAGCTTGATTCTTGTGATGTGTTTATGTACTGAGCTTGGTTCTGGTGCTGTATTTATGTAATGTGCTTGGTTCTGGTGCTCTGCTAATGTACCGAGCTTTGTTCTGGTGCTGTGTTTATGTACTGAGCTTGTTTCTTGTGATGTGTTTATGTACTGAGCTTGATTCTAGTGATGTGTTTATGTACTGAGCTTGGTTCTGGTACTTTGTTTATGTACTGAGCTTGGTTCTGGTGATGTATATATGTACTGAGCTTGGTTCTGGAGTTGTGTTTATGTACTGAGCTTGATTCTTGTGATGTGTTTATGTACTGAGCTTGGTTCTGGTGGTGTGTTTATGTACTGAGCTTGGTTCTGGTGTTGTGTTTATGTAATGAGCTTGTTTCTTGTGATGTGTTTATGTACTGAGCTTGATTCTTGTGACGTGTTTATGTACTGAGCTTGATTCTTGTGATGTGTTTATGTACTGAGCTTGGTTCTGGTGCTGTGTTTATGTACTGAGCTTGATTCTTGTGCTGTGTTTATGTACTGAGATTGGTTCTGGTGCTGTGTTTAGGTACTGAGCTTGATTCTTGTGCTGCGTTTATGTACTGAGCTTGGTTCTGGTGCTGTGATTATGTACTGAGCTTGGTTCTGGTACTGTGATTATGTACTGAGCTTGATTCTGGTGCTGTGTTAATGTACTTGGTCCTCATTTATGTACTAAACTTGGTTATGGTATCAATGACATTGCATTAATATATTTTGGGAATACTATGATTGTTTTATTAGTTTATGGATAATGTTCTGCATTCCTCTACTCTGCATGGACCTCACATGGATATTTTAGTTAGCCAAGTAGGAAGGTACTAAAAATGTGATTCCCATGATGCCCAGTGATACACCATAGATTTCCATAAAAGGTAACTAATCCACTTTATTACAGGATGCTGCTAAATCCAAAGATTCAGAATGTTTCTCTTGTACAAGTATCCAAGATGGTGATTCATCTCCATCATGGTGTAAGACATGGTGGATCAATGCAGAGGTTTTGGCATCATGTGCAGAGTTCAAATCTGCTTTGTGTTTCTCACAGTCAATCATAAATTATGAAACATTATGCAACTAATAATCCACAGCAACACCTCCACCCACTCATATGTATCATCTTGCCACATAGTGCAACTTCCCAGGCTTCTGCTGCCACACACAGATCTGGAGAATTCTACCAAGTAGACTTGTCAGATGATAAGATCAGTAGGGATCCTGCAGCTCAGTTCCCACCAATTCCCAAAAACCAAAGGGCCTTAGGGCTGAACTCCCTTTGCTCAGACGTTTCCATCTTTGGAAAGCCGCTTGCTTTTGGACTTGTGCTGGTCCCAGTTCAATGTCCCCTACTGGTCTTTCCATCTCACACATATATGTATGGTGTCCATTAAAACCAGGTCCCTCTTACCATCATTAAAATCTCGTCCCAGCTCGTGGTTGGGGCACCGTTTCACAACTTCCGTCACATGTTCTGCTTTTTTGTAGACTGGCATAGCCCGAATGACTGTGCCAGGGGGAGGTGGGCCGGATACTTTGATTTGAATGGGACACGTCTTGGCAATCTGGCAGTACAGTTTTTTCAATAAAGGGGAGTACTGAAAGAAACCAAAATCTAAGCATCAGAGTTCATAGGACACATTACCATTACAAAGATTTACAGGCTGTAGTATATTCTATACCTGAACTTTATAAAAACTTCACTCTGCCTGTAATCCATGTTACAGTATGGTTTCTACATGGTTGCAACCTGTGGCTGTTATCTCCATGACACATTTTTTTTCCATGTCAAGTAAACTTCCCCTTTAAATACAAGTCTCTGCTCTCTATGAATAGGGATTCATTTAGTCCAAATGTTGTGTTTACCCCTGTGATATGATGCACTGGAAAAGCTGAAAACTGTATATGAACATTATACTGCATTACAGATTATCAGTGACGGGTTAGAACAAGTATCATGTCTTATAGATGATCCCAAATATTCACCTGGAGCAAAGATTTTGCCTGGGTTATCGCTTGGATCCTGCCAGGGCAAGTCTGAAGAAACTGGATATTAGTGATGCAAACAGGACACAAGAAGGCCCTTAGTGCTCATATAACCATAAAGAGAACATATCACCCGGCTTCTGTAGCTTCACTTAGAAACATCATTTTAAAGCTTTAATCCTCATAAATCTTCACATGTACTAAACATGAGTGCGATATGTTTTATACTCCAGTCACATCCAAAGCTGCCTTAAAGCAACCCTCCAGCTCAAGAACCAAATTCACATTAACTGGGGACTGAAAAGAGCACTTACATGATACCCTCTTTACTGTGCATGGGTAGCCCAAGACGCTCCCTGCCAACAAAATTCAGCGCTTATGTTATTTTTCAGCTAATTTTTTTTGTGTGTTTTTTGATGAGTTTTTGATTCGTTTTTTTTTTAGACGGTGTCTGCTTCAATACAAAACTGCCAAAATGCCAAAAAATGTGCAAAAGTGCATGGACAGACACTGACCTGTTTTTTTGATGCTTAATCACAGAAGAATTACCCTAAAAAATAACCTTTAATCATTATATTTAAAAATACTTGGTACAAGGCCAACCCGAAATACTACAAAACAAATAACAAAGGAAAAAATAAGTAAATAAGCCAAGAATAAATGTAGTGACGAAGATAGAGTAGTCGATGGTCAATGATGGGTATTGTATTGGGCCTGTTGTGGAAAACTGGCCCTATTATTACCCTGTGTACTATTCGTCCCTACCTAAGACGGAATGGCCGCCCCGATAGGGGCGATCCCGTGCCTGGAACCTCCTAGAGTCCCTATTAAGGTCCTGGCACAGAAATAACCGTCACCACACTATGACCTAAAGGAAAAAGTGCACCACACCAGTGAAGGAAATGAAATTGCAAAAAACAAAAAACAACTAATAAAATAAAGTTATCATCTGTCCAGACATGCGCCTGATAGCTGAAAATCAAAAGCAGGGCAAAATTCAGGACAAAGTAAAGGATTATTTGCTGTTAGATGTATATCTTAATATAACTTCCTATTCATTTCATTGGGAGATTCAGAACGGATTCCGCCCCAAGACAGGGCACGCGGCTTCTTTTTTCCACGTGGAAAAAAAAGGCAAGTGCTGCTTCCCATTGAAATTAATGAGAGGCTGTTTTGAGGCATTCTTGGAGGCAGAAATGCTCCAAAATCAGAGCCAAAAAAACTCTGTGAACGAGCCCTTACACTTAGCACAAGCATGATAGTTCACTGATGCCCACTGCCTGTTCAGTATATGTATAGGGCAAGTTTTGCAACATTGCAGGAAAGTAGCGGTTGCTCTAGGCTCTATACAGTGGTCTACATCGCCCAGAATGTAATGGATCAGTACTTAGCACCCAAAGATGTATTCTTGCTTTCTGGTCAAAACATCTTTTTTGCCATATTACCATGACATTTTTGATGGAAAAATAATGTTAGAAATATGTTCCAGTATGTTCCTGGTGTTGTGCATATCTCCTGGACAGTGATACACTGGAAGGTCATACATTTCGGGACTGCAGTTTAGAAGATATGCCATTCTTCCCAACACCTGCTATAAATGGTGGCGCTATGGATCACAGGTTGAATATTTTCATAAATATAATACATTTCTCAGTTTCGCAGTCACTCCTTTTCTATCACGTGTTCTTAGTTATGCTGGCCATGGACTATGGAACAGATGCCAGCGTGGCTGTCAGTGATTGGACGCTACTGTCATGTGACATCATCATGGCAAAATCTAAGCACCATGGTGTCTGACATTATCATGGCAAAATCTAAGCACCATGGTGTCTGAACTGCAGGCAGCATGTTATAGAGCAGGAGGAGCCGAGCAGACATATATAGTTTTATGAGAAAATATTCAGTATAACTTGTATTTCATTCATTTGAATTCCTGCTTATTCTATACACAGATAGCTGTCAATCACTGATAGGACCGCCTCCTGGACTTCAAAGCCCAGAATAAGCAGGAATTCAAATGAATGAAATACAAGTTATACTGAATATTTTCCCATAAAACTATATATGTCTGCTCAGCTGATCCTGCTCTATAAGGCTACTTTCACACTAGCATTTTTGCTGGATCCGACAGGATTCAGCAAAAATGCTTCCGTTACTGATAATACAACCATCTGCATATGTTATGAACGGATTCCGGTTGTATTATATTTAACATAGCAAGAACAGATCCGTCATGAACTCCATTGAAAGTCAATGGGGGATGGATCCATTTTCTATTGTGCCAGATTGTGTCAGACAAAACGGATCCGTCCGAATTGACTTGTATTGTGGGTCTTGCTCCGGATCCCATGACGGAAAGAAAACCTTTGCTTTCCGGTATGAAAACGTAACGGAATGCATTTTGGAACATTCCATTCTGTTCAGTTACGTTTTTTCCCCATTGACAATGAATGAAGACAAAACGGAAGCGGTTTTTTTCAGTTATTGAGACCCTATGACGGATCTCAATACCGGAAAATATTAACGCTAGTGTGAAAGTAGCCTAACATGATGGCTGCAGATTGTAGTGTATTTTCAATGTGAGAGGTTTCCATTAAGCTGACGAGTGTTTATGCAAAAAAAAACTGATCATTTGAAGGCCTAGTTCACACTTCGATGATTTGATCAGTGATTTCCATCAATGATTGTGAGCCAAAACTAGTAGTGGACGCTACGCAGAGATCAGATATAATGAAAAGATCTGCATCTGTTCTGTATTTTTGATCTGGACCTGGTTTTGGCTCACAATCGCTGATGGAAATAAACTGAAGTGTGAACTAGACCTAAAGCCTTTGCGGTCCGCAAAACACAAATACCCGTCGTGTGCATGCCACCATTTTTTTTTCCACTTCTGTCAAAGTGTCCTCTCCTTGTCCCTAAACTGGACAAGAATAGGACATGTTCTATAATTTTTCGAAGGAACAGACATATGAATGTGGACAGCACGCGGTCTGCTGTCTGCTTTTTTTGCGGCTCCATTGACTTGAATGGATCCCTCATCCAATCTGCAAAAAATGCTGATTGGACGGGGAAAAAATATACAGTCTTGTGCATGGAGCCTTATTGATACATAAGCATCTATTGAAAAATGGATGCTGAACGTGCATCCGATTTGTCGGTTTTAATTCCTGATATTTTTTTTTTGGATGGGGAAATGGCCTCAGCAAAACAAAAAAAAATGATGCAGCACATTCAAGTAGATGTAAACAAAAATGTTCCCATTCAGTGGCAGCAAGCAATGATATTGAAAATAGTGAATACCTGAAACACAAAGTCCAACAAATTTCCCATTGTACAGTATACAGGTAAAGCTGAGAACCCCTTTAATAAGAATCTATGAGTGTACCAGATGCTGTGACCCCGCAATGTGTTATCTGAGACATTCTGTAGGACTGCATTTAAGAAACAATAACAAACTGAGCACTGCTACATCTGTCAGCTGCCACTGTATGTAGCTTCTCCATTTCTTTTTCCTTCCAGCTATCAATCTCCTTCATGTCTGTGAGGCACATCTCATGTAATAGCAGCTAATTGGCGGAGTAATTGGCCATTAGCCTGTGCAGTGTCATCCTGGCCTCGGGCCCTGGTGTGAACAGCTGGACGGAGATCTGCAGACATTGCAGGAGGGTCGGAGGTTTGTATTCCCAACACGTGTCCCTGTTGGATGTGACTTGAGGAATCCAGACAACACAACATCCCACAACGCTCAGTATCATGACTAAAGGCTCATTCACATAGGCTGATTGATCAGTCAGTTATTGGGAAAGAGCCATAAGTTCCCAATAACTCCCAGCTCATCAGAGGAGGTGAGAGCCGCAAGTACATGCAGCAATCACTACCACTACTGAAATGGCTCATCCCACTAGAGAACCATTGTTTCTGGGGAGAAGATTGTTGTTCCACAGCCCAGAAATGATGATTTTGATGTTCACATCAGCAATGCTTTCACCTGATGAACAAGTGTGATTAACGGCACCTTTAGTTAGGCCGATGACGGGTACAATGTTCATTCTCAATAATTGGCCCATTTTAATCCAGCATCGCGCACATGCCTGTAGTTTCGGTCTGCATCCGATTTACGTTGTTGGCATATTGTATACAGACCAATTCATTTCAATGTTTCCGTAAAATAAAATCCATGGCCCTGCAAAAAAAGATAGAACATGTCCTATTCTTGTCCATTTTGCGGACAAGAATAGGACATTTCTACAGGAAGTGGAAAAAAGATGGAGGCATGCACACGGCTGGTAACCCGCGGTCGTGTGCATGGGTCCTTATAGTCTTCTATGATCACTTAATATTCCAGGATGTTTAATAATCCACCACTGTTTTGGTTCCAAACTTAAGGGATTTACAGTATTTTGAAAAATTCCTGTACGGCAAAAATGTGCAAGTTTAAATGAGTTTTCCGGGATTATCAGATGGACGCACAATGGAACCACAATGCAGATCTATTACTGAGTACACTGGGAAAGGTCGGAGATCATACCTATGTGGGAGCTGTACAGAGACCGTATTGTCACTCAGCTTTCCCAGGAACAGATTTCACCAGAAAGGGCTCATGCACACGACCGTAGTTTGGGTCCGCATTCAATCCACATTTTTTGCGGATCAGATGCAGACCTATTCATTTCAATAGGGCTGCAATAGAAGAGGACAGCACAGTGTGTGCCTGTCCTGCAGCCCCTCAAAAAAGATGTATCTTATTCTTTTGCAGACAATGATAGTGCATTTCTAGAGGATTTTGAAAAATAATGGTGGCATGCACACGGCCGGGAACCATATTTTGTGGATCCACGATTTGTGGACCGCAAAACAGATACGGTTGTGTGCATGAGCCCTACTCTATGAGTAGCTAGGCATACAATGCACACTTGCTGGGTCAATGTTCAAGGGATTTTCCTGTCCAGGTGCTGCCAGGCTGTCAGGTCTTGTCAATGGACCCTTTTCATGTAGACATTCCCAGACAATCCTGGACATGTCTGGGATATAAAACTTTCCAGGAGAGGAGCTGAGTATTATGGGGAGCTCTGAGGTAAGCCATGCAGTCATTATGCCATGTTATGACATGGCTAAACCTCTGCTGTGCAGGAATAGTGTAGCCTGCAGGTGATACACACCACACAACCCCAACACAACATGCCTGTACCGACAACCTCATCAAGTCCCGACAGCTTCCCCACCCTGCAACTCCCAATACTGTGCATTTCCTTTAATTCAATATTAAAGGGGTTGTCCGGCGTTTTATTCCAAAGAGCACCACACCTGTCCATAGGTTATGTGTGGTATTGCAGCTAAGCCCCATTCACTTCAGTGAAGCTTAGATGCAGTACCGGACACAACCTATGGACAGGGGCGGTGCTTTTTCTGAAAGAAAGAAGCCATGTTTTCCTAATCCTGGACAATTCCTTGTAGTCTTATAGGCCATACATGCTCCTCTGGAATTCTGGGAAGAAAGGGATACAAATGAGCTCTTAACAAGCTCTGCCTATAATACCACCAGATGTAAGGCAGCTATCCTATAAGTCAGGGATGGCCAACCTGACACTCTCCAGCTGTTGCAAAACTACAACTCCCAGCATGCCCGGATGGCCTATGGCTATCAGCCTACAGTAGGGCATGGTGGGAATTGTAGTTTTACAATAGCTGGAGAGCCGCAGGTTGGCCACCCCTGAAATAATCGATTTGTAGGAATCAATTGGTTCATCCCTAATAGACAGAAAGCTATGCAATCCATAGTGTCCCCTGGACATCAAATAGCCCCCAAAGTGCCCCCAGTATGAATAATGGCTCCAAAGTATCCCCAGTATGAATAATGGCCGCATAGTGTCCACTCAGTATCAATAATGTCCCCTTAGTGCCCCCCAGTATGAATAATTGCCTACATAGTGCCCCCTCAGAATAAATAATGGCCCCTTAGTGCCACTCATTATATATATTTGTGCCCCCAGTATATAGAATGCCACCCCAGCCCTGATAATGTCGAAAATAATCACCTCATCCATACTTGCATGAGAAGGAACACTCGCTCCTCACTGAATGCAGCAGGACCTGCGCTCCCAGCATGATGACACCACATCACCACACTTGGAGCATCAGGTCCTAAATAGAGATGAGCGAATGTGCTCGAAACGAGCACTGTACCGCTCGGCTCCCCTGCGCTCGCATGGGCGCAGGCAGCCGCTTCTGTCCTCCTCTAGAGGACGGAAGCGGCTGCCTGCGCCCATGCGAGCGCAGGGGAGCTGAGCGGTACAGTGCTCATTTCGAGCACGTTCACTCATCTCTAGTCCTAAAGCCTGCAGAAAGGAACGAGTGGATGAGGGTTGTTTTTTAACCCCTAAATGACATTTTGTGAACCAGTTTTTTAACGGCCATTAGACAGGTGTACTCCTGTCTAAACAGCTGTTAAAAATTGTCCCATTGATTTCAGTGGGGTCCATCTGGCCGTTAAAATGTCCAAAAATAGGACATTTTTTTGATTGCCGCTATTCACAGGCCATTAAAAGCCAGCCACGTGAATAGCTCCAATGACTTCAACTGGTTCTAAAAAACAGCCGTCAGCAGACGTCAAAAACAGCAGTCATACTTCCATTTTTCACTGTGGTTTGAATGTAGCCTTAACCAGCATCAACTGGGCCTTACTGATATGTAGGGTTAGGACTATAAATGCCTAGCTACTCTTCAGGATAACTGGTGGAGCTCCTCTACATCTTATAGTCATCATGTCAGCTCCCGGACATTTGAGCACAATTATCAATATGCATTAGCTCAACACAAACTTCACTTTCGACCCTACAAAAACAAGGAGCCAGAGCCAGCCAGGACTCTATGGATCCGCTAGCTGATGTGTCCTAACACATTGAGAGCCGATAACATCGCAGTTATCTTCGGACACTGTCTGGACTTGTCTGTTTTGGGTTATGTTTTTTTTTTTCTTGAAAGGAAATGATTTGCCCAAACAATTACATTTTCCCACCCATGACCCCCTCCCCCCCCCCCACCATACATTCCAGTCTGTGCAAAAAGGACTAAACTGAACTTGCCTTTCAGTGTAATCATTAGATCCAAGCAAAAGCCACCAAGAAGCTCTGGAGAGAGGGATGGAGCCGCAGGCTGTTAATTCTTTTTGCACTCCTACCAGGCAGCTGTATTTGTGTCCTGGGACAGGTTCGGACAAGATAGCGCCACAGTGGTGATAATAATGTGTCTGTCATCCGACTCTGGCATGTAGGATCTTGCAAACCGCAAATACCGTTAACTGGCTTGAGCGAATCTGTTACGACAGATCCTGGAAATAATGCAGGGATTGCAGTACATATCTGAAGGGTTCGGTAAGCAACATGAACAATTTTACCTTGTTTGGTGCTATTCTGAAAAAGCCTAGGTAAGGATATAAATGTACTGGTCACAGACGAGACCCGCTCCATTAAAGGGCATGTCCACCTTTCAACATTACTTCACAGTTTGTACATAGAATTAGTCTTAAAGGGAATGTGTCATTAAAAAATCTAGTTTTTATGTTAAATATATTTTTTAAGAATTTTTGATCATATTAATTTTTAATTTTCCATGTCACTATATTTAAAAAAAAGTTCTGCAGTTTTCACACTGGCTACTAAGCCTAATAATAGGCACCGCTTCTTGTCTGTACAGATCACTTTTGATCATTATCATCACAGACAGGATTACAATGACAGATATCACCTATATGAACATAACACAGGATCCACCATTCACAATAGGTGACTGCCACAGCTATTCCTCCTTGTACAATGACCTCTGTACAGGGCACAGAGCATGCCTAGAACACTCTCCCATAGAGGTCAATGAGGTCCCCTCCTGACCACTGTGTCTACGGACCATGGGGACTGCTTTAAAGCATATCTCCAAATGTTAACAACAGGTCACGCAAGATGGCAGCCCCCATAAGCATGTTCAGGAAACAGAATAAAAAATCTACAATTAGAAAATAAAAACAGCTTAAAGAGGACCTTTCACCAATCCTGACATGCCTGTTTTAATAGCTTCATGCATTCCCCATGTAATAACAAGTCTGGAACATCTATTGTTATGTCTGTATGTTGTGCCATTCCTTTATTATTTGCACTAGAAGTTATGAATGAATTGCTATTTGTCTTCAGTAAGGGTACAGAGGGGAGGTAAGCAGTTGGGGGGTGTACCTGCACAGTCTGAACATGGCAGCACTGATTGGATAGAGTGAGTCTGTGCAGGTACACACCCCAAACTTGTTACCTCCCCTCTGTTCCTTTACTGAAGGCAAATACCCTGTGCTCGCATGGGCACAGCCATCCGGATCCGTTCTCCTCACCCGACTGCAAGTCAGTGGGGACGGATCCGTTTGGTATGACACACTAGTGTGTCATACCGAACGGATCCGCCCCCATTGACTTACAGTCAGGTGAGGACGGATCCGGATGCCTGCGGCCATGCGAGCGCAGGGGATCCAAGCACTACGGTGCTCGTTACGAGCACGTGCGCTCAACTCTAGTAAAGCCATTGTACCAGCCAGGATATAAAGCACCAGTGCTTGCTCCTGTTGTGTATACAGCACACAGCAGACCTGTCTACAAGCTGATAAACTACCCTGCACCTGATGTGTTGTCCCAACAGACAGACCTGTAATTATACCCCAAGGGCGAGAAGCCTGAAGCATCTCAACTATTCTTAGGGTTTCCAGAGCATCCCTGGCTGTAGATCCAGGAACCAAACCACAATACATCAGAAGAGACAAAGGGGATGTCCAGAGCTGTTCACAGTATACTATCTATCTATCTATCTATCTACAAAAATGCAAAAAGGTAGCAGCAGCACAATTAAATCAGGTTTGGGTGCAATTCCTCACTAAAGAGCTCCCGGCTTAAAGCTCCATCCAGACAATTGAATCCAAAAAATTGAGGCAGCACTCCAGGCTTGTGCAAAAGTGAAAGTGGATTTATTCCATATGCAACGTTTCAGCTCTCACAATGGAGCCTTTGTCAAGCAATGAATAGACACACAATGTGATCTTATATAGGACCAGCCTACTCAAAATACATAATTGATTCATTTACATGTAATTAATAAAAATTTAATATAACATGATGGATTGACAAATATAATGATGTTATATCAAATTTTTATTAATTACATGTAAATGAATCAATTATGTATTTTGAGTAGGCTGGTCCTATATAAGATCACATTGTGTGTCTATTCATTGCTTGACAAAGGCTCCATTGTGAGAGCTGAAACGTTGCATATGGAATAAATCCACTTTCACTTTTGCACAAGCCTGGAGTGCTGCCTCAATTTTTTGGATTCAATTATCTATCTATCTATCTATCTATCTATCTATCTATCTATCTATCTAACAAGCAATAGAAGTAGAAGAGCAGCACTGACACAGGGGTGCAAAAATCCTTCAGGAACCAAAGGCCACGGTTCAAGGTATGTATAATCAAAAAGATGAAGGCAGCACTCCAAAATAACAGTGAAAAAAGGTGGTTTATTCACCCATCCAGCAGCAACGTTTCAACTGTTCATTACAGTCTTTTCAAGCTAGCTTGAAAAAGACTGTAATGAACAGTTGAAACGTTGCTGCTGGATGGGTGAATAAACCACCTTTTTTCACTGTTATTTTGGAGTGCTGCCTTCATCTTTTTGATTATATCTATCTATCACAATACAGTTACTGCCAATGCAGTCTAAATATGTATTGCCATGTGATATGTATTTTTTTGTAGCTTATGATTTGAAACAATAAAAAGATAGACATATAAATAGCTACACAGGTAGATAGATAGATAGATAGATAGATAGATAGATAGATAGATAGATAGATTATTTCACTAAATTTGTTAATGAACTATAAAACAATCTATAAACTATGTACATCAAATTGCTGTCACTAAAAATATTGGCAGGTATTAAGAAATGTAGTGAAATAAATTAAAATAAATAATCCAGGGGGACTTGATCTTCACTTGATCCTAAATAGTTATATAAATAAATAGAAAATTGTGATAGATAGGAGATAGATAGATAGATAGATAGATAGATAGATAGATAGATACTGTGAACAGCTCCAGACCTCTCATATCTCTCATCATCCATACTTCTCCTCTGTATAATCTCAGGGATGTGCGGATTTCACCCCTTGGCCTTAAGTCTTTGATAGTGACCAGACCATGAAATCATAAAGCGGAGAAGTGTTTGCACTGTATTTAGAAAGCTTATGCTCATAAAACAATCCTGACTGAAAGGATAAACAGTAAGCGCAGTGAAGCCTGATACAAGCCCCAGCAGCTCCGCGCAGCATCCCGTCCTCATGGATCCCGGGGTCTGCATGTCCTATCATGTATGCCAAGAATCTTACACCGTCGAGGTGACAAAATGTAATTTACAATGTTTGCAGCACCTCCATCTTTCCACATTAGCATCCGGAATAATTTACTGTCCAAATATATTCCAACCCAATTGACCTTACTAGGTAAACAATGCAGAACGTATCTCTCCCAAGATGTGGTGTAGCTATAGGGGATGCAGATAGTAGATGCACCGCAGGCCTTTGTGTCTACATATGAAGACATAAATGGCATACGATAGGGGAGCCCCTGTAACAAGTTTTGCGTTGGGGCCCAGGAGCCTGGTTGGCCAATGTAGGGTGAATTCAGTAAAATTACCCCCTTAAAGGGGTGGAAAAAAAATCAGAAATCATATAGGGAATGACAATCTCTTTCAAATAAAGCTGCAACCAGCCATGTATCTCTCATTAAAGAAGAACTCCCGCAAAAAGTTTTATTCCATGTCCTGCTAGAAATGTACATGATGTAATCTGTAGTGAATGTCATTTTCTTACCAGTAGCTGAATTTTTGTGTTATATCATTCAGAAGTTTCTTATCTGTGTCATGTGACTAGGAATTAGACCAACTCACACAGCACCTTATGTGTGGACAGGAAGTCTAATTTTCTATGCATTCCCATGGGAGCCTCACTTTCAGTCTCATAGGAATGAATAGAGAAGTGACTGGCTTGCTGTCCTGGGTCAGTTGAAGGTCAGGGAGTTGGTCACATGACCCAGCTACAATAAGAAGAGAGTGGAAACTCTCAATTTCAGCCTCTGATAAGAAAATGACATTCACTACAGATTATATCATGCACCTTTCTAACAGGTCAGAGAATAAAAATTTTTGCGGGAGTTCTTCTTTAAGTCTGGAGTTCCCCCCATTTATTTCTCCAATTATCCTGCTAGATGTTCTTCAGTCTGGAATCTCAGAAGGTGTGTCGGTTTTCACAGGGTGTGTGTGCTTTCTGCTGCAGCTCTCTGTGTAACTGTCACAGCTTCTAACAGTAGATATGGCTGGTGGCAGTTGTAGGATTGAACTGAGCATGTGCGACCATGTCAGCAAAATGGACAGACAAATAGGGAAAAGAATACACAACAGACCCTGCTATACAGATACAATGTACTGAATAACTTGGTGGCTATACTAATATTTTTAATGCGTGCAATCATAAAATATTCAGATCCAGGTGCTTCTTTCAAAAATGTAGAATATTTTTTCATAGAACAATCCCTTTCAATGAAAAAAAAATGCCTCCAGCTTTCCAGTTGTACTGAATGACAGACAACCACTCATGGCAGCCATTACATTGCCTATGAGGTTCCCAGTGCTAGCACCTCCACCGCTGCCGCCACTTTGACTTTGTGTACTGCTGGTATTAATTAACCAGGAAAATCATAAGAATAAGGCTTCATACACACGACCGTATTTTGTTTCCGTGTCCGTTCCGTTTTTATTGCGGACCGTATGCGGAACCATTCATTTCAATCAATAAAACGGAACGTACTCCGTGTGCATTCCGTTTCCGTAAGTCCGTATTTCCGTTCCGCAAAAAAATAGAACATGTTCTATTCTTGTCCGTTTTGCTGACAAGGATAGGTATTGTTACAATGGATCCGCAAAAAAAATGGAAAAACGGATGCCATACGCAATTTGCAGACCGCAAAACACATACGGTCGTGTGAATGAAGCCTAATGCTACAGGCCCCTCCCACATGAAGGAGTACTGCGGTGTAATTAATTTACATGGAATTGTGGGAGAATGTGTAACAGGGATTTAATTAGTAAGATCAATTATTATTATTGAAAAATATTGACTCTTTTAAGGAACACTCCAAGAAAAGTGTACACTCAGTGTTAGAACTTGAGGGGTGCGGCATTACACAGAATGTTCTTGAATCCCTGTGCTAGGCTCCACCCCCATGTTTTCCACTTGGTGTTTCACTATATCAGTTTTGCCTGAAGATTTGCTTTATTTGCTGTCTTTCAGCTTCCCTAAATAACCCTTAAAGAGGACACGTGAGCTCTCCAGACATCTATTTTAGTAAATTCTATGTTCTATCTCTAAATTAACACTTCTGCAGCACTTGTACAGGAACTGGACAATGTCACACTGTGTAGAGACACATCCCAAACTGGCAGCACCCAGTTGTCAGTTTATTCATAAGTTTCCAAGAGGAATAATATGGCAATGGTACAATGCAGATTTCTAAAAAAAAAAAGATGCTACAAGATTGTTATGATATAAGAAACAAACTTGTCAGTAAATCGGACAGGTCTAGTTTAATTTACGATATGGCTGAGAATTGATATGGCCAAATGTGCTTAGCTAGGCAGCAACAGGGGCAAGGTGGGATTATGGGCTGCCTGGGGCCCCTGAGAAAGACATTGTGTGGGGCCTTTGTATCCTTGGAAGAAGATAAATTTAGAACATCAATCTAATAGCAATTCCCATACTATGCAAAAATAATACCGTCCTCAGTGTCCAAATAAAAGCACAATGCAACGGCTAAATAATACTGCCATACAGGCCAAAATAACTGCACATGGCTGCAGATGGAGGTTACAGAAGCCCTGGGGGAAAAATTCTCATATGGCGGTATTCAGGGCTGTCGCTAGGCCCTGAGCATAGTGGCTGCTGCATATCCAACTGTATCACCATCTTTAGGAAGGTGATAAGGATGATTACTGCAGCAGGGCATAGGAGCCATTGGCTCCCCTTCCTGCTGTTCACTCTCATAGGCAACATACACCACAGAGTGTTTTTTTTTTCTTTGTCACTTTCCATAGGATTGGCGCATAGCAAATGTGGTGCCAATATTCAAAAAGGGTCCAAAAACAGAGCCCGGGAACTATAGGCCGGTAACTTTAACATCTGTCGTGGGTAAACTGTTTGAGGGTTTTCTAAGAGATGCTACCTTGGAGTACCTCAATGAAAATAAGCAAATAACTGCATATCAGCATGGCTTCATGAGGGATCGGTCATGTCAAACTAATTTAATCAGTTTCTATGAGGAGGTAAGTTCTAGACTTGACCGCGGCGAATCAATGGATGTCGTATATCTGGATTTCTTCAAAGCATTTGACACTGTACCACATAAAAGGTTAGTATATAAAATGAGAATGCTTGGCCTGGGAGAAAATGTCTGTATGTGGGTAAGTAACTGGCTCAGTGATAGAAAACAGAGGGTGGTTATTAACAGCATATATTCAGATTGGGTCACTAGTGGGGTACCACAGGGGTCAGTATTGGGCCCTATTCTCTTCAATATATTTATTAATGATCTTGTAGAAGGCTTGCACAGTAAAATAGCACTTTTTGCAGATGACACTAAACTGTGTAAAGTAATTAACACAGAAGAGGACAGTACACGACAGATGGATCTGGATAGACTGGAGGCTTGGGCAGAGAAGTGGCAAATGAGGTTTAACACTGAAAATGTAAGGTTATGCATATGGGAAGGAATAATGCAAGTCACCAGTACATGCTAAATGGTAAAATATTGGGTAACTCTGACATAAAAAAAGGACCTAGGAATTTTAGTGAACAGCGAAGTAAGCTGTAGAAACCAGTATAGGGGGGCATTGTAAGCACCGGGGACACTATAGAGGAGTTTTATTACTACTGGGGGCACTACAGGGGGCCTTGGTACTAAGGACACTATGGAGGGGTCTTGTTAGTACTGTGGACTCTATAGGAGCCTTATTACTTTTAGGGGAACTATGCAGTGCTTTATATCTACTGAGCTAGGTAGCATTATTACTAACAGAGTACTATGGGGGGTATCATTATTTGGCACAATGTGGAGGGCACTACTACGGAAGCATTCTCGGGAGCATTAACACTATAAGGGGTACTAGGGTGGCACTATTACTAATGACGGGAATCTGGGAGAGAATGCCTACTATTGGTGGGATTTTTTGGAGCACTATTACTATGGGAGGTATTATCTGTATGGCACTAATTTTTCTGCATAAAGATAGTACTAGTATTCCGGAACATTGGGGAGACAGTAGCACAGTATTCCAGGTAGTAGCAGGATAACACTGTTGTGGGAGGATGATGGAAAAGTGAGGAACATAAGATGTCTTTGTGGCAAACTCTGTGAGACATGGCTACAAGAAAGAAGTTGTCATGGTGGTTTGGGCTGCATGGAGAAGATGAGGAAAGAAAATGTGTATAAATGTATAATAAGAGGAGATGTTACTGGATGTAATAGGTATGAAGTGCGGTATACTCCTGCATGTTTAGTAGCTCTGAATGTATTGTCCATTCAAATATGTCTACAATGCTATGACTTGGTTGGATGGAGAATTTGGCACATGTATGCTTTAGAGCTTTGGCCTCGGGTCCTTTGAGTCCCCAGTAACACTCCTGGGTATTATACTACCAGGATGGGGGTGTATCACTGTGCAAGTTAGTTCTGCTATTCTGGAGCCTAGGAAAGCTGAATGACAACTTATGCTTTCCCAGAGACTGATATACCTAAGAGGATGATAATACTAAAAGGATGACTTTACATGTAACTGACTTGTAGATCTTTCTAACCATTAAAATAAATCTCGGTTATGCAGAGGCACTGAGAGCGTGTGCTTTGTCCATGTGCCGGATGCCACCCCGTCCTAACACAAAGGAAGGCATTCTAGACTCCGTCTTAGCTATGATGCCATGGCCTTTGAAGTGGGATTTTCCTCATGTCAACTCTGCAAAAGGGCCTTGTCTTACTGTGCCTCAGGCAGCCAACACAAATCAATGGAGCAGGTACCTGTTAACCTCAATGAGAGAAAACAAATCCATTGGCCATGCTGTGTACGAGGAACTGTGTAGACAATATCCATGTGATATCAGCACAGCTCAGGACCTGGGGCTGTCCAAATATTAGTAGGCACCTCTTCATTAGTAGGGTAGGAGCCACGAAACAGGAGCCACATAACTTACAGTAGTCTTCTTGCCCTGCACTGTATAGTAAAGTGCAAGAGCATAGTAAAAGGGTTGACAAACCTCGCTGCTACCTATTTAATACAGTTGTTGGATCCACAGGGAGTAGTGAAGCTTGCGGGACTCTCTGCTGGGGGCAGCGCTGTGGTAACCTGCTCCATACACTACACAGTGGGCGGAGCTGTGTAGTATCGGCGCCAGAGCTCGGGAACAGCTGATCGGCAGAGATTAGTGGCGCACCTACCATAGTGGCAGGCCATGCAACTGCTGTGGGGTTGTGAAAGGCCCATCACTGGACTGGGTTTGCTATTTCTGGCATAGAGTCACTGCATTTACCAGCAGCAACCGCTAGGGGGAGCTCAGTGCAAAGAGATTATTTACAGCTTCCATTGATATAAATGATAACTGTATAAATTTCTGTGCTCCCAGTTGTCTGGTGTAAATACACTGAGATATATGGTGTACAGAATGAGCGCCATATTTGTGAACCATGTGTTCCACTTTTGCCAAAAGTTGGATAAAGTGGGTGTGGCACAGCGCAACCTTTTCATTACGATTTATTTTATTAAAAAATTATTCCACATTATAACAAAAATTAAACTTAATAGAAATCTGGGAAGCTGTGCTTTGCGTTACGCATTGTCAGGGACTGTGTAATGCAAACATACTAGAAAACAGGGGCAGGGGCGCATGCTAGGTTTCGCCATGGAGCCCTAGGAGATCTGTGTGTGCCCTTGGAGGGGGTGTGGGGTGTTGGACCCCACTGATCAGATATTGATGGCCTATCCTGAGAATAAACCATCAGTGTCATAGTCCTGGACAACCCCCTTATTTAATTTTGGGAGGCAATGAAAAAAAAAGGCATTTTCGCCTTTGTTTCTTGGGTTTTGATTTTATGGTATTCACTATGTGGTATATAAATAATATGACACCAAACTGATATTTGTTTTTGTTTTACTACTTTTGCGCAAGTTAAACTGGTTTTGTCACTTCAGCAAGTGACATTTATCATGTAGAGAAAGTTAATAGAAGACACTAATGTATTGTTATTATCCATATTGCTTCATTTGCTGGCTGGATTAATTTTTCTATCACATTATACACTGCTTGTTTCCATGGTTACGACCACCCTGCAATCCATCAGTGGTGCTCGTAGGAGTTCACATAGGCTGGTGCATTTTCCTATAGTGTGCAAGCCCGGCCACCGCTGATGGATTGCAGTGTGGTCGTAATCATGGAAACGAGCAGTGCATAATGTGATAATGAATCCAGACAGCAAATGAAGCAATATGGATAATAACAATACATTAGTAAGTGCCTTCTATTAACTTTCTCTACATAATAAATGACATTTGCTGAAATGACAAAACCCCTTTAAAGACTTTTTTTTGTAATTGATTAGGGAGAGTTTTATCAAAACTGGTGTAAAGTAGAACTGGCTTAGTTGCCCATAGCAACGAATCAGATTCCACCTTTCATTTTCCAAAGGAGCTCTGAAATATGAAAGGTGGAATATGATTGGTTGCAATGGGTAACTAAGCCAGTTTTCCTTTACACCAGTTTTGATAAATCTACTCCTTAGTTTTTATGTTGCCCACCATAAATCATTGTTTTATTTTACCATCTAGGCAGAAAGAGAAGACGTGTTACTGACAGGTGTAAAATATATTCTTTATTCACTCCAAGGACCTAAAACAAACTGGTTGGATGCAACAGCCCTTTCAATCTAATGTGCGCTTCTTCAGGCCTCATAGTTTTATTTTTGTTGATATAGCTGAATGATATCTTGTTTTTTTGTAGGAGAGTTTTCAGTGCTACCACTTTGGGCTATATCTATGATAACTTCTCAGTTAACTTGTATTTCTATTTTGGGAGAGAATTCTAACATTTTTATAGTTTTGATCCCTGTATAAACAACTGCAGCCCCCCCTGCACCAGAATAGTACCAAAAATGTTCCCTGACACATTTAAGATTACTGGCACAAGTAACACCAGGAATCCGTGCCAGCTCCTCGGTGGTGTAGATTGCACATTGTGGTGCCCAGACAGAGTCATACAATATGATTTAGAGGCACGTACATCTTGATGAAGACTGGCATGAGAAACACAAGTCTTGATAAATCCCCCCCAACTCATGTTCATTTTATTATATGAGCCGTGGCCGATGTGGCGATACCAATTATGGGCTTTTTTTAATTTCCATAATAAAGGCCATAATAAACATTTTTCCTTTTTGCTAAAAAGTTACTGAACTTTTGTCATTTTGTTTTTTGTCACAGTTGGGGATTTTAACATGATATTTTGATCACTTCTGTAGTAAACTGCAATACTTTTGTTTTGCAGTGTATTGTGCCTGTCAGTGTTACACTGACAGGCAGCTTGTTAGGCACTGCTTGTGTCACAACCTAATGGCCTTCATACACGTCATATTATTTACATCCAAACCTGCCATTTTCTGCTGGACTGTCCACCAATCTAAGGGCTCATGCACATGAACGTATTTTCTTTCCGTGTCAGATCCTTTTTTTTTGCAGACCGTATTTCAATGGGTCCGCAAAAAAAATTGGAAGCTACTCCATGTGCATTCCGTTTTCGTATGTCTGCATGTTGGTTACGCAAAAGTAGAAAATGTGCTGTTATTGTCCGCATTACGGACAAGGATAGGACTGTTCTATTAGGGGACAGCTGTTTCGTTCCTCAAAATACGGAATGCAGAAGGACATCATCCGTATCTTTTGCGGATCCGTTTTTTGTGGACTGCAAAATACATACGTTGTGTGCATGAGCCCTAAAGAGCATGATGATCTCCAAACTCTCTGACATGATGTAGGGGAATTCTGAATTTTAACACCCGATCCTTTTTGCTCCATAAGATAAGCCACTGCCAGAGGTATTTGACAGGAGATTTCTTCTCTTCCCCCCTTGGAAACACATACCAAACCGAGCATGTACATAAATATGGCCGAGTCAGTTGAACAGATTATGAAGCTGTATGGGCACCTTAATGCACGACTTGTGCCAACCTAATGGCACCCCACAATTGTGTTGCGGGGGCACTGATGTGCTTACATAAGGCAAGCAATGGAATCTGGAGAAATGGATTATTTGTGTGGTATTTAGTGTCTCACAACTGACTGACTCACTCTAGTATTAAAAAAAATCACACTTCTCATATATCTACTTATGAGTGATGGGTGCAAACTATTAAGATGCGGTCCTATGTGAAACCACAGATAACAAAATGGTGATGTCACACCTCATGATGAACTCTGCTACATCTCTACTTAATGGGTTGTATAGGACCAGAAACAGCACCACCCCTGTCCATAGGTTATGTGTGGTACTGCAGCTTTGCCCCACTGACTTCAATGGAGCTGAACTGCAATACCAGACAAAACCCCTGGACAGTGGTGGACTCCTACATGCTGTATACTGTGCTATAACTGGGCATGCAGTAATTTGAAACTCACTGTTTACATACAGAGCATCCATGCAGACTTGTAGCTGATGCTCCTGGACCCTAGTGCTAACTCTCTACCAGGACCCCCCCTACCAATCATCACGTCTTTATAGTACCTCTATAGTTGCAAAGAGCCCCTTAGACACATGGGCCTAGTTTGACTGCAACTTCTGCACCCCCTTCATGTGCATCTTCATGTACTTTTTTCAACATCCTTTATTCTAACTCTAACCCAAAAATATAGAAAAGATAGAAATAAAGTGACTATGACCTATAGTGCCAAAATGATTATCCCCATTTATAACTATACTAGATCCTTAGTAGTAATGGAGGCGTCAGGATTAGTTTTTCAAAATTTATACCATTTTGCATCTCTGACAATTTTTTTTACCACCCAATACAACATAATATCATCATTTTCAATAGAGATACTGAAGAAGATGGATAACTCACAGTCCACGTTGCTGACTTAGCCGTGCTGGATTGCTGGAACGTCACTTCAAAGTTATGAGGTCCTGGGTAGTCGGTGTTTGATGGGATGACCGGTGCTGGAGACATGGCATCAAAGGTGGAGCTGGGCTGGGAGTAGGGGGAATGTGTGGGGACATTCGAGTTGTGGTCGGGGTTGTACGGACTGGTGGAGGCTGCTCTGCTTCCGATACTCTGATCCATGGTGTTATTCAGCAAACTGAATTGAGACTGCAGACAGGGAGAAAAGGGGAGGAGGAAAAAAAGAACACACAGGTAAGAGGGACTGAAGCATCAGCGGCATCTTAGCACTGGAGGGATCTTGTTACAGGACTCTTAAAGGACTTGTTCGCTTTGGAGTCATTCAAACAATTTCCTGAGGGTGTTTTTTTTTTTTTTTTAGCTTTTTGGTAACAGGTCAACACTTGTAGGAGGAAAGAGTGACAGGTTTTGTTGTGAGCACCCTCTTAGTAAAGGAATACCTCAGTGCTAGTGTGAGTTGCAGAGATTTAAAAGGCTGGGAAAGACTATACAAAATGCATCATATAAAAATTTACAGAACCATTTTTACTCCTTAACATCTAAAATTACCCAAATAAGTAAGTCCATGAGTGTTTGGTATCCCATTCAGCTGTTCCTATAAGGCAACAGATTCCAGGTAACAACTAATGGCCAACATTTGGGTATGCTCATGACTTTAGGTTTCTCACTGGGGCTGGCCATGTTTTCTAAACCTTTTTTCTTAGAAGGGTGCACCAACAGTATGCAGATCACAGAACGTCACATTATATGGACCCAGAGTGATCAGCTTATTCGGTAAAGGAACCCCACAGCAAATGTTCAGTTACCCTGCAGTGCCCCCATAGGTGAAATGAGGCATTACATGGTGCATATAAAAATTAGTGCACTGCCCATGTAATGGTATGCTGGGTCCTCCAGAAAAAGATTCACTCTTTTAGCTATTTTGTACTCCAGCTCATAGATGAAGCTATTTTTTATCTCGTTTTTCACTTTTATGAGAAATACAGGAAAAAACAGGCAGGCATGCAATAGAGAGTACAGTACATCATCTATAACATAGCAGGAAAACTAAGGCAAAGCATGGTACAAAGGGAAATGACAATGCCAAAATGAATCAGTCCTGATGAGAACCATATCCTGTAATGATGAATCTGTTTTTAGGTAACAGGGCATTGTTGGAGGGAAATAGCTTTAGGATCATGACTACAATTTAAGGGAAATATACCTGGGCTGAAATGGACTGATGGACCATGTAAGGTTGATATGTGCTGCTAGTGGTAAAACAGGGAGTTGCTTCACCATTGCATTCAGAAACACTGAAAAAACCAAAAACCTCTATATTGGTGAAATGTTGCCCCAAATATGTAATTGATGCTGGTGAAATAACACTTTTACTGACCTTTTCATATACGATTTCAACATAGCAGAAGATATCCTCAGTAGAGCTACGGGGATCACCAGTATATGGTAATGCGCCCTAACAAATTTGGAACTGGTCGAATAATTTTTCTTGTCTTCAGAAGAACTAATGGCTCTGTATTTTAAGGCATCGTTGAGGCACATAACCCTTCTGAATAAAATTTGTGTTGGAGTTTTGCAGGTTACAGAAGTCTGAAGCCACCATTTAGGTGGAATATCCAACAGAAATGAGTAGGGTGATTTACACCCCCACAGCGGTCCCTTTATTCTAGTAAGCTTTGATGGTTCTTACTCAAGACACCACCCCTATGTGAATAACTAAAGGTGATGCCTACTAACCTCTGTTAAGTAAATGTACCACAGTAAAGTGTCTACAATGTGTTTGTTTTTGAACAGGACACATTCTTTCCCATGATGTGGCCGTGACAAGGAGAATAGTCACACCAAGGGTCTTCAGACATCAATGAGATTGGGTTACCTGCCCAGAATAATGTGTGTTCTAAGCATTACATTGACAGGCAATGACGATGGATTATGGGTGAGTGCACTTTGTTTATTAGTGTAAGTGCCTATGGGGATGTAGACACAGAAGTGAAGGTAAAGGGCAAATAAGGGAATGGATTGACTGTTTAATGACCCATCAGTCCTAATCCCCTAGTATCGAAGGGAATAGCATTTTTTGTAGGATCAGCAGAGTAATAGCTTGTAAACAGAAAATGTGGATTTTTTGAGTCTTTTAGACAGACAGAAGAAAACTACTATAACTGAGAGTTTGAATATCATGGGCATCCATACAAGTAACATGACTATGCCCATTCAATTATAGAAGTAAGACAAGATAAGAACTAGCTGCCCCAGGAGAGCTCAACATAGTGATCATACAAACTAGGAAGCTAGTGATGGCCGTATTGGTTGTCATCCTACTTTCCCAGATACATATATGGCTAGAAAATTGGAATTGTATTTAGAAGGGTGGTGATAACCCCTCTGAGCACCACATAAAGGGGCTGTTACATAAGGGTTCAGTTAAGGAATCCTACAGTCGGTAACTATAATAACTCCACAAATTTTATCTTCTTGCTTTAAGGATCATGCAGTGTCACATGTAATTTTGGATGCTGGACTATGAGAAAAAAAAAAACAGAATGTAATTCTACTGCCTGAAAGGTGATGCTGATGACATCATACAACTAAGTTTTATCTCAACTGCTGCAAATGATCTCCGGCTTACAAAATCCTAACTGCCTCGTTAACTTTGAGCTCCGACTCTGTTCTCGGCCTCAGAAAGTGAGACTAAGCGAAAGTTTCATATATCTGGAAATGTTAGAAGCTGAGATGAGGATCTGTGTTATACGGCTCATTTCACCTGGTTCATGATGACCTCATATCGCTCATGGTTCAGACTGAATGAGATCACTGATTGAACACTAAAGAGACTCTTTATGTATATCCATAAAGTGAACCTTCGACACTCAGAGATAAAATGTATTCCTTTATTGAAACTTGTTAAAAAAGCAAGTACATGGTAGCAAAAAAAAAAAGTCCTACGCATTTCCGAAGAATCCAATCATCCTTGTCCGAAACACGCAGGCGTCTTTTTTTGCTACCATGTTTTTATTAACAGGTTTCAAAGGATTAAGTTTTATTTGCGAGTGTCGAAGGCTCACTTTATGGAAGACTTGATGTGGTGGGGCCGACACAGCCTAATTTCCTTCAGAGCACCGCTCAGATGATACCTACAAAGTGAGCGTCATTTGGTGAGCTGCAGCCACCTACTTTTACTGTAAGGTTTTCTTTGGACTTTTCTAGATCTCTGCTTGCTGACAGTGAATGGAATGTCACAGATCATCTTATCATACTTACACAATTGAACTCTGTTTACATAAAACTGGACAAACTCTCTCAAAAAGTATTATACCCATTCCAATTTTTTTTTAAATAAGCCCGAGGAGCGCGCTTTCTACACCCATGCAACAAAATCGTGCGGCGTGCCACATAAAAATGTGCACAAGGCTACGGTACGTCGCAGGCTCTCTTCCAAAGAAGAAGGGCACCCCAGGACCTTTCCCAGTCCCTCCGGGCCAGAAGGCTCCTGCAAGGGACCAATACAAAATAGGCAACTCCCAGCTGAAGCTGGGAGTACACCCAGGTGACCCTCAGGCGAAGCCACGTCTGTGCTCCGGCTTCCACCTAGGCTGCCACCCAAGGTGTCGGCATGGAGCTTCAACTTCTAGGCTGGTCTCTCCCTGAAGGGAGAGACTAAGGAGTTTGAAGGGGGGTGCGGAACCGGGATGGCCACACCCCACCCCCCCAGACCTCTAGGGGGGTACCCGTAAGGGTGCCATAACCCCAGAAAATTCTTGTGACAAAAACAAACATGGAAGGTGAACACACAGTGAACATAAAAAATAAATAATTTAATGTGTGCCAGTTACGGCCCGGTAATTCGACCGGAATTATAAAAATACCTCGTCTTTTCGGGGCCAAAGCCAAGCCAAGAGAGGTGTGTGCGCTCAAAATGTGAGAAAGTGAAGTGAATTCAAACGTGCCGTCACTCAGTGGGCTCCGACCCCAGTGAGTTCAGGCACCCCAGGGTCACCACTTCTGGGGCACTTCTGCACCTCGGGCTTTCAAACATCTCAGCCCCTGGCTTCGAAATTTTCCTTATTTATCTGGTATTCAGAGACGGACATCTGATTATTGCTTAGATAAATGCTTAGGCCTCTTTCACATTAGCGGCAGCACGGATCCGGCAGGTGAAGGGTGCCGCTGGATCCGTGCTGCCGCAGGGACATGTGTGGGGCTGGAACCGCACTCCGGCCCCACACATGTCACACAGTACATACACACAGACACACACACACAGACATATACACATACAAATACACATACATACTTACATGCTCCCGGCAGGTCTCCACAGCACAGTACAGTAGCAGGACGGCGCGCACATAGGACGATTCCCCACAGCGCCCTCTGCTGGGCGCCGGGTGGAATCGTCCTATATGTGCGCCGTCCTGCACCTCATGCGCTGTGGAGACCTGCCGGGAGCATGTAAGTATGTATGTGTATTTGTATGTGTATTTGTATGTGTATATGTTTGTGTATGTTTATGTGTATGTCTGTATGTGTGTATGTATGTATGTCTGCAAGTGACGGATCCGTCATGAACTCCATTGAAAGTCAATGGAGGACGGATCCGTTCACCATTGTGTCACACCAAATGGATCCGTCCCCATTGACTTTCATTGGGGGTCATGACGGATCCGTCTTGGTGCAGATGCCTAGACCGGAGAGCAAACCGCAGCATGCTGCAGTTTGCTCTCCGGTCTGAAGACAGAACGGAATGCTTTTAGGAGCATTCCGTTGTCTTCAGTTCAGTTTTGTCCCCATTGACAATGAATGCGGACAAAACTGAAGTGTTTTATTCCGGTATTGAGCCCCTATGACGGAACTCAATACCGGAATTATAAAACGCAAGTGTGAAAGTAGCCTTAGTCTTTTTCCAACTCAGAAGGATAAATGATCTATGATGACTGAGGTGCCAGACAGTTCAACTTGCTCATCTGCCTGTAACTGGCCCCTTGTGAATATACATAATGTAATTAACACTGTTGTCCTAGATGGTTCCAAAGCTTCATTCTTGACTGTCACCTGTGTCCAGTGAGGGACCTGTGGGATCTGGTTGTTGTGTATTATGTGAACACTTTCTTGAGCATCTATCTGTGCACATGTATGTGTGTGTTAGTGAATGTGTGTATTACTTAATGCGTGAGTAGTAATGGATGCGTGTGTATGTGTGTGGTAGTGAATGCAGTTGTAGCAGTGAATGCGTGTGTAGTAATGTGTTAAGTAGTGAATGTGTGGCACTGAATGCAATTTCTACAGTGTCAACCATGATTGCATGGATGAAAAGTTCCACCATTGTGTAACATGTACAAGATCTGAAATCATATAATATCTATGAGGTCTGCCATTATATAACATCTACAAGATCTGCCATCATGTAACATCTATTAGACCTGTCTAATATTTGCAAGATCTGTCATCATGTAATAAGTACAAGATCTGTCATCATGTAATAAGTACAAGATCTGTCATCATGTAATAATTACAAGATCTGCCATCATATAATATCTACAAGGTCCTCCATAGTATATCTATAAGATCTGCCATCATGTGACATATACAAGGTCTGTACTCATTTAACATCTAAAGGATCTGTGTAATGTCTTCAAGATCTGCCATCATGTAACATCTACAAGATCTGAATTCATATAATATCTATAAGGTTGGCCATTATGTAACATCCTCAAGATCGTCCATTGTGCATCATCTATAAGATCTGTGTAATATCTACAACAGGGATCAGCAACCTTTGGCACTCCAGCTGCTGTGAAATTCATTTCTATGGGAGTTCAGAGAATGGCAGCGTAGGTATGCATGCTGGGAGTTGTAGTTTCACAACAGCTGGAGTGCCGGAGGTTGCTGATCCCTGATCTACAAGGTCCTTTGTCATGAAATATCTACAAGATCTGCCATTATGTAACATCTACAAAGTCTGTCATCATGTCACACCTGCCATATGTGGTCCACTAACATGTAACATCTACAATCACGTAACTACCAAAAATGTCGAGATGATGCTATAAATATAAGGTCCACTATAATGTATCATCCAAAAGATATGCCATTATGTAAGATTTACAAGGTCTGTCATGATGTAGCATCTGCAAGAACTGCCATTATGTCACATCTCCAAGGTATGTCATCATGTATCATCTGCCATACATGGTCCACCGATATGTAACATCTACAATCGTGTAATGACCAAACTTTTAAAGTCATGCAACAAACTTATGGTCCACCGTCATGTAACATCTATGATACAAGGTCCACCAACATGCAATTCTAAAACTTACATCATACTGCACACATAAGGTCCACCTGCAGTATGTAATACCAACATAATCTTACATTTCTAGATGGAAAACATTTCAAACCTAAAGCAGATCATAAAACAAACATACACAATTACTGTGGCAGAGGCATTTAAGGACATTAATCACACGCTGTTTTTAAATATGTGGAATAGGGCACCTGGGATCTCCCAGTCATTAACCATAAGGCTACAGCTTTGTCTTTAGTTATATTTATTGTCTTGGGACTTTCATTGTTTCTAGGATATTACCTCATGTATCCCACAGGTTGAGTCCTCCAAGCTTTTAAAATATATTGAGGGTAGAACTGATAATTATGAGCTTGTGACATATGCAGACAGCATGAATACATCCAACCTCAGAACAGTCAAATCCCAAAAACGAAAGCCCTTCTAAGGAGGTTGTAGTAGTTGTGTAGTAGTAGATGAAAGTCATTCTGACATATATATGTATGTTTCGTTCCTAAGCCAAATGTATGAGTACAGTATATGGTGTTTCTCTCTGTAGTCAGTCTTATGTATGACCACTTTTTCTATCCTCTTAAAGGAACCCTTGTCCTGTATTTTTGGTATGTCCTTATCTGTTAAGGCTTTCTTCACATCTGCGTCTGAAGGGGCCTTCATCACAAAATATGTTAAAAATGCAAGACAAAATGGCCTAGTATGTTGCACTATTTTGTTCAATAAAATTCTGGGTTTTCTAACAAAAATGCCATTATAATCATTAAGGTCCATTGGGCGTCTTCGTTACTGTCATTTGATGATTCTGGCACATCTGTTATTTTACTTGGTCTGCTACTATAATTGAGCAATTCAATGGAAATTAAATAGCTGGTGGGGACCCAGCCTTTTTTTTTTTTTTTTACTTATGATACTGATATCCAATCCTAGTGGTGACTGCAAGCAGACGGAAATGCATCATTTAACTCCAAGTCTATGCAGGGAATTTGGAGATCTCTAACAGGAAAAAACTGCTCTGACCTCTATAGAGATATGTTGTAAAACAAATTAGCATGAAAAATTGATAAAATCCTAATATTCCAGCTTATGGAACAAAGTGTAATAAGTATTGTAAATTATGTCCACTTACAGTTGGATTGTTAATGTCTACCATAAAAAACTAAGGGGGTCATTTATCAAACTGGTGTAAAGTAGAACTGGCTTAGTTGCCCATAACAACCAATCAGATTTCACCTTTGGACAGTTCCTCTGGAAAATGTAAGAAGGAATCTGATTGGTTGCTATTAGCAACTAACTAAGCCAGTTCTACTTTACATCAGTTTGATAAATGACCCCCTAAAATTTTGCATGGACATATGTATTCAGACCCTTCGCTATGGCACTTAAAATTTAACTCTTGTGATCACCCATTTCTCTTTGAGATGTTTCTACACCTCGATTGAAGTCTACAGTTGATTTGTCATTTGGAAAGCTCCCAACCCTGTTTATATAAGGTCTCACAGCTGCCGATGCATATCAGAGCAAAAAACAAGTCATGAGGAGGAAAGAACTGCCTGTAGAGCTCAGAAACAGTATCGTGTGGAGGCACAGATCTGGAGAAGGATAAAAAGAACTCTGCTGCTCTGAAAGTTTCCAAGAGCATAGTGGCCTCTATACGGTAGTTCTTACATTGAAGAAGTTTGGAGCAACCAGGACTCTTCCTAGAACTGGTTGCTCCACAAAACTAAGTAATTGGAGGAGAAGAGCCCTGATAAGAGAAGTTACCAAGAACCCAATGGTCATTATGGCTGAGCTGATCCTATGGGAAGATGTGAGAAACTTCCAGAAGGTCAACCATCACATCAGGACTCCTTCATTCTGCACTTTTTTGGGTTACTGAGTGCAGAATAATGTGGAAAAACTTGATTTTTGTTTTTTACTTTAGCACAAGGCTGCAATATAAAATGTGAGAAAAGTGAAAGGATCTGAAGACTTTTTGAATGCACTGTACTTTTAACATGCAGCCAGATCATGGATGGTAGGAGCCCCATCATTTTTCATCATGGCAGTTAATGAAATCCACATGGACACGTCCGCATTACATCATTGTCATGCCCTTATCTCAATGGGAAGAATTCTGCGCAGACATGTGAAAGCTGCCCCATATTTACTTTCTAATTATCCCTCAATTGAGCTTTCAAAGACTGGGAGGGATAAGTATTCTTAGCCCACAGGCTACATTTTCCTGAGCAATTTATCAGTATAGTGATCAAATGTGTAATGACAGCTTGTAAGTATCGCCGTTTAAAAGCTTTCGCTATCTTTCAGGTTAGAGCAGTTTAAAAATGGATATTGAGCTTTGCATGTTCCCCCAAAAAAGATAGGATTCATTCGTTAGAGCAGATACAGTACTAATAGACAGTAGGTCACTGCTGGAGGATGGTGAGATATTGTATCTGATCCCTTGCTGCCAATCCTCACATTAATGTTCCCTCAGCCCAACCCATGCGTATGTTATTTCTGCAGAGGGATGAGGGTAAGGATCTTTTTCTGCTAGAGGCCAAACATTTTTAAACTGATTGTTGTAAGAATATGGGTATCAGCATGTTGTAATGTATGTCATGGCACATTGGGGGTTGTAGTTTTACAGAAACTGGAGAACCACAGGTTGGAGACAAATAGATTACGGGCAGATTTAGATTGTAGACCTTTTAATGAGAATCTGTCACCTCTCCTGACATGTCTGTTGTAGCAACTACTTTTCTTAACCTTGTAATAACACTTCTGGAGCACCTATTCTTATGATTCTATGATGTGCCATTCGTCTATTATAACACATTAATGACAGCCAATAAGCCTTTTTATGTGCCAATCCGGGCCATTTAATCCCTTAGATGCCGCAGCCAATAGCGACAGTGGATTCTAAGCGGTCTAGAAGGCGGGCGCTCCCTCTGTCAGGCATTGGCATCCCTGCAATTTAGACTGTGGGATGCTGATGTCATAGCATGGCAGCCAAGGGCCTAATGAAGGCCCTCCAGGTCTGCCTGCAGTGTTTTCCCTATGAGGCTGTACCAGAGTGCCTGTCAGTATAGTAGTGACAGTATAATACACTGTACAGCATTAGCAGTTTGTCATTTGTCAAAGTCCCCTTATGGGACTAATAAACTGTCAAAAAAGGTAAAGTTTGATGAAATAAAAATATCCAAGATAAAAAAAATGCAAAACTAAAAACCACCCCATATATTTGGTATCACCACATCTGTAATGAGCCACAGTGCACAATTATCATGAAATTCATCATGGTGGACGCTGTTAACAAAAAAGCCAGAATTGCTGCTTTTTTGCTTAATCACCAAAAAAAAAAAAAAAAACAGCTCCGTAGAAAGAAAAATAAAAAAGTTATGGGTCTTGGGATGCAGCAATGCAAAAAGGGATTTTATTGTGCAAAAGTAGTAAAATGTTAAAAATCTATATGTATTTGGTATCATAGTAATCGTACTGACCAAGTTATCTTGTTATTTTTGCCAAAAAATGAACGTAAAAAAAAGTATCATGCAAAAACTAAGTGGCAGTAATAAAAGTTAGGACTCGTTCACACGAACGTGCCATGTTTTGCGGTCCGCAAATTGCGTATCCGCAAAACACGAATACTGCCCATGTGCCTTCCACAATTTGCGGAACGGAACGGGCGGCCCAAGCAAAAAAATTGCTCGGTCGCTGAGGCCCAAAACAGGCTGGTCACTAAGGGGTTAATACTGCTAGAAGTTCTGAATCAATTACTAGCAGTTTGCATTGACATGTCTGTTTTAGGAACTACTTGTATTTCCCATATAATACCCATTCTGGAGCATGTATCGTTATGTATCTACTGTATACTCTGTCATTACTTTATTATTCTATTATGAATTTATTTTCAGCAGTTTGCAATGAAGGTCCAGATGAGTGGTACCAGTTGGGGTTGTGTCCCTGTATACTCAGATGCTATTTAGTCAGAACTGCCAGTGTCAACCTGTGCAGGGACACACTCCTAACTGGTAACACCCATCTGGACCTTCACTACAAACTGCTGACAATGAATTCATAACTTATAGCAGGTCTGTTAATGGGTGCCTCAGACTATGGCTGTACAGTGGTATCCATTACCATAGAGTTCCACTGTAAAAAAAAAAAACATGTTAATGTATACAATTTTTTATTGGATTCTGCAGGAAACAAAAGCATGCTTTGCTTCGCTTTTGTATCCTTTTTTTCCAATTTATACTTTAAACGGATGGTAAAAACGTGATGTGGGTCAACCCTTAGAAAAGTTGCCAAGTGGGCTGGGCTTTGTCTCTCCCAATTGTCCTCATTAGTATAGCTTTGCTAGAACCTCAAAGAGATTTGTTAATGGTAGCTATTCTGTTAAGAGGGTCACTTTTAATTGCTTCTCCAATTTGGAACACCTTTATAAAATACATTAGGAATTGCTCAAACAGGAACCGCTTATAATATTAGGTAAGGCAATTTAAAGGGGTTATCCAATCCTAAAAAAAGCCCCCCACATGCCGGGCCCCCCATACTGAATATACTTACCTGGGTCCCCGCTCCCTGCACTGCTCCTGGTCCCTGCACCGCCACAGCTGCTTCTCCCTTTGCACGGATGAAAACATCCGGTGTGGGGCTTCAGCCAACAGCAGGCGGGGTCAGGGATGAGCCTCCTTAGCATCGGGGGTGACGCTCGTCCCCGCCTGCCTGTGGCTTAGCCCTACCCCCCTTCCCGACGACACTGGATGTTTTCATCCGCGCACGGGGAGAAGCAGCAGTGGCGGTGCATGGACCAAGAACGGTGCAGGGAGGCGGGGACCCAGGTAAGTATATTCAGCGTGGGGGGCCCAGCATATGGGGGGGCTTTTTTAGGATTGAATAACCCCTTTAACTGTGGATATCATTCCATCCATTCGTCACTGTAATTCCTTTATTTTGGAGGGTTTTTTTTATATTCTCTGTGCTGCTGTAACACTGTGAATTTCCCCATCGTAGGACTATTAAAGGATTATCTTATATTATTTAACTTAGGCACTTTACTGGCGTCCGCGCAACTCGCTTAAATGTACGCCAGCTCCCTAGCCTCCTTTTCCGCAACCTCGGAAAAGTCACAGATTCAGACACAAATCGCCTTTGCGACCGAATCTGCAACAAAAGTATGCAGTGCAGTACTTCCCATATATAAATGGTCCCCTAAGTCTCTTCATATATGTTTTATGCTTAAGACCTTTCACTATTTTTGTATACTGTTTTTGTACCCGTTCCACTTTATCTATGTCTTTTTATAGGTGGGGTCTCCAGAACTGGAAACAGTATTCTAGATGTTGTCTCACTAGCGCTGTACACAGTGGGATCACAATCTCTCTCTTCCTACTGGCTATACTTTTAGCTATACAGCCAAGCATCCAACTTTCTTTCCCATCTGCCTGTCCACACTGCAGCTCATTTTGAAGCTGAGTCTGATATTAGGACCCCTAGATTCTCTCTTCTCATCTGAAGTCTTGGTTAACACAGAGCTGCCAATTTGTTACTCAGACTGAGGGTTCCTTCTCCCCAATTGCATTATTGTACATTTAGGCATATTGAACTGTAGTGTCCATTGTTTGGACCATTTATCCAGAGAAGCTAAATCGTTTTCCATGTTACTAATGTCTCCAGTAATATCTACCTAGTTACATACTTTGTATCATCGGCAATCAGGCAAACCTTGCTGACCAAACCTTCTCCTATGTTGCCTACCAAAATATTAGAAAGAATAGGACCCAGGACAGACCCTTAAGGTACGCCATTTGTGACTTTGTCTCCTCAGAGTGCATGCATCCCATTAACAACAACACTGATCTATTCATCAACCAACTGTGAATCCATTTAATTATCCACCAATAAATCCAATCTTCAATAATTTATCAGCTCTTTATGTGGCACTGTATCAAAGGCTTTGCTGAAGTCAAAGTAGGCAATATTCACAGCGCCACCTTCATCCAAAACATACTTGAAGAAATCAATAAGATTAGTTAGACATGGTCTGCTGCCAGTGCAGCCATGCTGTTTTGGTGCTGGTTTTTACGTGGTCAGCTATCTTCTTTTTCTGAATTGTTTCCATTATTTTACTACTATCAAGGTCAAGCTAACTGGTCTGTAGTTTCCAGCTTCTTCTTCTGGATAGGTACAACTTTGGCCATTTTCCAGGAACATCCCCTGTCTGGTAGGACTAGTTAAAAATCAGTAAGAGGAGCAGCAACCATAGGATAGGTCAAGGTCATCAATATCAGATCGGTGGGGGTCTGACTTCTGGCACCACTGCTGATCAGCTGTTGGAAGAGCCCCACAACCACGTCATAGTATACCAGGCACAGTGATGTGTATTCTGTAGCCGCTGTGCTTGGTTTGGAAGCTCAATCCCATTCACTTGAAGGGGACTGAGCTGCACAGAGGCCATGTGACTGAAGGGTGTGACATCACAGGCCGAGGAATGGGTCGCAGCACTTGCCCGGTGCTACTGCTCCTTTCAAAAGCCGATCAGCAAGCAGGAGTCAGACCCCCACTGATCTGATATTGATGATGTATCCTGAAGATTAACTCTCGGAAACACCACTGAAATCAGCAGCACTAAACTTAAAAGTGCCTAAATATATTCCATAAAGAAGCACTAAACTAGAGTTACCCTTCGTTATCTCAGCACCCTAAATAAGGGTTGAAGGAGGAGGCGTACATGCATGTGTCCTGAGTCTTACTCTACATAATCCTCATGAGTTGTTCCTGCAAGCAGGCGTCTGAAATTTGGATTGTTCAAACACATTAATCTACATTCTTGTCGACCACAAGAATTAATGTTATTAGCTGTGTCAATACATATCTCCTAATGGGAGTCAATAGACAATTACTCCATTCACTTAACACATCCCTGGCAGGCAAACTTTTTCTAAACAGATTCCTTCTGAAACCAAAAAGTTACTGGTTTTTGTATCATTAGGATATTCTGACAAGTCAAAACACTGTGTAAGGGGCAAGGATATCCTCAGCTGCGCTTGTATTAAAATACTGTATGCCACTTGAATGCCAAGATCTGGTATATCTGCTATACAGTGACAAAAATATCAGAAGCGCAACTCTTGTGTCAGTTTTAACATTTTCTCAACCATATGGGAATGCTGAAAGATTGATTTCTGTGTCATCCAACAGTCACATCACAGTCACAATGGCAGGTAACCGCAGCAATGCTGCACAATCTTAACCTACTGGCCACAAAACAATGGTGTGTTGCCTGCATCCGGCCTAATAACTGATAGAAACCATAAACTCTTAGTCAGTGATAGCTTCCAGATTATGAAAATTTAATCCTGCCACGGATTTTGGCAAATTGTACAAAATGAGAATTGCTTATTTATAACTAGTTTTAGGTAAAAAAATGAAATTTAGATAAGTCTGGATTCTTCTAGAGTCCTACAGGTAAAAATAAGGGCTTGACACCACCACATATAATCATTCGGGGCAGAATGCTCTGTTTTCTCTGTCCCTTTTACATGTTTTTCATGTAGCTTATTATTTCAGCACCATGAGAGATCACATCCCTTTGCAGGTTCTTACCTCCCATTAAAATAAGACAAAAAAAAAAAAAACAACAAAACAAACAACCTCTCGGTCACCTCTATCTTCACAACATTAACGGAGGTGAGACCCACATCTATTGAATATTTATGGCATATTCTGTGGATATGTCATAAATGTCCAAGATGGAAATACCCCTTTAATGTTGGCTACACAAGATTTTGTGAGACCATAAAGAGGGGGTATCGTACTATCTTAGGCCCCAAGTAATAATTTAGTTCATTTAATTCTTCATTTTTCAGATTTTGTTTTAAAGGACAAGTAAGAGGCTAGATCTCATCCCTCCCAGTGAGGGCACCCAAGAGACACTGATGGGTGGAGGTGTAAAGCAGTTACAGCTGTGTGACAGGTGTATAGGAGACAGATCTGAACCCAGGATGATAGGCAGTATTGTAAAAAAATAAAAAATAAAATTATATATATATATATATATATATATATATATATATATATATATATATATATAGTTCAACAATAAAAAGCACGTAAACAAAGTGGAAAATTTTGTAAAAAAATGGTTAGAATAATTGTCATTAAATATATAATATATACATATAATGAAAATAATTATATATAATTAATATATATACATATATATATATAATCTGCCACATTGTTAAATTCAATGATTTAACATAGAATACTACTACTACTAATAATAATAATAATACATTTTCTACTACTAATAATAATAATTTATTTCCTACAAATCAGAATATTGCATTCTTCATTTTTAAATAATTGAAATAAAAATGAAAATTAAACATATTTTATGAATTCTTAAAGCACAAACGTCATTTCTCAATAAATGACAAAAATATTTCTTAAAACATTTTAAGAAATTAATTTACCCTAAATATAAACAGCATCCGTATTCCATATTTATATTATAAAAACACAACTATTCTACAAAAACACAAGACTCTTGCAGTCAACGTACATCATGATTTTTCTAAATATATATAATAAAAATATATTTCTAAATCTCAGGACGAGAATGATTTACGGATACGGACATTCAGGACCTTTGCGTCCCTGTACATCTGACATTCCCGTTGCTGTTGAAACTTTGAGGTTCCGTCTTGATAAATTTGGTGAAAATGTGCTTATTGTTGAGGTAATTTGTATTACATGGCTGTGATATCCTCAAATCAATCAGTTCTTAACGAAAACAAGCAAACCCACAGGTTATTAACAGGTAAAGCACATACTTGTACATATATTTTTGCACCCTATTTTATTTCTTTTGTCACGATTGTCAGACTCTAAATCGTTCCCAAAAGAAGCCCCTAATTTCCTAATCTCACGCATGGAAGACTCTAAATGGCAACAGGTGTGAAAGCCGCTCTGCACAATGAGGAAGGCAGTCGCGGAGGATCTAAGGCATTTCGACAATTTTTTTTTAAAATTAAAAAAAAAAAATGCAGGTAGACAACCCAAATGACCTACCGTGTATGGCTGCATGGGGTCACTTATATACAGCATCTTAGTCTTCCTGGAATACAAATGCAGAAGGCAATTGTCCCAGCAGAGTAGTCATGGGGTCAGTAGGATGCAATGGAGACTAGGTAAGAAATGCAACATGTAGACAGCGCTCAGGTATACGACACAGTGCATATGTCTTAGAGGATGCTGTGGTACATGGAATCAGTTTGTTAGTTTTTTTTTTCTTTTTTTTTTCTCATCTCCCTTGGTTCTGTCAACTAGCTGCATCCAACAACAAACTTGAGTCCACCCCCTTTCCTCATGACTATTCATTAAACCACCAGGCAGGCCCAGGCTTGCCCAGTGTTGTATTGGACTATACCATGTACCCACAGAGGGGAGTCTGTTTTATTATTTTTTTTAATATTGCTGAAAACAATGTATTTTACTGATGTAAAGCTGGATTCTGCACAGCGATATCACATGTCATGCACATCAAACTGCAACTCAAGATGCCATGGATGACAGTAAAAGAACTGTTAACGACAGAAGCTTCAGTAGTTGGTTACTTGTTTCCATCGTTAAGGTAACATCAATAGGTCTCATCTCCAAGCCAAGATCACGGGGACACAAAGTTTAACTTCATAACATACGAAGGCCGCTGGCTAATTCTCTGGGTTAACAAGTATTAATCTGTTGACATTCTGCATTTGCTGAGGCATTAAAGACTTTAGTAAACTATAAAGGCACAAATAAAATGCTTGTACCAATGCGGAAAAGCCTTACACCATTTTACCACCAGTCAAAACCCCAAAAATCAGGTGTGAATGTAGTTGACCCCAATATTCAACCCTCCCCCCCCACCTCTTATCACATTCACAGTGCTCTAGGAAGCTGAGATATAAGGAGCTGTTTGGGGTATTACTCACACTGATGATCTGCTTTAGTTTTCCCAGTGTCTAACTGTGGTCACCAGGGACTTTCTTTCCTTGTGGCGTTTCTGCAGGGTGAAGGTGTTCACAATATGACCTTACCCCGCAGAGTCACTATTGTATAGGTGCCTAAATATTTCCTACATATGACAGGCAGGTCGAGAGAAAGCAGTAGTTCTATAGCTTAAACCCTTCCAGACGTCCACCATACATATATGCAAATGGAGTTAAAGGAAATGTGTCATCAGAAAATGACCTATTGTTTAAGTCATGTTTTTATTATATTTAACATATTTTTAAAGAATTTTTGATAATGTTATTTTTATTTTCCAAGTCAATATCTATTTTTAAAGAAAAAACATTAAATTCTGCAGTTTTCGCACTGGCCACTAAAGGCCCTATTACACGGGCACATGTTTGTTAAGATGATCTCTAACGAGCGTTCGTATAAAAGATTGTAATACTGCCGCTAATTGCCCGATGCATTACATCCCTCTCAACAATTGTCTGCTCTATCTGCCCTTGTAATAGGGCCTTAAGCCTAATTATAGCAGTCACTTTAGTGCAGTTACCTGCTTATCTATACACAGAGGTGATATCATTACAAGCAGGATTAGAATGACAGATAACACAGGATTCACCATTCACAATAGGTGATTGTCAGGCAAAACAATAGGGTCACATGTAGGGTGTTTCTAAAACCAGGCATCACAACGTAAGGGCTCATACACACAAATTTATTTTTTGTCCACATCCTATCATTTTGGTACCCACAAATATATAAAACATGTCCTATACTTCTCTGCATTACGGACAAGTTTTATTATGAGCTGGACATTCTCTTCCACAAAATGCAGATTGCACACGGCCGGTATCCGTGTTTTGTGGATCCACAATTTGCGGACCACAATACAGCCTACCGTCGTGTGCATGAGCCCTAATAATAAGAAAGCTTTCTTTTCACACTGACATACAGTGGGCACAACATATTGAGCAGTGAGATGGCATCTCTGTGTAAAAATTGCAATTTTCACTTTGTACTGTCTGCTGTGCATTAATTTTTGCAAAACAGCTGTAGGGTCAAAATGTTTACTACATCCCTTAATAAATACTTTGAGAGGTGTAGTTTCAAAAATCAGGTATCTTCCCCTACAAAAACTATATGACGCTCCTTCACTTCTGAGCCCTGACGTGTGCCCATACAGCAGTTTATCATCACCACATAAGAAGGGTTTATGTAAACTGCAGAATCAGGGTAATACATATTGTGGTTGTTTTTATTAACCCTTTCTGTGTTACAGGAAAAATTGATTCAAATGGAAAATCTGCAAAAAAGTGAAATTTTGAAATTTCACCTCCATTTTCCATTAATTCTTTTTTCTTTACATTTTGTTATATTGCAACCTTGTGCTAAAATAAAAATACATTTTTCCCTCCTCAATCTGCACTCTGCATTTCACTGAAAATAGAATTTTAGAAATGTTTGGAAGTTTATTAAAAAGGAGAAAGTAAAATTTCAGATAGACATAAATATTCATATCTTTTGCTGTGACACTTGAAATTTAGCTCTGGAGTCCTCCCATTACTCTTGATCATCTTTGAGATATTTCTACATTTTGATTTGAGTTCACCTGTGGTAAAATCAGTTGACTGGACATGATTCAGAAAGACACCCCCCGTCTATATAAGGTCTCACAGCAGACAATCCATATCAGAGCAAAAACCCAGCCATAAGGAGGAAAGAACTGTCTGTAGAGATCAGAGACAGGATGGTGTGAAAACACAGATCTGGAGAAGAGTACAAACAATTCCTGCTACACTGAAAGTTGCTAAGAGCTCGATGGTCTCCATAATACTTAAATGACATACTTTTGGAACAACTAGGACTCTTCCTAAAGCTGGCTTCCTAGCCAAACTAAATAATCAGGGAAAAGGGCCTTGGTAAGAGAGGTGACCAAGAACCCAATGGTCACTCTGGCTGAGCTCCAAAGATCCCGTGTGCAGCTGGGAGAATCTTCCAGGAGGTCAACCATCAATTCAGCACCAATGCAGTGGCCAGAAAGAACCTCTATTTCGTAAAAGACACATGAAAGTTTGCAGAAAGCACTCAAAGGGTACTCAGACTGTGACAAACAAGATTCCCAGGACTGATGAAAACAAGGCCTCAATTCTAAGTGTCATATCTAGAGGAAACCAGACACTACCCAATACCATCTCTACACTGAACCATGGTGGTGACAGCATCATGCTTTAGGGTTTTTTTAAGTGGCTGGGACAGGGAGACTGGTTAGGGTTGAGGGAAAGCTGACTAAAATTCAGACTGGGCTGAAGGTCCACTGTCCAACAAGACAATGAATCTAAGCACACAGCCAAGAAAACACAGGAATGACTATGTAAATGTCCTCAAGTGACCCTGCCAGAGCCCTAACTTGAACCCAATCAAACATCTCTGGAGAGACCTGAAAATGGCTGTCCATCTATCCAACCTGATACAACTTGAGAGGATCTGCTGAGAAGAATGGCAGAAAATACCCATATCTAAATGTGCAAACCTTGTGACATCACACCCAAGAAGACTGGAGGCTGTAATCACCATCTATCTATCTACTAATTATCTATCCATCTATCTCATTATCTATCTATCTGTCTATCTATCTCTAATTTAGTAATGTTCTTCTTAGAACTAATCCTACAGCTTATGGTTTGTGAAAAGAGAGGAACCAATAGTAACACACAAATGGCATAAAATTCAAGTGCTAGGGCAGGGTAAGGTCTTGTCTGGTGGGGCATATGTTTTGCATCATATAAGAGCAGGATATAAGGGACTGATGCATGACATAGACTATTTGGTGTTTGTTAAATCTTGTCACCCTTAGGGCTGCACTGGGCATAACACAATGGAGTGCTGCTTTAAGAAATCTGTTGCAGACATTATGAGAGCTCAGTCCAGTCTCATGTTGCATTATATGCATGATTGTGCATAGTTGTGCTATTTCCTCCTATATACTGTTTTTGTTCTAAAAAATCAAAGTTGTTTTTTTTTTCTTTTTTTTTTTTTTTAAAAGGACCTCATAGTGTGAATAGCCCTTGCATAACTATGAAACCTCAGTGATAAATAATGCCTGTACTTTCTTACCATCTTGGCAGCCTCTAGTCATTAAATCCCTTGTATGGCATCACAGTGAGAATGTCACAGCTGAGGGTGTGATAAAGCCGCCATCAAAGGCTTGGCTTGGCCTATAATTAGTATTGCGCCCTCCACCTGATCCTTCTGCATTACGTTTGCCGGTAGTAACAACAAAGCCTTCAAGGAGTTAGGAAGCCAAGCGGTGAGAGGGGCTGCTCCAGTTACATGCCAGGGGAGGTGACAACGCCCTCACAACAAAAGCCTGCAACCGAGATCTGACCAAATACACAAATCAATGTCGTCATATGGCTCAACTTTATGTTATTAGACTTATAATATTATTATATTTAATACATACTAATATATTTTGACTGTGTTATGGTTATCAAGGGCCACCAGAAGTGTCACCTATCTTTCCTGAATAGAAATTCTGCTCCTCAGCTATAAAGCCATTTATCTCACAAGGGGCATCCCACATGGGTATAAGCCTATAGATCTCAGGGGGTCAGTCCTCAGCAATATGAGAGTTGAGGAATGTCTCATGGCAAAAGGAGTCAGCGATGGTGGACAAATATCATGTAGGAGTCTTCCCAACCAAATGACCTCAAGGGAAAACATAGGCATATTCTACTACTTTTTTTTGGAAGGCATCATAAAGTAAATTCTTAAAATTAAATAAGCAAGGAAAAATGTAATGAACATGTTCACATTCAGTTCCCAGCAAGTCCGTACGGAGGCACATCGCAGACTGGCTGTTGTTCTATGGCTGTACATGTCAGAGTGCCAGGTCTACATGTTAGGGCACAAACCTCTCAAGTATTTTAGAATTACTGTAGAACTGAGCGGAAATCTCTGCCAACCATGTTCATGCTCGGACAGAGTCCTGCCCTGTGTGTGATATTTACTTATCTACCCTTAAAAAGTATTCTCTCTCAACTTACTAAAATGCCAGGAGATATAAATCTGTGGGTTGCCCTCCTCTATCAAGCTACCAAAAAACCTATGCAGCCTTTATATCTGTTTCTGGGGAAACTACCAATGTGACCCTGACCACGGCTCCCACATCTTTGTCATCCAACTTTCTTACATTCTAGAATCGCAAATTTGCCAGGAAGTAGAGGATGTATCGCCACATTACTGGATACATTTACCATTGAAAGGCAAGGAGGGGTGAAATGAATAAGAACTGTAGCCACGTTGGTATCCTTCTTCAAGGAATACTTCTCCAAGATCAAATTATTACTTTTTTTTTTTAAACAAGAGAATGACTCAAGGAATAAAATGTACTTGTTCTTTCCATATATAGATTTAGTATTTTAGTAAGGAATCAGCCATGTAAGCAGAGCACCAGTTAAACAAACCCTTAACAAAAGAAAATGAAAGGGGTTTTGCAATCACAAACAATGGGTGCATATTGCTAACTCTGGAACCACACCTACATGGAGAATGGAGCAGAGAAAGTAGCGGAGGGTGCACTGCGCATGCGCAGCTGCCCTCCATTCATATCTATGGGGCTGCCAAAAATAGCCGAGGACTGGCTTGGCTATTTCCGTAGCCCCATAGAAATGATTGGGAGCGGGCGCTGTGCATGCGCGGTGCGCTCCCATTGACTTGTATTGGAGCAGCGGGGAGCAGCGCTTGGCGGTGGTCCGACACAGGAAAACCCGGGGTCCTTCAGTCACAGCTCTCCCCTCTCTGTTCTCAGACAATGGGGGCATATCCTAGCGATATGCCTCCATTGTATGTGATGGGAATACCCCTTTAAGTGAATAGTTCTGTCACCTCATAATTGTGAAAAAAATTGTTTTTCAAGCATGTAGTACCCAGCAGCCACCCCTAGGGGAGTCTGTGCCCTGCATAAGTACAATCTTAAATAAGTCACAGCAAGGAGCAGGAAAGAAGAACTAGTTGGATCATTATTAAAGGGGTTATCCGAGACTAAGAAATGCCCCCATATGCCCGAATACACTGAATCTACTTAAAGGGGTTATCCGAGACTAAGAAATGCCCCCATATGCCCGGGCCTCTTACACTGAATCTACTTAACTGGCTCCTCGCTCCCTGCGCCTCTCCTGGTCCCTGCACCGCTGCTTCTCCCCATGCGCAGATGAAAAGATCCGGCGTCGGGGGGACATTGGGAAACCAATGGTAGGTGATGATGGGGACAAGCCTCGCTAGCATCATGGGTGATGCTAGGGAGGCTCCTCCTAGTCACCGCCTGCCATTGGCTGCTCCCACCCGACACCGAATATTTTAATTCGCTCACTGGGAGAAGCAGCTGCAGCGGTTCAGGACCAGGAGCAGCACAGGGAGTGAGGAGCCAGGTAAGTAGATTCAGTGTGAGGGGCCCGGGCATATGGGGGGGCATTTGTTAGTTCTTGATAACCCCTTTAATGATAATAACAAATATGGTACAATTACTGTCAATGCTCCACTAAAATCATAAAAAGTGGAATCCTTCATATTTATACTCAATTCCAGATGGTCCACCTTCACGTCTGTGAATCGCTCACATATCAATTGACTTTAATGTGTTCACACAGCAGTCATTTTCCACGGACTATGGTTGCATGGTGACACCACGGAAGCATGCCCTATTTTTGTCCGTGATTATGGATCTCTCATGCATATTATAGTCTCTGGGTCCGTGAAAACCACGACAACACATATGTCATCCATTAATTTTCACCCTAGCAGCATTTGTGAAATACAGATAACACGTGGAGGCCAAAAAATGGACACACAGATCCTTCATGGACATCTGCACGGATGAACCACTGACCACTTGTCACAGATGTCATCATAGACAAGGACGTGTGAAGGAGAGATAAAAGGGTACAAATATCTTACAATGCTTATTATACCATTACAGTTTAAATATCTAGATATATACTACATGATGTCTTCTACTCCATTTACATCCAGAGCTGCATTCGAAATTCTTCTGGCAACCATGTAGAATCTTACAATAGAATGACATTTAACAGATTGCTGTAGCTGATTTCACTTGCCTGACAGCTGACAGGAAATTAGCAGAATCCAAAATGCAGCTCTGGGTGTAACTGGAGTATACGTGAATAACCTCATGACTGGTAATTTCAAGGTTCCACTGAATTTACATTATGAGCTGCACAGTTCCTTCCTATGGTTTATATATGTGGCCACCTCCACACTTACCATGATGGATTCATTCATGTTCCTCATTTGGTAGGCGTCCATGTTAACCTCGGTCTGATTGGAGACCTCTGAGTTGCTTGAGTGACTTGACTGAGGCAGATCAAAATAATTACTGTCTGGTTCCCTGATAAAATAAGAAACAAGACGTGAGTTATTATCGGACGGGTCTTTATGGTGTTTCGGGTAGGTTCTATAAATCTGTGACAGCACACTGTGAAACTACAACCCCCAGCATTCACTGAGAGCCAACACAATAAAAATGGAAGAGCATCACTCTATCACCATTACATTTTTTGGTGATACCTCCTAGGCATCATATCCTACCCTAAAATTCCAACAGAAACCTGGGTGTGCCTCTGTATGGAGAAGGGGGCACATGGAGGTACAGCACGGGCTAAGATATTTTGTGTACATAAGCCCTTACCCTGCAGTGTAGGCAAAAAAAATCCTCTTGTTACTGAGTGGAAACATCAGCAATCTGTTGTTGGTGAGTTTGATGCACTGGGAGATGTCAGTATGTCCTGAAGTGAATAGGCATGGGATTGGTTTGGTTCATTACCATCTCAATCCAAATATTAGATCTTCATAGGTTATTCAGACTGTTTGGGGGCATCAAGCCTTCTAATGATCTTGGCATTTACACATAACATGAATAAGACTGAAATCATGCCATAATAAAGCAGCAACTAGCCTGCCAGTGGACAGTTTCCAAAGAGAAACACGACTTTTCTACAGGATACAGAGTAAATAGTGAAAATGGGCATAAAAATGCCAGATTTTAATTACATTAACAATGCAGTGCCAAATGTGTCTATATAAAAATAACATCACTCTTGAACTGTGTTTATAGTGGTAGTCATTACAGTACAGAGACATCTGCAACGTTGGAGACTTGGATTTCACATCCACTGTAGATCATAAGAGGCACCATACAGTACATCGTGTGAGTGCAGTGGTGGTACCATCTACATGAAAACTACAATAAATACCAACCAAGCTGAAAAAGAAGGCGTAGAGGCGTAACATGAGGGTCAAAATGTGAAACAAGCCTCACCCCCCCACTTCTTATGATACTGCTGTCTTCATATGTTGCATAGAGGCCTTTGGGCACCAGGATCTGGGTGCTACTGTTACCTCTGCACACTTTATAGAACCCCATGCTTCCCAATAGCAGAAACAAACATGTACTGTACAAAAACGCAGTAATATGCCACAGCTGTGACTTACAGGGTACTCCAGAGGTGCTCAAATGTTGTCCCTTCATCAGCAGGGGAAGAATTAGACATCTTCACCGAGGGGGAATCAGACAAAGGATATATCACTCTGTGAAAGATAGTTACATGTATTACAGAGTGCACTGGAAAGGTTACATTGTATCAGATCCAACAAAGCAACTCAAATGATCAGTTATTCATAAGGATTGTTAATTATTGTTGCAAGACACAATGTTAATGAATAGATAGATAGATAGATAGATAGATAGATAGATAGATAGATAGATAGATAGATATCCCTCCCCCCCTTGCCCAGCGTCTGTCTACCACGTTTATTTTATGAAGTTAAATAATTACTGCTTTATGAGTAGTTTACTCTGTATCATATCGTTTATTTACTGTTTCATTAATTGCTCACATATTTTTTGTTCTAATTGACCAAACAAAAAGCCACAATAAAGATTACTGCAATAAAAACACATATTTCATTTAAAAAATTAACTATTTTAGAACTTGATGGCAACAACACATCTCAAAAAAGTTGGGACAGGTCCATGTCTACCGTTGTGTAGCATCCCCTCTTCTTTTAACAGCAGTCTGTAAATGTCTGGGAAATGAGGAGACCAATTACTGGAGTTTTGGGAGAGGAATGTTGTCCCATTCTTGTCTGATGTAGGATTCTAGCTGCACAACAGTCCTGGGATTTCTTTGTTTCATTTTTCATTTTTTGATGGTAAAAGGTCTAAATGCAGATAGGCCAGTTCAATATCCAGACTCGTCTTCTGTGAAGCCATGCTCTTGTGATGGATGCAGTATGTGGTTTAGCATTGTCTGGCTGAAATATGCAAGGCTTCTAAAACTTCTATATACTGTTCAGCATTGATATTACCTTTCAAGATGTGTAAGCTGCCCACGCCATAGGCACTAATGCAACCCCATACCATCAGACATGTAGGCTTTTGAACTGAAAATAGCTGGATGGTCCCTCTCCTCGTGAGTCTGCAGAACATGAAGTCTGTGGTTTTCAAAAAGAATTTTACATTTTGATTTATGTGACCACAGAACAGTTTTCTATTTTGCCTCAGTCCATTTTAACTAAGCTTTGGCCCAGAGAAGATGGCGGTGTTTCTAGAGGTCTATTGATCACAAGCATCCAGTACTGACCGTCAGGCTTGTCCCTTGCGCACATGGATTTCTCCACATTCTCTGGATCTTTAGATGATAGTATATACTATAGATAGTGGGATATTCAAAGTCTTTGCAATTTTTACGTTGGGGACTTTTTGTTATATTGTTGCACAATTTTTTGCTGCAGTTTTTCACAGATTGGTGTACCCCAGCTCATCTTTGCGTCTGAGAGCCTCTGCCTCTCTAACATGGTTTGTTTTCAAGCCCAGTGATATCACTTATCTACAAATTGATTGTGATTCATATGTTTTTTATTAGTATCACTTACTTTTCCAGCTTCTCGTTGCTCCTGTCCCAAAATGTTTGAGATACGTTGCTGCCATCAAGTTAATTTTTTTCATAAAATGGTATAGTGTATCACCTTCAACAACATCTGATATGTGTTGTATCATCTACTGTGAATAAAATATGGGTCTACAAGAGATGCAAATCATTGCATTCTGTTAGTTACATTTATTTATATTTTACACAGCGTCCCAACTTTTTTGGAATTAGGATCAGATTATGAGGTCACTTAGTTGAACTTGTATTAAAAGCTGTGTCAGGCTTGTTACTCCTCATCAGTGAAGGACATTGACAATGGCTTTGTGGAGTAAAGCTGGATGAACCCACTAACTACCTGTATGGGTTGTCTCAACTTTCCTCCAGCAGATGTCAAGAGAAAGATGGATCAGGCTTTTGGAGCATAGAACCATAGAAGCGAATGGGGTTGAGCTGCGATACCAATCACAGCCGCTATACAATGTACGGTGCTGTGCTTGGAGCTAAGTAAAGGAGCTCACTTGTATCTAATGTATATAGCCAGTCTAGCACCTACATTAAAGTCCTATTTTTGCCCACAATCATGGACAATAATATTCATTTCTATCACAGAGCCGGCCATGTGCAGACCGCAAAACACTTGCAGACATCTGAATGGACCCTAAATGTGTGTAAGGACCCTGGGGGTTTCCCATCTCAGACACTGATGGGTGCGCATACCACCTCTGGGACCCACTCCTATCCCTGGTATGGGGCCCCCCGAAGTGACTGTGTGCTCTTCCATTCACTGCTAGGGGAGTTCCAAAAAGCAAGCTTGGGTGTTTTTGAAATTCTAATAAAGGTGAAAGGAGGGCGCACCGTGCATGCACGGCCACATCTCCATTCCCCGTTATGGGATTGCTGAAAATAGCTGGGCTAGCAGTTGACTATATTCGGAACGCCCATAGAAGTGAATGGATTGTGGCTGTGCTTGCACGGCACTCTCTTCTTCACTTTGGGGGACCCATTCTGGAGATAGGAGCGGGTCCCAGGGTGGTATATTCTAGTGATATGTCATCAATGAGATTGGAATTCTCCTTTAAAAGAGCAACCAAACAGGATAACTTGTAATGTTATGATATAACAGGATGGACGAAACCAAGAGACCTTCATTGCTTAACAACATGTACTAAACGACTTCCTTGTTAAAAAAGGAACAATGAAAAAAATCAAGAATTCAATTTACTTGTAATCTAGGCAAAGCAAACTAATGTATACACAGGTTGATAGATAGATAGATAGATAGATAGATAGATAGATAGATAGATAGATAGATAGATAGAGGGTAACTACCACTATAGCAGCCATTGTGGCTGATACAGGGCCCACAGTGGTAGGGGGGGGTTCAGCCTGGCACACAATCAATCAAGAGTGGAGGATGTGCAGCGTTACTTACAGTGTATACAGCATGCCCTCCACAGACTAGACTGCCAGACATTGCTACTTTTTAAAATTCCTTTACCAGATTTAGGCCTCACACACACATAGAGGGGCACATTTATTAAGACCGGTCTTAATAAAGGCCCATAGCTGGCAGTGGATCCACCGGAGTTATGAAGAGGCGCCGGCCTCTCCATAACTTTGGTGTATCCAGCACCAGTCAAAATGTACACCAGCCTCCGAGCAGTCTTACATTTAGACCTTTTTCTACACCTAAAACAGGTGTAGAAAATGTTAAATAACTACAATTTTACAATTTTAGACCTGGCGTGAGCGGGGCGAAGTTGCAGATAGCTGAGCAACTAATTGTTGTGCCGCCATCTGCGCCTGAAATACGCCTAATTTAGGTGTATTTCAGTATAGTAAATGACTCCCAGAGTGCTTTTTGGTGGTTGTGTTTACTACTTGATGGGGGGAGGAGCAATTCAAAAGTTTACTTTGGGCTCCAGCCTTTCTGAGTTATGTCCCTGATTACTAATACAGCTCTACACAGTCATTTGTTTTAGGATTTAAAATTACTAGTGCCTTTTTACAGTAGGCTTAACCATGGAGCAGTTAACTGGCAGCAAGGCATCCTGGGAAATCTCACACAGCTCCGCAGTGATTAGGAGGGTGTGAGGAGAACTCTGCAGGAGTCAATTACATTAAAGTGCTAGCACTTCCGTCATGGGCGCTCTTCTCAGCTAAGATATCAGTGAGTCCTCTAGAGGTCTGTAGCCTGTGGAAGACTGAATTAGAAGTTGCACTTCCCATTGTTAAGATGTGCCAAGACCGGCGAGCCTGGGCCTGTCCATCGCTGGCCATAATGTGTCACTTTATTGCCTTCATATCCTACACTTAAAGCAAATGTTAGTCTGCCAAGAGGGCTCTGATTGGAAGATTTGGCGACACTCACTGTGATAGTGACTACAAGTCAGTTTCCCGCTGGGTGTCCTGGTAATTCCTAGTCTGATGGCAGTGTACAGTAAGAACACATACATATGTGATCGTAGTTGTCAACTGTTTCTGACATTACGAGAGGGTCTCAGGAATGGAAGAGCTGCTGGATTTTATATGTGTATAGAATATTATACAGTTGTATCATTGTTATGTTGGGCATTGTGGTATTCTATGCATAGTGCATTCAGAAAGTCTTCAGATCCTTTTACTTTCTTCACATTTTTTGGGCTAAAATAAAAAAACAAGTCCCCCCCCCCTCCCAAATCATTCTGCACTCAATCCCCCTTAATAAAAACAAAACAAAACAGTATTTTAGAAATGTTTGCAAATTTATTAAAAAGGAAAAACTAAAATTTCGCATTGAGTATTCGGACGATCAGACCCTTTGCTGTGACTCCTGAAATTTAGCTCTGGGGGCCTCCCATTTCTCTTGGTCATCTCTGAGATGTTTCTACACCTTGAGTGTAGTCCACCTGTGGTAAATTCAATTGATTGGACAAGATTTGGAAAGACATAGCCTTGTCTATATAAGATATCACAGCTGACAATGCAGTCAGAGCAACAACCAAGCGATGAGGAGGAAAGAACTGCCTGTAGAGCTCAGAGACAGGATTGTGTGGAAGCACAGATCTAGAGAGGGGTACAAAAACATTCAGCTCCACTAAAAGTTCCCAAGAGCACCTTAAAGAGGACCTTTCATGGGTCCAGACTTTGCGAACAATGTAGCCCGTTATGGAGGGCATGTGGGACTAGGGTCAGAGGACTTACTAGTTTTGCAGGGAGCCACTCCGTTCGCCCGCTGTCCCTCTGTAAAGTTCCGGCGCGCGCTATGCAAATGCATAACATCGGAACAGGGAGGAGGAGACGCCAGGGATTCTCAATGGGCGTCCTGCAAAACTAGTAAGTCCTCTGACCCTAGTCCCATATGCCCTCCATAACAGGCTACATTGTTCGCAAAGTCTGGGCCCATGAAAGGTCCTCTTTAACCTTAATAATTCTTAAATGGAGGAAGTTAAACCCAGGTCTCTTCTTACAGCTAACCGTTACTCCACAATAAGTTTTCATGGGAAAAGGGCCTTGGTTAGAGAGGTGAAAAATCCAAATGGTCACTCTGGCTGAGCTCCAAAGATCTTGTGTGCGGATGGGAGAAACCACCAGAAGGTCAACCATCACTGCAGTACTTCACCAATTTGGGCTTTATGGTAGAGGCCCTCTTCTGCAAAAAAAAGCATCTAAATGATTCTCAGACTTTGAGAAACAAGATTCTCTAGTCTGTTGAACTAAGATTGAACTTTTTGACCTTAATTTGTCATGTCTGGAGGAAACCAGGCACTGCTCATCACCTGCACAATACCACTCCTACAATGAATCATGGTGGTGGCAGCATTATGCTGTGGAGTGTTTTTCAGGGAGACTGGTCAGGGTTGAGGGAAAACTGAATGGAGCTAAGTACAGGGATATTCTTTATGAAAACCTGATCAGTGCCCTGGACTTCAGATTGGGCCAAAGGTTTACCTTCCAACAATGACCCTAAGCACACAGTCAGGACAACACAGGAATGGCTTATGGACAAGTCTGTGAATGTCCTTAAGTGGCCCAGCCAGAGCCCTGACTTGAACCCAATCCAACATCCGTGGAGAGACCTGAAAATGGTTGTCCACCAATAGTCCCCATCCAAACTGATAGAGCTTGAAAGGATCTGCAGAGAAGAATGGTAAAAAAAAATCCCCAAATCCAGGTGTGGCACCATACCCACTAGACTAGAGGTTGTAATTCCTGCCAAAGATGCTTCAACTAAGTCCTGAATAAAGGGTCTCAATACTTATGTCAATGCAAGATTTCAGTTTTATCTTGTTAATAAATTAGCAAAGATTCTGAATATTCTGTTTTTACGTTCTCATTATGGGGTGTTGAATGCAGAATGATAAATTTCGATTTTGTTTTATTTTAACACAAGGCTGCAATATGACAAAATGTAAAAAGGGGTCTAAGACTGTTAAGGAATGTATAGAATATATTAGAATTGTACTATGGCCATGTCCAGTGGTTGTGTTGTGAGATGTTCCTGTCAGAGGGTTTGCAGGCCAAGTGTCAGAAAATGGTGCAGCAAGAAAGCCAACACAGGAGTTGAATGCAGAAACACAACTTTACTCACAGAGGGCTCACACTTGATGGTTACACTTCACAGGCACAACTCTTAACACAAGATTTTTATAACAATACTGGCAAATGTGGGACCCCATGACAGCACTTGTCTGAATCTCTGCTGTGGCGTGGGCTAATGATTGTCCCAAACCCGTGGTAGGTCAGTATCTCTAGCTGTGAACATGATATATGGCACAACAATCAAAACACAGTCCCTTATTACACTGGTGGCTCTCACTGGCTTACACTCTGACCAATTCTCCACATCCCCTCTGATCAGACTACTATTGTTAGGCTTGACAGCTTCTTGTGCCAGCAGGTTCTGACTCCTGAAGATTGAGCCTGCCCTACATGCCCCACAATCTGTGGACCGTATTCAACAGATTCTCCTGGCGCATCACGTGTCTTACCACCACAAACTGGCTTCACTTCCTCCTCCTTATCTCACTTTTTACCATATAGCCATCTAGAGGCCACAGGCTAAGGCCAATTTCACAGGTCTGTGCTCAATATGACATCCGTGAAAAGATGGTCAGAGGATTATCCATGTTTAATGTGGATCGTAGACAAAGTAGGGCATGCTTCTGTGATGTCACCATGGACCCATGGTCTGTGTGGTCCTTAGTAAACCACTGATGTGTGAATGCACATATTAAAATCAATGGGCACATGTGTTCTCCGTGGAGCCCATGGACAGTAACATCCATGATTCACAGATGTCTGAAAGAGGACTAACAATGTCATGCAGTATAACAGTGGAAACGGTGCTGCAGACAAAGGAACAATGTACTGCAAGAAACCAAATATATACACACAGGGGTGCACCTAACCTTTCTGCTGCCTGAGTCAAAAACTGAAATGGCCGCCCTCCTGCCAATTTCTTAACCTAACCCCTTTGCCACAATAAAGCTCTCATTGTCCATGGCCCTTCTGCTGACCCCCTCTTGCACCTTCCTGGTGCTGCCTGAGGCGATCGCCTCACCTGGCCTCATTAGTGGTGCAACCCTGTATACACAGTGCAATATACAGATTGTTTAGGACACGGATGCAGATTAGCTGGGTACACCCGGCACAGCAGACAATGAAGGGGACAAGTGACTTTTCACCATTTATGGCTGTATCAAGAATAGAAATCACAGTCATTGCAGTCCACCCTGTCTTAATAGGGCTTAGTAGATCCCTTAGTATAACAATTGCTTGGCAAAGTCTTCTGAAGTTATAATACTCGGCACACATCCTATAATACACTTAAAGGAGCAGTATAAACATTGCAACGAATAGTAACAGTGCACAACATGTAGGGAGCAGTTTTCTCTATCAATTTGTGTTAAAGTGATAAAGCCTCTTTTACATAAAGACAGTGCCTGTATAACATAGGTGCTTCAGACCCAGCATGATGCATACCACATACCCCAAAATTTAAGGTCGCTTGGCTTTACACATGGAAGCAGAGTGGTGCACACCCCCCAACTTACTATTTCACGCTGAAGAGAAGACAACAGCTAGTTAGATTTTATAATGAATTGACAGAGATAGATTTTAGAGACAGGGCAGCAGTCGGTGTGTCTGTGTAATGTAGACTGTGGCTATTTCATTGAGAGCGGCAGCATTTGATGATACAGTACTCAATTAATTATTAATGCAAGTCACCTCAACACCCCAGTCTTCATCACAAAATTAACAAGCACAGACAGTCGGGGGGCCTCAACTGACCATTTTTCTTTTTCTTTTAAATTTTCAAAGTTAACCCCTTCCCGACCACCCAATGTAGACATTGGTGGTCGGGCATTTAAAAATGGTGCCCGCAAGTGTAAAGTGTTTTTAAAAATCTAAACATTCAAATCATCCCCTTTCCCTAAAATTAAAATAAAAATACATAAATATTTTAAAAATTAACATCATGGTCATCGCTGCCTGCGAAAACGCCCGTACTATTAAAATGTAAAAACATTTATCTTTATCCTATAGGGCAAACGGAAAAAATGACCTTTTTTTTGTTCCTTCACCTTCCACAAAAAATTAAAAAAAAAAAGCCCTCATACGGCAATGTGAATGAAAAAATAAAAAACTTAAGGCTTTGGGAGGGCTGTGAGTAAAAAATTAAAATGAAAAAACAGAAAATCACCCAGTCTTGAAATTAAAATTTTTATTAGGATGGCCTGGAGAAGCCTTGTGCTCTGAAAGCTTGCAATATGTTTTTTTCTGGTTAGCCAATAAAGATATCACTCCTATAATACGTCTGTATCTAAATTCCTCACGAAAGACATTCCATTCATAGGTGGACAGGTTCTGTACAACACTGCCACCATCAGGCCATTGTTAGAACTGCATGCAACAATTATTCCTGATAAAAGAGTAAAAATCGTATAATGCATTCATAGATTTGGATATGTTGTTTTTTTTTAAATAAATTATATATAGTAACTTGACTTTTTAACAAGGTATCGGAATTGGCATTTCAGACAAAGCTGAGTGCCTTGTATGTAGAGGAATGGGAAATCCTTGCTTCCTTTATTACTGATCTGTTGGGGAACCACTGCCTCCAGCATGCCCTGACTAATGCTGGCTGCAGACCTGTACCTTAGACGTATAAATTATTGACTATAGGAAGGTTGTAAAGCTTTCAGATTCTGTATTTAAAGAGGTTTTCCGGGAGTTTGATACTGATGGCCTATCCTCAGGATAGGTTATCAATAGAGATGAGCGAACGTGCTCGTAACGAGCACTGTACCGCTCGGCTCCCCTGCGCTCGCATGGGCGCAGGCAGCCGCTTCCGTCGGGTGAGGAGGACGGAAGCGGCTGCCTGCGCCCATGCGAGCGCAGGGGAGCCGAGCGGTACAGTGCTCGTTATGAGCACGTTCGCTCATCTCTAGTCAATAATAGATCAATGGGGGCCGACTCCAGGGTATCTGGTGAGCACTGTGGTCTCCTCACAGGTTACCAAGCACAGCACTGTATTGCAACCCAGGTCCATTGACTTGAATGGGACTAATTTGCGCCTAGGTCATGTGATCCATCAATGTTGGACCCCCACCGATCTGCTATCAATGACCTACCTGGAGGATAGGCCATCAATATCAAACTACCAGAAAACTGCTTTAAATAAGAGTGTTTCTATTCACTGACAGATATTAGAGATCTTGAAAATTGTGAGGAATTGAAACATATTGGGGTTATTTAGTAAATTCTCAGTGTAAAAAAAAAAAAAAAAAACATATGGGCCAATTAGGTGATTTTTTAAATGTTCATGTGCCTACATTTAGGTGTCACACAGCATTTTCACGCCATCCTCGACACTAGGGAGTGGTGGAGGCGGTGTGGGGGAGTGCTGGAGGCAGGGCCATAATTCTTGACAAATTCACTAGAAAATGGCATAAATGATGACAGAAATCTACTCCAGTTGGGTCTCAAATGGATTTCAATCTAGGTTCATCGACTGGCGGAGGATGCATCTAATTTATAATGAGCCATAAATTAGGCGCAACCTCTGGCAGCGCAGGGGGTATCAAAGATAAATGATCCCCAATGTATATTAGAAGGTGGCTTTTTTTTTTTAATAAGATGATAAAGTTTAACTAAATCCGTACAAGAAATGTGAAGCTGAAATACAAACATATCATACAGTCCTATTTAACCCCTTCCCAACCGCACACATTTAACCCCTCAGATGCCGTGGTCAAATGTGACCACAGCATCTGGGAGGTTAAAAGCCAGAAGCGCATCCTCCCGGTCATGCACCAGCTCGCCCCGCGAGGATTGGGGGAGCCTGTGGCTGCCGCAGATTAGTTCCTATGGAGTGTAAAAAAACCAAAACATTTACATTAAATATTAAAAAAAGAAATCAAAATACATAAACAATAAAAAATATAACTATCATGGGCCGAGTGTGAAAAGGCCCGTACTATTAAAATATAAAAATATTTATCCCATACGGCAAACACCAAAACAGAAAAAATGTCAAAATGGCCAATTCGCCGTTTTTTGGTCGCTTCACCTCCCCCAAAAAATTTAATAAAAAGTGATCAAAAGTCATACACACCCCAAAATCAATAAAATATCAATAAAAAGTACAGATCACCTGCAAAAAATGAGCCTTCACACAGCTCCATATACATAAAAGTAAAAAAGTTATTGGGTTCAAAATATGGTGATGCAAAGATTAATTTTTTCCCAAGTTTCTATTTTTTTCCAGTATTAAAACGCAAGAAAAAGTATACATAGGTGGTATTGCCATAATCGTACCGACCTGGTGAATGAAAGTAACAGGTCAGTTTTACCGCATAAGAAACGCTCTAAAAACAAATCCCATAAACTGTGTTTTTTTATAATTCTACCCAATTTGGAATTTTTTTCCTGCTTTCCACTACTTTGTATGCAAATATAAATGGTTCCATTATAAAGTACAACTTTATAATGCAAAAATCAAGCCCTCATAACGGCCATGTGAATGAAAAAATAAAAAAGTTATGGATATGGGAAGGCTGGGAGTAAAAAAAGGAAAATCACCTGATCTAGAAGGGCTTAATGAGAAGATGCTGTATGGACTTTCCCCAGGACTGTATATGTTATACAGGTTAGTTATCAGTATAGGTAAGTAGTGAGGATAAGTCTCCAGTGCATTAATGGATATTAAAAACATCTGATCTGTACATCCCTTAGGATATACAAGACACAGGATACATAGAGCCATCTGTGCGTGCAGACTACATACCAGTCCATATGTTCTACAGTTTCTATGTGCAGCAAATATTATTATGAGAATTATGTATAAGAGTCTGAGCACTATACAGTGCATTCAGAAAGTCTTCACTTTGTTCAAAAAGAAAAAATCAAGTTTTCTCCCCATTATTCTGCATTCAGTGCCCATAAAGATAAAGTAAACAGACTGTTTGAAATATTTGCTAATTTATGGGAAATTTAACCCCTTCGCGCCCGGAGCTTTTTTCGGTTCTGCATTTTCGTTTTGCGCTCCCTGCCTTCAAACAGCCATAACTCTTTTATTTTTCTGTTCACATAGCTGTATGAGGGCTTGTTTTTTGCAGGACAAGTTGTACTTTCCAACGCCACCATTTAATATTGCATACGGTGTAGTGGGAAGCGGGAAAAAAATTCCAAACCGGGTGAAATTGCAAAGAAAACGCTATTCCGCTACAGTTCTACGGGTTTCTTATTTACAGCGTTCGATGTGCATTAAAACTGATCCGTTACTTTCATTCTACTGGTCAGTACGAATCCGGCAATACCTAATATGTATAGTTTTTCCTGCGTTTTCATAGTGATAAAATAATTAGAAAGTTGCCCTTTTTTTTTTTCCTTGTCAAATCTTGACCCCTATAACTTTTTGGTATTTATGTGTACAGAGCTGTATGGGGGCTCATTTTTTGCGGGACGATCTGAAGTTTTTATTGATACCATTCTGGGGTGTGTATGACTTTTTGATCACTTTTTATTTAATTTTTTTTAGAGAAAAAAAGCGACAAAAAACGGCAAATCGCCATTTGGACGCTTTTTTCCGCCACACAATTCGCCGTATTGGAATTTTTTTTTTATATTTTAAAAGTACGGGCGTTTTCGGTCACGGTGATACCCATGATGTCTATATTTATTGTTATTTAGGTATTTATTTTTTACTTATACGGAAAGGGGGGTGATTTGAACTTTTACATCTTTTTTATTTTTATATATTTTTTAACATTTTTTTTTAATTTTTTTTTTACTATTAGAAAGCTCAAATATGGGCTTATAAATTGTGGCTTTTTTTTTTCTTTATGCGCAATTCTGGGTTTTATAGACTCAGAAATCCATCAATTGCTCATTTCTTATCCTGGCCTGCCATCTAGTGGCCAGAATAAGAATTGCACTTTGAAAACTGTAATCCTCACCAGCGAGGATTACAGTTTTCATATGGTGTACAGACACCCCGATTGGCCACACGGGGTGTCTGTACACCACCCGGAAGCGAACGCTTCCGGGTTTAGACGCAACTAGATGCCGTGATCACGTGTGATCACGGCATCTAGTCACCCCGGAAGACGCCGCCGATGGCGGTAAGTAGCGGCAAGTCTCTGCTGTTAGAAACAGCAGAGACTTGCCGGCCATGACGCCCGCCGCACCCGCAAGCGGGCGCCATGTGCCCGCATCGCCCCAGCGCCGTACATGTACGGCACTGGTCGCGAAGGGGTTAAGGGAAAATCTTGCATTGACCTAAGTATTCAGTGTTTAGTTGAAGCATCTTTGGCAGTGAATACAGCCTCCAGTCTTCTTGGGTATGATGTCACATGGTTTATACACTTGGATTTGGGGATTTTTTACCATTCTTTTCTGCAGATCCTCTCAAGCTCTGACAGGTTGGATGGGGGCTATCAGTGGACAGCCATTTTTGGGCAGGCCAAAACTTGGTTTAATCAGACCAGAGAATATTGTTTCTTATAGTCTGAGAACTCCAGGTGGGCTTACATGTTTCTTTTACTGAGGAGAGGCTTCTTCCTCGCCACTGCCATAAAGCACAGATTGGTGGAGTGCTGCATTAATAGTTGAGTTAGGTTACTCCGATCAGCACACAGGATCTTTGAAGCTCAGCCAGAGTGACCATAGGGTTCTTGGTCACCTCTCTTACCAAGGACCTTCTCCCCCGATTACTTAGTTTGGTGGGGAGTCCTGGTTGTTCCAAACTTCTTCCATTTAAGAATGTGCACATGCGAACTTTCAGTGCAACAGAAATTTTTTGTACCCTTCTCCAGATCTGTGCCTCCAAACAATCCTGTCTCCGATCTCTACATTCAGTTCTTTCCCCTCATGGCTTACTTTTTGCTCTGATATCTATTTTAGTAGCTCTCTTTATTCCCTTTTTTATTTACCTATGCACAGCTGTGAGACCAAGTATATAGACAGGGCTGTGTCTTTCCAAATCATGTCCAATAAACTGAATTTACCACAGGTGAACTTCATTCCAGGTGTAGAAACATCTCAAAGATGATCACGGGAAATGGAGGCACCAGAGCTACATTTCAAGTGTCATAACAAAGGGTCTGAATACTTATGTCTATGAATAATTTTAGTTTTTACTTTTTAAGAAATTTGCAAAAATTTCTAAAATTATGTTTTCACTTTCTCAATATGGGCTATAGAGTACAGAATGATGGGAGAAAACTAGATTTTTTTAAAAATTTTAGTACAAAGCCACAACATAACAAAATGTGAAAAAAGTCAAAGGTCTGAAGACTTTCTGAATGCACTGTATGTAGGCCTCTGCTGACCAGGATATTTTTATTAGCTGTCAGTAAATCTGATTGATCGATTGATCCCTGTCAGTCATACAAATAAAACCAGCAGTTATGGTTTTGTATGGGAACATTTCCAATAAGATTTCTTCCCCGTGGTGTTAGGCCTCATGTACACGACCGTGCTGTGTTCTGCAGTCCACAAATTGCGAAACGGAACAGGCGGCCATAATAGAAATGTCTATTCTTGTCCATAAAACGGACATTTTTTTTTTTTTTGCGGGACCACAGAACAGAGCAATGGCACTCCATGTGCCATGTGAGAGTAGGACCAGTACCAGACTGAGACAAGCCTTCACAATGGCTGAAACATATGACTACAGCTGTACCCAGAAGGTATCTACAGCTGAAATTCCTAGAAAAAGAAGAAAAATATATATCTCAATATAATTGTCTACCTTGTAGGAGTAGATTCACGCTTGACAGATTCTGATGCAGAAGGTTTTGAGCCTGAAAATCAGATCTATTCACCTCATTGGGGTTGTTTTGATGGCAAACAGATAAATTAATGTATTAAGGCATTTATGAATGGTACAGTTGAAGAAATTTCTGCAACAAAATCAAAGAGGTTGTGCAGTGGTGTAACCTTGATGACCAATCCTCAGGAAAGGTCAACAAAATCAGGTCAGTGGAGGCGGATTACGGCACTCCCGCCGATCAGCTGTTTTGGGGTCATGTCGCTCATGGGAGCCCATGGTGCGGTTGTTACACGGCTGTGCTGCGGGCAAGTATTGTGAGGTCGTATGAGCCCCAGCCGGCTCCATTTACTGAATTAGGACTGCACTGTTTAGTCATCTGCATTGTTAATGGCTGAGTGGTATTTTGTGTGCCACAGGCCATTAACAATGCAGATCGACTAAGAAAGGCCGTCCTAATTAGTCCTAATTGCTTTGATAGGGTTGATCCTTCTGGACAATGCTCCAAAAATGGAAAGAAAATCTGCACCTAAAAGGCCTTCTTCTTTGTGACTAATCATAGAAAAAAATGTGTGTATATATATATGTGTATGTGTTTTACTGTACGCTATTATGACGATTACTCAGTGCTTTACATCTACAGGATATGAAAGTGTCACAGATCACATGCATCATTCATTGCGAGAAGAGGCCAAAACTCTTAAGGACGTATTAGTTGGCCTATTTTGCTTAAAGGGAAACTTGATCTTACTGTATTTTATACATTTGATGTGCAGTCAAATACATCCTTTTGCTCCCTGTCGTCAGCCATTTCAGGCCGGAGAGGCTGACTGTAGTGTTCCTCAATGGGATGACTGACCGGAAGTGTAAGAACATCTCTGCCCCCAGGATCTCCAGAAACACACAACGTCAGCTTTAATAATATAAGGGAGAACATAAACCATGGATGCATATGGCACCATACACCTATGACCTATGAACACATTCAGCTAAGCCGATACGCAGGCAATAATATAACATAACCTGAATGAATTCATACTTGTAATTATGTGCTGCTTAGCCCCCCAGTGACTCACATTCCAATCCCCTGCCAAGGATTAACACTTTCCAGGTAACCACATTATAAACACAAATACCATGAATTAAAATGGTGGCTGCAATAAAAAACAGTGCCCCCTCTTGTCCACGGATTATATCTGGTATTGCAATGTGATTGCAATGTGGATGCAATGTACCCCTAACATGCCGCGCTCATAGCTGATCATGGCATCTGACAGTTATAACAGTGTAAAATAAAAATAAAAAATAAATAAAATCACACTTCCCTCATTTATTTGCTAGCGAAGAGCCGGACGCCGCCATCTTGATTGAAGATCTAGCGCAAAACCTTGCACAGCCTGTGATGATGTCATCACATCAGCCGATCTGGTGACATCATAAATCACTGTGCACGGGATTTTGTGCAAGATCTTCAATGAAGATGGCAGCGGCCGGCCATCGCGAGCTCCTTAACAAAAAGCTGTAATCCCTCATTTAATGTCCAGGGCAATATGCCAACCGCAGGGGCTCCCTATATAAATAGTTACTTACAGTCTTAAATTTGCAGGGGCTGTCCCTAATTTTCAGAGACAGTCCTAACAAATCCAGGATGCCCCAAAATGGGTGGGGGGTTATTCAAGCCCCACCCATCAGTACTGTTTCCAGGTAGGTATGTTCCCAGGGACTGGGCTTAAATGCCCTGAATTTACCAACTACAATCTTGGTGAGTAAGGTCACTTTCACACTTGCTGGATTCGGTAGGGTTCAGCTAAAATGCTTCCGTTACTGAAAATACAACCATCTGCATCCGTTATGAACTGATCCGGTTATATTATCCTTAAAATAGCCAAGACGGATCCGTCATGACTCCATTGAAAGTCAATGGGGGACAGATCCATTTTTTATTGTATTATACAAATGGTCAGCTTTATGGCAGACTTGGTATTTATTAATATTGCATATAATCCCAATAAAAAAAACTATATACCATAAAAACACATAATATAAAAAATAACATACAAAATATATGTATCAACTGTGTTGCGACAATAATACTTTATATCATCTGGTACTCTCAATCCCTTTTATATATAAAGGGGACTGAGAGTATCAGATGATATAAAGTATTATTGTCGCAAGACAGTTGATACATATATTTTGTATGTTATTTTTTATATTATAAGTTTTTATGATATATAAATAATTGTTTTTATTGGGATTATACGCGATATTAATAAATACCAAGTCTGCCATAAAGCTGACCATTTGTATAATATTGTGAATTTTCTGCCAATTTGGTTGTTGGCGGGTCGTGCGGAGCCCAAGTGAGCACCTCAATACAGCTGCCCATTTTTTATTGTGTCAGATTGTATCAGAGAAAACGGATCCGTCCCTATTGACTTGCATAGGGGGTCATGTCGGATCCATCTTGCTCTGCATCCCAGGACGGAAAGAAAACCGCAGCATGCTGTTCTCCGGTATGAGAATGGAATGGAATGCATTTTGGAGCATTACATTCTGTTCAGTTACGTTTTGTCCCTGGAAGCGTTTTTCTCCGGTATTGAGACCCTATGACGTTTCTCGATACCGGAAAATAGAAATTCTAGTGTAAAGTAGCCTTAGCTATATGTTATGTAGAGCCAGGGTAATATCAATGTGAACAGGGAGACTTCGGCAATCTGAATCTGCAAAGTTGCAACACGGTCCCTGTAAGGGGCCCCTACGGGTCTTTATTATAGATCCTCATGCATTCTATATGCACGTACAGTAGGTACAGTATGCCCATAGTAAGAACAGCACAAGGTAATATGAATATGCCAAAATGTCCTATTGATCAAATTCGAGGTCACTAAACTACAATAACATCTATTTATGTACTGCACAGCTGAACATCGGCTATTGCTCCCTGTTATCAGCCATTTCTAAACGGAGAGAGGCTGAATGTAGTGGAACAGATGACAGAAAGTCCAGATAACTTCCTGCCCCCATGATCACAACTGATCCACCTACATTTATATACAGAGGCATGACTGCACATAACGATGCTTATGGCTGGAGATGGAGCGGCCCTTTAACTGGACAAGACCATGTGCCGTTATACAAGAAAACAGGGACTTTTTGCTTTTCATTCTTTTCTCTTCTTTCAATAAAAAGAAATGAATAGTTCATTAATAAGTGATACAGGCTAACACTAACCGCATTCTGAACATCACCTCTAAAATGGCGCCCGATGGCTAAAAAATTAAAAAAAGAAGCACGTTATGAAAATGGCGAAAGTTCCTCCATGCACTTTTGCTGGCCGTATTAGATTTTTTTTTATCATGTGCTGTGATGCCAAGCCAGTAAACTGAATCTAATATATAAAGAAATCGAGGATCTCTCACCCGGGATACACTGAGGATGTTCCCTGTGGAAAAAAAATAAAAGATTTTTGCAGCAATTTTGGCTGAATGAAGAGAACCGGCGAGCGGGGCGGTCACGTGTCCTCATTCATTACACAGAAGTGTCCTGGCTTAAGGTCGTTTTATCAAGTTCTCTCTTTCTATTCTCACAAATGAAACAACAATAAAAGGGAAGGATAATATTAGTCATTTTATATATACAGTATGTATACAATCACCAGCCGTCCTACAGACGTATTATAGGTGTGTGTATGAGGGGGAGACAGAGGTCTGCAGCCCTCAAATATCTAAGACTGATCTCATCATTACCATTAGACTGGTATACCAGCCATCTATATTAACCCTCCCTCGCTGTTACCATTAACCCTATCTTTAGATGATGTTATTGCGGTGACCTCTATCCAATACTTCTGTATATATACCGTGTGTATATATATATATATATATATATATATATATATATATATATAGTAAGGGATCGCTCTCTCTCAGGGGGTAGCCATCATAAATCTTCCGACACACAGGGGGTTTTAAGGTCCAAATGGTGCTTTATTTTCGCTCTTTAGCACCAACACACATGAAAAACATTCAAATAAACACCTGCCCGTCTGGGCTCTACCTAATACACGTGATGTCTCTATCTCAACTATAGAGCATCGTTCACACACAGTATTCGATCCAGCTTCCTCAGCTATACGGTCCAGCAGCCTCCTGGCTGTGACCTCACCAGCACCTTTGGGGGGAGATGGTCCAGTAGCCCTCCTGACTCTGACCGTGCGACCCTCTATCCATACGTGTCGCTAGGCCCCCCAAACCTCAGGCTATACAAAGCCTTGTGGCCCCTCAGCCCTCATGGCTGAGACCACACAGAGCCTCTGCAGGCTCCAACCTCTCAGGCTTCCTCAGCCTTTCTCTCTCACAGGCTTTCTCAGCCCTCCCTGGCTAGGACCACACGGGCCCTCTCCAGGTCTGTTCCCTGGGGCCCTCTCTCTCCCACTCTCATACACAGAAGGTTGTTTTATCCCTCCTTGATTACACAGCAGGCCTCACCTGCAACCTCCTCAGCTAACCACAATACCTGTACTGGAAGGGTGTGGACTGGAAGACTCCCACTACCAACCTGTCTCCAAGTCCAAGAAATCCAGCCCATGTCACTTTAAACAAAGATCTCCAGCAAGCTATGCCTTACTGAAGCAGCACCATTTCTGGATTTCAGTTATCTCACCCAGCTAAACAGGTGAGATACACATACCTTCCAGCACTTATACTGTATACTACTGTACACATAACCACTATATATATATATATATATATATATATACACACAGGTTGATTTCACAGACTTGGAGTTGCATTGTGTTGTTTAAGTGTTCTCTTTATTTTTTTGAGCAGTATATATATATATATATATATATATATATATATATATAATCAAACAATATAGGATTTGGACAGTGCGTGCACCACTCCACATTTCACAAAAAAAAGCAATTACATAGTATCCAGGGCCTACCTGCAAGACCCAACAGCATACACGACCATCAGCCATATAGTATCCTATAGTATAGTATCCTATCTACCCCTATTTCAGGACCACCCGACCATCTGGAGGTTACCAAACGCTCCCTCAACAGAAGATGTCCGAAAGAAAGAAGGAGCGGCCATATTGGATTACAACATGCCCTGTGCTTTGTTCTCGCAGGAGATAGCCAGAGGAGTCTGTTATAAATCATGCTATCATCTTCATTCTCTCCCATGATCTCTGTAACTCCCGTTCATTTCAGTTGGGAGACTCACATGTGTGGTCTTTTCTTCCCCAGTAAAGGGGACTAATATCGGCCCTTTTTCGAGCTGAATTGTGTTCATATGCTACCCTGCTTAAACAATATGGCGGAAAACGAGGACATCTTACAGTCACCACGTGCTCAGGCTCATTTTACTGCAATTGAAAGTGTTTGTGCTTCAGTTACCTATAAGGTGAGTAACTAACAAGAGCATGGTGTAGCTCCATGTTAGAACTGACACGTGGATGTGAACGCATGATATCCGGTAACAGTATGTCTTAAGAAGTATACAGATGTAGCAGTGCTGTCTTTGTCACTTGGCAGCTTGCAGCATTATATCAGGATATATGGTTTAGCATAGATCTACATGCAAAGCGGACAGTTTAATGACAACCTCATCAATACTACAGCTTATAGAACCATGCACACACAGAGATATATATTTCATTACGTAATGTATGTATGTATATATATATATATATATATATATATATATATATAGCATAGTGATATCATTCCAATTCACTATGACTTGGCATCTAGGCTCTCACGTGGTGGACTTTTACTGACTGCCCTTAAAGTAACAGTGAGACCCTGAGGAACCTCTATCTGCCCAGAAAGTAAGTATTAAAGTGCAGACTTACCCCTCATCCATTCGTTTTATTCTAGGTTGTCTCTCTGTGGTTGGAAATACCCCACTCAGAAGCACAGCTTATTTTTAGGGCGCCAGTAGCTCTCCATTTATATTGAAGAGTGGGTGGCACTGTCATAGACCACGTGATCTTATTTGTCATCAAAATGCTGAAAGTTTTAAGGACGTTTGGAAACTTCTACTTCTCTCAGTTGCTGAAGAGACACATCTCACTTTGTCTCAGTTTCACAGTTAGATTATGATGTTTTTGTTATTTATCAACATATAGTACATTGCAGAGCAATTCTAATATACACTCATAGTGAAATGACACCTTGGAAGAGGTAAGTTCACATCTAACACTTCAGCAATCTCATCTAAATCTATAGACCGCGCCCCATAAAGCGTTAAATTATGAGTATGTACACACCATATTGGCATGACACAGAGCCTGAGCCTGGGAGCACAAATACTATATCAGTTGGGTCCAGCTAGATATTTTATTCTGATCCATGAGCATAGTGCACGGTCCATGGTACGTCTTTCTGTCTGCTGCCAAGAAACATCTGGCATCAAAACTGGTTCACTAGATACCATGAATGATCCCATAGAAAACTAAGGGATCAGTTCTGGCACCAGTTTTCCTCCAGCATTTCAGTTCTACACCACAGGAAAACTACAACAGATGTGTGATGTGTAAATATGTGAACCTGTCCTAAGACGCCACACTCCAGACTTCACCAGCACCAAGACCTGAGATATTGACCCAGGCCTCTCAACTCCATAAAATGGATTAAGAAGGGAAGTTTTGGTAGTGTGGGAAATCAGGCCTCATGCGGGAGAATGGCCTACTGCTCCAAGAATCTGAGATGTTTCATCCAAAGGAAGCCCATCACTGTTGTTATAATTGCCTCTGAACATTAATTGTGATTGGCCATTTAAAGGATTTATCTGACAACTACAACCAGGGGCGTAGCTATAGGGGGTGCAGAGGTAGCAGTCGCTACCGTGCCCAGGAGTCTGAGGGGGCCCAAAGACCTTTGTGCCGCATAAGAAGACACCGGTATTAAAGAAAGTGCATGCTGGTCCAGTTACACCTCTGGCTAGATGGAAGGGTCAAGAATTTGGCATGGGGGGATGCCGTTTCAATTTTTGCCTCAGGCAACATGAAGGCTATGCGCTTTCCTGCCCCTGGCCACAAAGCACTGAGGGAAAGGGGTTCCAAGCTGAACTCCTGCACCAGGGCCCATGAGCCTTTAGCTATGCTCCTGACTACAACCCCTATCCATATGAACTATTACAGCACATACAGTACAGGGTTGGACTATGGTTCCTTGGGCCCACCAGAGAAAACAGACTCTGGGCCCAACCTCCATATCATCAATAAAGTCTAATAGGTTTTTATTCAAATAACTAGACCTGACTCCAAAGGCAGCTTCAAATGTTTTTTTTTTCTCCTGGACATTTGGGGCCCACTATGGTATCAGAGCCTGGGCCCACTGGAAGATCCTCTGGTACTCTGGTGGGCTAGTCTGACACTGAGCATATAGATCTCACATTATATAGTTGGTCATTCATCTGACCAGACATAGCATTTCCTGGTAATAGCAGTTTGCCAGGGGTTAGAGATGCTGGATCCACATTGCCAAAAAAGTAAAGATCTCACTTATTTTGCTAGAGCAAATGAAACAATTGGTTTTGGTACAGACAGTGGTTTAATGCTGTCAATGTGCACATGGAGAGAATGCAGGGGCAGCTCAGGTGTGCCTCATCCACCAGTGGGAGGGAAACAACCCACATGGGTTAGACCAACCCAAGATCCCTCCTACCAAGTATATGAAAGGGCTCTTGTGTTGTGGGCCAACATTGTAATGTTTGCAGTGGGCCAAACACAGAATTCTAAACAACTTTAGGACATCTGCAGATCATGCTTTGCTTTTAGAGGCATATGGTCTGAAATTTTCATAAGACAGGAGGACAGTGGAGAGGACAGAGAAAGGAAATTCAGGTGTACACTGCTCAGGAGAAGTAATTGCTTGTATAGTATAAACCATGCATGTAGAATTAGCCCAGGCTTCCGACTAGCAGGAGAGAAAGACCAAGAAGAAGTCCAGACAGTGCAGGACATGAGGCCCTACCTGCTCTGCAGTACTTTGTAAACCTGCTGAAACTTCTTATGGAGAGGAGCGTCACGTTCTTGTGAAACAGCCTTCACTGCACCAGGGCCATGTAGCGTCTCTGTCTCCTAGGCGATGACATGGAGACTACTGAAGGAAAGGTGAAAGTGTGGCTTGGTTTGTATGCTCTTTCCTGGAACAGTGAGCGCACACAAGCTGGGAGTGTTATGCTTGGCTTGTGAGAACCTCTCAGCTGCAGCGCACATGCCAACTTTGTGGAAAACACAAAAACTATTACCTTTTAGATTGCAGCACTCAGTTGTAGTGGCGGGCTGTCTTGTGTTAAAGTTATGGCCACTAGTGCAAATTTTTTTAATGCAGTTTTTGAAGCCAAGAAAAGCAGGATTTAAAACGTTCTCTCTATGATCCACTCTTGATTTTGCCTCCAAACAACTGCATAAAAACCTGCATGTGTGGCCATAAACGTATAGGATTCCCAAATAGACATGTGATTTAATTTACCAGCTGGAGGACAATACCGTATTAAAGGTGTTTGTCCAGGATTTTTCTTTTTTTTATTAATATCCCTCCTTAGTGGGCCCTGTGAAGAGAGCTACACTTGCATGCTCCACTCAGGCTCCAGTGCCCCTGGGCTGTCATCCCCAGACTTCCAGTCCCTGCATGTAAACTTCCTGCAGGCACTGTTGCAGCCAATGATTGGGCTCACAGGTGACGTTTCCCCAAGCGACATGTGACTGGTTTGTCGTGTGCATCATAGGAATCACACAGGAAGTCTATGTGCAGGGAATGGAAGTCCGATGAAGACAGCACAGGAGCCTGACCGAGGCGGCAGAGAGCAGGTAAGTATAGCTCTCTGCATAGATCCTGCTGAGGGAGGACATTTAAAAAAAACAGAACAACCTCTTTAAGGACTACTACCTACTAAACTTTCAAGTTATACAACACTGTATAAAAATGCAGCTGGCAGCATTGTCAAAAGCAGTGTTGGACTGGGGTGCCCACCGTATGAATACATTCAAATATTACGGTACTTGCTCACACAGTAGCAAGATGCTACCAGATGATACAATATGGGGGTGCTGCAACTTTGAGTAAAGAGATTCAACTTTGTCACCTCCCACCATTTCTGGTCCAGAAGGTACCTCATGCCTGGTGTAAAATAACTATCCATTAGAGGTAGGTCTTGCTACTGCTATAGATTCTGGTACCAAACTAAGCTCTAACCGAATCACTAATCTACGAATTGGTACATGTTATAGCTATGATTGAGGGTTTGAGACAATGGCTAGGCCAAACAGGTAGTCACCAATGTTGCAGCTGCCTCATGCACCTAAAGGGTCACACGTGCATGCTCACCCCTAACAAGATCTTCAGGTCTTCACGCAGTTATCCTGTCTAAGGGCTGTGTTACACTAACAGATAATCTGACCAATTTATGTTGAATCATACCAATAGTTGGTTTGTATGACAAAAGATCTGTGTCTGTAAACGGCCAATGATTGGTCAGAAAATCTGTTGGTGTAATACAGCCCTTATACTAATTTCAGAGAATTATAAACAGTACATTAAGGATATGCATGGGAACTGTGGTTGGTACATGTCTGGCCCTATTATATAGAGCCTATGGCTGTGAATATTATATTGCTACTGATTTCTATTGACATTAATATGGCTGACAAAATGATACAAACAATAATATGGTTGGAAGCACTTGCTCCCTAGGTTTGCCTTGGGTGTCATTAGAGCTTGCCCTCTGTTATTCACCACAAGACATGGTAGATATCACATGTGACATGCATAGGTGAAGTTCCGTTGCCCGTGGAATATTAATAGTGTTTTACACCATGAAATAGTAAGTGAAAGTCATTTACATTGTGCAAACCAAGCTGTGGAGCCTCTGGGAATTCACCCGAGCAGTCATCTCAGAACACCTCTCTTGTCTCTAAACAATTAGCCTGAGCTGGTGTCATGGGCCATCTGAGAATGAACTGATTAATAGAAGACATCAGTGGACGACGGCTGCGCCAGCTAAATCACAGCTCAGGTCAAGTCAAACCACCACAAAACACATCAAATAATATCTAAGTCATTTCTTTAAATAACATAAGAATAATTCTTCAGAAGTGTCATCCCTATATCGGTTTACACTGGTTTGTAAAAAATGGAGAAGCCTTTCAAATGGCAAATCACACACACGTAGAATAGCACGTAAGCATTCTGGTAGACTGAAATGAAACATGTGCTTCTCCTATGTAGGGCAGGGTATAATGTGACAAAAGCCATTCAAAATGTAGCCCCGTGGGTAAGGATGGTAAGAGCCCAAGGGCAAATTTGTGTAGGCATCTGTACCTTCTTCTTGTGCATTGTCACAGGAAGATATTGTGTGGTCGTACCCTTATCCAACCCTCCAATCTCACTCCCACAGAAGACCAACTTGTCATTCCAGTTGAGGCCACTAAAGCATCATAAAAGTGGAGGCCAGGGGCTATTGTCCCTTTTGCATTCCAGCTCTGTCCCTCACTTAGGTCTTTGCTTGCTGTCAGCGATTGAGTACAACTTTAGGGAGCTTCTTCACCCTTCTCCTTTTTTCAAACTAATTTGAAAAATTCAGACTAATCTTTCCTCTCCAGGGTTTATACCGTAAGGGAAGCAGTAATATATCCCTGTAACTTTTACAGCTGTTGATCTACAGCCTTGGTCTTCATGCACACAGCATTTTTGGCGGATAGCGTACTGACCCATTTATTTCTATGGGGCCATGCACACATTCATATTTTCTGTGGATGCCCAAGATTTTGGTATAAATTGTATAGAAAAAAAACAAAAAGTCTGGTTGACAACCCTGATTCAGGGGACACTATATATCCTTATGGAGAACGCCTTAAATGCTCTATCTGTAATGCATTGATGAGGGGCAATCACCCTGACGGTATTACACCACAAAGATATCTCCCATTCAGCATGCATGAAGAAGACAAAAATAAGCAGGGTCAACTCAAATTTTTTAGCTGTATTACATCTAATATGCCTCCACAATTAATTTCTAATGATATGTCGTACAGATTACATCCCATATAATCAATAATTTATGTTCCAAATTTCACTTATATCCATTATATCGGTTTTATTTTTGTCCTTTGACTCAATATGTTTATTTTATCTGTAGGCCAATTAGCCCTTTGTTTACCACAGTGTCTTCTTAATTTGCACTTTCCTCTACGACAGTAGAAATGATAACAAGTTGGAGGCTTTCAAACTGTAAAAGAAATAATTAGTCTGAATATTGTCTGAGGGCAGAAATTAAGGGAGACCATGCATGTTTGGGCATGTTTTTATAAAGGGAAAAAATAGGAAAGAAGATTGTCAATTACCAGACTGTTGTGTTGACATAGTTAGTACTAGTGAGAGGAAAACGTGTGGAAATAAAAATATAAATGACAAACTAATCATAAAGTGTTAAAGATTGAAAATTTATAGAGAATTGGCCATTTTTATATATGTATAGCTATATAAATAGGTCATGTGGCCTAGTCGCAGCTCAGCCCTATTGAAGTGCATGGGGCTGCCCTGTAATACCTAGCACAACCGCTATACAATATACGGCGCTGTGCTTGGTGAGCTGAGAGAAGGCCACAGCGTTACTGTGGAGCTGAGGTGTAATACCACATACAACCTCTGATCAGTTGTGGGGCTGTTTCATCAACACCAAACACAGTCATTGAGAAGGCAGTGAGAAGACTGCAGCTCTGCTGGGAGCGCCGGCACCTTCTAAAACAGTTGATAAGCGGGGGTCCTGGGTATTGGACCCCCACCGATCAGATACTGATGACCTATGCAAAGGAAAGGTATTATAGTAGTTATATTCTTGTACATAAGAGGCAGTATTATAATAGTCATATTCTTGTACATGGGGCAGTATTATAGTAGTTATATTCTTGTACATAGGAGGCAGTATTATAGTAGATATATTCTTGTACATAAGAGGCAGTATTATAATAGTCATATTCTTGTACATGGGGCAGTATTATAGTAGTTATATTCTTGTACAGAGGAGGTAGTATTATAGCAGTTATATTCTTGTACATAGGACACAGTATTATAGTAGTTATATTCTTGTACATAGGAGGTAGTATTATAGTAGTTATATTCTTGTACATAGGAGGTAGTATTATAGTAGTTATATTCTTGTACATAGGACACAGTATTATAGTAGTTATATTCTTGTACATAGGAGGTAGTATTATAGTAGTTATATTCTTGTACATAGGACACAGTATTATAGTAGTTATATTCTTGTACATAGGAGGTAGTATTATAGTAGTTATATTCTTGTACATAGGACACAGTATTATAGTAGTTATATTCTTGTACATAGGACACAGTATTATAGTAGTTATATTCTTGTACATAGGAGGTAGTATTATAGTAGTTATATTCTTGTACATAGGAGGTAGTATTATAGTAGTTATATTCTTGTACATAGGACACAGTATTACAGTAGTTATATTCTTGTACATAGGACGCAGTATTATAGTAGTTATATTCTTGTACAGAGGAGGCAGTATTATAGTAGTTATATTCTTGTACATAGGAGGCAGTATTATAGTAGTTATATTCTTGTACATAGGACACAGTATTATAGTAGTTATATTCTTGTACATAGGAGGTAGTATTATAGTAGTTATATTCTTGTACATAGGACACAGTATTATAGTAGTTATATTCTTGTATATAAGGTCAGTATTATAGTAGTTATGTTTTTGTACATAGGGGAAGTATTATAATATACCATTGCCTAATGATAGTAGTATAATAATGGTTTTGCGCTGAATTGCTATTAGCCTTCAGTAATGGTACAGAGGGGTGGTAACCAGTTGAGGTGGTGCCCCTGCACAGTCTGAGAATTGGATAGAGTGAGTCTGTTCAGGGACACCCCCCCAACTTGTTATCTCCCCTCTGTACCCTTACTGAAGGCTAATAGCAATTCATTTATAGCTTCCAGCAGAAATAATGAAGGAATGGCACAACATAGAGTCTTAAGAATAGATGCTCCAGAACTGTTATGTTGCATGAAGCTATTAAAACAGGCATGTCAGGAGCAATGACAGCTCCTCTTTAAGTTCAAATTTATTCCACAGCAGGACAATGACCCCAAACATAAAGCCAAAGACATTGATAACTACACAGTTGAGTCACATTATTACGACCACCAGCTAATATCCTGAACATTCAGCAGAGAGGGCAACCCATTTCCAATCAGCGGAGACCCAATTCTGATACTGCCATGAAAATTGTTTTGTTAGCAGAGATGCATTGACCATCTGTCTACTGCGGAGCCCCATACACAGTAGGGTTTGCTGAACTGTTGTTGTGGACACACGTCTGGTACCCCCTTGTTCATTTTGGTGGTGAGGTACTCCACTGTAGCATGTTGGTCCACCCTCATGCACCTTTGTAGCCGATGTTCACCTCTCACATCAGTGGCATATGTTGCTCTGCAATTTCCACCTCACTTATTCACAATGGTGGCATTTTTCCACTCACCATACACTTCTACTACAGCAGTTCACAACTACTACAGCAGTTCACAAACTGCGCAGTTTGAAAAAACTGCCACCCTTGGCCCAAAAGCCAATAATCATCCCTTTTTGCAACTCTGATAAATCGCCCCTTTTACCCATCAAGTATATATGTGTGCAGACAGCCTATCGTACACCTTATATACCCACCAAGCCAGCACATGACATGTGACTTCCTTCATGAGCTACACACTGCCAACATCGAAAGTAGGAAGTGGTCAGAATAATGTGACTCGGCTGTCTATCTTTGGCATAAAATAGAAGGAGTCCAGGAAGGGATGATTTAGATCTGATCTCAACATCATTGAGTCATCATTGAGGGATTACGTGAAGAGACAGAAGGATTTCAGCAAGCCTACATCCACAGAAGATCTATGAAAGTGTACCCAGAAGAAGTGATGCTGTTTAGAAGGCAAACGTTGGTCGCACCAAATATTGATTTGATTTAGATTTCTCTTGTTTACATTGTGGTAATTGATAAAAAATAAATAAACTATTTGATTTTTCAAAGCATTCTCACTTTGCAGCATTCCCCCAGGCCCCCACACACATGCCTAAAACTTTTTCACAACACTATATATTTTTCTGTTACATTAATAAATACCATAATTATGCGAAGCTTTAAGGACACCCATGGGCACAAGAGAACTCAAATGTCTGTGTTATTGCTTACTTTGTCACGGATACATTCACAAAATGACTGAGTTGAGAAAACAGCAGAACACCTGCCTCAGTGCATATGGGCCTCCCTTGGCACTGGCTCCCAGGATGTTACCTTTACACTGAGAAACACCACAGAGGCAATTAATTTCACCATGCCCAGAAACAAAGAGAATTGAATCTCCAGATGTAGAAGATACAGAACAAGATGTTCCCGTGTATCATGGGTATAATGCGAGGTAGACAAATAAGTGTGTTCACTAGTACAGTGGAAAATAGGGGAACCTTATCTCATGGGGAGAAATGGGATTACAGGTTGTCACTGGTAAATACAACGAAATGAGATGCACAGATTTATGTGATGCTGATTAAAAATCTACTGTATACAGCTTCGATGCAGACCCATGTAACTCCATGGTCACAGACTACAAAGAAATCCTGTGTCATCTGATCCTACCGTCATATGTGTGGTACTGCTATCATGGTTATCCATGAAGGCAGTTCTGTGGATTATTTCTAGGAAAACTTTTTTAAAGCAATTCCTATAATTCACAAGGAAAGGAAAATACATACAATGCAACGGCACACTGCCAACCAGATAAAGCACAAAATGCCATAGTCATATGAGGTATTCTGAAGCTAATGCTATGCTTGTTTAGTAAATTAGAGATTTCTGGCAAATATATTTTGTACAAAATTATCTGCCAAATCGTCCAGGTGATCTCTGTAGAACGGGAACCTAACACTATTTCCTACCTGTTATGTGCCAACCCTGGCTTCTGTATAATCAGGGGGTGTTGATGCTGGTACCTGCGTCCCTGTATTAGTGGAGGCCTTTGAAGCACTACAAATGGCAAAAGGCAGAGGGGACCCAGCATGCATGTGGAACCAACACCCCCTGATTTTACGGAAGCCAAGGTTGGCACATAACAGGTAGGAAATAGTGTTAGGTTCCCGTTCTACAGAGATCACCTTGACGATTGTGGTGAATGGGCTCAGATAATTTTGTACAAAATATATTTGCCAAGAATCTCTAATTTACTAAAAAAGCATAGCATTAGCTTCAGAATACCTCATATTACTATGGCATTTTGTGCTTTATCTGGTTGGCAGTGTGCCATTGCATTGTATGTATTTTCCTTTCCTTGTGCATTTAGCCATAGCAACGTGCACCTGCGCACTGGGATGTGCTGACTGAAATTCCCCTTAATTTCTATAATTTAACCACAATTGAGACAAAACCACAAGAAAAACCCTGCATGTGCTTTTATTACTAAAATTTTTATTATTATATTTTATGCCATATTTTTAACTTCATTTTGTGGTCATTAGTATATCTGTATGGTCAGATACAGAGCCCCCAACCCCCTTCATACATATTTGGACAGGGAGCCAGGAGTTGGACTCCGCCAATCTGATATTGATTACCTATTCTAAGGATTTGTCATCAATACTAAAGTCCTGGAGGCCCCTTTAACAGGATCCTGTCATCAACTTTATGCTGCGCATACTAACGGTTGATTTGATTTCCACGGTCTGTCATTTATAAGTAAGAAGTAAGTGGTTGCCAAGAAACAACATCACAATCGTTGCAGACTAGGCCCAGAAAAGAGTCATGGCCACCTGAGAAGAGTCCTGGTCATTGATGAATTCCTGCTCTCCCTGCCCTTCTGCTGATGATTGACAATCTTCTACCTAGTTTTCTCCCTTTCTCTCTAGAAGAGAACTGCCAATCATCAGCAGATGGGCGGGGAGAGCAGGAGATTATGAATAACCATGACTCTTCTGAGGTAGATTTGACTCTTTTCAAGGCCTGTGCTGCAATTATTATGCTGCTGGTTCTCTGCAACCATTTACTCATGAGTGACACACCGCTGAAATCAGCATTTCTCTCATTATTTTATGCTGCCCTCAGTGAGGTCAGCATAAAGTTGATGACAGGTTCCCTTTAAGGAAGCACTCCAGCGAATGTTTTGCCTATATAGAGCTGTATAAGCTATTAAAGAATAATGGAGAGGCTCTAGTATATGCCTGTATGTATGTGTATACATGATTTATTTTAAGTGCCGTTTATTGGTTATCTGCCATCTTGGTTCCTACCTTTCCCATCATGCCTCTGGCTTTGCAGATGCAGAGGAGTTTCATCACACTGCACTTGCTTTGCCCTCAGTCCTTTGTAAGGGCCCATTCACACGACCATATATATTTGCAAAATTGCGGAACGGATGCGGTCCCATTCATTTAAATGGGGCCACAAAAGATGCGGACAGCACACCATGTGCTGTCCGCATCCGTACTTCTGTTCCATGGCCCACAAAAAAGATAGAACATAACTTATTCTTGTCTGTAATTGCAAACAAGAATAGGCATTTCTACAGAGGAGAAGGAAGTTCCGATCTGCAAAATGGGAAACACACATCAGCCATGTATATGTGTTTTGCGGATCTGAACTGAATGGACGGATGTCTTTTTTCAACTGGTGTAAAGTAGAACTGGCTTAGTTGCCCATAGCAACCAATCAGATTCCACCTTTAATTTTTGACAGCTCCTTTGGAAAATGGTGGAATCTGATTGGTTGCTATGGGCATCTAAGTTAGTTCTACTTTACACCAGTTTGATAAATGACCCCATATGTTACTATGTTACTCCTGCATCTACAGCTTATCTGCTCCCTCCTGACCTCTGCCTAAAAAACTCTCCTATAGAGGTCAGTGAGGTCCCCTCCAGACTATTGAGTCGATGGCCCATGCTCTCAAAGAACAGGAATTTTTCACATAATGTAGGCCCAGTGGTCAGTGTGAAAACTGCTGTGTTTAGGCTATCCTTTGAAAATGTAAAAAAAATCACCAAAAATGATGAAATAAACCCCACTTTTTAACATAAAAACCTGAATTAAACAATAGGCCATTTTCTGATGCCACCTTCCCTTTAATTTGCTCTTGTTTGGTCTATTGCTGAGTGTTTTTAAATTTGGCTAATAAACCTAATTTGCAATGGGGGTTGTATAATCGTAACTGCTTATCTGGAGGGCTGTCTATCTTTTCTGTGTGTGAAGAGAAGCTCATCAGGCACCTGCTTCTCAGGATGCATTGCAATTAGCTCTCGTTAACTCCTTCTAACCTTGTATACAACACAGTCCCTAACATATAGCTCCAGAGATACCTAGGTTATGTAATCCCCCACAATGTCCTTCTTCACTGTCTAGAGAGAGATATAGCTATGTGTGTCTATGAATATAGAAGCAGGGATGAATGAATGGTGTCTGGGCTGCTTCATCTGCTTATCTATGAGGTCACTATGTCAACACTGAGGGGAGGGGACGCTACATGACATATTAATCTACCGCTAAAAGCAGGAGAAGGTGGACAAGAAGGATAACCAGAAGGGGGCGCCAGCAGAAAGGAAATAGTAATGTACAGAAAAAAACATCAATATTTTTATTGCAATAAAACTTCTTTTGGGGCGGCCCTGTTCATTGCACTTTAATACTTTTTGTGGGATAACCCCGTTATATAGGAGAATATAATCGACAGAGGAACCGGCGCCTCATTGTTCTTTTCTTCTGTAGTTATAGTGATATCTATTGTAATACATATCCAAAAATCATCTCCTACAATCGCTTTTTTCTTCCTGCCATATATGTTGTCCTTACTTGAATGTTTACTTGAATGACAGGTCGCTGATGACAGCAACTTAAAGAGGCCCTGTCACCACAAAATGCAGTGCAATCTGAAAGCACGATGTTATAGAGCAGGAGGAGCTGAGCAGATATATATATATATATATATATATTCAGTAAAATCTGTAATTTATACATGTATAACTTTGTTTTTTTCACCTCCTGTGAAAAGCTATTGGTACAGGACCTTCAATGATGTCATGACCATGTGATCAGTCACATGGTTTAGGAGGAGACAGGCTGTTTGTGTGATCCTAACCATGTGACTGATCACATGGTCATGACATCATTGAAGGTCCTTGCAAGCTATGGTGAATGGAGTGTTTCTTCTCTGCCTGGTCCTGTCAATCAACAGAGCCTCTAGGAGCAGAGGTAACGCCCCTTGCACCTAGAAGCCTTATTAGCATAAGATAAAAGTTCATTTTATATAAAAATGGGGGCACCAGTAAATAAAACAAATATATATTTGGAATCAGGTGACATTAGCACATCTCTAATGTCAGCCTGATTCATACCGAAAAAAATGATGACAGAAACCCTTTAAGAAAACACTTAAATATTAGTTTATTATAAATATATTCCCAAATACCTTTCATTATATAGATCAAATCCACAGATCAAATCCGTGACCACAGCACTCGTCCTTATGTGGCTTCTGTGGGTGCCCATCTCCAGAGGGATCAAAGTAAATCCTTTACTCAGTTTTTGAGACAGCACACCAATGGTTGGTTTTTGAGGTTCTGCTTTTTATTGGTACATATCAAACTCCAGTGGTACAAATATAATAGTATGAAGCATATAGCAATGTTTCGGGCCCTAGGTACAGGTGACCTTCTTCAGGATGTGACTCAGTGGGCCAGCATGTGGAGTCTACGGCGTCCACGTACGTTAATGGACGCCATAGACTCCACATGCTGACCCACTAAGTCATAGCCTGAAGAAGGGCACCTGTACCTAGGGCCCGAAACGTTGCTATATGCTTCATACTATTATATTTGTACCACTGGAGTTTGATATGTACCAATATAAAGCAGAACCGCAAAAACTAACCATTGGCATGCTGTCTCAAAAACGGAGTAAAACAAATACCTTTCATTAGTTATAATGGCCTGTTTTGTCTGAAGAGCAATCATTAGGGGAAATAAAATGGGCGCCGTCCTATTATTAACACAAGACCTGTCCTAATCACACAGCGCGGCCCCCGCCCCATGTGCCCCATTATACCTATGTATGTTTTCTATCATCCTGGGTTTTTTTGTTTAGCATACACGAAACATTGAAGTCTATGTAAAACGGATACAAACTGATGCAATTACGTTGACATAACTTTTTTGGGTATCTGTTTAATGGATTCATTAAGAGGATGATAGAAATGTGATGTGAACCCATCCTACAATATACACAGTGTAAACTTAGATTCAATCACATTGATTCTAATGTGATTTCACACATCAGTGATTTTTCACTGACTGTGGATAAACCAAGGAGACATGCACCACTTTGGCCCATGATGTGGACCAAACATACCTATTGAAATATATGGGTCCATGAAAACCACTGACACAACACAGATTGCTTCCGTGTTCTGTCAATGATTTTCATGGACCATTGGTAGGAGATGGTCTGGAAAATAATTTTCAGCCTAGCAGTGTCTGTTGAATACTGATGACACACGGAAGAATAAAACAGACACACGGACCAAATACTGATCCTTCACGGATGAAGCACTGACCATCATGGCAAGGATGTCATCACAGACATGGATGTGTGAAAGAGGCTTTAGACAGACAGTGTAAAGATGGACAATAAATCTAGTGCAGGGATAGACATGTCTAACTCTATACCAACTATTGGTTAGCTTTGCGTATGGCACTTCGTGACACTTTTTTAATTTGTTGCATTAAAGGGGTTTTCCGAGTTATATATATTGATGACCTATCCTCAGGATAGGTCATCAATATCAGATCAGCGGGGGTCCGACACCCGGCACCCCCGCCGATCAGCTGTTTGAAGAGGAGGCGCGCACCGTATCAGCGCTGCCTCCTCTTCACTGTTTACATGCTGGCCGTAACGGGGTAGTGGTGAGTAGGTGTAATTACACCTAACTGCCCCATTCATTTCAATGGGAAGAATCGCTCCCATACAAGTCTTCGGAAAACCCCTTTAAATATCTATGGATTTTTCAATCTAAAGTCTTATCTTATTCATTACAAGGGCTCCCTCAGCCAAGTGGAGTACACTTTTTTTTTACATTTTGTAACTTTTTACAAAAAGTTGCGATGATAAATCTTGCTAAAAATGTAGCTCTGCCTACAAAACTCCTGTCCGCCGCCTCTAGTAAGTGCAAACTGCTGGGCATGGCGCAGACCACCCTAACAATATTTAGTCGTACGACTGGTTTTACGCCATCTTTTCCAGTTGAGCATCACAATGGTGGGGAGGGGCGTGTCGGGGACGAACTCCAGTCCCGGCAAATTTACTAACATTTACGCCTGGAAACAGGCAAAAATTCTACTGCCTAACTAGGGCGACCAGGGGCTGGCATAGTTTTTACGGCAGGTGCAAGGACTGCCACAGATGCGCCTAATTTAAAACAAATCTTATGGCAATGCAAGCGGGAAACTGCGTAGACCAGCACCAGATTTATCACAGGGGCTCGGGCTGGATGATAAATCTGGTGCAGGGAGAGGCACTTTTCTCTGACTCCATATAAATGATTGATTGGCTTAGGCCTCTTTCATACGCCAGTGAATCACTGATGTATGCTGTCCGTGGTCTCCATTGACTTTAATGTGTGTATTCACATTTTTCCACTGTTTTTGTCCTTGATTATGGATCCCTCATGCATATTATAGTCTATAGGCCTGTGAAAACCACAGACACAACGCGGATGTCATCAGTGTTTGTTCCGTGGTTTTCACAGATTGTTGCTAGGAAATGATCCGGAAACCAAAGGGCAAAAAAAAGGACACACAGAGCAAACATGGATTCTTCACGGAAGAGCCACTGACCATCTTGTCACAGAAGATGTGTGAAAAGAGACCTTAAGGCCTCATGCACACGAACGTGTGCCAGCCTTGCCTGTATTGCGGGCCGCATACAGCGGGTCCGCAATAAACGGGCACCGGCCATGTGCAGGCCGCATCACGGATCGCGGACCCATTCACTTCAATGGGTCTGCGATCCGGGAGATGCGGAGAGGAGGCACGGATCTGAACACCACGGAAGCACTACGGTGTGCTTCCGTGGTGTTTCTGGCCGTGCCTCCGCACCGCAAAAAAGTAGCGCAAAAAGTAGCGGACCCTTGGATGCGGATCGCGGACCCCATTCAAGTGAATGGGTCCGCGATCCACATGCGGTGGCCTCACGGTCAGTGCCCGTGCATTGCGGACCGCAGTTTGCGGCCCAAAGCACGGGCACGGCCGGCACACATTCGTGTGCATGAGGCCTAAGGCTCATACACACGACCATTGGCTGTTTTACAGTCCGCAAATTGCGGATCTGCAACACACAGATACTGGCCAAGTGCATTCCACATTTTACGGAACATCCACCCCCTAATAGAACAACCCGATCCTTGTCCGTAATGCAGACAAGAATAGGAAATGTTCTATAATTTTGCGGACGGCATGGGTCTGTATTCTCTCGGATGCAGTCGTGTGCATGAGCCCTTAGTTTGAGGCAGGATTTTGGCACTAAATGTTGCATATTAGTTCATGGTCATGTCCCATAAAACCATGCCGCCTTTCTTGTACATCACCCCCTTGGTGAGCTAACTGCAGAGGATTTCTCAACAACTAGATGTGCCACATTGCGACAATAATGGGTCAGTTCGTCCCATTATTTGACATAGTGTGGGACAGTGTTTTATCAGTTTGTCTACAGGGCTGAAAACAGGTACATTTATGTTACACCCATCTGCACCGAGGTTCCTAATAACACGAATAGCTGGCATGCTTCTGAGGGTGTCCCCCCCCCTATCCAGAGAACGGGTCCTGGCCGTCACGGCTTGGCACCTGTTATTGAAGCCCTTGCATTTGGCGTGGCCTCACCTGTGTCCTACTCTCTCACTGGGCTACATTTGCATCCATGGAGACAACCATAGTAACACAATACAACTCGCTCTCAGCCCCAAGTGTTTCCCATTAGGATTAAACGCACTGGGAGGCAAAATGTTACAAGACTGGCAAATAATTCATTCAGGCACATGACATTTCTGCAGACGTTCACTCTGCTAAAGCTCTGAGCATATAAAGGTTGTAGATGAGAAAGAGAAGGAAATGGGAAATCCTCACACCTTTTTGTCACCTGAGGGGGCGATCGCTGGATGGACTGACCATGTGGAATACATCCATGAAGAGTTAGGAATATAAACTGTCCTGGATAGACATTGGGGGTCATTCACTATGAGGCCTACCCCACAAAAAGTTGCAAGATCACGTTTTGCACCTTTTTAAATTCCCCTTTTAACCCCTTTCTGTCTCAGCCATGTTTAATTTGCATTGTAGTTTTAGAAATTAAAAATAATTATTTGTGGGTTGGAATACAAAAAATTGGGCATTTCACTGTGCAGTAAAAATTACCTGCTATCTTTGTTCTGCAGCTCAGCATGATTACAGCGATACCAAATTTATATTATTTTTTTAAGAAAGAAATAAAAAAAAAAAATGAACAGAATAGGACATGTTCTATAATTTGGGAAATGGCCACGGGGATACACAAAAAATGTGGATGTGTGCATGGCCCCCATAGGAAATAATGGGTCAGTGCATAAGCCCTAAGGGCTGTTGTTTTTATTGTTACCATTTTGGGTTGCATTTAACGTTTTGATCATTTTATTAGATATTAGTAGAGATGAGCTAACGTGCTCGTTACGAGCACTGTAGCGCTCGGCTCCCCTGCGCAATGCCCGCAGTCATTGCAGATCCATCCTCAACTGCATGTAAGTCAATGTGGACGGATCCATTTGGTATGACACTCATACCAAATGGATCCGTCCACATTGACTTACATGCAGCTGAGGACGGATCCGTAATGCCTGCGGGCATTCGTTCGCAGGGGAGCCGAGTGCTACAGTGCTCGTAACGAGCACGTTCGCTCATCTCTAGATATTAGGTAATTATTTTAGATAGATATTAAAGGGTTTTCCGGGATTTTGTTACTGATGACCTATCCTCAGGATAGGTCATCAGTATCTGATCGGTGGGGATCCGACACCTGGGACCCCTGCCGATCAGCTGTTTGAGAAGGCACCAGCGCTCCTGTGAGCACCGATACCTTCTCACAGCTTACCAAGCACAGCGCCGTACATTGTATAGCAGCTGTGCTTGGTATTACTTGAATGGGGCTGAGCTGCTCCTAGGTCACGTGACGTCATTGCTCTAGGAAAAGCTGAGAGAAGGCCGCGGTGCTCACAGGAGCGCCGGTGCCTTCTCAAACAGCTGATCGTTGGAGGTCCCGGGTGTCAGACCCCCACCGATCAGATACGGATGACCTATCCTGAGGATAGGTCATCAGTAGTTAAATCCCAGAAAACTCCTTTAAGTATACATGAGATAGATAGATATCGATATTATTAAGAAACTACAAGCTCTCTTATGAGATAGCTGTCATTACTATTATATACTGGATATTTCATCTATATTATACGGCATCTATGACACTAGTAATACTTTTCTTTCCTGTTATCTCTGTATATTTGCCTTCCTGGGGATATTTTGATATGAGACATAAGAGGTAAGAAGGACACAGGGCCATCACCTGGTTATACAAACTCTCCGGAACAGCAGAAACAATACAGATGTAAACCCAGACACGGCAGACAGACTGAGAGACTCCACTATATATTTGATCTGTAACTGTAGGGATATTACATGGTGCAAGAATTAACATGCAGAGCAGACACATAAGAGACTGGTCAGAAATCCACACCAAAAAAATTGCCTAAACTTTAAACATATCCTACTGTGCGTGACAACGCCCCCTCCTAGAGCAAGAACACACACCAATAACACGGTATATAATAAAAGTATCCAAAGTTTATTAAATATCCTAAAAATACATAGAGCAATATATATGAGAGTACATGAATGGGGAACAAATCGTCAGACCAAACAAATTGGAGACTGAGCTGAGGCCCAAGCAACTGGTACAGAATCCCCCCCAAAAAAGATGTTCTACATATACCAGGAGTGAGGTGGTGGAGATAAATTGTCAAACCTAAAGAAAATCAAAGCCCCAATGACTACTATAATACCAAAGTAAGGGATGGTAATCCCCTACCCTAACCGATCCATATAATGGATCACATCACACTAAAAATAAGGAACTCACCCATAGTAATGATCAGGGGAATCTGTCAGTGCCTGCAAGAAAGAGACTGGGCCTGATGCATAAGGCTAGGGCTACACGGTGACAGTTGTCGTACGTCACCCGTCGCAGCCAGGATGCCTGAGTAGCGGGGATCCCATAGAGATGAATGGGATCGCCGCGGCAGTCGCAAGAAATCCAACCGTGTTGGATTTCTTGCGACTGCTGCGGTGATCCCATTCATCTCTATGGGATCCCCGCTACTCAGGAATCCTGGCTGCGACAACTGTCGCCGTGTAGCCCTAGCCTAAGTCTGGGGTTACATGTGAAAATCATGTGACATCTAATGATTGTCTATGGTTACACTGCGATTATTGCAGAAAATTGGACAGTATCACATTTCTGGTCGTATGCGACATTGTCATCATTGACCACAATGCAAGTCACATAAGTCGCATGCATCCTGCCACTTGACGTTATTTTTACAGCCAAATTACAGTCCTAAAATAATTGTGCGGCAGCCGGTTGCCTATAAAAAATGTCCTATTGTTGTCCACAAAGGGCCATGGAACGGACGTGCGAATGCGGACAGCACATGGGTGAGATGAATAGGTCCGCATACGATCCGGAAAAAATGTGGACAGAATCTATTGCCGTGTGCATGAGCCCATACTGTGCAGCAGATCGTTCCTGTGCAGGAATAATGATTCTCTATGAGGACAAGTGATCGCTCATCCCCATACAGCGGAGGTGATCGCTGCATATAAACGTGACCCTCATCACCACTGATGACCTGACCAATATTGGGAGTGTCTGCTTCTTCCCGATAATCTGCCATCATCAATCAATCATAGACACGTGTCACAGCCAGGATAGCAGAGTAGCGGTAATCCCACAGAAATGAATGGAATCGCTGTGCAAGTCTAAAAAATAATGTCAACAAAATGTTATATTTTTATGCGATCACCACTAGTCTGCTATCCTTCTGTGTCACGCGACCAGTGTCACCATGTAGCCGTACCCATAATCTGCTAAAAAAAAAAAAATGCAGCCTTGTTGGCAAATACCTTCTATCCCAGAGACGGGGCACATCACAATGTGTATGAGGACAGCCCCCAACATTAGCGGAAACAAGGTTTTGACCATTTACTAATCCTTTTTTTTCCCCTGAGAAAAGTGGTGCCAACTGTGCACAGTAGCCACTTATCTACACTGCCTAATTTCTTTGGAGCCTTGAGGTGTGTGGCCACCTTTGTAACTCAGTTTTGTCTCCTGTGACCTGATAGCCCTCAGCCTCAGGCCTATAGAAACAGATCTGCCTGGCGATTTCTAAATCTCCACAACACAAGGCCAGTTTCAGATTGGGGGCAATAGGACAGTCAAGGGTGTAGCTATAGGGGGTGCAGAGGTAGCAGTCACTACCGGGCCCAGGAGCCTGAGGGGGCCCAAAGACCCTTGTGCTGCATAAGAAGACACCAGTATTATAGAAAGTCCATGCTGGTCAAGTTACATCTCTGGCTGGAGGGAAGGGGTTAGGTTGAGAATTTGGCATGGGTAGTGGTGGGGGGGGCGTTTCAATTTTTCCCTCAGGCAGCACAAAGGCTATGTACTTCCCTGCCCCTGAGGGAAGGGGGGCCCAAGCTGAACTCTTGCACCAGGGCCCATGAGCTTTTAGCTACGCTCCTGAGGACAGTGATAGATTCAGTGGGGGTCATTTACTAAGACTGGCTTTTTACATTGATCTTAGATTCCCCGCCCCCGTGCTGCCTAAAGATTCAGCTTGATGAGGCATGCGCCTTGTCCTAAATTGGGCGAATCTATGGCAGTCCGTGCGCCTGGCATAAAAACTACCCTGGCCCATTTACTTCTGTTTCCAGGTATAAATGTTAGTAAATTTGCCGTGGCTGGAGTTCTGGCCCTGGCATGGCCCCTGTTCCTCCCCCCATCCCACCCAACTGCTGAACACAGCATAAACTGGTCGTGTGACTAAATATTGTCACACATCCGCTCAAAAAAGGGACTTGCGACTATTTTTACAACCCATAATAAATGACCCCCAATGTATTCATTATCTGAATGCTTTCCTGAAAGGCTTGTTTGCTACATTGTATCAAAATCCATTTTTTCATTGCCCTCAGTGTGATATTTACCGCTGATCACCGATTAATGCTGAAATCATATGACAATAACCTGCTCCATACATTGTTTGACTGAAGACAGATTTTGCTGAGGATCTGTACCTCAAAGCACACAGACCTGGTACTGCTCCAACCACTTGTTTGGTCACCTCACTGATTTACTGACATGTCCATAGTAACGCATGACAGTGAATATTGTGTCACTGGTAACTTAAAGGGGAAGGTCACATTTCATTTAAAGGTGTAGTGCCTTCAGTTATTACAAGTTTTATCCAAATTAAATGCATTTCTGCCACCGAAAATCAGCTCCGCATATCTGAATGGGTCTTTTTCAGTGGCATGTGCATAGATTTCAGATGAATAAGACAGCCGCAGGGACAAATCTGCCTTTTTAGGGCTCATGCACACAAACGGATTTTTTGTCCGCATCCGATCCGCATTTTTTTGCGGGTTGGATGCGGACACTTTAATTTCAATGAGACTGCAAAATAGTATACATCTGTATGTCCGTTCTGTGGTCCCGCATTACGGACAAGGATAGGGCTGTTCATTATGGCCTGGATGTAACATAGTAACATAGTTTATAAGCCCGAAAAAAGATATCTGTCCATCCAGTTCGGCCTGTTTTCCTACAAGTTGATCCAGAGGAAGGCAAAAAACCCCTGTGCGGTAGAAGCCAATTTTCCCCACTTTAGGGGGAAAAATTCCTTCCCGACTCCAATCAGGCAATCAGAATAACTCCCTGGATCAACGACCCCTCTCTAGTAACTATAACCTGTAATATTATTACCCTCCAGAAATATTAAAATGCGTAAGGCACACGGCTGGTATCTGTCTGTTGTATATCGCAAAAACGGCTACAACTGTGTGCATAAGCCCTTAAACTGCTTTCACACAGTCAGGGGGCCTGCAAAAACCGCAGCGTAAAGGCTCATGCACACGACTGTATGTATTTTGCAGTCCGCAAAAAACGGATCCACAAAAAATACGGATGACATCTGTGTGCATTCCGTATTATGCGGAACAGAACAGCTGGCCCCTAATAGAACAGTCCTATGCTTGTCCGTAATGCAGACAATAATAGGACAATGGAAATACGGACCCATTGAAATGAATGGTTCCGCAAACTGTCCGCAAAAAAATTGGAACGGACACAGAAATAAAACACATGCATGAGCCCTAATACAGTACCAGCAAAGTGTATGAGATCAGACACATTCTAGTACACTTTGCTTTTTTCTTAGGAGCAGAAATGGACCTGCTAGGCGTATTTCGAAATCCGCAGCATGTCAAATGTTGCTCCCTTTTTTTTTGGGTGGGGGGGGGGGGGAAGTTGGTTGTGCGGATTTCACCCTTTTTGGTGGAAGGGTGAGATCTGCTTAAAATCCACAACAAATCTGCGCCAAAAACCGCTTAGAAACTGCACAAAAAAAGGTGCCGAAACTCAGAAAAACAGTTTTTGGTGCAGATTTCTTGCAGATTTTTCACACACAAATCAGGCACCCTACGTTTACATGACAGAGAAATACTGACATTTTCAGAACCATTGCAGTCTACGGTTCTATTCACGCGACCATTTTTTAACAGGCCACGAATAACAGATGCCAAAAGATAGAACATGTCCCACTTTGTCCATGTTCTCGGCCCAACAACTTCTATACAGTTTTTCAGAAAGGCATCAGTGAAACAAATGACCATTAAAAACGGAATGTTTCGCTGTTCGTAATTACGTTTTTTCCCCCCACTGTCGTGTGAATGTTGTTCTCCTACATGACCTCCTGGGGGCTGCACTGTACATGGCCTGTCCTGAGAGCTGCACACACATGGACACAGCAGTGAGAGAAAAACAGTCCCCATTCAGAAGTTTTATTGGTGGAAGCTTTTAACACTTTGTGGTCTCCTCCACACTCGTATTTATTAAAAATGATGCACATTGATCTGTGGAACGGAAATAAATACCACCAACCATGAAAAGTTGTGCTCTGTAAGCATTCTGGCTTGCCTCAACATCCTACATTTCAGTGACATGCCCTTTAAATCTCCTCTCACAGATAAGGCTGAGTTCACACTTGTCAGTTATTTCCATCAGTTATTGGGAGCCAAAACCGGTAGTGAAGCCTCCTCAGAGATCAGGTAGAATGGAAAGATTTCCTCCTGTTCTGTGTTTTTGACCCAAACTTAGTTTTTTCTCAAAAATAACTGATGGAATAACTGAAGTGTGAACTCAGCTTTAGGGCTCCTGCACATGGCTATATGTATTTTGCAGTCCGCAAAACACGGATTCGCAAAAAATATGGATGACGTCCGTGTGCAGTCCTATCCTTGTCCGTTATGCAGACGATAATAGGACATGTTCTATTTTTTTGCTGAACAGGAATACGGACATATGGAAACGGAATGCACACAAAGTAACTTTTTTTGCTGACCCATTGAAATGAATGGTTCCGCATACAGTCCGCAAAAAGAACGGAGCAGATACGCAAACAAAATCCGTTCATGAGCATGAGCCCTTACTCCGTGTGCATTCCGGTTACATATGTCCATTCCGCAAAACAATAGAACACGTCTTGTTATTGTCTGCATTACGGACAAGGACAGTACTGTTCTATTAGGGGCCAGCTGTTCCATAAAATACTAAATTTTTTTGCGGATCTGTTTTTTGCGGAGCGCAAATACATAATGTCGTGTGCATGAGCCCTCACACAGACCCTCTCCTATCAACCCTGTAGTAAATCAGCCATCACAATGTTATGTATTTCCTACAGCTACATATCCAGTACATTTCACTGCAGGGATAACCCCCATCATCCGTACAGGAATTCTTGCAGCACGCAGATGACAGCAATGACAGGACCACACAGTGATCTATGGCACTGGGACCAGTCACTAGCACATACCTGAGATCCCAGTCTGTCCGGATGGTGCCCTGCACACTCCTCTGTCTGATCACTGGCATTGGCAGGTCAGTAAAGAAGCCCAAATCCCTGCACTCCTTCCACTTCTCCGGGGCACCCGGGCCGTCAGCAGAAGGGAGCCCTTTAACCCCTTGTCAGCCGGCCGCCTCCATGGAGCAGGTGACACCTGGCTGGCAGTTACAAGCTCTGATCGGCGATGCGATGGAATAGGAGGTGACTGGGGTGGGTGGGATCGCTCACATTACAGGGCTGAGACTAGGGATGAAGGTGACAGCGCTGCCAGGGGGGAGGGGGCCGGGCACCAGGCGCCTCTCAGCTCAGCCCGGGCGGGAAGACAGCGGCGGCCGAGCCCCGGGGGAGAACCGGCCCCACATCCACTGGAAGTCACTGCGATTGTACCCTGCCAGGCTGCCCATCGGATAGACATCGCCCGATCTAAAGGCTTGCGATATTCAGGTCTATGGAAAGAGCTCGGGATCTGCGACTTCACCTACAGAGCTGGGGGCATTATGTATCAGTTATGTGCCATGGATGCTTCCCGACATCACCACTTATATATATATATATATATATATATATATATATATATAGTTTTGCTTCCTGGCTTGTAAATTGATCATTGTTTTATGGAACAGTTTATGGTTTTTATATCAAACGTATTTCATTTCGTAAGGAAAAGCCTCTGGTAACCAAATAGTTAAACGCCCTGTGCCATGTTTATGTTAATAGCATTTGCATTAATAAATGTTACCATACAATATAGATTGCGTGATTTCAATATTATTTTGACAATTTTTTTATTTTATATCAACAAATTATTCGAGTATGTGTGTATCTAGTGTGAATGTTACAGTAACTTTACACTTATTCCTCTTAGCACACGCTGCGCTGTATGTAGGCATTTAACCTCTATACAATATCCTGGGGCCGCCACTCATTTCTGGGAGGTTACATATTGAGGCAAAAATCCGTTTAGGATTTATAAAATGTAGCCGGGATCAGTGGTAGAGAAATGACGGCGTTTCTATGAAATATGACAGTATACAATAATAATAATTTATATAGAAATATTAAAGAACTGTTTTAAGCGTTTAGGATTTTTTTTTACTCTGAGCAAAATCGCTCTCTATAAATAGAAGGAGATCGCTGATTATAGATACAAAAACAATCTGATCCAACAAACAGATCATGTGGTGACATTTATGAAATGGTTTTAAAATTTAAGGCTTATATTATTGTATCAGCTACAGAATACACTTTATTATCCCTCACATATCTAGCTATATCTACTATCTATCTAATATCTATCATTGTAATCAATTTCTGTCTCTCTATTCCATGTTTATCTATCTGTCTGCCTATCTTTTTATCTCTCATATCTATCCATTCATCTCTATATCTATATGTCTGTCCATCTGCCTCTTTTCTATATTGTAATATCTATCAATCAGATATATATACTATCTATCTCTCTATCATCTATAAATCTAATCAATTTCTATCTATTTATTTCTCTGTCTCATATCTAATATCTATTAATCCATCTAAGTATCTGTCTATCCCACATCTATATCAATAAATGTATCTGTCTAATATCTACTTATATTAATATCTATCTGATATCTATAAATTTAATCATTTTCTCTTATTATTTATCTATCTCATACCTACTTATTCCCGTCTCATATCTATCCCTCTTTTTTATCTATATCTATTTAATTCCCTATCACAAATCTATCTCTAGCTAATATCTGTTACAATATCTAATATTTATCTATAAATCATATCAATATCTACAGTATCTATATATTATCTATCTCCTATGTCTATCTACAGTATTTAGCTATAATGCTAATCACTTTCTTTCTCTCCATGTATCTGATATCTTTGAATATCTACTGGTGTAGAAGAATTTGGTGCTGCATTTGTGGATTATCTACCTTACCTGATAATTGTGATGGCAGAGAAGATGCCACAAGCTCTCCTCCACCTGCAGCTGGTCAGACATGTTAGATATCTCTCCCAATCCTCCCATGCTGGGCAGAGCATGCATGTGTAGGTAATGGGGAGAAAGCTGCAGCCAGATACATCTGACACTGGCTTATCTCTCCAAGAACAAAAGGATCAGACATACTGATATCCAACGTGCTTGATCCTTATCTCCCCCAACATCAGTGTCCATGGAGAGTCAAGAAGACTCCATACACATTAGATTATCAGCTGAACCTGCCAATATAGTTTTAGACAACTGTTGGCTGACAGCTATTCCTCCCCCAATCACTCCTCCCACACACATGCATGCTTGGCCCGGATGAGCACACACAGGTTCAAATCTGGAGGCAGGTATAGGTGACACCTCTGGCAGCAGCTTGTCTCCTTGAGAACAAAAGACTGAAATCCAGCATGCTTGATCATGACACCTGCTAGCAGGGGGCGTGCCCCTCATACACATCAGGTGTGCTGAAGTTGTTGAGTTCAGCCAGCGTTCATCTTATGTGTATGGCCAGTGCACTACGACACCAGTGTGAACAGAGCCTCAGCAAATGTGCAAACCAATATTTAAGGGATTTTTTTCTTTTTTCATATTGATGGCCTATCCTCAGGAACATCCGGGAGTTGGACCCTCATCGATCTCATATTCATGGTCTGTCCTGAGGAATATGAAAATCTTGGAAAATCCCTTTAAGGCTACTATTGAAACCAAGAAGAATAAATAGGAAAGGGGGGGGGGGATACCATCTGGTGCCCTAAATTAAAAATAAAAAAGAATAGCATAAAGTAATACAAATATGGGTAACAATACTAACCTACTGATCCCCTGCTGCTCTCTGTATACTGGCCTCCAGTGATGACATGGACATGTGACCGCTGCAGCCAATCACTGGCTGTCCAGTATGGCGCTGATCACCACAGTGACCAGTGACTGGCGGCAGCGGTGTGTTGTCACGTGTCCATGTCATAGCTGGAGACCAGTATACAGAGAATGACAGGGACCCAGGAAGCATTAGAACTGGAGCAATGAGGGATTAGCGCTCATGCACACGAATGTATTTTCTTTCTGTGTCCGTTCCGTTATTTTTGAAGACCGTACGTGGAACCATTCATTTCAATGGCTCAGCAAAAAAACGGAAGTTACTCCATGGGCATTCCGTTTCCGTATGTCCATATTTCCATTCCACAAAAAAACGGAACATGTCCTATTATTGTCCGCATTATGGACAAGGATAGGACTGTTCTATTAGGGGCCAGCTGTTCCGTTACGCAAAATACGGAAAGCACATGGACGTCATCTGTATTTTTTGCAGACCGCAGAATACATACGGTCGTGTGCATTAGGCCTTAGTAAGGTATTACTTGTTTTTGTATTTTATACCATTCTAAGTGTTTTTTTCCACAAATTCTAGCTGGCTGGACGTTCCCTTCACAGGGGCTGTGCCAGAATTTAAAGTTCTTTTTCCACAGTATGGAAAAAAGATGCAGCGTGAAATCTGATTCTCCTATTGAAATGAATGGGAAGCTGAAAAAATAGCGCAATTTTTTCATCGCATTTACAAAATCCCTTGTGTGAACATACCCTAAGGTTGCAAGTTCACTTCACAAGAGCAGTGTTCAGGACGGGAAATACCACATGTCTGCTCTGTGGCATCTGCAAAATTTATAGAACATGTCTTAGGGCTCATGAACACAGCCGGTGCCGGCCCGTATACACTGGGTTCACAATACACGGGCACCGGCCGTGTGCAGCCCGCATCACGGACCCATTCACTTCAATGGGTCCGTGATCTGGGAGATGCGGAGCGGAAGCACTACGGTGTGCTTCCGTGGTGTTTCTGGCCGCGCCTCCGCACTGCAAAAAAGTAGTGCTTACGCAAATGAATGGGTCCGAAATCCGAATCCGGCGGCCCCACTGTGAGTGCCCGTGCATTGTGGACCGCAAATTACGGTCCACAGCACGGCCACTGATTGAACACGCTCATGTGCTTGAGCCCTTATTCTTGTGCATATTACAGACAAGGACAGGACTGGTCTATTATGGCCTGGACGTTCCATCCTGCAAAATACGGAATGAGCGCAGACTGTATCCATGTTTTGAGCATCTGCAAAACAGGTAGCGGTCATGTGCAAGAGCCATTAGGGATGTATCGGCGACTCCAGCTGATGGCGTGGCACTTGTGGTCACTGTATGTTGGTACACACTGTGCAGACTAGCCAGCAGTGTTATTTGGCAGACATATGGCGGTATTATATGGGCACCACACTGCAGGACAGCACGCCACTAAAGGTGAGGTGGAGCATTCCCCAAATATAAGGTACCCTGCCAAGCCCCCTCCTATGTGAAACCAGACTATAACCTCTGCTATCCTCATTAGTGCTACCACTGACATTCACAGGCGCCTATTACTGCTGAGCTCCACTTCTCACACTCACAGGACTGACCACAATACTTCGTTGACCAGTTAATAAGCGCCGTTAATTACAGGTCGCAGATGTCAGGCGAGTAGGCGACACCGGGAAAGAGCCCGGGACTCGCTCCCGCCTCCCTTGCCGCCTCTCCATATTCCCGCCTGGCTAATGGAAAACCTCGCCCCCAGGAGCCAGACCCGCCCCTCATTGTGTCAGGGGAACTAGATGCCTGTTATACAACGTGTGACCCCGCCTCTGTCCACGCCTATTTTTATGCTAATCAAAGCGAACACGCGTCATCGGCGGTTGACTGGCCTGTAAAGCCACGCCCATAAGTTTTGACACACGCTGTTTATACTATAGAACTCCGCCCCTTAAAGGCAATTTGACGCCTGCTAACGTCCTTTCCGCAGCCGCTGACGTCACCGAGCACCGCCCCCCGCATTAGACATGGACCTGGCTGCTGTGTAACTGAAGAGAAGGAGCAGCATGAATTTCTCCGAAGTGTTCAAGCTTTCCAGCCAGCTGTGCAAGTTCTCTCCCAATGGGAAGTATGTGGTGAGTGCGCGGCACTGTGGGCGACTCGACAGCTGCAGTGAAACTACAAATCCCAGCATGCACTGCAGGAAATGCTAGGACTTGTGGTGCCACAGGTGTTTGAGAGCTGCAGGCTATGTTTTCTTAGTTTGGGTTGCTTTCACTATACAGCCTGGTCACTGCCAGGATTATATCTGGCTGCACATTGCTGGATTACAATGACTGCTCATCCCCACAAGGATCATGGGAGTTGTAGTTCAATAAATGCTGCACCTGTGGCCTAATCTTAATATCACTAATCCAATTACATAAAATGCCCCTATTGGCTGTGATCATACTCTGTAACGCACTACATTTGGACGGGGCAAGTACTCCCTAGAGATAGCGTGCACCCCAAGGGGTACCACAGTTTAAAAACTCAGAATGTAGATCACTTCCCAAATGCTTTGCTTTTAACCTGTTGTATATTTTCATATAATCGCTGTATACATGGTGAATTAAACCGCCAGCGAGAAATGTTTGTCTAAAATGAACAATCCCTTTAAGTCTTTGGCATAAGACTAAACATACGTTTGCAGGGCTCATGCATACGGCCATATGTATTTTGCGGTCCGCAAAACACGATTTTGCGAAAACCCCCCCCCAAAAAAACTGGTGACATCCGTATTGCATCATTTTTTTTTTTTTTTTGCAGATCCATTGTAACTGTAATTGTGCTTGTCTGCAAAACGGACAGGAATAGGACATGTTCTATGTTTTTTGCGGAGCAGACATAAGGAAATGGAACGCACATCAGTCATTTCCTTTTCTGCGGACCCATTGAAGTGAATGGTTCTGCGTATGGACTTGTAAAAAAACAAAACGGAAATGGAAAGAACATATGGTAGTGTGCAAGAGCCCTAACAAAAAGTGAAATAAAGCAAAATGATGGAAAATAACTCAACTTTTTTATTTTGTACTCTATCATTTCCATGCCATTTGCAAGATCATTGCTTGCAGTCAGTGAATGGTAACAGTCATCCTCCTTTCCATCCAGAAGGTAGAAGCATGCCCAGACTTAATGCTTCTCACAGCCGAGTGATGCATTGAGGACAGAAGGGAGACCTGTGCTGTGGATGTGTTTAGCTGCACATGGATTTCAAATCAGAATGTTTCTATTCAGATCTGATATCTGTGCCTCATGTTTCTGCTCTCTTGTCCTCAGGCCTCGTGCGTGCAGTACAGACTGGTCATCCGTGAGGTCAGCACCTTACAGATCCTGCAGCTCTACACCTGCCTGGACCAGATCCAGCATGTGGAGTGGTCTGCAGACTCCATGTTCATCCTGTGTGCCATGTACAAGAGGGGGATAGTACAGGTGAGTGCCGGGGCTGTCGCTGCGTGTTCTCTCATTCACATGTATGTAGGCGCCTCTGGCGCCACTTATCTCTGATCCAGGGTGTTTGTGCAGAATAAGGGCAGTTAGACTTTGTAGGAATTTAAAGGGAGTCTGTCACCTCATTTTCACCTATATAACTAACAGCAGTGCCCCACAGAAGATTGCAGACACATCCCAGACATGCCTGTATGCACTGTGTGTCTGTATTCCATGTCCAGGAAAAGCACTTTTATTCTGCTGGAAAACAGCTCCCAAGTGCCTAGCTCTGCTGCTGCAAGTGCCCAAAGCAAACCAGACTGAAGAGGGGAGGGCTGCTTTAGCTGCTCATATCTTGGGATTGGTAGCTGATAGAAAAATGCTTCTGACCTTTGACAGCTGGCATTCCAAGCTTTCAAACGATACCACAGCATTATATCCAGTATATCAGAAGATATAGCTGTTAGAAATTGAGTCAGGAGAGAATGCTGTTGTTACTTTCACTTTCAGCTGGGCACTTGGTTGATCTTTTCCAGCAGAATAAAAGGACATGTAATACAGACACACAGTGCACACAGGTATGTCTGGGATGTAACATGTAATACAGACACATAGTGCACACAGGTATGTCTGGGATGTGACATGTAATACACACACACAGTGCACACTGGTATGTCTGGGATGTGTCTGCAATCTTCTGTGGGGCAGTGCTGTTAGTTATATAGGTGAAAGACTCCCTTTAAAGGGGTTTTCTGGTTTTCCTCTGGGTAGACCATCAATATCAGATCAGTGCCAGAAACAAGGCGGAACCAGAAGCGCCATCCCTGTGTAGTGGCCGTGCCAGCGTACTGCAGCTTAGCTCCCACGGAAGTGCAGGAAGGTGCTGCTAAAATGGACGTACATCTATGCTCAAAGATGTTATTCGACCCTCACTTATGACCTTTAAGGTGCTCAGCCTGAAGAAATAAACCACTTTCCTATTCTCTGGTGCTCTGCTTCAGTTCTGAGGGTCTCATTCTCATTGCTTCCGGTCCCCCCATGTCCTATCCGTTGCCATGTGCACTTAAAAAATTTTTATGTCTACGCCTAGGGCTACCAATGTCGCACAACGTTTTTGGTAAAGATAGTCAATGGTGCTGCACTGCAACATGCTGCAACTCTATGGTCGCACAGAAATCCAACTTGGATGGCTTTTTTGTGACTGTGTCATGGTCGCAGCATGTCGTAGTGCACACCATTGACACGTTACACAAAATGTTGCCCAACTTTTCTGCAACAAGTTGCGTGATACGTCGCCATGTAGCCCTAGCCTAAGTGTCTGTTGGTGTTTTTTGCACCTATGTATTTTCCCCATACTGCTCTACAGAGGAAATGACATGGGGTACATATCATATTTTCCACTCTATAAGATGTATTTATTTTTTCAGTTTTATGGTCAGTTGACTTCTTTTTTTTTTTTTTTTTTTTTTTTTTTGTCTGCTCTGAGCATAGGGGTCATTCACATTGGAGTTCTGAATGGGGGGGGGGGTCTTATTCACATTGTCGTCTGATTAGGATCTTGTTAACATTGGGGGTCTCAGCTGAGGTCTGATTGGTGGTCTAATGAAAATTATTTTTTTTCTTACTTTCCTCCTTTAAACCCTCGGTGTGTCTTATAGGGTGAAAAATGTTGTACTTTCCTATTACAAAAAACAAGCACTGCATAGAAAAAACAGCAGGTTGTGTAACACATATATGGGCATAAACCCCCTCAAAAATGACTAAAAAAGTAAAAAAAAAAAAATTCAGCAAGTCTGGTGGTTAAAGCCTCAACTTAAAACTGTCTGGCAGCACTGCACAGCTTTTATTATGGCAGCTCCTTACTGCATGCAGGACAAGGGTTGCACCAGGTATCGAACTTTTGCATTCAGATTGATACTATACTGGGATTTACTGTTTTCAATACTAGGCACTACTTTGCAGCCTTGTATCTTTTAGAAAACATGGCAAACTACCCTTGGCTAAGGTGGCTAATAGTAACTAAAAAAAAACAAAACACCAAAATATTAAAAGTTTAAATCACCCCCTTTCCTAATTTTACATACAAAAATAAATAATCGTGTAACAGTGAAGTTTTGGGCGCTAAAATCAAAACAAAAATAATTTATTAGAAACCACTATAAAATAAAAGAGAGAGAGTGCGCCCTCAGTGTACTGTGTAGGCTCTCCATAACACTGAGCCACACATACAACCAGGGTAATCATGTACCCCGTAGTGTATTAGAACATGGGCACGCTTAAATTAATGCACGGGGTTAAGAGCAGACCAATAGTCAATTGTTGGCCCTATACATGTTCCTGTGCTCTATCTCCCCTTGGCAAATGTGCCTTGAATGGGCATACGTTATCACAGGCGTGTGTTGTCTAGGCAGAACAACCAGTGGAGCGGGGTATTGAATAATATAGCCCACTTGGTGTGCAGACCACCCACATGCCTTGTCTATTAGTAGCCCGTCCTTGATCCTATACTAAATGCTCATCTATTACTGGTATTGGACCTGTCTAAATCCCTATGACTGCTCGACGCGTTTCTGGGTACTTATCATACCCTCCTCAGGAGCAACTTCCCTACAGACAGGTAATAGCGATCTTATCTATAGGACAAACAAACACATAGAGCGCACACCACCTCTGTTTGTGGCGGCGCCTCCGGCACTAGTGCGGCCGTGAAGCAGCCGCCGCACGTGCCTGAATAAACGAGGGAGGTTCCTCCCCTCATGGCTCCCGTCGGCCAATCAAGCGCTGTCCAGCATCGGAGGAAGGAGCGCTCAACCGAGACTGCTCCCCGGCCGGGACAGTGCTTCCACTAAGTTAGGCTGCACGGAAGATAACAACAAGAATTAATAAATATTATGGGATCCAACGGCGGTATATAGTTAATAAATCCAACGCCAACCTAATTTGGGGTAAAACAAAGTATCAGATGCAACAGAGTATCCAATATAATGGTGATTATTCATTAAAGATACAAACCTAAATGAATATAATATAACAGAACCTAGATATATATAGAGTATATGCCACAAGGGTGGCACATATTGGCAGCACTCCATATAATAGATATTGATGGGAGTCTGCAGCACAGTTAATTAAATAAATATACCCCAGCATATAAGCCACCAGATCACACACCGGGGTACATATATTTAGAGGGAATGTCACAACCCCCCCCATCATCACCTGATGAATAGTGAAAATACATATACCAGAGCCGATAATGATATTATCATGATTAGTGAAACGTGCTTAAGAGGGTTTTCGCTAAGGCTGTAAAGGTCACTCAATCCGGGCGTACTGTTTTAAGGCGAAAAATCCACTGTGCCTCCTTTTGTAACAGCCGTTTGTCCAGATCCCCTCCTCTAGAAGATAACTTCACAGTTTCCACCCCTTGAAATTGTAACAACGTCTCGTTGGATGCGTGCATCTCCGTCATGTGGCGGGCAATCGGCGTGTCCGCACCTTTCCGAATGTCCCCTAGGTGCTCACCAATGCGTCTCCTAAATTGCCTGATGGTTTTGCCCACATACTGTATGCCGCAGTGACATGTTGCCAAATACACTAGACCTATAGTCTTACAGTTGACAAATGTCCTAATATTATACACTCGACTTGTGCTGGTGAAGATGTTCCCCTTTTTTATGGATCTGCATTCTATACAGTTACCACAGGGGAAGGTTCCCTTGGGAGGATCTTGAAGCCATGTACAAACACGAGATATGGGCTGGTGAAAGCTATGAACGAGATGGTCCCTAATGTTACGTCCCTGATGATATGTGATGGATGGGCCACTTCCTACCAGATGACCAACATCTGGGTCCTCCTTCAGGATACCCCAGTAATCCGAGATCACATTTTTGACGGCCTCATGTGCCTCGTCAAAATTTGCGATGATCCTCATGGGCCCAGATACATCAGTGTGTTCTCTGGGATTCAGTAGTGGTGCCCTCTCACATGCAAGCGCATGCTGGTATGCCTGTTTCAGCACTTGATTCGGGTAACCTCACCGCATGAATCTCTGTTGCAGCTCACCGGCTGCTGACCTGAAATCCCGCAAGTTAGAACAATTGCGTCTGATGCGCAAGTATTGACCCTTCGGGATTCCTCTCTTGAGCGCCGGTGGATGATAACTCTGCCAACTCAACAGACTGTTGGTAGCCGTACTTTTTCTGTACAGACGCGTGCCCAACGTACCATCACTGTTTTTAAAAATTGTCAAATCGAGGAAGGTGATGGATTCCTTGTGAATGTCACTAGTGAAGAATAGGCCCCATTCATTGTGGTTTAAAGGGTTATTCTCATTTTAGACAATGGGGGCATATCGCTAGGATATGCCCCCATTGTCTTATAGGTGCGGGTCCCACCGCTGGGACCCGCACCTATATTGAGAACGGAGCCCCCGAAGTGAATGAGGGCGCACTGCGCATGCGCAGCCGCCCTCCATTCATTTCTATGGGGCCGCCGAAAATAGCCGAGCGCTGGCTCGGCTACTTCCGTCGGCTCCATAGAAATGAATGGGAGCGCACCGCGCATTCACGGCCCGGCTCCCATTCATTTCTATGAGCGGCGCGGGGAGCTGCGCCTGGTGGTGGCTGGACCCCCGGAAACCTGGTGTCCTCCAGGCGCAGCGCTCCCCGCTCCGTTCTGGATATAGGTGCGGGTCCCAGCGGTGGGACCCGCACCTATAAGACAATGGGGGCATATCCTAGCGATATGCCCCCATTGTCTAAGATGAGAATACCCCTTTAATCTTTCCACAAACGATGTGAAGGAGGCTTCATCCCCATTCCATAAGATAAGCACATCGTCGATATATCTCAACCAAATAACTATCGACGATGTCCAATCAGCAAATGTGTCATTGCGCCTATTTGAGGTGGCCTATGTGTACAAAAATAAATAAACAATAAAAAAGTAAACCTATTAGGTATCACCACGTCTGGAAAAGTCAGAACTAGTAAAAAATATCTCCTATGTGGTGAACGTCGTAATGGAGAAAAAAAATGTAAAAAAACACACGATTCGCCATTAATTGTTTTTCGTCACCTTATCCCTCCCCCCAAAAATAGAATAGGACTGTTCTATAATGGGCCGGACATTCCATAAAATGTGGAACACACACAGCTTTTTTGGTGTTTTATTTTTCTTTTGCGTGGTATCGAGTACCACAATACTTTTTTATGGTATTGTGACAAAACCCTATGCAGGACGTTTAAGGGGAATTTCCCCAGTAACAATACTTGTGCTTGGCTGAATTCAGACATCGGGGTGATGTGTGCCCCATTTTGGCTTTTCTTTGAAATTTTAGATTCCTTGGGTTCTTACAGTCCCTTCCTTGGGATCAGATAAACTGTAAGGGCCTATTAGAAGATGAAGGGACTGGGTGTGTGTAGAATTCATCGGGCCAGCATGCTGCGGTTTGCTCTCCGGTCTGAAGACGGAACGGAATGCTTTTAGGAGCATTTCTTTGTCTTCAGTTCAGTTTTGTCCCCATTGACAATGAATGGGGACAAAACTGAAGTGTTTTTTTCCGGTATTGAGCCCCTATGATGGGACTCAATACCGGAATTCCAAAATGCAAGTGTGAAAGTAGCCTAAGGTTGCGTTCACACTTCAGTTATTTGGTAATTTTTTTTCCCTCAGTTATTGTGCGTCAAAGCCAGGTTTGTGTCAAAAACACAGAACAGGAGCTGCTGGCTCCATTTAGATGAATGGAACTGATTTTCAGTCACAGAAATATCTGCTACAAAATCTGCCACATATAAAGCCACCCGCAGGTACATTCACACAGCAGTGTAGTTGTGGATTTTCTGCACGGATAAATATATATACTATTTTTCCTTATCAACCTGCACTAGAATCGAAGTGTTAAGGATTCTGATGCAAATTTGCCCTATCTGCATTCCAAACTGTAAAATTTGCTCTTCTACATTGAATCTACCATCTACGTTGAAGTGAATAAGAGCTGAGGTGCAGTAACCCGGCATGGCCACTACACTTTGAATGGCGCTGTGCTTCCAGCTCCACTCTCAGTGGTAGTTCTGGCTGCAGGCCACATCTAATTAGTGGGGGTGTCATCCTCCAAGCCCCCCCCCCCCAAAAAAAAAAAAAAAATTGATCTGATATTGCCGATCTATCCTAAGGATAGGTCATCAATATCATTAGCCCGGAAAACCTCTCTAAACGGGTCCCATGGAGACAACATATCCCCCTATCCACAGGATGTTTGATTGGCAAGGGGCCGACTGCTGGCTCCCCTGCCGATCGTAAAAATGTGGGCCCTTGATTGCTGTTTGAATGGAGCAGCAGACACACATGCAAGTCCACCCCTCCATTCAACTCTATGGGATAGCACGAGATACGTAGCCTAGTACTAGCAGCCTCATAGAGTGAATGGCGCGGGGAGCTTGGGCCCCCGTGCTACTGACTGGCAGAGGCCACAGCGATCGGACACTTGCTTATCAGACCTATGGATAGGGGATAAGTTTTTTTAAAAAAAAAATGCAATTGCAGTAAAAAAAAAAGAAAAAAGAAAAAGCCTTATGCCATCAGCTGTATGAGGAGACGGCGCACAGTGCGCACGTCCCGTCTCCCTTCTTTCTTCCTGCTCCTGTCTATGGCAAAGCAGTGGTGAGCAGGAAGAGAGACGGGAGATGGAGCGTGCAGAGTGCACGTGCCATCTCCTAATACACCTGATCGTCGGGGGTCCTGAGGATAGGTCATCACTATAGGAGAGCGCAGAGAACCCCTTTAGTCATAGATTTTTCAATATGTTTCAGTCATGCAAAACTTTACTATTGGACTAGAATAGACTGTTACATACAATACCATACAGCTGCAGTAATACGATATTATGTTGTCTGGATATACTGTGGCGTGCAAAGTTTGGGCAACCCTGGTCAAATAACTAAGTTACTATGAATGGTTAAGCAAGTTGAAGATGAAATGATCTCCAAGAGGCATAAAGTTTAAGATGAAACACACTTTTCAACATTTTAGAAAGTGTATTATGTTGGTGCTGTTCAATTGTATAGTGAAAAAAGGAAAGGAGTACCTTGCAAAAGTATGGGAACCCAAGTAGATTTAAACACTGAGATATCTTTGACCGAGGTCTCAGACCTTAAGGGGGTATTCCGGTAGGTAAACGTTATCCTCTATCCAGAGATTTATTTCTGTGGGCGTTCCAGAGATAGCCAAGTATAGCACTCATCTATCTCTGGAACTTCCATAGAAATTAATGGAGCGGCCAGGGTTGCAGCAGGGGGTACGGGGGCCCCCCATTCTCGTGATCGGTGAGGAATCGCAGCAGTAAGACCCCACCTACCCCACAGGATAGGGGATAACTTTTACCTACTGGAATACCCCTTTAAATAACGTCTTAGAGTTAAGGCTTGATCACAATCATTGTTAGGAAAGGCCAGGTGATGCAAATTTCAGAGCTTTATAAATACCTAGACTCCTCTAAGGCTAGTTTCACACAAATGGTGTGAATTACAGCAGAAAACAGCCTGCCAGAATTGCCGGATGCGGATGGAATGGCCGCCAGCCCCATTAAGTATAATGGGTCCAGCGGACCTTCCGGCTGGCAAGCGGAGAACCTGTCTGACACAAACGGATCATGCAGCGGTTTGTGCTGATCCTCCTCTTGCCTGCCGGAACAGCCAGTCCAGATTGCCGCTACCGTTGGTGTGAAGGTAGACTTGGGTTCTTCTAAGCAGCTGCCTAACACTATGAAAACGGTTGAGGCCAACAAAGCAGGAGAAGGCTATAACTAAATAGCACAGCGGTTTCAGGCTGCTGTTCCTCAGCTTGAAATGTAATTTAAAGGCATCTGTCGGCAGATTTGTACCTATAAAGCTGGACCTGTTACATGTACACTTGGCAGCTGAAGGCATCTGTGTTGGTCCCATGTTCATATGAGGTTTTAATATATGCAAATTAGCCTCTAGGTGCAACGGAGGTGTTGCCATTACCCCTAGAGGCTCTGCTCTCTCTGCAACTGCCAGGCTCTCTGCATGGCATTTGTTCTAGGTGTAATGGTAACGCCCCCGTTGCTCCTAGAGGCTCATTTGAATATAGGAAAACTTCACTCTTCTCAGCAATGCGGGCACATATGAATATGGGACCAACACAGATGCCTTCAGCTGCCAAGTGCACATGTAACAGCTCAGCCAGTGTCATAGGTACAAATCTGCTGACACATGCCTTTTAACAGTGGAGGTTAAGAGAAGGTCTGAAAGACCAAGAAAAATTCTGGAGATAGCTGCTCGTAGGATTGCTAGAAAGTAAACCAGAACCCCTGTTTTACTGAAAAAGACCTTTAGGAAGATATAGCAGACTCTGGAGTTGTGGTACCACAAAATTCAACGTCAGAAGTTTGTAAAAGAACATCTAAACAAGCCTGATGTACAAGTGCATCTCAATAATTTAGAATATCATCAAGAAGTTGTTTTTTTTCAGTAATTCAATTCAAAAAGTGAAACACATTATATAGAGTCATTTCAAACAGAGTGAACTTTTTCAAGTGTTTATTTCTGTTACTGTTGATGATTATGGCTTACAGCCAAGGGAAACCCAAAAGTCATTATCTCAGAAAATTAGAATATTATATTAGACCAACTGTAAAAGTTTTTTTTAAACACAGAAATGTTGGCCAAATGAAAATTATGTACAGTAAATGCACTCAATACTTGGTTGGGGCTCCTTTTGCATGAATCTGCATCAATGCAGCGTGGCATGGAGGCGATCAGCCTGTGGCACTGCAGAGGTGTTATGGAAGCCCAGGTTGCTTTGATAGTAGCCTTCAGCTCGTCTGCATTGTTGGGTCTGGGGTCTCTCATAGATTTGCTATGGGGTTAAGGTCAGGCGAGTTTGCTGGCCAATCAAGCACAGTGATACTGTGGTTATTAAACCAGGTATTGGTACTTTTGGCAGTGTGGACAGGTGCCAAGTCCTGCAGGAAAATAAAAATTCCATCTCAGAAAAGCTTGTCGGCAGAGGGAAGCATGAAGAGTTCTAAAATGTCCTGGTAGACGGCTGCACTGACTTTGGTCTTGATAAAACACAGTGGACCTACACCAGCAGATGGCAAGGCTCCCGAAACCATCACGGATTGTGGAAACTTCACACTAGACCTCAAGCAGCTTGGATTGAGGCCTCTCCACTCTTCCTCCAGACTCTGGGACCTTGATTTCCAAATGAAATGTAAAATTTACTTTCATCTGAGAACAACACCTTTGACAACAGTCCAGTTCTTTTTCTCCTTGGCTCAGGTAAGACGCTTCTGGCGTTGTCTATTGGTCATGAGTGGCTTGACACATGGAATGTGACACTTGTAGCCCATGTCCTGGATACGTCTGTGTGTGGTGGCTCTTGAAGCACTGACTCCAGCAGCAGTCCACTCCTTGTGAATCTCCCCCAAATTTAGGAAATGCCTCTTCTTAACAATCCTATCAAGGCTGTGGTTCTCCCTATTGCTTGTGCACCTTTGTCTACCACCCTTTTTCCTTCCACTCAACTTTCCATTAATATGGTTTGATACAACACTCTGTGAACAGCCAGCTTCTTTAGCAATGACCTTTTGTGGCTTACCCTCCTTGTGGAGTGTGTCAATGACAGCCTTCTGGACATCTGTCAAGTCAGCAGTCTTCCCCATGATTGTGTCACTTACTGAACCAGACTAGGGGACCTTTTTAAAGGCTTAGGAAGCCTTTGCAGGTGTTTTGGGTTAATTATTCTAATTTTCTGAGATAATGAATTTTGGGTTTTCCTTGGCTGTAAGCCATATTCATCAACATTGACAGAAATAAACACTTGAAAAAGTTCACTCTGTTTGTAATGACTCTATATAATATGTGTGTTTCGCTTTTTGAACTGAATTACTGAAAAAAAACAACAACTTTCTGATGATATTCTAATTTATTGAGATGCACTTGTATTTTGGAAATAAGTCCTGTGCACCCGATGAGGTTAAAATTAAACTTTTTGGCCACAATGAGCAAAGGTATGTTTGGAGAAAAGGGGGCACAGAGAAGATCACTCTCCAACCATTAAGCATGGGGGTGAATCAATCATGCTTTGGGCTTGTGTTGCAGCCAGTGGCACGGGGAACATTTCACTGGTAGATGGAAGAATAGATTTAAAGACATTCCAGAAAATTCTGGAAGCAAACATAAGACCAACTGAAGTTAAAAAGAGGATGGCTTCTACAAATGGATAATGATCCTAAACACACCTCAAAATCCACAATAGACTACATCAAAAGGCGCAAGCTGACGGTTTTCCTATGGCGCTCACCCGGGTATGAACGTCATTGAAAATCTCTGGATATACCTCAGAAGAGCAGTGCATGCAAGATGCCCAGGATTGCAAGGAAGAATGGGTGAAAATCCATGAAACAAGAATTGAAAAACTCTTTGCTGTGATACTTGCCAACTTGCTACTAGGTACTAACCATGCAGGGTGCACAAAGTTTTGCTTTGGCCCCTTTTCCTTTCATGAAAATGTTAAATAAAAAAATAGTTTTTGCTTAAAATACAAAGGGATTGTGTCATCTAACTTTATGCTTTTTGGAGATCATTTAATATTCAACTTGCTTATCTGTTCACAGTAACAGTAATTTTGACCAAACTTTTGAATGCCACTGTATGATACAGATACTTGTAGAATGGGATAGGTTCTCAACATGCATCGATTGTAGAGATAATGATCGGCATGTTCACTGGATCTCATATTAAGGCTCCATTCACACGTCCTGTTTTTCTTTCCTGATTCGATCCTGATTTTTTTCAGGACCCATTGAAATAAATGGATCCAGATCAGGATCGAATCAAGAAAGAAAAACAGGACGTGTGAATGGAGCCTTAAGGGGTTGAAGGTATACAGATTAGATAAATCAGTCATCAATGTCTGACCGTTGAGACCTCACCAATGGACATTTTGGCTTTTTTCCCAGAACAGCACCATTGCTGATATCCCCTTACTTGAATGGGTATGTGTTGCAATTGCCAACACAGCTCCTGGTCGTGGATGGAGCCAAAGCTGAAGGTGCTCCTGAGCTTTCCCGAGTGCTGTATCCCCTTTGTTCTAGGCAACAGCAAAAGAACACCCATTGGATTTATACTATCAATGCTTTTTGTGGGGAAATCACTGTAAGGCTAAGTTCACACAAGTGTGTTCATCCGGGAAAGACACTTCATTTCATGGCTATGTTTCCTGGACTGAACACTGCTCCTCTGATCCGAACTCACTGCATCATAATGACTTACAGTATGCTGTCAGGTCCTGCTTGACTGCAGGTCTTCTATATGCAAGTCTACAGTACTATAGACCTATGGTCGGACACGAACTTGCAGCATCCAAAATGATTAAGATGCTGTGAGTTCAGGATAGAGAAGCAGTGTTCGGTCCGGGAAAAGCAGCCATCGCACCGAGCGTTTTTTCCGGACTGAACGTGCCTAATGCAGGTGTTTGTTTAGTGACCTGTAACAAGAACTTCTTTAGAAATATATAGAAAACTACATAAAGGCCATGTTTGGATGTGGCGGATTTGCGGCAATTTGCACTACTATGTGGGTGAGGCAGTGGAAACCAAAATATGAGCATCTAGCAGATTTTCAGACCAGCACAATCCATCACAAAATATCCATTTAGATTTTTCCACGGAATTACAGCGTCTGAAAGTAGGACGAAAGGCCAATAAAAATTGAAAAATGTATTCATTCATCATATCAGCAGATGGTGAAGTTATAAATACCGAGTCCACGCATTAAATGGAGAATGGCAGTAATTGTTTTGTAATCTTATACATTTTACACCTGGTTACCCACTGTCATTTTCCATTTCTAACTTCATCATGTGTTTTTGTTTTTTTTGTTTTTTGTTTTTTTTAATACATAATTTTCTCAATTTGTGAATTTTATTGTTGGCTGCTTGTTTTTTACCATTTTACATATGGGAAGTCTAACCGGTGTTACCCCTGGACATGGCTGAATAGTCTGCTGTAGTTTAGCAGAACATCAGAACTTTTGGTCTTTGACCCATCGATGTCAGAAACGCGTGTCGCGGTGTACGCGGCATCACTTCTGATCTACACACTTGTGTGGCGGAGCATTAAAAACAATCAGCATCAACTAGAACTGGAATTCTGCACAATAAAATGCGGAATAAATGGATGTTCCAGCTGCCATTGCTTGGAATGTAGCTTATTACACCCATCGTAGCACTTACTTCTGCAGGGGGATCCAGCGCCAGTCCTTCATCCTTCCCGTAGTCCGCACCGTTATTAATCTCCTTTTCGCTTTTTTTCCCCCCCAGGTCTGGTCTCTGGAGCAGCCTGACTGGCACTGCAAGATCGACGAAGGGTCGGCAGGGCTGGTGTCGTCCTGCTGGAGTCCAGATGGCCGTCACATTCTCAACACAACAGAGTTTCATGTAAGCGTGGGCTGATGCCTCCTCCACTTGGTATCAAATGATGATGTCTGCCTCTCTCACCCCCGTTCTGAAAATAAATCCCAGTGGGCTCAAAGATATCAGGTTCCCGAGACGGAAGTTCAGTACTATGCTATTCCTTATTTAATCGCCTTTCTTGTAGGACGTCACTCAGGACACTTGTATTTCTCCAGTCCTGGAAGAAAGCTGTGTTGTTCCTGTTTTCATCTGGTAGCATTAAAGGGGTGTCCACACCGGGGGCACTGGTGGCTCAGTAATGTGAATGGCCCCATTTTCTGAAACTGTGACGCACAGTGCAGTTTGAGATGTTGTCATGCCTAGGCATTTAGCAATTCAGCAGTGAGTGTGTGCTAGTAATACGTCATCAGTGCTTATGGTGGGCCACTGTCATAGTGACCTGTCAGATGTTTTGATCGGTGGAGGTCCTCATGTTGTAACTCCCACAAGTTGCAGGAATGAAGATGCAGACCACTCAGCCAAGCTCTGTGACCCTTAGGATCTGATTAACCTCTATAGACTTTCCATGAGCCCATGCACTGCTCTCTTAAAGGGGTTGTGCCACTCCTAACACTTATCCTTAATCTACGTGGTATGGAATTAAAGGGGTATTCCCATCTTGGACATTGGGCTCTGCCTCTGGGACCCCGACCTTTCCTTAGAAGGAGGGGCGCACCGCGCATTTGCAGCCGCCCTCCATTCATTTCTGTGCGGTTTACTGAAATACTCGACCATTTTCAGCAGTCCCATAGAAATGAATGGAGGACGGCTGCAAATGCGCGGTGCACGCGTTGTCACTTTGCAGGCTCCATTCTAAAGATAAGTGGGACCCGCGCCTATCAGACATTTGAGGGCATATCCTAACAATATGACCCTAATATTCAAGATGTAAATACCCCTTTAATGTTTGATTGCTGAAGGGTCTCATCGCTGAGACCCCCGTTGATCACAAGAATGTGGGTCTGCAAGTGTCGGCAAACTGCCCCATGAGAATAAAGTGGTGCTGCACATCTGCGTTCTCCGCTGCTCCATTCACTCCATTCAGTTCTGTGGGACTGCGGAGTACAGTGCTTGCAGCAGTCCCATAGAAGTGAGTGAAGTGGAGGATGCAAATACACACTACCGCTCCATTCTCATGGGACAGAGTGCCAGCCCATGCGGTGACCAGTGATCAAATATTTAAAGGGGTTCTCCAAGTTATATTTATTGATGACCTATTCTTAGGATAGGTCATCAATATCAGATCGGCGGGGGTCCAACACCCGGCACCCCCGCCAATCAGCTGTTTGAAGAGCAGGCCAGCGCTGCTTCCTCTTCATTGTTTACCTGCCTGCCGTGACATCAGTAGCGGTAAGTAGGTGTAATTACACCCAAGTCGCTCCATTCATTTCAATGGGATGGCTCATTCCCATACACTTGTATAGGAGCGATCCGTCGCATTGAAATAAATGGACGGTTAGATGTAATTACACCTGCTCACCACTGCGGATGTTACGATGAGCAGGTAAACAATGAAGAGGAGGCAGCGCTGGCACGGCGCGCGCCTCCTCTTCAAACAGCTGATCGGCGGAGGTGCCGGGTGTCGGACCCCCGCCAATCTGATATTGATGACCTATCCTGAGGATATGTCATCAATAAATATAACTCTGATAACCCTTTTAGCCTCTTCAAGGAGAGCCTAAAATAGCTGATAAAGCCCCTTCATCCTGATCAGTGAGGGATGTGCACCACCCAGGCCCCCACCAATCAAAACATGTGTTTTTTTTTTTTTTTTTTGTAGGTATTGTCCAGGATTTAATAAAATGGCTATGGTCCTCCATACTTTAGACAACATTCTCCATGTCAGTAAGGTCCATACACTGACATTTTGGAACTACTTTGCATGGAGCTGTTAATGTTGCTTTACATCCTGACAAATCCATGATGTGATTTCATTCATGTGTTGCTGCATGCAGGATTTTGAAAACGTGGCTGCTTTTTTTCTAAAAAACAAACAAACCACCACCACGCCTGTCCATGGGATGTGTGACCTGTTGACATAGGTGGCACTGTTTTAGAAGAAAGAAGCCATGTTTTTCTCAATTCATATAATTCTTTTAACCAGAACCACCCCCCAATATCCATCCACGCTGCCGTGGACTGAATCAATACAGGCTCATAAACTACTGCAGCAAGAAGAGACTGCATGCTTCTCGTTCTAGAGATCGGTGGGGGTCTCACTGCTCAGACCCCCTCCAATCAAAACTTTTAATGTGTCTCTATGACATTTCAAAAGTTTTTTTGAAAAGTTATTGACACTTAGACAGTTCTTGGAGAACCCCTTTAAAGGTGCTTTTCACTACAATCTGTGTTTCAGTTTGTCCCCATACTCTATACTTTGTGCTTGGGAATATCAATTAATATCAATACGGATCATTACAATGTCTCAGATTAGGCATATGACAAATCATAATAATAGTCATAATAATATTATATGTTTTTTTTTGTTGTTTTCTTAAGTTTGTGACGGTTTAAATTTTAAAACTGTCTGCCTCGGTCCTTACCAATCTGATCTCCACTGGTTCTGCAGCGGTCATATAACAGTCATAGGCCCTGATTTATCATACCATCACTCCAGAATTCTGGCATCAAAAAGTCGCAAAATAGGACTTTAGCCACTCTTTTGCACTCCCGTGCGCAAAATTTATGTGATTGCGCAAAATTTTGCGACTTTTTGCATGTGTACACCACTCACTCCAGTTTTGTAATATGGGTGGACACGTGGGTGTGGTTAGCTATGTTAATGAGTTTCACTCCAGATTTATAATTGCGACTTTTTTAAAAAGTCGCAAAATAGTCGCAATCTCACTCCAGGAGGAGGGTGGAGTAGGAAAAGTGGAGGAGCTTCTCTAGACAGAAGTGTTAGGTTTAAGGACAAGCCACATTTATCAAACAACCTGTGACATTTGATAAATGTGGCACAAAGTACTCCAACACAGACTGAAGCAAAACTGACTTCAAATACTCTCCTAATGATAAATTCCCCCCCATAGTTCCTGTCCACTATCAGTGGCCTCAGCAGAGTGCAGTTTTTGCACCCATGAGCGCTGAGGCCAGTGACTGGCTGCATCAGTCATGGGAACAATGAACGTGTCGTCATCTTTACAGGAACAGCAGGGATCGGATTGGTGTGGGCCCAGTAGGACATTTTAAAGGTGAGCGTTTTTTAAATATTTTTACAAAGCTCCCTACAACATTTTAACAAATATTTGAGAGCCCTTTAAGTGGAAATGCTCTTTGCATTGTATTGTACGGTTTGTCTCAGCACATCGCGGTTCTCACTTTCTCGAGGACATTCATCCGGGGCCTGTCAGAGCTTAAGCGTTACACTTGGTTTATGTCTTTTACGATGGGTCTGAGAAGTCTTATATATCAACAACTGGCCGGCCCGCTCCACAGAGCAATTTTCCATCCCATAAAACCATTAATTGCTCTAAATCCACCGACCGTATGAATTCTGCCACTTGTCGAAAGTGATGGGAAAGAACATGTTGAGGACGTTTCAGACGAATCAATTAGGTGCATGTGTACACTGCACGGTGTATCGGGGTCCGGTGCTGACACGCAGCCTGCTGGTCACATAAGGTGAAGTTGGCGTCAGGACAGCAGGCAGTAAATTATTTGTTCGCCTGTCTCCATATCATACAGAAAACATGAGCCCCCGTTGAGATTGAGAGACTGCAGTAGCTCCATGGGATCCTGCACATCATCGCTGCTTTAGTTTTGCGCAAATCTGTTCCCCCATAATTTGATGGATCTCTGGTGGCATCTTGGGAGCTTTACACCAAGCAGCGATGAGAGATGTCCCTTGTGCTGTGCCACGACTTGTACAGCGGGATTTATACTAATTATGAAACTTGAGAGGATCATCTTTCTTGTCTGTACAATCAAAATTTTTATTCTAGGCTAACTATTAGCGTCTACAAAATGTCACTGGCGAAACACGACTGTAATTCCACCAGGACATGCGTGCAGTAAAATGTCTCTAATCTAGAGGCGTATGGTTTAGAAATTCTGATAATCTGGTATATGACAAAGATAGTCCCATACCAGATTAACAGGGATTAATTTAATAGTTTAGAACCGGGATACCCAACCTGCGGCGCTCCAGCTGTTGTAAAACTACAACTCCCACCATGCCCTGCTGTAGGCTGTCCGGGCATGCTGGGAGTTGTAGTTTTGCAACAGCTGGAGGGCTGCAGGTTGGGCATCCCTGGTCTAGAACTTGTTGGTCTGGTCTTGGTGGTCTATGGGAAGCCTTCAGAAGCTCCTTAAAGGGGTTTACCAGGACTTCAAGATTGACGACCTGTTTTCAGGATAGGTCATCGATATACACTATATGGACAAGAGTCTCGGGGCACCTAAACATCACACATACAGGAGCTTTTATGACACCCTACTCTTAACCCTATAGGAATTAAAGGGGTTGTCCCTTCTCAACAGTTATGGCATCTTGCTAGGATATGCCATAGATTTCAGGCGGATGTGGGTGGGTCTCAGATCTGGGACCATCTGTTATGTCTAGAACGGGGCCCAGAATTGAAAGGAAGCACAGCATAAACCAGGCCTACCTCTCCATTTGCCGCTATAGGACTGCTGGAAGTAGCCAAGGCAGCACTCGGCTATTTTCATAACCCCCCTAGAGGTCCATGGAGGTTGGCTGCACATGTGCATCTACCCTATCTCCATTTCAGGATTTATAAATCCTTAACATGCCACAAAATTCCTTACTAAAAAGACTGATTGTGAATGGGGTTTGTAGCATTGCCTAGCATTGTACTGTAATTTTTTTTTTTTTTGCACAAGCCACAACATCTGTACGTGGCCTAATGGACCAGTACTGAAACACAGTCATACAGTGCCACAAACAGACCACATCTTCTGGAAGATCCAGCTGATTATCCTGAGCTGTTGGAGTGCAGGCACTGATTGGCCATCTAGGAGCGCCTCTTTACAGTACAGTGTGGTACTACATGTGCTGTGCTGGTATCTATCTGTACTGAATGTGCTGCCCTTTACCTGTTCCAGGAACAACCGCTTGTTTGGGCACCAGGCTACGTTTTTTTTTCTGGTACACCATGTACTGTACAGGACCCTGAAGAATCCTCGGTCCCCAATATAGAGAGAGAAAGAGCCGTTGGAAGTCAAACTGTTATATGTAAGGACTTAATTCATTTATCAGTAGAGATGAGCAAATCATCCAAAATTTGCTTCGGCAAATAATCGAATTTCTGACAAGATTCGTTCTTAATACAAATTTATTCGGTCGAATTAAAAAAAATAATTGTTGTTTTGCGAACATTCGTACACAAATTACGAACATACAGTCAGTTTTGTTAAAAGTACGCAATACGTAAGCATTAGCATACAAAGTGCCGCACGAATCCTTAGCATACTATTGACTCGTGATTGCGTGATACGCACGAGGCTAGGCCGCGGCATACAGTCTTTAGAGGCAGTCCATATGAGGTAGAAAAGTAAGGTGCTAGCTATCCGGCTAAGTGCATAATTTACTAAAAAACACTGTACAATAAGTGCATGATAGGACACATTGCAGTACCTGAAAAAGAATACACACAATGGGCTAAAGTGCTTGAATGTTGCTGAACCTGTAAAAACAGTATTGCTAAAATACAGCAAAGACAATTATGCAAACATTTTAGTGCAATTTCACATTTGCAAGCATAAAAGGCTCAGATATACGTTTGAGTCTCTTCTCGTGGCTGCTTGGCATGATAAAACACTGGAACAGAGTCCAAAATTCCATTGTAATCCACGTGAGGTAATTTTGTAATCCAAACAGTTAACGTGTAATCCACATGGATAATATAAAATAGCAGCAAATAGAGAACCCTCTTTGCAAAGAGAGCTCCCAAATAACCTGAGAAGGGGGGAAACGGGAAAATAGGTGCGCTTAGGCTCAACTGGGAATTTTCTGCAGAATGGGGGTGGGGGGAGTCTTGACAATCCATGTCCATTTGGTTGAGAGTCAAACAGGGGGCAATACAAACTAAACAAAACAAGTGCGAACTAGCTCTCACCTGTCAGGTGCAGTCCATGGTGTGGCTCCCATAGGTCCTCCAGAGGTGTTCTTTAAATCAGCCAGTAGAAGGGTTCCCCAGATGAGGGACCCGAAATCCTCTTTGCTTGAGCTACCTCTGAATGAGATCAGAGGACGCTCCTGCCTTCTGTAGGCCAAGCCCGCTGCCGTGGTGGAACTCCACTGCCCTCTTCTTCCAGAAGTCGGACTTGACCGGGTCCGGGTGGTGGTCACGCTGGTGAGCGCTGCAGCCACTTGCGCCTTTACTTTTCTGGATTCTCCTGCCAGGACAGCAGGGGTAAGGACTTCTGGCTGCAGCGGTTGAGGCACTGTTGCACCCAGGAAAGAATCCCCAACTCCCCTGGCTGCTGCTGGCTTCATCTTCTAGGGTAGTTGGTACTGGTGGATCTCCGTGGACTGGAACATAAACGATTAAGTCGTCAGCTGAACCATCTGAAAGGACTGTGATGGTGGTGGCACTGGCAGTCCAGGGATCAGAGGCTCCGGCTGTGGCTTCTCCCTGAAACGGAGGGTGCTATCTGGTGACTCCTGATGACAGTGCAACGGTACTTTGCCTGGTGATTCCTCCGGCCAAACTTCAGGTGGTGATGCAGGGACCAGGGGCTTAGGTAATACGGTAACCCCGGTAGCAAAGGGGCCTTTCAGGGATGCCATGGGGGTGTATTCCACCTGATCCCCCACATACAGGCTGTGACGGGGTTGGGGCAGGTACGGCCGTTTCACTGACCTGCGGCCCACGATGTATTCCTTGCCATCCTCGACATCCACCAGGAAGCCAGAGCCTCGCTCCACAGAAAACCACAGGATGGTTCCCTTTCACCGCTCCAGTGTAGGGTCTCCCGGCCTTGGATGGTCCAGTACTTGGATGACCCAGTCCTCCACTGCATTCTTGTAGTCCCATAGGGTCTGGGCCGTCACTCATGCTGGCACAATCGGGTTTTGCCGAATGGAAGGTGTTGTTCTCCTCCTGGGCAGCGAAGTGAATGCTCCAGCCGCCTCCGCCACACCAGCCGGTAAGGCGAATATGGAGTCAGGAGCTGATGAGACTCTCTTCCACAGTTGTGCCGCTCTGATCTTTGGAGCGGGCGGTGGTTCGGGGTACTCTTCCCCAAAGACCATCTCTCCCCACTTGGGTCACAGTTCTTTCGCCATGATGTTTGCTGTGGTCTGACTCTGGATCTTGTTCACCGCTGGCTGGAGAGGAGAGGCGGAGTAATGAGGGAGGAGTCTTCACTCCCTATACGTGCAAATTGTTAGTTCCCGGTGGGCCGGGCTGTTTTTTCCCTCTTCTGAGGGGGGCGTATCTTCACTTACCCGCTCTTGAGGGGGCGTATTGTCATTTTCCCGCTTTGGGGGGCCGGGGAAGGGGGCAAGAAGAATGCGTACGTAGCATCAGTGGTCAAAATTTTAAGAACATTTACGAATAATATGAAGCTAATTTGACAAAATCCGAATTCGCTTCAGAGTAGGAAAAATTGAAGATTCGATACGAATCTACGAAGCGGCGAATAGATTCGCTCATCTCTATCAGTTATTTTTATTTGTTCTCATTTTGGGTTTACATTTTGAGTGTTGGAACCACTTACTTGTTTTCTGGTCCTAAGTTATATTTTCAAATTGGTCGTCCTGAAAACCTGCTGTAACTTGATGGATCACTGTTTTAAAATGGCCTAAAGGGGTTTGTCCCGTTACAGCTTATTCCCTGATTGGCGGGAGTCCAGTTGCTGGAGCCACCACCAATTACAAGAACAGGAGCCTGTGCCCCTATTTGAATGGAGCTGTGGTTATGCTTGCTGCTGCTGCTTCATTTGAGTGTATAGGACGGCCAGAGATTGAGGTCGGGTACAAGCACTGGGATATCTCTGGCAGTCCCATAGAGCTGAAAGGAGTGGTGGACATACATGCCTGGCTGCTGCTCCATTCAAACGGAGGAACATGACCCCCATTCCCAATCATACACTTATCCGCTAGTCAAAGGATAGGGGATAAGTTGATGTAATGGGACGACCCCTTTGAAGGGGTTTTCTCACAAAATGCAATTATAATCTATCTACAGCATAAGTGATAAATGCATGATTGCTTGAAGCCTTCACCACTGATGACTAGAGCATTATGGTCGGTGGTAACAGAATCCATAACGGAATTCTTAGATAACCCGAACCTTGTACGCCGAACTTGAAAACAGGACTTTGCTCAATACTACCCATGACTGTATGACCACTGTGAGAAACAGAATAGACTGATGGGTGTGCATGCCCACTACAACTCCATCAAAAATCTATGTGACTGATGGAAGCTGTACAAAAAAGAAATGTTTCCTCTGTGCTCCCCTATAACAAAAATGTTTTTAATATATAATTATTATTAAAGTGTAACTATCATTCTTTTTTTATTTTTGTAATGTATAGGGGCGGTGATACTGACCATTTTTGTAATATACTTTAATTACTGAAATTGTACATTTTTTATTAGAAAAATAGCTCTAAAGTTGCCCATTTGATCCTTAGCAACGCTCCTCTGTCTTCTGATTACATAACGCAGTCAGTGTTGAGCAAATCTCCACTGTTATGTAAAAAGAAGACAGAGGAGCGTTGCTAAGGCACAAATGGACCACTTTACTGCTGTTATTTCTAATAGAGATGTACAATTTCAGTAATTAAAATTATATTACAAAAATGGTTAGTATCACCACCCTATACATTAAAAAAATAAAAAAAGAATGACAGTTACACTTTAAGGGTATTCTAGATACAAACATTTATTTCCTATCCATTAGATAGGTGACAAATGTCAGATGGGTGGGGACAACTATTTCTGTCACCCCTGTAAGATTTGAATTGACTGTAAAGAATCTAAAAAATTGACATTTCAAGAGATAAAAAGAAAAACGTATTCTTCTGGTCCTGAACGTTGTCTTCTTAAGGGGGCTTATCGCCTATTTCTTTGCATATCCGGCCTTTGCGTTATTTATGGGCCGTTATCCATGGTCAGGAATTTCCCAGTTGCTGGAGTAAGGTTCAGTCGTCAGACACATTAGTGCTGGGTTACCTGTGCAGCCGGCAGCAGATCCCTGGCAGCAGCACGTGCTCATGTGGGCGGCGTGTATTTCTGACCAGCCGTCAGAACTCAGCACGATCCCCAGAAGATTTCATTAAGGTTTTGCCAAAGTGGCATCTGTGTCAGGATAGATTTACTCTCCAGCTGTAAACAGGTTGCAAAATGAACTCTTTTCAGACAGCTGGCGGCTCCGTGTCAGCCCCTGCGGCATGTTTAGCCTCCAGTACAGTAAATCCAGCGTCCGCAGGGAGCCATTGCCCTGCATTAACGGGACAGCCTCATTCGGAAGAGTTAAAGACCCCAGTAAGAGGTAAAGGGTGATGTAGACGTGAGAGGATAATGTTTGCACAGCCGTGGCTTCTTGCCGCTCTTTACTCTGAAGGTGGCAGCTCCTTTGGGTAGACATAAGAGGGAATTAGTGCCTTAAACCTCTGGAACCCAATACTTGATGTTACTTGGAGTGCAGGCTAGTTATCACCTTCTCACTCCTCGCCTGCTGGCTCTTTTATGGGGTCATGACATACAATTAGCTGGCACCCAAATAAGTGGTTGAGACATTGATAGATTGGGGAGCCAAAATAAGCACAGAAAATGAGGGTGCATAGCACAGACATGGCCAACCTGCGGCTCTCCAGCTGTTGTAAAACTACAACTCCCACCATGCCCTGCTATAGGCTAATAGCTATAAGCAGTCTGGGCATGCTGGGAGTTGTAGTTTTGCAACACCTGGAGAGCCTCATGTTGGCCATCCCTGGCATAGCTATAACCATTTAGTAACTGGGGAAAGTTTCTCCATAGGCTTTCTAGTTATCCAACTTATAGAAGACGATACGGTGTGAACTAGTGTTCCCTGTTTTCAGGCTATGGAGAAGCTATGATATAACGGGACATCCAGAGAAATCTTCTTGAGAAGACGATGTCACTGAAGTCACCAAGATGTTTGGAGTCACAGTGATCTCCGAGCTGAAACCTCAAAGGGTCATGACATTTGATTGAGCATCGGGGTCCCCTTGAGCATTGTTTGTCCCCTATGGGCAAACTCCATAGGTCCAGCCCATGTATCCAAACAACCACACTCTCACATACATGCCAAAAGTTAGGTCTCATGCCCAAAGTTATATCCTATTTTCAGTCCGCAAAACACGAATCCTTGAAAAATAGCTGCAATGTGCATTCCAGTTTTTCCCACTCTGGCACTCTGAACAAAAACATGGTTGTGTGCATGAAGCCTTAAAGGAGCAAACTTTGCATTACTTAGTCGTCCAGTGTGTGTACATAAGGAATAACACTTTCTGGCCATTTATATGACTTGCATCTGGCATTTTTTTGCAGTTTTCCTCTGTGCTTACTGACTGTCTGGTTTGCAGTTCTCTGACATGGTTCGTGGAGCCTAGCTGTCATCCACTGGACACAGGAAGTAGAGGAGAATCTCCTTTCTAACTGTCTCACAGTCATTCAGAAGCAGCCCCAGGATAATGGAAGGCATTACAGAGAAGTACTAAGCTTGTGCTGAGCTATAAGTTTCCTATGTAGCTATGTAGTCTGCTTGTTTGTTTGTGTGTGTCTCCCCAACTCCTGCTCACTCCTCCACTTCCCCTCTACATAGACTTGCATTGACATGTGTGCAATATTATCCTGCAAAGATGACCTGGACAGGGAAAAAGGCAACACTGTTGGCAAGTTCCCCCAACCATCACTACCATAACTTTTGGCACATTTCTATGGCATTAAACCACTAGTGTATCTACCATAGATTTAGTGCACTCCTGTTGATACAGCCCTACACTGCTATGATGCCACCCAGCACCTCTCCCTCTTGCATGATTGACAGTCCCAGAGATGTCAGAAACTATAGTGATGATGCAGGTGAAGCCTTGTGCACCGACTGGAATGGCCCCACCCACATTGCACAGAAAACCTTATTTGCTTAAAAAAAAAACAACAACAAAAAAATTACATTTCTCTGGATTAGTGGACCGGATTTTCACTAGAAAAGTATGGTTATGCATACTCTTATGCATACTCTGAAACTGATTTTGGAGGTGACTGACTCCCTTTGAGGCTCCATTCACACGTCCTGTTTTTCTTTCCTGATTCAATCCTGATCTGGATCCATTCATTTCAGTGGGTCCTGAAAAAAATCAGGAAAGAAAAACAGGACGTGTGAATGGAGCCTAAGTTCCATACAAGCTGTCTGGATAAATATGCAGTGAGCTCCCCCTAGTGGTGGCAGCATTAGTATGAAATTAATTGGAACATTATGTTGGCCATAATAAAGTATAAAAGTAATCCATGTGTAGTACATTTGGAAGAGCTGTCCATGAGGTGTTATTTTTGTATTTTTTTTCCTTTTCAGTATTTTTTTTATTAAGACCTTCATGTCAGTTAGAGCCACGATGAAAGTCATTAATTCTCACTGATCTTTTTTTCACTTACTATTGTGCAATTGAAATGTTTTGCAATCACCTCAGCTAACCCAGGACAGATTTTTTTTTAGATGAGCCATGCCCAGTGATGACAATGTCTCATTAATTGCCAGGGCTATAAAGAAGCACCTGTCCACTGGTGCAAGCTACCCGCCAGGACAGTGTGTCTCAGCTGATCTTCTGGGTTCGGCATTCGATCCAAGCCGCCTTAGTAACCCGACAGATTTATAACCCAAATCGAATTGTTCACACGCTCAGCTACTTGTATATTGATTTATATAGTTAGATCTTGGCAGCTCTCACTACATCCCGTGCCAGGATGGCTTTAAAGTTTAATGGCTTCTTATGTTTGCTTGTTTTTGCTTGCTCACTGCTGTAGATCATTTTATTGATTTTTCTACAAATTGAGTGATTCCCTTGTGGTCATTTGTAAAATCTCTAGTTAAGCGGTTTAAAGGGAGTTTTCCAGGATTTAAAATGCATATCAACAATGCAAAATAACAACATGGAATATACCTTACAGAGTTCCCTCTGTTTCCTCGCTGCCTCTTAGACACAGAGGAGGACTGGTTCAAAGGTGTCAACGGAGCTATTTATGTCAAATTGGAGAAACCAAGCTTGAATAGAGGTAGAGAGTGCGACATCTGTTGTCTTCCACTTACAATGCACTTCTAACACCTCTCCCATGGCAGTTTAATCACACCTAGTATCAGCCATGCAAATCACAATCTCCATGAGGCCCTTGATCTTGATGATAAACAGATTGTGCTGACTCAGGCATGAGTCACCGGTATTTGATGCCGGAGATTTCTTGTGCAAGTCATTCTAATTGAGATAACTAGAACTATTGAAATTTGTAGATAGCTTTTTTTTTTTTTTTTCTTCTGTACTGAAGGGGATGAGAAAACACCTGAAACGCCAAAAGCTTCAACATGCTGCATAGAAAAAAGAAAAAAAAAAAGAAAAAAAACGCCATAGAGGAAAATGCCACCGAGTAGAGAATTTGTCATTAGGGAAAAACACTTGTGTCCTGCAATTCATATTTCCCATAGAGTCTCAGCTAACATCAGTAAAAACTGCAACAAAAACCATAGGTGCAAAAAACAAAACCAAGAGAGTAAAATCATTCAAAAAAATATATACCTATGTGTATTTTCAGCCTCAAAGGGCTTTTACTATTGATGACCTATCCTCACAATAGGTCATCAATATCCGATCGGGGTGGGATACGGCACCCCAGCCGATCAGCTGAGGAGACGGCGTGCAGTGAGCACGTGCCATCTCCGTTCTTTCTTCCTGTCTGCTGCGGTCTATGGTCTTAGCCAGCGCTCTTCTACTTCTTCTACAGGCCTACAATTCTCCGCTGAACTCCAGGGATGTCAACATCTGGTTTGAAATCGCCGCAGCCAATCACTGGCCATGATGGTGTCCGGATCCCCTAACATCATGTAAACATTTTGTCCTAACGCAAGTGGAGCTGGACACTGCAGCAGCCTGTAATTGGCTGCAACAATGGCAAACTGGATATTGAACTTGTTGGAGATGGAAAATTCCAGGCCTGCAGGAGATGGAGCGGGGCGCTGGTGCCAGGAAGCGGGTAATTCATCTTCCATTTGCAGGTCCTGCAGAATGGTGTGGGGGTCCAACCCCTCCCATTCTTGCAACCGCCCTTTAAGGCCCCTTTCATATGAGCGAGTTTTCCGCGCGGGTGCAATGCGTGACGTGAACGCGTAGCACTTGCACTGAATCCTAACCCATTCATTTCAATGGGTCTGTGTACATGAGCATTTTTTTCACGCATCAGTTCTGCGTTGCGTAAAAAGCGCAGCATGTTCTATAATCTGTGTTTTTCACGCAACCCTGACCCCATAGAAGTGAATGGGGCTTCAGTGAAAAACGCATTGCATCCTGAAGCAAGTGCAGATGCAGTGCGTTTTTCACTGATGGTTGCTAAGAGATGTTGTTTGTAAACCTTCAGTTTTTTATCACGTGCGTGAACAACGCATCAAAACGCATCGCACCCGCGCAGAAAAAACTGAATGCAATCGCAGACAAAACTGACTGAACAAAATAGTGCGAGTTTTCCTGAACGCATCCGGACCTAATCCGTCGCACTCGTGTGAAAGAGGCCTAAGGGGGTTGTCTAGCTTTGCATGTGGTTTTTGCTTTTCTTTTTTACTTTCAACCCAGCCTATGGTACATTTTGAGGAAAAAAAAAATCTTCGCCTGCTCCCAAACACTCCATTCCAGGGTCCCTAGCCCCTTTCAGCAGTCTTCCAGTCCCCTTCTGGGGTCACATGCACTGCCACATCCAATGACTGGCCTCACTGGTGATAGCAGCATGTGACCCAGTAGTGACTTGCTGCTTGGGGACACATCATCACTGAGGCCAGTCATTGACTGCAGCAGCGCACATGAATCCCGACTGTTCCGAAATTTACAGAATGGGGAACGGACGGAGCTGAAACTGTGTGGCGGGGAACAGGTGAGAAAAGGCACCACTGTATTCCATGGGCTGGTTTTGGTATTGCAACACATCATTCATGTGAGCTGCAGTACTTGACACAACCCATGGAAAGAGAGGTGTGTGGTTTCCATAGAAAGATTTTTTTTTTTTTTAGGTGAACATATAAATTTTTTTGTTTTTGTGTAACCCTTCCGCCATCACCTTGAATCTGGCAATTAACAAGTGAAAGTGCCCATAAGTCCTGCAGTAAATTGAGCAGATATTTGGAATGCGATGCCCCCTACAGGCCCACTGACTGTTAATGTATTAATGACAGCCACTGATTTAAGCATGAAATTAAGTTGGATGTTTTCCATCCCCTGTAGAAGCCGGTAATTAACCCGCTGTGCAAAACATCACTCCTACCCACGGGCACCGGGCAAGGAATAAGAAATCCATTGTAATTGCCAACGGCTTGCATTGACTGAGATGCTTTGTGTCGAGGAATGTGCAGGGATATAATCCATCGAAATCCCGTGCTGACAGACGCAGCTATGTAAAGGGGCCGAATGACCCAGTCAAGTCTGGGACACAATCTGACAGTCACTTGAGAAGGCAGGTTCTGGAGAAGTGATTCTTGTACGGTGAAAATCACCCGTCGCTCACACCTGCCGCCGACTGTCAAAGCCGCGTCGACTCGGGTGCCTTGTATCAGTGGCAGGGGCTGTTCGTCACATTACCCTCTCTATACTTTTATATTTCTCAGCTGTTTGACATTCTTATTTTAGAAACACTTTGGCTTTCTTTACAGTTTTTTTCTCCAAAACAGCAGCTGAAAGTCTCCTTGGGAGACAATGGTTATGATATCGGGGTACCTGGAATTTCATGGGACTGGGTGGAATTTATTTCTTTTTTGTCCTGAGTCTGGGTTAATTCCATTTCAGGTCCAGAGAACAGAAGTCTCTTGTGGTATTTCTATATACCAATTTTTTAGATTTTTTTTTTAAATATTTAAAAGTAAATTATTTTTTAAATTCATATCACACTAACACACAAAACAACATTGAATTGGATGTTTGTTTTCAGACTGATTACGGTCTGATGGGGAACAACAGATCCATGTCCGGATGTTTGTTTTTTTATACTTTTTTTTTTTTTTTTTTTGTATGAACGGAAAAATACAGACACCTTCCATGTGCATTCTATATTTTCCTCACTCCTATCAATAGAAATGACTGTTCTCTTCCGCAATATGGACAAGAGGAGGATATGATCCATAGAAATGAACAGTCCAGTGTGCGGTCTACAAAACAAAATGTGAAAAGCACGGTGAAGAAAAATACAGAGGCCTAAAGGCCAGTTCACATATCAGCGTGTAATATGTGTGTGTGTTTTGTTTTTGTTTTTTTCCATGCTGAAAAAAAAAATGAAAAAAAGCTCCACTTCATTATTTCTACTTGATATTTTTGAAGCAGATCTGTGCCTGAAAAAGCCCGGAAGATGCACAAAAACTGCCTGATCTTATTTGTAGCCTTTTTTTTTTTTTTTTTCAGCTTTCTATTCATTTCAATGGGAAATTCAGTGCTGATTCTGCCCCAAGATGGCACGCTGCTTTACTCGTGTTAATTCAATACTCCTACAAAAAATGCCTGGGGAAAACGGAATATAGTCACTAAGGTTAGTGGAGGTATACAAATAGAGATTACCACCAAAAAATAGAAACCAAAACCTCCACAGAATAAGTCAGTAGAAAAATATGTTCTTTATTGATTACAACATGATTACAAAATTGATTAAAAACATGATTAATTCAGCAGCCGAAAGTGCCTATAGATCAGGAACCAATAGGGGGCGCGACACAATAGGCATTAAATGTAAATATTATATAGTGATTACCAAAACTGCCAACACCATCCACATTGTCATAGGTAGAAGTCCTAAAAGACTGATCTATAGGCACTTTCGGCCGCTGAATTAATCATGTTTTTAATCAATTTTGTAATCATGTTGTAATCAATAAAGAACATATTTTTCTACTAATTTATTCTGTGGAAGTTTTTGTTTCTATTTTTCGGTGGTAAAGTTTACTCGTATTAAAAAAAAAAAAAAAAAAAAAAAATAAGCTGCTTCCAATTGAAATGAATCATGGGAGGCTGTGATGAGATGTTTTTGGAGCTAATTTTGAGGCAAAAACTGGCCCTTAGACATCCTAAAGAGGTTGTCAAGGATTAGTTAAAAACAAAAAACAAAGTGTCTGCTTTTTTTGCAGAAATTGCTCTACACTTGTCCAAGGGATGTGTCTGGCATGGCAGCTTGAACTTCATTTACTCGAATGGGAATCAGAAGGAATACTAGATGCAACCTACAGACATGAGTGGCACTGTTCCTGACAATTCTGAGGACGTGTCACCTCTCCTGATATGTCTGTTTTAGTAACTAATTGCGTTCCCCATGCCGTAACAGTTCTCAAGCTTCTTTTCATATAACGCTGTTGTGATGTTCCTCTATTAATCCTACTAGAAGTTTTTAAATACATTTAGATCTGGGTGTTATCAGTTGGAGGGGGGGAGATGGGGTCCCTGCACAGATGGACACTGGTAGCACTCATTGGATAATGTCATTCTTTGCAGACACCCCCCCCCCCAAATTGGTAACAACCAAATGTACCTTTATTCATAAACTTCTAGCAGGAATAATAGAGGAGCAACACAAAATATAGACATGTTAATAGATTTCCTAGAATAGTCATTTAATTTAGAATACAATTAATTACTAAAACAGACATCAGAATTGGAGTGGTCCTCTATAAGTTTGGCTTATACTGTTATATTAATATTATATTACACTGAAAGAAATGCCCTTTGCGATTGCAGATCCGCAAAACACGAATACCAGATTTGTGGAACAAAAAGCCCGGCCCACAATAGAACAGTCTTATCCTTATCCGTGATGCTGACAAGGATAGGGCATGTTCTATATTTTTTACGGTACCCCGGAACAAAGACATACGGATGCAGGCAGCACATGGTATGCTGTCCGCACCTTTTGCGGCCCCATTGAAGTGAATGAGTCTGTATCCAATCCGCACAAAATATCTGTTTGTGTGTATGAGCCCTAAGAAGCAGGGTGGGTCAAGAACTTGTCACGATTGCCTGGCAGTAGTGGTATCGCCCCTATATGTTTTTGCTTTGAGGTTTTTGGCTTCCTATAAAATTGGTCCTAATTTAGTCCTAGCTTGTACTCGCCATCACAGTAAAGTTCCTATAATCCACCGACAATGGTCTTTCTAGGTGCCGGATCATTAGATATTCTGAATCTGCTTCTTTTTAATTTCACTATTTTAATCGTGAAATTGTTTCTCTGCTCAGTCTTCTGCTTCAGTTTTAAACTTTATATCACCATATTATTATATATAATTTTTGTTTGATTTTTGTTGTTTCCTTTGTGGCAATGTTTAAGATTCCTTCAGCACACAAGTGTATCCCAAACAGTTTTAGCCCGGTTGGCATTTCCCATGGTTCTCTCTGATAGGGTTGGGGCCTATTAATCAAACGTAAGCCAGGAAACGATGGTTAATGTCTGTTTTAAATCATGGCATCCGAGCGATGCAGCTGCTGAGGTCACAGAGTGGGCGCAGAGTGTGGGCTCTTACTTACATGAGCTCCCCAAAGAGCTGAGAATAGTTCCTGTGTAAATTCCTAAATGTGCTGTCATCCTACATAACCTTCACACATGGAAACTCCAAACTCACTTTACTAACCCTGTCACATATATTTTTATATTTATGTTTTTATTTTCTGATTTGTACATTTTTTGGACATGATTATGAGGCAGTCATTGAGCTTGAGCTGCTTTTAACAGCGTTCAGAGAGATGCTTTACAGCAGCCACATGGACCATAGCAACCTGTACCCTGGCGATAGTCATTGACTTCTATGGGAGAGCGTTGTGGGCATGCTCTGACCCTTGCAGAGGTCATTGTACAGGGAGTTGTGTGTGAATCGGGGGATGGAGAGAGAGATACTTTTACCTTTCATTGTAATCCTGATTGTCATGATAACGAGATGAATACTTAAAAACTGATCTCCACAGAACAGGTCAGCACGTTATGAGGTTTTAGTGGCTAGAATGAATACTACAGGTGGAAAAGAAAAAAAAATCACAAAAAAATTCTTAAATATGTTTAATTTAAAAAAACCTTGATTTAAACAATTTTTTTATTATTATTATTATTCTGACACATTCCCTTTAATTGACCCATAGAAGTCCACACGAGATGTTAAAATTACCATTTAAAGAGGACTAGTCGGCTCTCCACGTTCCTCTATCATTCTTCTGGAAATGTGCTAATCAGTTGACAGTTGGGTGTTACCAATTGGGTGTGTTTGACGAAAAATGGTAGCAGCTAGCTGTCAATTTATTCACAGATTTCAAGAAGGAAAACCTTTTTATTCTATAACTTTTTTTATTTAGATTATATTTTTAGTTCCCGTAAGGGACTTGAACTTTGCGATCCCCTAAAAATCGCATTGCAGTGTATTGTCATTTACAGTAAATCTGACATAACGAAGTTGCACCATCACTGTGCCATAATGTACAGTATTGTGTATAATGACCATGCCGCGCCGCCATGATGTACGAGGAGGGGTAAAAGGATTGTATTAGTAAGGAAATACATGTCTGGTCTTTTCACTACAGAGTATCCCACCAATGTCCAGTGGGGATGTGATGGAGATGCCACTTTATTCTAGCAATCTACATGGTGAGCCCCAACCAAACTGACAGTGAGGGCATTAGTGATAAGTCAGCAATTTCTTCACTGAAACTGATCCTGCAGTTATCCTCTCTTCCATCTGTCCCCGAGTTCCTACAAAGGGTACGGCCACATGGCACAGCCACTGTGTGGCCAGAACCATGTGGCCGAGCAAGCTGCAGGAGGATCATGTTAACTGACTAGAACTGAATTGTTGATTCTGTGTTGATAAAGGGGTTGTCCGGGTTCGTGGCTGAAATCAGCCATATCTTCACCCCTCCAGCCCACCTAAAGGGGTTGTCTAAACCAGGACAACCCCACCACTTCCAGACCAGGCCTAATTTTTTGCAAATCAGACATGTCATTTCATGTGGTAATACCTTTGGAATGCTTTTACTTATCCAAGCCATTCAGAGATTGTTTTCTCATGATACATTGTACTTCATGTTAATGGTAAATTTGAGTCAATATGTTTTACCTTTATTTATAAAAAATCAAAATTTACTGAAAATTTGAAAAAAAATCACAATTTTTTAAATATGAATTTCTCTGCTTTTAATTTGCATTGGAATATCTAATAAATTGTTATTAATGAACATTCACCATGTGTCCACTTTATGTTGGCATAATTTTGTAAATGTAATTTTATTTTTTTCGAACGTTAGAAGGCTTTGAATTTTAGATTTAATTTTTAAGATTTTCATGAAAATTTCCAATAGTTAATTTTAAAGGACCTTTGCAGTTCTAAAGTGACTTTGAGGGGCTTAAATAATAGAAATCTCCCATAAATGAACATATTTTAGAAACTACAGCCCCCAATGTAATCAAAACTGATTTTACAAAGTTTGTTACCACTTTGGATTTCCCACAAGAATTAAAACAGAAGGAAGGTGAAATTTAAAATATATATTTTTTTTTCACAGATTTTCAATTTTTAATTCATTTTTCCCATAAGATAGCAAGGGTAAACTGCAAATCAAACCTGAATATTTATTTTCCTGATTCTGAAGTTTGCAGAAACACCCCATATGTGGTTGTAAACTGCTCTGTGACTGGCAGTAATGAGAGGGAGATAGTACAAGCATTTGTGATGGCTTTAACAGCTTGTCAGAGTGATCAAAAGCCTGGAGGCCAGGAAAAAAGGTCTCAGGTTAAAGCTCCATGTTCTTGGCTGTCAGGAGGCAGCTGAGTCATGGAGCTTCTATGTACAGGTGCTGCACACAGGGGGCAATGCTGAAGGACGTTTATAGTCAATGGACAGACTTGAAGTGGTTAATGACTGCACAGTTTTACTGGTTACCCTTTGGCCACTAACAATCAGTATCAAATAAATTTGGATCCAGTCAGTTAATGTGATGCCCTGTGGCTTGCATGACTGCGCCAGTGACCACGACCTGATAGAAATTTAGCAGGTGACAAATGGATTGCAAATAGTTTGTTTGTAGTCTGTTACCATGGAGACACATGGATCTGCATAGGAGCTGTAAACACTAAATAATAGAAGTTTTGTAAATTAAAACATTTTGCACTTTTGCTTTATTTTGTATGCATTGGAACAAAAAAATAGGAAATTGGACCTTCTGGGTGTTCAGCAGCCTCTTGTCTACAGCTACACATGTTTTGGCAGTTCCCGCATGTGTGCCCCTGTTGAGATGTGTCTGATTTAGTATTTATATATTGTTTTATTTCTTTCACAGCTCCGGATAACTTTGTGGTCACTTAGTGCAAAATCTGTGTCCTACATCAAGTATCCGAAAGCATGTCAGAAGGGTAAGCCAACTCTAAGAGTTTACTTCTACATCATCTGCTTACATGGGTTTTCCAGGTTTATGAGAGAAAAGCTTAGCGCTCATGCACACGACCGTATGTATTTTGCGGCCCGCAAAAAATACGGGTGACGTCCGTGTGCATTCTGTATTTTGCGGAACAGCTGGCCCCTAATAGAACAGTCCTATCCTTGTTCGTAATGTGGACAATAATAGGACATGTTCTATTTCTTTGCAGGAACGGACATGCGGAAACAGAATGCACACGGAGTAACTTCAGTTTGTTTTTTTGCGGACCATTGAAATGAATAGTTTCACGTACGGTCCATAAAAAAAAAACAGAACACGCACTGAAAGAAAATACGTTTGTGTGCATGAGCCCTTAATCATAGTGTAAAGAGAAGTAACAACAAAACTTTTTTTGGGGGGGATTTAAGGAGCTCTTGCGCTGCCAGGGGATGCGACTAATTTATGATGAGGCATAGGCCTAATGAAGGAGAAGGACCGGCACTCGCAAATGTATTTCTTATGCAAGCATAAGAAATACATTTGCGAGTGCCGGTCCTTCTCCTTCATTGAAATTATACGAGGGCGCCAACCCCCGGGACACGTGCAGCAGGAGCCGTAAGATCGTAGTGCCGACTGACTAGAAGCATACTAGCGAGGCATAGGCCTAGTTATAAATTATGCACAAATCCAGCTATCCGTGCACCAGTAAAATCTATGGCAGTTCTAAAAACAGGCGCTAATGAAGATAAATGTGGTAGAGTCTCTGGCACCGACCACTCCCTGCCCTGCCGCACCTCCTTTTCAGAAAGTGGTGAGGACGGTGCAGAAACACCACTTGCAACAAAATTTGGTGCATGTGGCATTAAAAAGCTTGCAAGCACAGTTTACAACTTTTTATGCCACTTTTCTGGCTCAGGGAGATGAAAAAAACTCCACCTTTGTATCAACATCTTACTGTTTTCAGGATCTTTCTTGCTGTCGGTGAATGGGAACATGCTAGTTTACATCCAGATTTTGAATAGAGAGCTGTGATACACTGTCACAGGGTGTGCGTCTGTGTCGTTGGCTCCGATCAGTTTTCAGAATCTGAAACTATTCCCAGCAAGCAAAACTTGGGCAAAAAATGGGGCAGGAGGGGTTAAAGAAGAAATGATTACTTACCGATCCCTCACCGGTCTCTCTGTTCTCCACTCCCTGGTGCTGGACTCCACGTGCAGTAAATTGGCTGAGCGGGCAGTCTGAGCAATCACTGATAGGGCAACGAGGCTTCCTAGAACACCAAGGCCCCTTCACTGGGGCACAGAACATGCCCATGAGTGTGACTGCGCCTGGTACTGATCAGTGAGGGCCCTTCTGGGATCCCCACGATCACAAGAACAGGGGTCGTGTGTCTGCCATTATGAATGCAGAATAGGTCGAGCATGTCCACTGCCGCTCCATTCATCTCTATATGAGTGCTGTGCTGTATGTCCAGCGGTCCCATAAAGATGAATGGAACGGCAGGGTGCATGCTCAATCTATTTTGCATTCATACTGGGACCCATGAACTCTGTTCTTGTGATTGGACTCCAGACTCTATCTGCTATCCTTTGGATGGTGGATACTTTTTTTTATTTTTTTATTTAGGACAACCCTTTTAAGTGAATTGGACTGAACGTGGTTAAGTGTCAGTACCGGGCGTAACCAGCCTCATGTAGACATTACTGCGCCAATTACAAGGGAAGGGGCAGTAAATCCCTGTAGTTCTGCTGATCATCGTTGGTCCCAGCTATGGTCTGTCAATCTCATATCATGGAAATTCCCTTTAAGGGAGCACCTTGCCTATCCTGGATATCTTTTTGGTCCTTTTGGTGCCCAGGATAAGTAAATGTGGGTTCCTCATTGGGCTCCAGGGTTAACTCCGCACTGCCCATCATGACCAGTACATATCATGGCGCATTTACTGACAACTTTGCATATCTTGTATGTTCTAACTTTGATCATATGGATGGCGGGTAATAAAGAGGTCATTGGTAACCACGATCTGTTCCCACAGGGATAGCCTTCACCAGCGATGGGCGGCACATGGCTCTGGCAGAGAGACGGGACTGCAAAGATTACATTAGCATATTTGTGTGCAATGACTGGCGCCTTCTAAGGGTGAGAAATGCCTGCGTCCACAGGCTGTGCGCCTGTCTGTTCATTTAATACCTACGTATCTTTGGTACTTAGTTTGTAGAATTTACTATGCTGCTTTCAGGGGACTTTCCTGGATTCTTCCCTGGCAGTCAGCAAGGTGTCTAAACATAGCAGCATAATTTCCATCCGCCCGCACACATTCATCGTACGGGGCCATTATGTAAAGTCACTGCATCCATGTGGGTGAGGCAGCTGCGGTCGTATGACCGGTCACTACTGCATCGTAAAGGGACGGCTTCAAGCCTATGTCATATATACCCATTAAAATGACAGCTCAGATCATCCATTGATTGGGCTCATCTAATGCTGGGTGCCATCCAGTACAGCTGCCAAACTCGATGCCACCCGGCTTTACCAGGCTCTGTTTATGCAGCGAAATCTCCTGCACAACTAGACTAAGCATGCAGACCCAGTGGAAGCTGTCGCCCAAATTTTCCAGAGATGGCTGACTACAATTTGTAGCCTGGCAGATGAAGACAAATTAAAGGGTTTGTCTCACTTCAGCATATAGCATTTATCAAGTAGAGAAAGTTAATACAAGCCACTTACTAACGTATTGTGATTGTCCATATTGCCTCCTTTGCTGGCTGGATTCATTTTTCCATCACATTATACACTCTTCATTTCCATGGTTACGACCACCCTGCAATCCATCAGTGGCAGTAGTGCTTGCACACTATAGGAAAAAGCACCGGCCTATGCGCACTCCCACGGTCCTAGCCACCAAAGCGGCTGGTGTTTTTGCCTATAGTGTTCAAGTATGACCACCACTGGTGGAATATAGGGTGGTCGTAACCATGGAAACAAGTGCTGTATAATGTGATGGAAAAATGAATGAATCCAGCCAGCAACGGAGACCATCACAATACATTACTAAGTGCCTTGTACTAACTTTCTCTACATAATAAGTGCCATTTGCAGATGAGAGACATCCCCTTTAAGGATTCAAGTAGGATTTTTTTTTTTCCATAATTTTCTTACATTATCCTAGTACACTCAGTAGCTGTGGATTTAGGGAACAAGGGTCATGGAAGGAGCACCCTATATGACCAGTGCATTCTCTGGCTGTGAGGGATTATGTGACCAGGTCCACAGCACTTTTCTTATAATTGACACATGAAGCTACTCACATAATCCCAGTCCTTCCTCCTCCCCCTATATTTTGAGTACCCCAGTCTCAATTGGGCGTCCAGTGGGTGCATTAAATGCTTGTTATTAGGCTTTATTTAAAATGAAAATGCATTGATTTATGATAGGTTATCTGTTTTCTATGGATTGACCACAGCGACACCTGCAGGCCAGTAAGTGCATACCCAAAAAGGGGTAACCCAGTTCCTTTTATATAGCTATTATCAAAGCAGAAGGCTAGTCATCATAATAATTGTGATATCCAGCTCATTTCTGTGGAAAGATAGAGCGGCGGTGGGAATTGAGATGAACTGTCAACGTGTCGGCAGGAGGTGGGGTTACACCGTTCCTTGCCTGGTTAGACCCCAGAGGGTTTATGGAGGATACGGCAATATGGGAAATATCAAAATGTCATGGCATTTCCATATTGCGTGTGCCTAACATTCTGCTCTACTACTGCGCCTGTTTCTTCTTATACGTACGATAGGGTAAAGGGCTTGTCCGAGGTTTTACAACTTTAGTCTTATAGCAGGTAATATGCTAAAATAATGAAAAAAAACATTCTCACCCGTTAAACCCACTGTTTAGGTTGCTGCAGTGATAACGTGTCCTTGTGACCCGAGTGGTGAGGCTAGCCTGTACGGCAGGAGACCACTGAGGCCAGTTATTGGCTGCAGAGGTCACGTGAGTGTATGGGTATGGGCAGCAAATTCAACAAAGACTGAATGGCTGCAGCGGCATGGAGTTTAATAGGGGAGTATTATATATATATATTTTTTTTTTTTTCCTTTTTTGTGGACATCGCTGCAGTATATGTTGGATCTCTATAAACAGCGAGGAAATAAAAAGATTTAATAAGCGGTGGCGCAGCGATGTGTGTCGCCATCACATCGGCTTTTCTGAGGTCTGCGGCCCATGTTCACGTAGCTCTACATTTCTCTTACTGGCGGCGAGGACTGCTGAGGACACAGTGGGCAAATCTCCTCTTCCAGCTGTCACAACATGTAGTTAGGACACTATGATTGCTCTCCCGACACTTCAGGGTTTCGTTTCACACAGAAATGAGCGATGTCCTGCTTTGACAGACGCTGACAATTGGAGATTTGTTTTATTATGGAGGACTGCTACTACGTGTTTTCTATGCATTTTTGCATTTGTTGCCTTCTTATAGGAAAAAACTTTTAATTTGCTTCTCCATTAATTACACTTTAGCTGCCAATGTTAGCAGTAACAAACAGAATAGCCGTTATAATTTCACACCCATTGATATCCATATTCTTATAGGGGGCAGTATTATAGTAGTAATATTCTTGTACATAGGAGGTAGTATTATAGTAGTTATATTCTTGTACATAGGGGGCAGTATTATTATAGTAGTAATATTCTTGTACATAGGAGGTAGTATTATAGTAGTTATATTCTTGTACATAGGAGGCAGTGTTATAGTAGTTATATTCTTGTACATAGGAGGTAGTATTATAGCATTTATATTCTTGTACATAGGAGGCAGTATTATAGTAGTTATATTCTTGTACGTGGGGCAGCATTATAGTAGTTGTATTCTTGTACATAGGGAGCAGTATTACAGTAGTTATATTCTTATACATAGGAGTCAGTATTATAGTAGTTATATTCTTATACATAGGAGGCAGTATTATAGTAGTTATATTCTTGTACATAGGAGGCAGTATTACAGTAGTTATATTGTTGTACATTGGAGGCAGTATTATAGTAGTTATATTCTTGTACATAGGAGGTAGTATTATAGTAGTTGTATTCTTGTACAAAGGGGAAGTATTATAGTGGTTATATTCTTGTACATAGGAGCAGTATTATAGTAGTTATATTCTTGTACATAGGAGCAGTATTATAGTAGTTATATTCTTGTATGTAGGAGGCATTGTTATAGACTATATATTCTTGCATATAGGCAAGAATATAGGTATTATAGTGGTTATATTCTTGTACATAGGATGCAGTGTTATAGAAATCTTGTGCACAGGAGGCAGTGTCATAGGGCCATTGATTGGGAGTTAGCTGACTACAATGTAGTGTTCCGCATGGCTGTGTTTTATGATTATAGGTTTTAACTTTGGCTTTGTTTCAATGCAGCATTTTGAGACAGACACCCAGGACCTGACTGGCATCGACTGGGCTCCAAATGGCTGCGTTCTGGCTGTATGGGACACTTGCCTGGAGGTATGGTGACCCTATCCAGAATGACTGTCCAGTCCTCTAATCTACTGGTCTGTGAATATATTTAGTGTCATGTCTGAGCGTATACCATCTAATAATGACTTAATTCTTCTCTGTCAGTACAAAGTATTGCTATATTCATTAGACGGACGCTTGCTGTCAAGTTACTCTGCCTACGAGTGGTCACTGGGGATCAAATCTGTCGCCTGGAGTCCCAGCAGCCAGTTTCTGGCCGTCGGCAGCTATGATGAGAAGGTATGGACATAACAGGCCTGTAGTTTACCAGTGTGTGTGTGTGTGTGTGTATATATATATATATATATATATATATCAGTTAGTGTAAATTTTTTCATCTTTATTAGGTTCGAATCCTCAACCACGTGACATGGAAACCGATCAAAGAACTGGCGCATCCAGCTACTATCTCCAACCCAAAGACCGTAAGTATTCTAATGCCCAGGGTGACATCTTCCCTCGCACTTACGGAAATAGGGAGACCATCGTTACAGGAATCTGTTTCATGGGAGCATATGTTTTTACGCTGGGAACATAAGAGATGACCCGTTATGTGTTCACATAGGAACACCTTGGGCTATAATAGTTCTCTACAACCTGTGGCCATCCAGCAATTGAGAAAGTAATACTCCTTGGTCAGCCTGTGGCTATCAGAGCATGCTGGGACTTGGAGTTTCATAAAAGCTAGAGAGATACCTCCAGCTGTCCTTCATGTGACAGTTCTGTAGGTGTGGTAGAATATTCAAGGCATATGTGATACATGCATTTTAGTTGGGCGTTAAAGGGTTATTCTATTAAATATTGATGAAAGGGGTTACTTTTTTTTCCTGACATTGCATGTTGTTTCCTCCCTTCACATCTGCAGTAGCTTTTGAAATTCTGCTGGTTGCCCTTGGAAATAGACAAAAGTTTATCTCCACCCAAGTGTCCAATATATGATCTTAGCCCTAAGGCTGGTTTCAGATGAGTATCACGCTCCGGATTGGCAGCGAGGCACACGTCCTGAACTTCCAGTACTGCTGGGGTCGCATAGCATTATATTGGTATATGATGCTATGTAACTCTTACAGTTCTGGAAAGTATTGGATAACACTGACAGCATTATGTCAGTGTTATCCAGTACACTCCAGACCTCTAAGGGTTACATAGCATCATAAATCAATATAATGCTATGCAACCCCGGCAGTACTAGAAGTTCAGGACAGGTGCTGCGCTTCGAGTCCGGAGTGTGACACTCACTCGTCTGAAAGGGGGCTAGGGCTGCACACATGACACGGAGATACCCCTGTTGTGCTGCTAAAATCTCAGTGACCTGAAATTCTGCAGGTGTGGATTTCAATAGGGAACAGATTTCTCAATGTAGCTTTATGCATGAGTGGAGAAGAAAACAAGATTCTGTCACTCCAAATAAGTAAAGGCAAACTTACTGATCAGAATACTGTATGTCTATTTAACTGATACTTTATCATTTTTTCCTTTTTCTTTTAGGTAGTTTACCAAGAAGTGGATAAAAGCCAAAGTATTGAGCCAAGTCAGCTCACCTTCCCTCCACGAGGGACCCCCAGTAGTTTGTTTACTGTTCACAGTAAATGTAAGTGGTGCCCAGGTTGTGCAGTCTCCCCCAACCCCTCTTCCCTATATTTCCTCCTAATCATCACCATTTTACAGTTTATATATACATTTTAAAAAGTTTAATCACTCTGCAGTTATATTACATCCTGAGTTACATCCTGCATTATACTTCAGAGCTGCACCCACTATTCTGTTGGTGGAGTCACTGTGTATATATTACACTACTTATCCTGCTACATCCTGTATTATACTCCAGAGATGCACTCACTATTCTGCTAGTGGTGTCACTGTGTACATACATTACATTAATTATCCTGTACTCATCCTGCGTTACATCCTGTAGTATACTCCAGAGCTGCACTCAGTATTTTGTCGGTGGAATTACTGTGTACATACATAACTTTTCTTATTGTATTGTATTATACTCCAGAGCTGCATTCAAATGTCCACTCACCACTACTTGTACACCTTGCCCTGGTGATTTGCATTCTGGGAATTATCTTTACAACAGACACTGAACATTTATCTAGTAACTTAAAAGATATCTACACTTCCACAAATTGTTGTATTTTTTGCTCCATAGGATGCACTTTTTCCCCTCATAAGTGGGGGAAAATTTCAATGTGTCTTATGGAGCGAATACTAATGTGCGCTTCCATTATAGAAGTGCTCATTAGTGTGCAGGAGGCGTGGGTAGCAGTGAGTGTAGGGCTGCTAGCGCTGGCTGTACTCACCGTTCCCTGCCTTCTTCTAGGCACCAACCTGCACATGTTCTGACTGCCTATAGCATTAGGACATAGTGCATAAAGGCGAACACTATGACCTGATGCTGTGCGACGTCAAATCACAGTGCAGCGTGGGCTGGAAGAAGATCAGGGAGTGGTGAGTGTACGAGAGGCTGCCAGATCTGCTGTTTTATGTCTGATCTGTGTTCTGTTGGATCTTAGGGGTCTGATCTGCATTCTGTTGCATCTTAGGGGTCTGATCTGCGTTCTGTTGGATCTAAGGGGTCTGATCTGCGTTCTGTTGGATCTAAGGGGTCTGATCTGTGTTCTGTTGGATCTAAGGGGTCTGATCTGTGTTCTGTTGGATCTAAGGGGTCTGATCTGTGTTCTGTTGGATCTAAGGGGTCTGATCTGTGTTCTGTTGGATCTAAGGGGTCTGATCTGTGTTCTGTTGGATCTAAGGGGTCTGATCTGTGTTCTGTTGGATCTAAGGGGTCTGATCTGTGTTCTGTTGGATCTAAGGGGTCTGATCTGTGTTCTGTTGGATCTAAGGGGTCTGATCTGTGTTCTGTTGGATCTAAGGGGTCTGATCTGTGTTCTGTTGGATCTAAGGGGTCTGATCTGTGTTCTGTTGGATCTAAGGGGTCTGATCTGTGTTCTGTTGGATCTAAGGGGTCTGATCTGCGTTCTGTTGGATCTAAGGGGTCTGATCTGCGTTCTGTTGGATCTAAGGGGTCTGATCTGCGTTCTGTTGCATCTTAGGGGTCTGATCTGCGTTCTGTTGCATCTTAGGGGTCTGATCTGCGTTCTGTTGCATCTTAGGGGTCTGATCTGCGTTCTGTTGCATCTTAGGGGTCTGATCTGCGTTCTTTCGGATCTAAGGGGTCTGATGGAGCTTGGAGGTGTGATTTACGGGGTCTGATCTGAGGTCTGCTGAGGAATAGGGGTTTGATCTCAAGTGTGATGAAATATATTCTTATTTTCCTGCTCTATATCCTAGGTGTGTCTTATGGTCTGATGCATCTTATGGAGCGAAAAATATGCTATTTTTACTTCTCTCAATGGATATACAATGAAAAATGAGGCAACTTTCCAATAGCTGTTAATTTAAAATTCTCTGTCCTTTTGTTTCTGCAGCACCTATGCAAATTATGTCTCTATGGTAACATTCAAAATAATGGGTGTCATTTGATCCTGCAGTCATGTTCCCTTGGCTAACCTACCAAAAGTAGACAACTAGAGGGAAGTCTGAGACTTCAGGATTGTAGTACACAAGATGTGTTTGCTGTTTGTTGCATCATGGAGACTTATATTCTGCACCGGAGCGATGGAAACAAAACCATGTGAAGTGTTTCGTTGTCACTTGTTGTAACTTTGCTTCATTTTTAACTTTACGAGATCAAAAAATAGACATTTTAAAAGGGGTTGGCCTTGAAATACATTTATCACCTATTATTCATCCGGCTTTCTCTGTCAGTCTCATCAGTGTTAAATTAAGCAGTAGTGCGCTTACGTGACCACCACTTCATTCAAACAGGAAACACATGAGCCATGTTCTCATTAACACTTGGGGTCTCAGTGGTTGTACCTCCCAGTGATCATGCGTTTATCATGTTTCCTCTTTTCGTGTGCCATGCCCTTATAACCTCTCCTTGTATTATAGAAGCTCAACTAAGCTGTTAGAGGTGTGTCTGATATCAAGTCTGTCAAGAATTTGCAAAAACAACCAGCAGAATAGTGAGAGCAGCTTTGCATTATAATACATGATGTAACAGAGGATCATTACAGGATAAGTAAAGTAATGTACATACACTGTGACTCCACCAGCAGAATAGTGAGTGCAGCTCTGGAGTATAATACATGATGTAACACAGGATCAGTACAGGATAAGTAAAGTAATGTATGTACACAGTGACTCCACCAGCAGAATAGTGAGTGCAGCTCTGGAGTATAATACAGGATGTAAATCATTATCTGTACAGGATAAGTAAAGTAATGTATGTACACAGTGACTCCACTAGCAGAATAGTGAGTGCAGCTCTGGAGTATAATACAGGATGAAACACAGGATCATTACAGGATAAGTAAAGTAATGTATGTACACTGTGACTCCACCAGCAGAATAGTGAGTGCAGCTCTGGAGTATAATACAGGATGAAACACAGGATCATTACAGGATAAGTAAAGTAATGTATGTACACTGTGACTCCACCAGCAGAATAGTGAGTGCAGCTCTGGAGTATAATACAGGATGTAAATCATTATCTGTACAGGATAAGTAAAGTAATGTATGTACACAGTGACTCCACTAGCAGAATAGTGAGTACAGCTCTGGAGTATAATACAGGATGTAACTCAGGATCAGTACAGGATAAATAATGTAATGTATGGACACAGACAATTTGCCCAACAAGGGGACACGGCTTATGAAATATAGCAAATGGCACAAAATAGCAACAAAGGGGCACATTTATTAAGACTGACGTTTTAGACGCCGGTCTTAATAAAACCCCATAGCTGGCAGAGGATCCACCGAAGTTATGGCGCAGGTGCATCCAGCGGCAGTTCTAAATGTCAGACAGGTTCCCTGCCCACACCACAACCACAATTTTAGACCTGACTTGAGAAGTCGCAGATTGCGGCGCAACTAAGCATTGCACTGCCATCTGCACCTGAAATACGCCTACTGTAGGCATATTTCAGTATAATTAATGACCCCCAAAGACTATATTAGTAAGTGCCATGTAGTCATTCTACCTACACATTGGTCATCAGTAACCAGAATGTGTCCACCCTCTTGACGTCAGGAAAGTGAGGACAGAAGCCTGACAACAGTCATCTCGTGCTATATCTTCCTGCAGAATGTCATTAAGTGTATGGTGGAGAAAACTGGGTGCTGGACTGCTGTCATCGATATTTCGTTAGACTGTGGAATATTTCCCTGACAGCTGAGTAATTCTCTCCACAGATGAGCTTGTAGAGGTGCCGGTGACATTACGTACCATTAAACCAGACACCGACCGTGCAAACCCAGAACTTGGGATTGGGATGCTGGCCTTCAGTCCTGATAATCGATACCTCGCCACCAAAAACGGTACAAAGGTTTAACTTTGCCTGTTTATAGCTTTGAAAATGATAAAGTATTCTTGTGGCTGCCACATCTGGAAAGGGTATGTCCCCACACATCAACCCCTCTGTAATCCTTAGCTGCACTCTTGCCCAGTGAGACCTACAGGGGCCTGGTTCCCACATTTTACACGTTTACATGAATGGAAAACCATGCATGGCCATTCATAGTGGGGACATCTCTTAGGCGCTATCTGCTCTAGTTAATGGGAGTGCGTAGAAGGTGGCTTCTCTCTGACTTAATCCTCACTAAATGTAATAAATCATCAAATCTATTCTGTGCTGATTGATGTCTCTTAGATAACATGCCGTGTTGTGTGTGGATTTGGGACATTCAGAAGATGAGCTTGTCGGTGGTGCTGGAGCAGACGTCACCTGTCCGCTCTTTTCATTGGGACCCAGTCCAGCCGAGACTCGCCATTTGCACTGGAAATAGCAAAGTGTATTTGTGGTCTCCGACCGGCTGCGTCTCCGTCCAAGTCCCCGTGGAAGGTGAGTAACCTTCCTTGTAAACACAGATGACCCTCAGTACTGGCGGTGTCCATTACAGTAATGAGCCATCAGATCTGTCTGCCCACAAACCAAACACTGACTCCTAGACTGGCTACACCCATATCTTGTATCCGGCTCACAGCATGCAAGCTACACAAGGTTTATAGCCAGTACGTCCTGCTGAGAAATATAAAATATATTTTCTTGTGCCTATCATTGGGGGACACAGCACCAGTGGGACACAGCACCAGTGGGTTATAGGCAGCTGCCGCTAGGAGGCGACACTAGACAATCAAAAAAAGAGCCCCGCCTGGCAGCCTATATCCCTCCTACGGACACCAGGCTAGCTCAGTTTTTAGTCTAGTGTCCGTAGGAGGTAGACACTGGTGCTTTGCACCTCTGATTTTTATTTTAGTTTTATTTCTTTCTCTTTTCTTTCAGGTTATCAGGGGGGCCGTCGGCGTGGGAAGCCACATCAGACGTGGACCCCCCTGAGGGTGCCTGGAGGATATTTTCTTATTCTCCCTGCGCCGGTCACCCGTCCCCCACTGTAGCTGTTCCCTGCAGCTGGATGCCAGTGCCCCACTCCGGTGCGAGGTCACTGAAGGGGTGACCCTGCGCGCACCTGAAGCCGTCGGAGCGGTGAGTATGTGTTCCCTAGAGGCCACTAACACCCCCCCCCCCCCCCGGTCTGGATGGCCTACCTCTGCGGCCCCGGCTCCCTCCGTGGCCTTCCGCGTGGTGGTCTTTCCCTTCTCCGGGCTGCCCTCCCCCCCTTGTCCCGGGGGGCCCTCCGGTTCCGGCGCTGGGCAGACGTGCCTTTTTTTCTTGGCGGCGCGCCGCGTCGCACTTCCGGCCGGGCGCCTCTGTACTTTAGGCCGCGGCTTTTCCTCGTGCTAGGCCGCATGTGGGCGGGCGCCTTCCAGTGACGTCACGCTGGGCGGCGCGCCCGCCCGCAGTTCTGCCGGCCCCCCTCCTGTTCCTGCCGGCGAGTTCCTCTTTCATTGGCCTGCTCTTTGCCCCCTCCTTTTTGTGGGTGGTCCATCCTGCTTCAAAAGCTGATTATTGCCGGTCTACTCTGCTTCCAGTGGCCTGCATAGCTCCTTCAGTGGTCTGCACAGCGGTTTTTTTCCAGTACTTTGCACTGCTGCTCCAGGGTCTGGTAGGCACCCAGTGGGTGATACTCCTCTCTCCCCAGGCTATTGCTTGCCCGTTGAGCCCTTCGCCATGTCTGGTCCCTGGGACGACCCCCCCAAGGCAGCATGCTCCGGTGGCTGTGGCGACGCACTTTGCGTGCGCTCGCTGCAGTCAAAAATTCCCTAGCGGTCAGTCTGGCTCCCTATGTGTGCCTTGCCTTACTCTTGGTACCCTTCCCACTGAGGCTCCCGCTCCCTCTGGCTCGGTTGCGGCCTCACCCGAGTGGGCTAGGTCCCTGACCCAGGCGATCGGTGACCTCTCTAAGCTGTCTCAGGTCATGATCCACGCCATTTGACCGGTTGCCGTCCCAGGCGCCCCCCCTCTGCGACCCCTCCTCAGGTGTCTCCTGACTCCCCTTCCAGGGGACGGTCCTCCAAGAGGCGTAGGCGTTCCCCTTCTCGGTCACCCTCCCGGTGTTCCTCTGACCTTTTCCCCGGAAAGGTCCACTGCGGGCGGTTCTCAGCAACACCTCTCTGACGCCTCGGGGGACTCCTGTGACTCTGCCTCAGAGTCTGACAGGGAGGACCATTTGGCCTCTGCGGTGCAAGCCTTGGTCCGTGCAGTACGGGACACACTCCATATCCGGGACGAATCTCCCTCTGCGGCCAGAGGCGAAGTTTCGTTTAGTCGCCATAAGCGGCAACCGCTGATATTCCCCCAGTCATAAGGACTTTGAGAATCTCTTGGACAAGGAATGGAAGCACCCCGACCGGCGCATTCCCTCCTCTAGGCGGACAGAAGCTCTTTTTTCCGTTTGCTGCGGATTTAGTCTCCGCCTGGACGGTTCCACCTACTGTGGACCCCCCTGTCTCCCGGCTGTCTAGATCTACCACCCTCCCCTTAGCGGACGGTGCGTCCCTGACGGATCCTGTGGACAAGAAGATTGACACGTTCTCCAAATCCGTCTTTATTGCTGCGGGTTCTGCCCTTCGCCCTACTTTTGCGGCGTCTTGGGTCAGTAAGGCCTGCTCCGCTTGGGCCAAGCAACTGGTCCGTGACATCTCCTCGGAGGCCCCTCGTGAGGATCTGCTTTCCCTAGCCTCACAGATCCTTCATGCCTCTAAGTATCTGTGTGATGCTTCTCAGGAAGCGGCTCGCCTGTCTGCTCGGGCTGTGGCCAACTCCGTTGCCATTCGTCGCTCTGTTTGGCTGAAATCGTGGTCGGCTGACGCCACCTCCAAGAAGGCTCTCACTTGTCTTCCCTTTTCAGGAAACAGGCTTTTTTGGGGAGCGGTTGGACAGGATTATCTCTGACGCCACCGGTGGCAAGAGTTCCTTGTTGCCACAGAGCCGGCCCAGGCGCTCCCAGGCTCCGAAGCGTTCCAGTCGCTTTCGCTCCTTCCAAGCCCCTGCTCGTCAGCAGTCCTCAAAAGGTGCTCCCTCAGCCTCCTCTTCCGGGAAGCCCTCCTTTAAGCCCCGGCCGTCCTGGCAGCCCCGCTCCCGCCCTTCCAAGGGCCCTGCCCCCAAGCCTTCTTCCTGAAGGCTTTTCCCCCACTCGGGTCTTCCCCCCGAGTGGGGGTCGTCTGCCTCTCCTTCAAGGAGGTATGGCTCGCCCACGTCACCGACGCATGGGTACGGGAGGTGGTGTCTTCCGGATACAAAATCGAGTTTGCGTCCTTTCCGCCTCCTCGTTTTTTCCTGTCTCGGATCCCCCGCTCTTCTGCAGGGCTTTTTGGCTCTTTCCCGCGCTGTTCATCACCTCCTTGCTCAAGGGTTGTGGTTCCAGTTCCCCCCTCCAAGCATTTTCAGGGCTCTACTCGAACCTGTTCACCGTCCCCAAAAAGGACGGCTCTGTTCGGCCCATCCTGGATCTGAAGCACCTCAACCGCTATGTCCGCCTTCCCGCCACTTCCGCATGGAATCGTGCGGTCGGTGGTCGCGTCCCTGGACCAGGGCGAGTTTCTCGCTTCCATAGATATACGCGACGCATATCTCCATGTGCCCATCGCGCTGAGTCATCAGCGCTTTCTTCGTTTCGCCATCGGTTCTCTTCATTTCCAATTTGTCGCTCTGCACCTCCAAGAAGGCTCTCACTTGTCTTCCCTTTTCAGGAAACAGGCTTTTTGGGGAGCGGTTGGACAGGATTATCTCTGACGCCACCGGTGGCAAGAGTTCCTTGTTGCCACAGAGCCGGCCCAGGCGCTCCCAGGCTCCGAAGCGTTCCAGTCGCTTTCGCTCCTTCCAAGCCCCTGCTCGTCAGCAGTCCTCAAAAGGTGCTCCCTCAGCCTCCTCTTCCGGGAAGCCCTCCTTTAAGCCCCGGCCGTCCTGGCAGCCCGCTCCCGCCCTTCCAAGGGCCCTGCCCCCAAGCCTTCTTCCTGAGGCTTTCCCCACTTGGGTCTTCCCCCGAGTGGGGGGTCGTCTGCTCTCCTTCAAGGAGGTATGGCTCGCCCACGTCACCGACGCATGGGGTACGGGAGGTGGTGTCTTCCGGATACAAAATCGAGTTTGCGTCCTTTCCGCCTCCTCGTTTTTTCCTGTCTCGGATCCCCCGCTCTTCTGCAGGGCTTTTGGCTCTTTCCCGCGCTGTTCATCACCTCCTTGCTCAAGGGGTTGTGGTTCCAGTTCCCCCCTCCAAGCATTTTTCAGGGCTTCTACTCGAACCTGTTCACCGTCCCCAAAAGGACGGCTCTGTCGGCCCATCCTGGATCTGAAGCACCTCAACCGCTATGTCCGCCTCCGCCACTTCCGCATGGAATCGTTGCGGTCGGTGGTCGCGTCCCTGGACCAGGGCGAGTTTCTCGCTTCCATAGATATACGCGACGCATATCTCCATGTGCCCATCGCGCTGAGTCATCAGCGCTTTCTTCGTTTCGCCATCGGTTCTCTTCATTTCCAATTTGTCGCTCTGCCCTTCGGTCTTTCAACAGCGCCCCGGGTTTTTACCAAAACCCTTGCCCCCCTCATGGCTCTCCTTCATGCCAGAGGAGTGGCGGTCATCCCGTACCTGGACGACCTTTTGGTAAAGGGCCGCACCTTGCAGGATGCTCAGTCCAGCCTTCAGATCACGCTCGATCTGCTTTCCAGGTTCGGCTGGGTGATCAACTTCCGGAAGTCGTCCCTGCTCCCCTCTCGCTCGATGGAGTTTCTGGGGATGTTGTTCGACACCGAAACGGCTCGGGTTCTCCTGCCTCGCGACAAGGTCTCTTCCCTAGGCTCGGCTGTCTCCAAGCTCCGCTCGGGCTCCCCCTGTTCGCTCCGCTGTCTGTATGCGGGTGCTGGGCAAGATGGTCTCCTCGTTCGAGGCCGTCACATTTGCTCAGTTCCACTCTCGTCCCCTCCAGGAGCGATTCTGGCCCTGTGGGACAAGTCTCCACTTCTCCCTGGACGGGAAGATCGTCCTCTCCCCGGCAGTCCGCAGAGAGTTGCTTTGGTGGCTGACGTCTCCAGCTCTTCTTCAGGGCCGCTCCTTTCTCCCCCTTCAGTGGCTGGTCGTCTCCACCGATGCCAGCCTGACCGGGTGGGGTGCGATTTTCGGTGTCCTGACGGCTCAGGGCACGTGGACCTTGCCGGAGTCGCGCTTTCCCATCAATATATTGGAGCTTCGGGCGATATTCCTCGCCTTGACTCATTGGACCGATTTCCTCCGGGGTCGCCCTGTTCGGGTTCAGACGGACAACGCCACCGCCGTTGCCTATCTGAACCGCCAGGGGGGCACCAGGAGCCGCTCCGTGATGGCGGAGGCCGCTCGGATTCTCTGCTGGGCTGAACAGTTTTGTCCCGGCTCTCTCAGCCGTCCACGTTCCGGGCGTAGACAACTGGGCGGCGATTATCTCAGTCGCGAGTCCCTGGATCACGGAGAGTGGTCTCTCCCATCCCCAGGTGTTTCTTCAGGTTTGCCGTCGGTGGGGCTTCCCCGACGTGGATCTGTTCGCGTCCAGGCTCAATCACAAGCTTCCCACTTACGTGGCTCGGGCTCGGGATCCCCGCGCGTTCGCGGTGGACGCCCTGGTGACCCCTTGGGATCAGTTCTCCCTGATTTACCTGTTTCCCCCGCTCCTCTTCTTCCGCGGGTCCTCAACGGCTGAAGGCTCTCGGCGTTCCCGCCATCCTTATCGCTCCGGATTGGCCTCGCCGATCCTGGTACGCCGACGTGATCCACCTCCTGGCCGACGCCCCTTGGCGTCTTCCCCTGCGGCCAGACCTCCTTTCTCAAGGGCCGATCTTCCACCCCACTTTACCTCAGCTCAATTTGACGGCTTGGCTGTTGAGGCCACGTTGCTGAGATTTCGGGGTCTGTCTGAGTCTGTCATCCAGACTATGCTTAGGGCCCGCAAGCCTCAGTCGGCTCGTATTTACCATCGGGTCTGGAAATCCTTTTTTTCTTGGTGCGAGCAACGTCGTGCGCATCCTCTCGTTTGCTCCACACCTAAGATCCTCTCTTTTTTACAGTCCGGCCTTGACCAGGGTCTCAGCCATTCTACCCTTCGGTCTCAGGTCTCCGCTCTGTCCGTGCTTTTTCAGAGGGCTTTGGCTCTGGCTCCCAGGTGAAGACCTTTTTGCAAGGTGTTCTTCGTCTGAATCCCCCCTTTCCGCCCCCCGTCGAGCCCTGGGATCTTAACTTTGGTGCTCGATGTGCTCCAGGTCCCCCCTTTGAGTTGCCCTAGAGTTTCCCTGCGTCTTCTCTCTTGGAAGGTCGCTTTTCTGGTGGCGGTTACATCCATCCGCCGAGTATCTGAGTTAGCCGCTCTTTCCTGTCGCTCCCCCTATCTTGTCTTGCACAAGGATTAAGGTGGTTTTGCGCCCTCTTCCCTTCCTTCCTTCCGAAGGTTGTCTCGGCTTTCCACATCAATGAGGATATAGTTCTTCCTCTCTTTGTCCTGCTCCTTCCCATCCTAGGAACGCTCCCTTCACTGTCTGGACCTTGTCCGAGCTATCCGGGTCTATTTGTCCCTCACAGCTCCCTTCCGTCGGTCGGATTCCTTTTTCGTCATCCCTGAGGGTCCCCGCAGGGGTCTTGCCGCGTCTAAGGTGACCATTGCGCGTTGGGATTACGGCCGCCATCTCGGAGGCCTATTGCTCTCGGGACAGGTCCCCCCCTTTCCGGGTCACTGCCCATTTCCACCAGGGCCGTGGAGCTTCCTGGGCGGTTCGCCATCATGCATCGGTGTCCCAGGTTTGCAAAGCCGCCACCTGGGCCTCGGTGCATACCTTTACCAAGTTTTACCAGGTCCACATCCTGGCTTCTTCTGATGCCAGTCTGGGCCGCAGGGTTCTGCAGGCCGCCATACGTTAGGCTGGCCTCCTGGGAATTGTTTCTTTTTCCCCACCCTCTGGGACTGCTTTTGTACGTCCCAGTGGTGCTGTGTCCCCAATGATAGGCACAAGAAAACAGGATTTTTGTAAAACTTACCGTAAAATCCCTTCTTGTGGCTTCATTGGGGGACACAGCTCCCACCCTGTTTTTTTTTTTTTGGGTTGTTCTTTTTCCCGGGCTTGTTTGCTGTTCCTTGAGTTCTCGTTCCCGGGTTCAGACTGGTTTGTATCTTTCTGTTTGGCTCCTACTGCTTATTAACTAAACTGAGCTAGCCTGGTGTCCGTAGGAGGGATATAGGCTGCCAGGCGGGGCTCTTTTTTTGATTGTCTAGTGTCGCCTCCTAGCGGCAGCTGCCTATAACCCACTGGTGCTGTGTCCCACTGGTGCTGTGTCCCCAATGAAGCCACAAGAAAGGGATTTTACGGTAAGTTTTACAAAAATCCTGTTATTTTAAAAATGTGTTTGGACGCCTTACCATCCCTCTATTTGGGTTATTTCTTTCTTGGAAACCCGAGTGGCAACCAATATGGCCACCGTTACCTACCTAGTTTTCCTGATAATGCAAAGACTATGTCACTTCATAAATAGCCAGTTACATATTGCCTTCAATGACTTATGACACAACAGTTGGACCTCCATCCATCCCGAGAATACTGATGACCTATCCTAGGGTAGGTCATCAATATCGGATCGGCAACCCCACCGACCAGCTGTAGGGCAGCCGCAACGCTGACAACCATACAGTGTACAGAGCGGAAGCAGAAGTCTCCATACAGTATGTAGTTGCAGGAGCTTCAGCTGACCTCTCACTGCAGTACTTCGACATGGCCACTACACAGTCTACGGCACTGTGTGCTCCCAACTCCATACACTCTATAGTTTCCGGCAGCTGCCTGAAACACCAGATTGGTGGGGGTACCAGGTGTGAGACCCCCACCGATATTTATGGCCTATCCTCAGGACAAGTCATCAATACCCAAGTCCTGGAAAACCACTTTAACCACCTAACAGTTTTGCCGGAGTCCAGTTCGGGCAGTGTGAAAAGTAGCTAACTGGAGGAGGGAGGGCTACTTTAGGTGGTGATATCTCCTGAATGGTAGCAGCTAGAAACATGCAACTGGTCTTGTTTGAAAGCTGACAGTCCAAGCAAAAGAGAAGAAATCACAGTTGGAAATCAAGTCGGGAATAATCATGAGTAAAACCTGTTTTTACTTTCATTTTAAGCTGCATTCACAGCATCCCGATTTCTATCAATGATATCTTTCTCTGTCCTGAACATATTGCTGTCATGTTGGTATTGTCTGCTGGAATGTCTGCTTTCAAACAAGATTAGTTGCATATTTCTAGCTGCTACCATTCAGGAGGTAGCAGCATCTAAAACAGCCCTCCCCCTCCAGGTAGCTACTTTTCCCACTGCTGGACTCTGGCAAAACAGTTAGGGGGTTAAGGTGCTGTGGCAATTGGTAAATTGCTGCTGTTTAGGTCTCATTTATCCTTATTACATTCACTATGTGAACACAGTCCTGAAGCTCATTTCTTAGGGTCCATGGTGGGTCCCAATGTTTGCCATGCGAGTAATCAGTATTATTGGTTTTCCATTGCAATCGGTTGTTCCCTGCTAGCAGCTATTTTAAGCCGCCAGGTTCTTTTATTGCTGTACAACCCCCATTATTCAGGTGACGCAACGTCCCTTTCAAAAGCTGCCGACGTTGCTGTTTGTGGCCTTTTAAATGGTCTCCTACTTCTTTCCAGGTACTTTCAACGTGCTGTCACTGGCCTGGCACCCACTGGGAGAAGACTCTTTACTACTCATGAGTAAGGATCATCTCTGCATTTGTTACTTGGAGACGGAGGAGGATCCCTGACATCATCTGGAAGTTATCCTAAGAAAACATGTTTACATAGTGGACTTACTAACCCCAATGATGTGGTAGCCTCAAACGGAGCAGAGGTGTTTGGGGGCCATTTATATAAATAAACCCGCCACTGTCTGTCAGGCTCATTGCTGGACACTGGGCAGCCTTGTCTTATGTCGTCTTGTTTTCTACGTTCTTCTCTTCTGTAGTAAAGGATAATATCTATTTGTAGCTGCTGACGAGGCAGCCCATTGACAGGGACTGATAGTAGACATTCTAGGTCTGGTAGTACATGTTTTACACTGGAGCCCACTCCAGAGCACTCAGCATTGTGTGTTAATAGATTGTACATTGTGATGTATATACATGTAGAGATGTAATTTATACCAATCAATAAATGCTTTATTTTTACCTGTACAGAATGCTGATTATTGTGCCGAGTCATATATACATAAAGTACATACATGCCGGCTACATTAACCCTTTCTACCCCGGAGGTTTTTTCGGTTTTGCGTTTTCGTTTTGCGCTCCCTGCCTTCAAACAGCCATAACTGTTTTATTTTTCTGTTCAGATAGCTGTATGAGGGCTTGTTTTTTGCGGGACAAGTTGTACTTTCCAACGCCACCATTTAATATTGTATATGGTATAGTGGGAAGCGGGAAAAAAATTCCAAATCGGGTGAAATTGCAAAAAAAAACCGCTATTCCGCTACAGTTCTATGGGTTTCTTATTTACATTAAAACTGACCAGTTACTTTCATTCTACTGGTCAGTACGAATCCGGCAATACCTAATATGTATAGTTTTTCCTGCGTTTTGATAGTGATAAAATAATTAGAAAGTTGCCCTTTTTTTTTTTTTTTTTTTTTTTCCTTGTCATATCTTGACCCCTATAACTTTTTGGTATTTATGTGTACAGAGCTGTATGGGGGCTCATTTTTTGCGGGGTGATCTGAAGTTTTTATTGATAGCATTCTGGGGTGTGTATGACTTTTTGATCACTTTTTATTTAATTTTTTTTAGAAAAAAAAAGCGACAAAAAACGGCGAATCGCCATTTGGACGCTTTTTTCTGCCACACAATTCGCCGTATTGGAATTTTTTTTTTTTTCTATTTTAAAAGTACGGGCCTTTTCGGTCACGGTGATACCCGTGATGTCTATATTTATTGTTATTTAGGTATTGATTTTTTCATTATACGGAAAGGGGGGTGATTTGAACTTTTATATATTTTTTTATATATTTAACTTTTTTTTTAATTTTTGCTGACTATTTTTAAGCTCAAATATGAGCTGATATATTGTTTTTTTTTTTTTTTCTTTATGAGCAATCAGGGATTTACTAGACTGATATAAATCCATGAATTGCTCATTTCTTATCTAGTGGCCAGAATAAGAATTGCACTTTGAAAACTGTAATCCTCACCAGCGAGGATTACAGTTTTCATATGGTGTACAGACACCCCGATTGGCGCATCGGGGCGTCTGTACACCACCCGGAAGCGTACGCTTCCGGGTTCAGACGCATCCTGATGCCGTGATCACGGCATCAGAAGGGCCTAGAAGACGCCGCCGATGGCGGTAAGTAGCGGCAAGTCTCTGCTGTTAGAAACAGCAGAGACTTGCCGGCCATGACGCCCACCGCACCCGCGAGCGCAGGGACTGGTCGGGAAGTGGTTAAAGGGCTTCTCCTGGAATTAAGAAAATGAAAAAACTTATATATTACTTTATTATCAATATTATCCCATACCTTTCATTAGTTATAATGGCTTGTTTTGTCTAGGGAGCAATCATCAGGAGAAATAAAATGGCCGCCGTCCTATTAGTACACACAAAACCTGTCCTAATCACACAGGAGGACAAGATACTTCACAACACTGAGGTGAAGAGTTGCCTAATCCTCCTCTCCGACTTGTCAGAGATTATATTCCTGAATACTGTTTAATATGATCTTCAGCAGAATCTTTTTAGGAATGGAGTTCATGAGGAGACATGAAGTACAAAGAGGACGGACAGGTCAGATTGTGGTAATGTGGGGCTGTGGTAATCCCCACATCCCCACCTTCTCCCTGTACTTCATGTCTTCTCATGATCTCCATTCCTACAGATATTCTGCTGAAGATCTTAGCTGTATTCAGGATCATAATTCCTGACAAGCAGAGCAGAGAGGAGAGGAAGAGACAGCTCTTTAGCACAGTGTCCTGGAGTAACTTGTCCTCTTGTGTGATTAGGACAGATTTTGTGTGTATTAATAGGACAGCAGCCATTTTATGTTTCATAATGATTGCTCCCTAGACAAAATGAGCCATTATAACTAATGAAAGGTATTTGGGAATATGTTTAGAATAAGGTAATATTTAAGTATTTTCATTTTCTTAATTCCAGGAGAACCACTTTAATGAGTTGTGTATATTACTGCTAGGCCACAGGGGCTGGAATCAAAATCCCTGCACCATGAGGTGGGGGTGGGACGGCTGGCGGCGGCTAAAGAGCTAGGCCCCCAGGGCCCAGCGGCAGCTAAACCGTTAGGCCCCATCGGGCCAGCGGTGGCTAAACCGCTAGGTCCCCAGGGGCCGATGGTGTCTAAACCGCTAGGCCCCCAAGGGGCCGGAGGTGGCTAAACCACCAGGGGCCAGTGGCGGCTAAACCGATAGACAGACCCCCCCCCCCCCAGGGGCCGAGAGCTTTTCCTAGGCCAGTGATGTCACGTTCATTGGTCACGTGGCCTAGGAGCGGCTCAGCCCCACTCATGTGAATGGGGCTGAGCGTGTTACCAAGCACAGCCACTGTGCAATGTACAGCGCTGTGCTTGGTAAGCTGCGAGAAGGTAGCGGTACTCACAAGAGCGCCGGTACCTTCTCAAACAGCTGATCGGCGGCGGTCCTGGGTGTTGGACCCCCACCGATCAGATACTGCTGACCTATCCCGAGGATAGGTAATCAGTAGTAAAATCCTGGAAAACCACTTTAATGTCCAACAATGATTTTTGTGCTCACACAAACTATCGAACCAATGAAATATCTACCATTGTCACTGTAACGTTCATTGCCTTTACACTGCTCCATAATCTTGCAGTTTCGCTCAATTTGATTTGCGCTATGATCGCCCCGTGTTAAGGTACCTTAAATTAATAATCCACTAAAGATTGAGATGTAACTGCTGGTCCACCAAGGTCTAAAAACGTGTCCATGATTTTCTTTCTAGAAGTATTTAGGAAGTGTTAAAATATTTTCAAAGAAGAAGTTGTGACAACTTACACTGTGATTAAGAGCGTTCTGTCTAATCATGACATGTGCAGATCGCCTCTCGTGTTAATGACATCTATTGATATTTAAATAGGCTGCATTACGGATCTCGCAAGTGTGTGTTCAGCTCTGCTATGCTGACAATGCGGCTTGATTACTGGTAACGAGCTTGGCCTGACCCCATTCATTGCGGTTTACTTACAATTTAAATGTATTTTTCTATTTATATGCCTTTCTGTTTAAATTTTAGAGCCTGGACTTCAGGAATAAGAGAAGGGAGGGAGATCTGCTGATTGCCGACTGATATTACATTAGATATTCCCCCTTTCCGCAGAGCAAAGAATTTACCACCAAGAAATGGGAAAGCAGTGATACCTGGCCAGTCATTGACCTGCGACCTGGAGAAATTGTAACTTGGTCCCTCATGCACACATCCGTGGAGCACGGTCTGTGAAAACCCAGACTGCATAGCAACCAATGACACTGTGCGCTCGTGCACTCAGCAGGAGGGTAGTCCGGGTTTTCACAGACCGTGCTCAATGGATGTGTGCATGGGGCATTTGTAGCAGCTTTTTTGTCAATTTTTGAGGGCAGCATTTTTTTTTTTAAATTCACTTTTTTATTGAAGTTTGAGGTCTGCTAAACACAGATCCGCAAAAAATACGGATGACGTCTGTTTCATTCTGTATTTTGCAGAACGGAACAGCCGTTCTCTAATAGAACAGTCCTATCCTTGTTCCGTAATGCGGACAATATTAGGACATGTTCTATTTTTTTACAGAACAGACATTCAGAAGCAGATTGCACACAGATTAACGTCTTTTTTTAAATTTTTATTTGTGGACCCATTGAAATGAATGGTAACGCATACGGTCTGCAAAAAAAAAAAAAAAAAAACGGAATGGACACTGAAAGAAAATATGATCGTGTACATGAGCCCTAAGAGAGTGCCTGTATTCTAAAGGCCCTCCAGGGGTTTCATATCTTTACAAATCTATCATGCTTCCTCTCTGTTGGGCGCAGCTAATCTAACCACAATACCCCTTTAAACATTACACTTTTGTCTGGAAAAGCTACTCCAGTTTTCCTACTCCACCTTCCTCCTGGAGTGAGATTGCGACTCAAGCCTCGGTGATAAATCTGTAGTGAAAATCATTATGGCTAGTTCCACACTAGCGCTAAAATGTACCGGCAGAGGAAAAGCCTGCCGGAGTTCATGGTCAGATACTACCTTTCCCCACCGCAGCTCATTGACTATAACAGGATCCAGCCTGTTTCCGGCGTTACTGCAGGGGTGCGGCTGGGCAAAAAAACGCTGCATGCAGCCGGAACAGCCTGCCAAAACATTTTAGCACTAGTGTGAAACAAGCCTTACGTAGCTAACCACATCCACTTTCCCACTGTATTTCAAAACTGGAGTGAGTGGTGTAAAAATGCAAAAGTTGCTAAATTTTTGTGCAAATGGGTCCAAAAAGTCTCAAAAGCCCCATCTTCCGACTCTGACACCAGAATTCTGAATTGAAGGCATGATAAATCAGGGCCTATATCTCTGAGCTTTATGCCCCTGTTCCGTTGCCCTACATGACCTCTCCTATGTTCTAGCAGCAGTTCAAGTCTTTGTATGTAGAGCTTTGTATGCCCAGTACGGCCACAGGCTGGCAGGACCTGCTGGAACCCCTGTGGACCTTTACCAGTCTTGGCTGTTGCATTGCCCCAGCAGAACTTGCAGTGGTACCAGAGAGGCAGGACAGCCTGTTCATTGATGTTGGGCTGCCATTGACGCTGGATGTTGCGTGCCATTGAGTTGCGGAAGCAGATTTTGGAGTTCTCCAATTTTAATGGTATAAATATGCTGATGAGTACAATTCCGAATGGTAGGTTTGCATATGTAGAGGGCACTCGTTTAAACAGTGTGTACTATGGAGATAATTGGCAGTGTCCATTCTGCCACCTGCTAATTTACTTGATATACATTGGATGTATTTACTCAATGAAATTGGAAGATACAATACCCATACTTAATGCCCTTTGTCAAGTCTTGGCTTGATGAATTGTAACACCTAATGACCACTAGATGGCAGCAAACAGCAGCTAAACTGCAGTGATTGCTACTTGCATGGGACTGGTTACACAGGTTCATTGTTAATGGAATATTCTTAAAACACATACTGGTGTAGGCCGCTATTGTAAGTACATGTGATATCACAAGATGCCATCAATCCTTATGAAATTCTGCAAAGTCCACACTTAAAGGGATTGTCCAGTATTAGGAAACATGGCTGCTGTATTCCAAAACCCATGCCACAACTGTCCACAGGTTGTACCGTATGTGGTGCTGCCACTTCAATGGAGCTGAGCTGCAATACCAGACAACCTGTGGATAGGGTGGCGCTGTTTCGGGAAGACCGCATCCTTGTTTTTCTAATCCTGCATAACCCCTTTTACAGGAGTCGTACAAGGTTAGGACTCATGCACACGAGCGTACCAGCTCAGTGCTCGTGCTGCAGACAACAAATAGCAGTCCAAAATGCACGGGCAGTGACTGCGTGCACTCGGTATTGCAGTGCGGACCCTCTGACTTGAATGGATCTGCGATCCGCAAGATATAGCCAGAGAAAGAACATGTTCTATATTTTTGCGGTAAGTAGGCACGTACCCGAAAGCCCACAGAAGCGCTTCATAGTGCTTCCATGTTGGCCTACCCCTAGGATAGGCTATCGCTATCTGATCAGTGTTGGTCTGACACCCCACATGATCAGCTGCTCTTCAGTAGCTCCACTGCTAGAACTACACAGCTCCATTGCACCCTTATATCAAGCATTTAAATCTGGAGAGATGGGTAACTGTAGATTTCTTCAAGAACTCTTGGAAACTCCATGTACCCAATGGTCACTACTTTATACAAGTTATTCCCAGAAATTTACATCCAGTGTCAGACTGGGGTGCCTAGGGCCCACCAGTAAAATTTATTTTGGGGACCCACCGTACAGATACATTCAAATATTACCTGCTCACACCGCAACGAGATGCTACCAGATAATTGACTATGGGGGGCCCTGCAGCAACTTTGGGAATGTAGGTCCTGAGGAAAAGAAGATACTAGGCAGCTTTCCTCTATATACATACAAGTGCATCTCAATAAATTAGAATATTATCAAAAAGTTTTTTTTTTTCCAGCAATTCAGTTCAAAAAGTGAAACACATTATATAGAGTCATTACAGAGTGAACTTTTTCAAGTGTTTATTTCTGTTAATGTTGATGATTATGGCTTTATAGCCAAGGAAAACCCAAAAGTCATTATCTCAGAAAATTAGAATATTATATTAGATCAACGGTCATTTTTTTTTTTTAACACAGAAATGTTGGCCAAATGAAAAGTCCGTACAGTAAATGCACTCAATACTTGGTCGTGGCTCCTTTTGCATGAATGACTGCATCAATGCGGCGTGGCATGGAGGCGATCAGCCTGTGGCACTGCAGAGGTGTTATGGAAGCCCAGGTTGCTTTGATAGCAGCCTTCAGCTCGTCTGCATTGTTGGGTCTGGGGTCTCTCATAGATTCTCTATGGGGTTAAGGTCAGGCGAGTTTGCTGGCCAATCAAGCACAGTGATACTGTGGTTATTAAACCAGGTATTGGTACTTTTGGCAGTGTGGACAGGTGCCACGTCCTGCTGGAAAATAAAAATTCCATCTCCAAAAAGCTTGTCAGCAGAGGGAAGCATGAAGTGCTCTAAAATGTCCTGTTGGGCGGCTGCACTGACTTTGGTCTTGATAAAACACAGTGGACCTACACCAGCAGATGACATGGCTCCCCAAACCATCACTGATTGTGGACACTTCACACTAGACCTCAAGCAGCTTGGATTGAGTGCCTCACCACTCTTCCTCCAGACTCTGGGACCTTGATTTCCAAATGAAATGCAAAATTTACTTTCATCTGAGAACAACACCTTTGACAACAGTCCAGTTCTTTTTCTCCTTGGCCCAGGTAAGACGCTTCTGGCGTTGTCTATTGGTCATGAGTGGCTTGACACATGGAATGTGACACTTGTAGCCCATGTCCTGGATATGTCTGTGTGTGGTGGCTCTTGAAGCATTGACTCCAGCAGCAGTCCACTCCTTGTGAATCTCCCCCAAATTTAGGAAAGGCCTTTTCTTAACAATCCTATCAAGGCTGTGGTTCTCCCTGTTGTTTGTGCACCTTTTTCTACCCCCCTTTTTCCCTCCACACAAGTTTCCATTAATATGCTTTGATACAACACTCTGTGAACAGCCAGCTTCTTTAGCAATGACCTTTTGTGGCTTACCCGCCTCGTGGAGTGTGTCAATGACAGCCTTCTGGACATCTGTCAACTCTGCAGTCTTCCCCCATGATTGTGTCGCCTACTGAACCAGACTAAGGGACCTTTTTAAAGGCCTAGGAAGCCTTTGCAGGTGTTTGGGGTTAATTATTCTAATTTTCTGAGATAATGACTTTTGGGTTTTCCTTGTAAGCCATATCATCAACATTGACAGAAATAAACACTTGAACAAGTTTGTAATGGCTCTATATAATATGTGTTTCACGTTTTGAACTGAATTACTGAAAAAAAACTACTTTTTGATGATATTCTAAATTATTGATATGCACTTGTAGAAGTCATCTTAATGCCTCATTCACATGTCAGTATTTGATTGTATCAGTGATTTCCATCAGTGATTGTGAGCCAAAACCAGGTGCGGCTCTAATCTTATATCTGTAGAGGCTCCAACCCTGTTTTTTTAGCTCACAATCACTGATGGAAATTACTGACCAAAACACTGATGTGTGAATGAGGCTTACCTCTGATGGTGTCTATAATAAATTGGGGAGCTTCTTTAATAATCTATCAAGTTTTTGATATGGACATAGGCTGGTGGAGGGGCTGTACACTGAATATATGTATGTAGTGCAGTAAGTCTACTGTGTTATGTGCCACTTGTGCAGGGGGTGGGAGACTAGGGGCCCACTTTGCTCAGGGGCCCACCGGGGGATTCCCCTGTACCCCTGTGGGCCAGTCCAAGCCTGTTTACATTTATATATGTGTCGGATATCTGCAGCTCGTTCTATAGGGTATCAGTAGATTTAGTGGAACTTTAATGCCCCTTTCACACGAGCGGGAGACTCGCATGTCTCCCGCAACGCATCTACAGGGCTGGACTCCGGCAATGACTGGGATCGCATATAATGCTATGCGATCCCTGTCAGTGCCGAGTCCAGCCCTGCAGATGCGTTGCGGGAGACATGCGAGTCTCCCGCTTGTGTGAAAGGGGCATAAATCCTCCACCCAAATCATCCTGTCCGTCCAGTGACCTGCTTTTCAGCAATGGTTTCCATATTACTTGATAGTTCTTACATTTGCTGTAGTTTTCATTGTAGCCAGCAGATGTCACTGTTTCCACTGCAGCTTATGGAGGGAGACCTCATCTGTGTACCTGCATCTATAAAACTTAGATTATATCTATAAACTACAAGCAGGTGGGTTACAGTGAAGCATCAAATATTAAAATAGCGTAAGCCAAAGTAATAACTGAAATACATGTTCTACTAGATCTAGAAAGTGAGGGGATGTCCAGGATTAGAAAAACATGTCTGCTTTATTCCAAAAACAACTCCAGACCTGTCCATGGGTTGTGTCTGGTATTGCAGCTCTGCTCCACTGTAGTGAATGGAGCTGTGCTTTAATACCACACACCACCTGTGGATAGGTGTGGTGCTGTTCATAGAAAAAAAAAAAGCACCCATCTATTTCAAGATCTGAACAACCCCTTTAAGGATAACAGCACTGTTTCCTTCTGTAAAAGGGGTTGTCCGGCTTCAGGGCTATCTCGCCTCTAAAATCACCCAGAACAGCGCTAAACACTGCCTATTTGTGCTGGTGACATCACTGTGTTTCCTGCTAGGTGGAGACTTCCCTAATGTGAAGCCTGGTAGGTCACCCGCTCACAACAAACAGACTTTGCCCTGCAAGATGCAGTGCAAGGCAAGGGGAGCATCGGAGCAAGGAAATGCTCCTATCCTACATGCTAAAGGAGTGAACCCGGACAACCCCTTTAAGTTTTACATATGACTCCTATGGACAGACCATATGTGAACCTGCACAACTGCATTGAGGCCCAACGCTCCATTAAAATACTGAATATAATAGTGCTCCCTAGTGTTTATAATGTCATATTGTGTTAGGGTGACGCCCCTTCTATCTATGCCTCTGTTACTGGTGAGAGCCATGAAGGGCGTGCTGTATGGCCAGCTCCCCACTGTCAGCAGAGAAGCACTTGGAGTTGAGGGACCCCATATACTGTTCTTACTGTCTACTGTTGGTGGCTGCCCCATGGTAAGCACCAGAGATAGGAGTGTTTGTCTCTGTCAGGTAACCATATTAGGCTACATGCACACGACCGTGAAAAAAAACATCCTTTAAAAACAGATAAACTGTCCATTTTTAACTGACATTTTTTCACTGATGCCTTTCTGGGAAACAGATGCTAAAAACTGACCCATTCAATTGTATGGGGGCAGTCGGACAAGATAGAAAATGTTTTGTTTTGTCTTTTTATCACTGACGGTCAAAAAAACTGCCATGTGAATAACCCCATAGACCTGTGATGGCTAACCTCCGGCACTCCAGCTGTGGTAAAACTACAACTCCCAAGATGCACACTTGCTTGGCTGTTCTCAGAACTCCATAGAAATGAATGGAGCATGCTGGGAGTCGTAGTTTCACTACAGCTGGAGTGCCGGAGGTTAGCCATCACTGCCATAGACTACCATTGGTCTTAAAACGAATGTGTGATGGCCAGGCATTAAAAAAATGTATATCACATGTCCGTTTATCACTGTTATGTGCATGTAGCCTTAGGGGTCGTTCAGACGGCCGTAGTATTGCAGATCCGCAATACCACGGATGCCGCCCGGTGTGTGTTCCGCAATTTGCCCCGTTCAAAATGCAAAAGCGGACAAGAATAGGACATATTCTATTCTTTTTTGGGGAGCCGCGGCTGCCCGCTCTCATTGAAGTGAATGTGGCAGCATCTATTCTACAAAATTTTGCGGAACAGATGCGGACCCATTGACACGGTTACACATTGGTTTTCCTCAGGTGCCCTGTTGTGATGTCACATATGGGTTTGCCTCAGGGAAGATTCTATGACATCACAAGTTGATCTCAGGTACTATAAGCAGCTTTAACATCACAAGGGTGTTTCCCTCAAATATGCTTCTGTGACATCACAATGGGTTTCTATCAAGGTAGTAGCTGTGACATCATAAGTAGGTTTCCCTACTTCCCTAGGTGAGCTGCTATGACATCACAAGTGGGTATGCTGATGTAACATTATATGTGGTTCCCCCTCAGGCCACATTGCTATGACATCATAAGTGGATTTTCCCTCAGATACACTGTTGTGACATCATAAGTGGATTCCCTCAGATACACTGTTGTGACATCACAAGTGGATTTTCCCTCAGATACACTGTTGTGACATCACAAGTGGATTTTCCCTCAGATACACTGTTGTGACATCACAAGTGGATTTTCCCTCAGATACACTGTTGTGACATCACAAGTGGGTTATTTATCAGGTACACAGTTGTGACCACACTTGAGTTTTCCTCAAGGAAGCTGCTGTGACATCACAAGGGGGTTCCTCTGAGATAAGCAGCTGTGACCATGATGTGTAGTGCCACATTTCCTTACAATTGTTTAAGGAGACTGTCTTGTCCTTGGTTTTGGAGGAAAGGAACAGTAGCGGCCTTATCAGTGCAGAGCTCTTCTGCTCCTACAAGTCTACAGGCGCCATGTGTGGCACATTGGTCTTCCTTTACAAAACAAGTTCTAACAAAGCATTGCCCATAGCGACCGATCAGACTGGAAGTCATTGCTATGGGCAAAGCTGTGTTACTTTTTGTGGTAGAACAGGGGTGTATGAGTGATGGTCCTTGTGAAGATTCAAATCACAGTCCCATAGTTGCCAACTATGCCAAATTTGCAGGGAATCTGATTTTTAGAGACAGTCCCAGCAAATTTGGGCTGTCCTGGGCTGGAAATGGGTGGGGCTAGTGATAACTCTGCCCATAAGTGGGTGTCCCCAGGCGGAGTTAGGGTGTTCCCAGGTAGAGTTTTGATTGTCCCAATTTTACCAACCTAAATTTTGGTAAGAATGCAATCCACATCTGAAATGTGCAAGTTATGTGAATCTACACAGTGTCTATGACGGGTCTGAACAGGGCTTGAAGAAAGACAGCAAGTGTTGTCAGGAGGATCGGGAGCAGTGGAAATTAGTAGTGAATTGTGCTAGATAAATGGTCTGGAAGGTACTTGATATCATTGTGTTTGCAGGCTTCCTCCAGTTTTTTTTCACACACTCCAAATACTGTATATCGGTTTGTATTGAAGAGGATAACTAAAATTATAAGGATGTGGCTGCGTTCTTCTACAAACATCGCCACACTTGCTCATAGGTTGAGTGTGGTATTGCAGCTCAGCTCTATTTAGCTCAATTGAGCTGTCCTGCAGTACCATATACAACCCAAGGACAGGTGTGGTGCCGTTTCTAGAAGAATGCAGGCCTGTTTTTCCAATCCTGGACAAGTCATGGAAGTTTAGTATTGGCGTCATAGAATATATACGTCATAGAATATATACAATGCAAATTATAACCGGACCCTTTTTTTAAAAATTATTTTATCCAATTTGTTGTAGAGGGGGGAAAAAAAACAAAAGCGGCAATTCAGCGACCAAATATTTTTTATGTATTTTCTCACAAGAACATTTTGTATTTTTTTCCCCTGTTACTGGAGAAGAAAAAAATTCCCTAGAACACATTAATAGAAGCGTTCCCACATTCCCCTTGAAAAGCAGGAAAAAATTGTGTACCTGCATTAACAACAACACATCATTAAAGACTCCTCCATTTTGACAGGTTGACAAGTTCCATTTTGTAGGCCTCGGAATAAAGGTACTTTAATTTTTCTAGCAGCACTCATCATGTATCTGATGGGAGTAGACGCGGCTCCATTACATCCATTTCAGGAAATTACACGCTACTATTCACAATATAACAAACGGAAATCCATTTCTTTTTTTTTTTTCCACACGAGTCACCAACTTCACCCACTTATGCTTGAATGGAAGTGATTGACAATTTTTCTAATTGAATACGTTCGATTCCTTTAGTAGGAGGAAAAAAAGTGTCCCGCTGGTCAGGAAAAAAAAAGACCTTTTTTTTTGTATTTTTTTTTAGGGGAATTAGGGAAATAAGCCAGACTGTGATTTGAAGTAAAAAATAAGAGTGAAAAAAGCCTGTTTGTCCCATGTTTACTATTTCCTATAGACTTCCATGCAACATCTGGAGCTGACTCCAGCCTGAATTTGACGTAATGTTCTTTTTTTTTTACCACTAAAAAAAAAAAAAAAAAACAGATTTTTTTTTTTTACATATATTTTTTTTAAGCACCTGAATTTTTGGCTGCCATTTTTGTGGCTTTTTTTCACTCAGTGGGGGTCATTTACAAAGACAGGCATTTTGCGCTGGTCTTTGCGCTGCCAGAGAATTCGGCTAATTTATAATGAGGCGTGCATGTTGTCATAAATTAGGTGTACCTCCGGCAAAAGAATGACAAAAACACTTTTGTGTCCTACATTTCATATGCGTTTTTGTGTCCTGCGTATCTTCGACTAACATCTGGAGCTTAAAAACCACAGTGAAAAAGTCACTAAAAACACTAAAGTGCAGAAAATGCCACCAAGAACTATGTGCGAAAGCACTCTTAGAGACCTTATTCATACAGTCAGGCCTTGTTCACATTTTTGTGTGCATTTGACGTCCGTGAAAAAAATCTGTCCATGTTTCATCCATGAAGATGTCCGTGAAGGATCCGTGTTTGGTCTGTGTGTCATCCGTATTTAATTATTTTCCAGAGCATCTCCTATCAGTGGCCAGTGAAAAATGACACAAACAATGGATGACAAACGTGTTGTGTCAGTGATTTTTCACAGACCCATAGACTTCAATGGGCGTGTTTGGGCCACATCATGGACCAAAGTAGTGCATGTCTCCATGATTTTTTCACTGACCTACGGTCAGTAGAAAACTACAGAATTGGTGGACATGTAAGTTAAAAACGGAAATGTGAATTAGGTCTCAGTGTTTGGTCAGTGATTTAGTCAAAAGCCAGGTCTGAGAACAGGAGCAGATCTCTCCATTATACCGTAACTCAGTGCAGGCTCCACTCCTAGTTTTGGCTCATAATCTCTGACCAAATCACAGTTGCGTAAATAATACCTTAGGCAGGATTCATACATAAGGTTTTTTCCCTGGTATTTTTTAGGGCTTTTGCAGTTTGTGGTGTGTCTTTGAAGCTTTTTTAAGGCAAAAAAAACAAAAAAAAAGCTCCAGTTGTTACATGAAAGTCTATGGGGAAAATAATTAGCTTAGGACAAACAGGTGTTTTCTTTAGCCTTTTTTTTAGCATTTTTTGGATCAGTGGCATTTGGTGTTTTCTCCTCATTGTCTGATGGTTTTCACCCATAGACTTACATTTTTTTAATTTTTTTTCTTACCTTTGAGAAACGCATGAGCAATGTGTGTTGGCGTTTTTGCATAGCTTTTTTTTTAATTTTTTTATTTTTAAGGTTTAGACTTAGTCACTGGTTATGCCATAATCGATGTAAAAAATGAAAATCAGACATCTCCTTATAACAAAGCTAGAACTACGGTAACTGTGTACCTGAGATGGATTCAGAGATCTCCCAATTCATTTTTCAGGCTGCCAGCGGGCTTGTCCTATCTCAGGTGTTGTGTCCTTTCTGCTGCAGCTCTTTCACTGTAAGGCCTCATGCACACGAACGTGTGCCGGCCGTGCCCGTGCTGCGGGCCGCAAACTGCGGTCCGCAACGCACGGGCACTGCCCGTGAGGCCACCGCATGCGGATCGCGGACCCATTTACTTGAATGGGGTCCACGATCCGCATCCGAGGGTCCACACCGCAAAAAAGTAGTGCTTGCGCTACTTTTTTGCGGTGCGGAGGCACGGCCAGAAACACCACGGAAGCACACCGTAGTGCTTCCGTGGTGTTCCGATCCGTGCCTCCGCTCCGCATCTCCCGGATCGCGGACCCATTGAAGTGAATGGGTCCGCGATCCGTGATGTGGGCTGCACACAGCCGGTGCCCGTTTATTGCGGACCCACCGTATGCGGCCCGCAGCACGGGCATGGCCGGCACACGTTCATGTGCATGAGGCCTAACTGTCACAGCTTCTAACAATAGATTCAGCTGGAGGCCGTTGAAGGATGGACCTGAGCATGTGCGACCACATCAATAGGTGGACATGCATATTACTATACAGATTAAACACCAGGAGGCGCCATTATGTTACGAGAGTATCTCACAACTGGAACATTTTTGTAACAATTTAAATCACAAAAGTAACTAGTTTTTCAATTATATTAAAGCAACTAGTGTCACGCAAAGCACACTTCGGATCATAGATTCAAAGCCTCTATGTTCAAAACTTCTTTGAATGCTGTACGGAAACTCTTCTCTGTACAGCATTCAAATGTATGGACTTTGGTATTGATTCTACAACTTTAAAAACACTTTAAAACCGCAATACGAGATTGGCTTCAGTACCGAGATACCAGTTAGTACTAAAGCCGATTTCGGACCACAGTTTAAAAAAGTTGAAAAATCGAAGTTCGAAGGTATTCAACATAGTCTCTCGAGACTTTGGAAATAATGAATTTCACCTCCACGAAGCCCATACATTTGAATGCTTATACATTTGCATGCGCTTCACTCAAAGGAGTTATCCTTCAACTGCAATGCTATGGAGGCTGGTTGTCAGATGTTTTGAACCACGTGACGGGGAGATAAAACCGTGCAGGGATCCGGAGAGATGCGGGTGCAGGGGAGCAGGTAAGTATGCTCTAGAGGAGGGTTGAAGAACTCCTTTAACACTAAAAGTAACGTGTGGTACAACCCCTCTAAGTGAGAACACTCTTTAAGTCTCCAGGCTAGGATCATTGATGGTGGGGGCTGCAGTTAATAACTTTGCGGCAGAAGAACTTGTTTGGTCTCAGCACGTGCGGAGTCATGTATGATTAATTTATATACTGGAGACGTACTGGTCATATCTATCACATTGATCTGGCAGGGAAGATCGATCCTAATACACATGTATCCCATAAATATGTCTTCTATATTCCACTCACAAGTCTACCTTCTGGAATTAATCCTCCACACACACAGCAGCCGAGCCGGCTCCAGACACACCGCACGTATATACAGTATATTCTTCAAACAGCCTGCATTAAAACGTATGTGATGCCAATACCTTCTCATCCTCAGAGTGAGGATGCTTTATAGGAGACACTTTCTATCTCTTAATTCTGATGGGAGTTGTAGTTACACTAGCCCTATCTTATTGTTGGAGGAGGCCACCATCTGGTCAGGAAATCCTCAGGTCATTGACCTCTATGGTGTGCAGTTGTCTTATATGCTGCTCAGTACTTACCGAATACCCTGGCCTTGGGAACTCCTGGGGGTGGAGGAGGACATCCCACCATCTGGTCTGTACCATAGATGATGGGCATGCTGGTTGTAATGGTTCTCTCAATATTGGTATACATGACTAAGGAGCTTCAGTTATTAAGGCTTAGATGCAGTTGTATAAAGGGCTCCAGTAATATTTAGTTCATTATGTGGCCCTTTGTATAGGAAGGTTTTATAGACCCAAATCAATGCATCCCAATGCAATGGGGTAGCTGCGCAGCACTGCATCAGGATGCAAAATTTGCTGGAACCTTTGCAGAAATGGTTGTCCTCTGTGGGGAATGGGAATATAAATTTTGCTATTTCTGTGATTGGAGGCCATTTTTGCTAAAAAAAAAATAAGAAATTAACTTGAGTACCATTGGCTGTAATGCAAAAAAAAAAAAAGGACATACAGCAGAGCCCCCAGTGGACACATTTATATATCTCTGAGCAGAACCCTTGAACTAGTAGTATTAAACACATACAAGAGGATTTTTAATGGAAGCTGTTAAAGAAAAAAATGAAATAAAAATACCATTGTTCTTCAGCGCTGTCCCTTTAAATACGGTATATTCTTAGTTATGGACTAACGTGCTGCTCACATACATGATCCATGGCCCTGAATATTAATAAGTATGCAAAAAGGGTGAATTTATATTCCAAAGAGATTACTTTCTCCCTCATTAATGATAACATATGCATAAACAACAGGGACACGTCAAGGCAGCACGATGCAACCTGTAATGCTATTTATGATTACCGCAGGTACCTGCTAAATTGGACTGATGAATTCTCAGCCTTTCATGGAAAAAAAAAAAAACTCTGCAAATGGAACGGTGAGCCGTGCAATCTTCTGGTATTAATATACTGAGTGCACCAGATGCAAGGCCAGGCACGTGGTTTAATGAAGGGTCCTTTATCCCGGACCCTCTAATGTATCAGAGCAGTGCATCTAATGGCAGCGCTTTCTTTGGCTGGGTAATGAGGCTGACACCTGGAGCCGCTGGGCGTCTGTGCTCAGGCCCAATTCAAAGGAGGAAGCCTTTATCACTGCCAACATGCCCTTCCACATCCCATGTCATTACATATGTCCGTTTCCTATCAGCTGTGCTGCCTAATTTGCTGCTTTTACTTTTTATGGTGGTATTAGACTTTTAGAGTTAATTTAAAGGGGTTTTCCGGGATTACTATGTTTTTTAGCAGATGCTTAATTCCTATATATCTTCCTTGTGTTTTTTTTTTTTTTTTTTTCAATTTGGATTCTCCTAACCTGTTTTCACCATGTAAATAAATCACTCCTGTATGTAGCACTTCCTGTTCCTGTAGCCAACCAATCACATGATGCACTTCTTCTTTCTCTGCCACAGCACCGCCCGAAACAACACCCAGCTAGTTTATAGCACCTCACACCCAGCAAGTTACATAGACACTCCCCTATCACTGCCCCTAACAACACCCAGCTAGTTTATAGCTCCTCCGACCATCTAGTTACATAGACACTCCCCTATCACTGCCCCTAACAACACCCAGCTAGTTTATAGCTCCTCCCACCATCTAGTTACATAGACACTGCCCCTAACAACGCCAGCTAGTTTATAGCTCCTCCCACCCAGCTAGTTACATAGACACTCCCCTATCACTGCCCCTAACAACACCCAGCTAGTTTATAGCTCCTCCCACTACCTAGTTACATAGACACTCCCCTATCACTGCCCTGCCCATAGACAACGTCACAGGAAATAAGAATGAACTGCATGGACATGGTCATGTGACCACAGCCCAGGACAGAAGATAGGAGCAATAAAGGTAAAAGAAATACATTATAAAAGTACAGCTTCCTCCATAACTGATTATTTCAAAGGATGCTGTTGCAAACCAGAAAACTCCTTTAAAAAGTGTAAGTCCTCCTAAGGTCAACAGGGGAGATTTGTCATCCCCCTGCACCTGTTTTCTGGCGGAAAAAGTAGCAAACCTTCAATTTTTGACTGTTGTAGATTTCTGTTTAGGCGCATGGGTTTTATATCAAGATATCAAGACTGGTGCACAAAGTGTGGGTCTTCATAAATCTCCCCCAAACAACTCATAACCACGAGCTGGCTGCGGAACGGATGCGGGCTCATTCATATGGCTGTCTGAATGAGCCCTTAGGTAAATTTGCCTTCGGGAAAGCTGGGTGACAGCCAATATAGGCACCATTAGTGCATCTATAGGGACAGAACCAAGTCAGTGGCGTATCTACCATAGAGGCAGGCACGTGACTACTTTACCTGGCCATATGCGGTAAACCACATTGCCATTTTTAAGGGGTGTTCATAGAAAATTAATAATTAGTACATGGAAGTCATATGTTATAGATCCTCCTTAGGGAAGTTATCATTCTATTTGCGCCAGAAAACTGACATCACAAATGCCATTTTTTAGCAAAAATTTTTGCTCTTTTTGTTTTAAAAATTCCCCTCATGATGAATTATCTTTCCAAAATGTTTATGGGGAAAGCATGTTTAGAGTGGGGTCTACTGATCGAAATGTGTTTATCACCGAACCCTGCGGGAAACTGTCAGCAAGGTGGTGTTGCTGTTAGCAGAATGATTTGCTGACAGGCTCCAGCACATAAATAACACGGGCTCTCAGCCACTGCTAATCCTATATTTTCGCAGTACTTTAGAGTAAAACACAGCTCGTTAGGATCCCGGACCTGCAGTTACGGCACCATGGTCTTCCTGACAAGATCCTTTTAATGAAAAGTCCTATCTTGTGCTGAGAAACCATAATGAGGACAAAGCAAACAGGCTGTGTGACTGTGTGAAGACAGGTACAGTGAAATAGCTTTAAAGGGTCACTGGGGGAGATTTATGAAAACTGGTGTAAAGGAAAACTGGCTTAGTTAGTGACCCATAGCAGCCAATCCACCTTTTCAAAAGGAGCTCTGAAAAATGAAACGTGAAATCTGATTGGGTGCCATGGAAAACTAACTAAGCCAATTTTCCTTTACACCTGTTTTGATAAATCTCCTCCAGTGAGTTTTCATAAAGCTTTTAATTGGTGGTGGTCTAAGCGCTGAGTCCCCTACGATTGTTAGAATTAGGAGAGAGAAGCACTCGCATAGGGTGCTCTCTTTCCTCACTGCAGGGATGGAAGCAAGTTGGGTCCATACAGGGGTGTAGCTAGGGGGGTAGGCAGCCAGGGCACGTGTCTCAGGCGCAGAACCGCCGGGCAGTTCATTTACATACTGAAGCTGGTAGCCATCCGCTCACCTTTCAGCTGGTCCCTGGCGTTGCCAGTAGCCGCACATCGCACTGCTGGTTGTATGGGAGGTACGGTCAAAGCCCGAGAGAGGGCACTAGGGGCCAAAGGGGGGCACAAAGGTGGGCATAACTACTGTGCAGTAGCACAAAGGTGGGCATAACTACTGTGAAGGGGCACAAAGGTGGGCATAACCACTGTGAAGGGGCAAAAACGGGGGCAAAACTGCAGTGGGGGGGCACAATGTGGTCATTAGTACTGTGAGGGGCACTAAGGGGAAATACCATTGATTACACTGCTATACATTGGAATGGCTGGGTCTGCTGGGGATTTCACAGGGGCAGTCACCATCTCTTTCTTATGTGATTATTCTTTTCACCCTGTCACCGCCAGTGACACCCTGGATGAATTAGGACCAGTTGGTTCTTTCAATTATTGCAAGGTGTATTGGTCTTGCCACATACCCTATGATAGACTTTATTAGGTTCGTGGGGCTGGGTGAGTATAGTTATGCATTGGGCGGAGTTAGAGGTGTGGCTTAGTGTAAAAAATTGCCACAGCGCAATACGTGCGCCGCTAAACTTATCTGTCTTTATGTAAATTTGAGTGGCACAATGGGGGGCGCCATGCTGAATCCTTGCCCCGGGTGCTGGAAAACCTAGCTACACCTCTGGGCCCATAGACTTTCTATTGAGCACAAAGAGCTACAGTGCCTTTTCTCCTCTTTCTAGCAATTGGTGGGGGTCTCAGCACTCAGACCCCCACCGATCAAAACCTTTGATGTGTTTCCATCACTTATCAAATGTTTTGTGAAAACTCAGTGACCCTTTAATCCGGCATCAATTGGATTATCAAATATCCTGAATCAATGGATGATGAGCGGAAAGTATATAAACCTCACATGTAATGGTAGAAAGAGAGCGTAAAATATAATAGAACTTATTTCTGGGCTGGAGACCATTGGCGGATTATCAGACTTTCTGGATTATAGGAGTTTCCCCGTACTCTGCACTGACTGCTAGGGACTGCGAGTTCTAGCGCCCTCTGCTGGCCAAGGTTTCACTGTCTTGAGTCTTCGAGGAGGGGAGAGTGGCGGCTCCCGGATTCCTGTTGACCTTGATGTTTGCAGTGAGAGATATTGACAATTACAAGCCAGAGCCTGCGGAGTGACAGGACCAGGAGGCTGAGCCGAAGGAATTTTAATGTTTGACAAACAGAGAATAATCATCTTCTTGTTGCCGGTGGCCATGTCAGCACGCAGGGCATAATACCAGGCATTAAAGGGGTTGTCTGAGCGTTTAAAGGGAATCTCTCCCCATGCTCCTGGTCTATGACATACAATACTACATAGGTAAGGAGTCCAGATCGCTTTTTTTTTTTTTTTTTGTCCTATGGCTCCGTTACCTCATTGTCTGTGCCCTGAAATACACCGTCCGGACTGCTGCGCTAACATGATGGAGAGTCAGAGCCCTCACGATCCTTTACTGATGGCCTACCCTGAAGATAGGTCACCAGTAGTAAACACTCCCTTTAATATTTCTCATATACCCTGTTAAAGGGGTATTCCCATCACAGACAATTTGGGCATATCCCTAGAATATTCCCCCATTGTCTGATACACCAAGAACGTAGCGGGGAAAGGTGGTGCAGGGCACACTTTCAGGTGGCCCCATAGAAATGTATGGGTGCGGTGGCTGCACAAGCGCAGTGAGCTCCCATTCACTTGTATGGGGAGAGCGCTTGTCGGCGGCCAGACCCTGGAAAACCTGGGGTCATCCAGCCACCACTCTCTCTGTTTCATTCTCGGTGTAGGTGCAGGGACCCGCACCTTTCAGGCAATGGGGGGCATATCCTAGCGATAGGCCCCCATTGTCTGTGATGAGAATACCCCTTTAGTAAATTTTAATGTCAGAGTGTAGAGCAGCTCCGAAGACCATCTCTCCTCTGGAGGACACGCCCTGTCTTGTGTCACACAGACAACTCATTGATTGGAATGGACCATGTGTAATGTTTAATGTATCCTGTGGTGGCGCTGCAGGGAAACAGATTTCTTCAGGGATTGTGGCTGATCACTGTGATCTGCTTATGGTCAGGGGACATTTCTAACTCTAACTTGTTATGGGGTAAACCTGACAGAACTTAATGATTAGAATGTAGAAAACGTAGCCGGTCCTTCTCATTAGACAGCTGTCAGCTGAGCGCTCGTATGACTGACATCTCCCTCTCCTGTCCCCCCCAATATTCATGGCCATTTAGCTTGACCAAACATGCATGTGTCCTCTGGCAGTGGAGAGCATGAGGATCGGGCAGCTCGATCCTTATCTCCCTGACCTCTGTAGTCAGGAGGCCCACACAGGGATGCACCACCAATGAGGCCAGGTGAGGCCATCACCTCAGACATCACCAGGTAGGGGCAAGAGGGGGGCAGCTGAAGGGCCATGGGCAAAGAGCTCTTTCATTGCGGCAAAGGGGTTAGGTTAAGAAATTGGCATGGGGGCAGGCAGCAGAAAGGCTAGGTGCACCCCTGGGCCCACATACACATTCAGTGGCTGGCGTTCCTCTGTGCATAGCATGCTTGGAAAGGAATGGTCCAGGATTTGAAAAACATGGCTACTTTCTTCCAAAAACAGCACCACACCTGTCCATGGGTTGTGTCTAGTATTGCAGCTCAGCCCCATTGGAGTCAACAGGGCAGTGCTGCATTACCGCATACAACCTGTGGACAGGGGTGGTGCTGTTTTTGGATGAAGGCAGCCATGTTTTTGTAATTGATTAAATTTGATAATGCTACGTTCACACAACTGTATTTTTGGTCCACATCCGATCCGCATTTTTTTGTGGATGGGATGCGGATCCATTCATTTCAATGGGTCCGCAAAATATGCGGACAGCATACAGTGTGCTGTTCGCATCTATATGTCCGTTCTGTAGAATATGTCTTATTCTTGTCTGTTTTGCGGACAAGGATAGGCATTGTTACAATAGGATCCGCAAAATAAGGAGATCTGGGTGAAGAGTGGAGGACCATGGAAGCACTACGAGGCAAAAAAACATAGAACATGTCCTATTTTTTTGCGGTGCGGTCAATGGGTCCGCATCTGCAAACGGCGTGCACACGGATGGTGCCTGTGCATTGCAGACCGCTGTTTTCACGCTCGTGTGCATGAGACCTTAGGATGATACATGGTAACAAAGTATTAGGACAGGGGAGAGATTCCTGCCGCTGATGTGTCTATAGACGGGATACAGTTGTCAGCTATAATAGGACAGAGCAGGGTCACTGACAGGAAGCAGAGATCTTGAAAGTTTAGTTATATAAATGGTAAATAGCTGCAGACACTGTCATTAAAATATTAAAGTAGGATTCCACATATCCTCATTTATTGCCTATTGACGGGATAGATGAAGAATGTCAGATCACATGTATGGGGCCCCCGTCCACTATCCCTCCCCTCTAGGACAGCTGAACCTACCATAGTGTTGTATGGAGTGACAGTGGGCATGCTCAGTCACCGTTTCAGAGCAGCAGTGGTGGGATGGTGGTCATCAGTCACAGTCGGACCCCCACCATTTATCACCCATCCTGTGCGTGTGTGATAAGGCAGCATTCACACCCGCCTGTAGTTGTCACCTCCCGGTCTTGCTCTCTGTGTGATTATTATTTATTACCAGTACTGTCACCGGATAATGAGGGCTGGTGGACAGCCTGACCACGCATGACTGGTCCAAGGGACGGGAAAGGTGACTGTGGTCGGAGTAATTCACTGACCTCTGACTCTGCTGCGGCCTCTGATAGATGAAGCACGCGGCTGTCTATATACATACCTGCCCTATGCTATGGGGGCACCAGAAGCTGACACACTTATAGGGGGCACCCATGGTGGACACACTGTTATGGGGACACCAACAGCTGATGCACTCTTAGGGCTCATGCACACGAATGTATTTTCTTTCCGTGTCCATTCCTTTTTTTGTGGACCGTATGCGGAACCATTCATTTCAATGGTCGGAAAAAAAAAAAAAAGGTTCTGTATGTCTGTTACGCCAAAAAATAGAACATGTCCTTTTAATGTCCGCATTATGGACAAGGATAGGACTTTTCTATTAGGGGCCAGCTGTTCCGTTCCACAAAATACGAAATGCACATGGACGTAATCCGTATTTTTTGCAAATCCGTTTTTTGTGGACTGCAAAATACATACGCTCGTGTACCTGAGCCCTTAGGGCCATCTGTGTCTGATACACTGTTATTAGGGCACCAGTAGAAAACACACAGCTTTGTGGATATGCTGTGGCTGGCACACTATTGTGGGGGCACCAGTACCTGACACATTGTCATAGGGGCATCTGTAGCCGACACACTGTTATGGGAGCACTTGTGGCTGATCCATTGTTATGGGGGGATCTGTGGATGACACATTGTTATGGAGGGCACCTGTGGCTCATTTTCTGGAACTCTAATAACCAGCTGAACATCCTTATATCAGAGTCTTCACAAGACACACAGATGTAGCAGTGCTGATTCTGTCACTATTTTTTCCATAAGGCCTGTATGAAAGAAAATAGAGGTGACATATGGTGATACCACAGCATACTGTGCCAAAAGACAAACTCATGACCTCTACTTCTGTAACTGGGTTTAGGCAATCTCCAGTATGTCTGCCCATCTACCTCCCCTGTAGTCCCATCATATTGGTAATTTGGGGTGAAAGCAGACCGGGAGCAGTGCAGGACAAGGAGCCCCCGGGAAGGTCCCACCGACATCTCCAGGAGCCCCGCACACCTCTCGACGGGAGAGGGGGGACATCCTTTGTGATTTGTCCGGAGGGAGGCGACCTGTCTGGAGAATCCCTCCCCTCCTTGCTTACAGGCTCCTGTTGGAGTAAGGGGGGGAACCACTGTGCTTGTCGGAATGAGGAGCTGGAGAACTTGTACATCTCCAAAATCCACACCGCCGGCACCACCACCTCCTCCAGGAAAGGCTCCCTAAAAAAATCAGAGCCCCCCCCCCCGTCCTCAGTCCCGGGCTGACCGGTAACTTTTCAGCCTGTGGGATGGAGGCTCGGACCCCGCTGCCCGGCGCTGCCCCGTCCTGTGGAAGATAATGTGGCCGTGACCGGATTGCAAACCCATCAGAGAAAGCGGCGACCCATCACCTCCAGGAGCCGTAATAATGGCTTCATGTGCTGCACAGCGGCGCCCGGCTCTGCTACCTCTACACATACTGGGATTCTTACTGATGTTAGATGCAGCAGAGAGGTGTTCAGCAACAGATGGGACCAGGCTGCAGTCCTACATGTAAGTAGGTCTATGGGGGCAGATGTCATTTCATTCTAGGATTGTAAAGCACAATGGGTTACAGATGTAGCAGATTTGACTCATGTCAACTGGATACCACTAGGGTGTAGAGATGTAGCAGGGCTGAATCTGTCACATTGTGCTAAAGATGTAGTAGAGCTCAGTTTGCCATTTGGCAGATAGTGTCATGATATCAGACTTTGTGGAGGGTCAGATTGTGCTGTAGATGTTGCTTTGTTTGTTAGTTGACATACAACTCAGTTCTGCTACATCTATGTTTGTGGCTTTTGTATAGTGACCAGCTCAGTTCTGCTACATCTATATTTGTGGCTTTTGCATAGTGACCAGCTCAGTTCTGCTACTTCTATATTTGCAGCTATTGCATAGTGCCCAGCTAGTGCCCATAGTGACTCTCCTGCTACTTCTATATTAGCAGCTATTGCATAGTACCCAGCTCAGTTCTGCTACATCTATATTTGTGGCTTTTGCATAGTGACCAGCTCAGTTCTGCTACATCTATATTTGTGGCTTTTGCATAGTGACTAGCACAGTTTTTGCTACATCTGTATTTGCACCTATTGCATAGTGCCCAGCTCGGGTCTGCTACATCTACATTTGTGGCTATTGCATAGCGCCCAGCTCAGTTCTGCTACATCTGTATTTGAAGCTATTGCATAGTGACCAACTCAGGTCTGCTACATCTATATTTGTGGCTATTGCATAGTAGCCAGATCAAATCTGCTACATTGATATTTGCGGTTATTGCATAGTGACCAGCTCTGTTCGGTGACATCTGTATTGGTTGCATTTGCATAGGACTGCAGGTAAATCTACTGCATTCTCATCATCTTTTCATTTTCACCTTGCACAACCACCGCAAGTCCAATGACAAATTCAGCACTCCTACATCTATGTTCTGCACAGGGCTGCGGTTCAATCTGCTGTATTAACTTTAAGAAAGAGAGTCATAGCTGGGCACAACTGATGGGAAGTCCTGTAACAAATTCAGCTCTGCTACATCCTGACTATACGGTTGCTGTGTGTGTGGAGGGGGGGTGCTCCTGCTGCTGTGATACACCTTGTCTGATGTTTGATAAATTATTTCCTTTTCGCTGGAAACAATGTTCGGAGCGTCTCTGTCTAGTAAATGTGAGACGAGTTCTTGGAGAGAGATCCTTTGTAGTGAGCAGAGATTTCTCCGACTCCTGAGCTGTGGGGAGGGTGGAATATTTACTAGGTAATAGACACATGCATGTAACTTCACCTTAGGCAGTTTCGGAGATTGGATTACCACTTGCTTACACTGAGGATTTGTGATGGCAATGACAGCACGCACATACCGGCACTACAATGTAGCAGTGAAGCTGAGTTTGTCTGATGTAGAAGAGCTGAGTTGGTCCTTACCTCTCTTTTTGATTCTACGCTGTTTTGCAAGTAACTCTACAGCCTTATCGTCATTCAGCAAGTTATCACTCTACAGATTCAGCACTGCTACATCTGTAAATCCCGTACACACAAAATATAGTTAAAGAGAATTTCCCCCTAAAATCCAGTGCATCTGCAGTATGATCAGCAAACCTTCAATACAATGAGAAGAAATTGCTTTAATAACAATTCCACTGCATGGATTTGCAAGGAGACCATGGCTTGCCATACATTTTTGGGAAACCCTCATACACTTGCATGCTTAGTTCAGCTGAGCATGCATGTGTTCTAAATAGGGAGAGGGGCATAAGCCACCACTGAGCATAACTTATCTTTCTATGAACAAAATGACTCGAAATCCAACCTTGTCCTTGTCTCCCCAACGTCTGCAGGGAGAGTCATTACCCACCAGCTTAGAGGGTCGACTGATCCTGTCGAAATTGGCGAGTCCAGCTGACATACACCTACTGTGTGTGGTCAGCTGAGGAGTTATCGTGACTCTCCTGTCACCCTGGGTGTTATCATTGGATTACACTTCCAGTTAATAGGAGCCGTCATGATAATAGCAGCATATTAGGTAATTGCCATTTAAGCAATCCTCTAATATATGTGACACCAGAGATGGCAGCTCACTGGAATCTGTAGTTCTACTATAGCTGAAAAGGGGCCAAATAAATGTGGAAGGACCTAGTGGCAACATGTAGATGGCATTCTGTAATGAGTGTCCTCGGGGGCCAGGGTTAATAAGAACCTAAGGCCTCCTGCACACGACTGTTTTGATTTTGCGGTCCGCAAATTGCGTATTTGCAAAATACGGATGCGACCTGTGTGCATCCCACAATTTTCACGCTGCCCACTGTTAAAAAGTCTATTCTTGTCTGCAAAATAGACAGGAATAGGACAGGTTCTATCATTTTCAGTGTGGCCGCAAAGATGCGGACAGCACATGGATGACATCTGTGTGCTGTCCGTGTTTTTTTTTTTTTTTTTTGAGGACCCCCTAGAAATGAATGGGTCCATGTGCTATCCTCAAAAAATGTGTATCGGAAATGGACCAAAAATACGGTTGTGTGCAATGAGGCCTAAGTGGTCTAATTGGGACCTTTTTTTAATGGAACTGTGGGGGTCCCACAGTCCGTGGTATATAAATGCATGAGAGACTTCATAGTATGCCTGCCTCCAACTGAAAAGGACATGAGGAAGGAGCATTGTGAACAGGGCCATCTGCTCTCAGCCAATCAGCTCTTCTGTGACTGTTCTCAGTCATGCTGATAGGATGAGAACAGATGACTGACAATGCCCCTCCCTCGTGTCCTTTTCAGTTGGATGCAAGCACAGTATATTTCTCGCTTTACAGTGTTTTAAAGCTTGAGTCCGATTTTCAGTAACACAAATCTATGAGCATTGCCAAAGGGGGTTCTATAGAGTGTCTGCATTTTGGAAATCTGTGGTGGTCCAAGGTTACAAACTTCCTCAATGTAATCTTCTTTATATTTCCGTTCCTCTTCTCACGATATACAGTAATCTATGCCTTTCATGCTGTAATTTGCTATTCTTCTTTCCATGGAGTGCTTGCAGTGTGCGCGCCCCCTGTATTACTTCATGTGACAGCGCTCTCCTGTGCTGCTCACACCGCCGCACACTTCACACCTATAGCTCCCTAGTGATAACGCCCTGCTGAATGACTTGTACAGGACTAAGAAGGATCCCTGATAACGCCAGTGACAGCCGGGGAGGTGAGGTGCCCTGTCTTGTCGCTGGATACATTGCAGGGTGTGACTATTGGGGGGGAAAGGGCAGAGGTCGAATTCATCCAGGGACATGATTTCTGCCACTTAGGAGAACATCAGTATTATGTAACACGTTTCAGGGCACCGCCTTCCCCTTCTTCAGACAATTCATGGAATCTGGTTCTCTGATTTGTTTGAAGAAGCAGCCGCTGTGCCCAAAACGCGTTACATGTCTGGAGATTTTACTTATTATAGAGGATATCCTATGAAAAACATTAGTCACATAAAAGGTGACAAAAAGAACGATAGCTGGGACCCCCTCCCCCCCCCCACTGATCACAAGAACACGGTCCTGTGCCCTCTATTCCTCCTCACTGCACAGCCACAACTCCCATTGTAGTGATTGCGGGGGGCCCAGTGGGGTCCCCAGGAGTCATACATTGATCACATATTCTGTTGATAGGTGATAAATGTTTTTATGTTTTTTGGTGGATTAAAGGGGTTTTCTGGAAATACAACACAAAAGGGGTTCTCCAGGCTTTTAATGTTGATGAGAAGGGAGATTGCGCGCCAGGTGTCGGACTCGCACCGATCTGATATTAATAACAGCATGGTGGCTCAGTGGTTATGTCTGTAAAGTGCTGTGGAACATGTCAGCGCTATATAAGGGCATAAAATAAGAATAATCCTGAGGATAGGTCTTCAATATTAAAAGCCCGGAGAACCCCTTTAATGTCTCATCCTCAGCATAGGTCGTCAATATCAGATAGGTGGGGGTACAACTTCCGGCACCCCTGCTGATCAGCTGTTTGAAGAGTCAGTGGTGCTCCAGTCAACACTGCGGCATCCACACAGATTACCAAGCACAGCACTGTACATTGTGTAGTGGTTGAGTTTGGTATTGCAGCCCAGGCTCATTCACTGGAATAGGACTAAGCTGCACATAGTCCTTGTGACTAGTGAACATGATGTCACTGTCCTAGGAAGTGGCTACAGCCATCAGTGGAGCACTGCGGACTCTTCAAACATCTATAAGATATTGATAACCTATGAGAGAATAGGTCATCAATATGGACAGCATGAATAGCGTCCATAGTGGTATTCTTACTGCCAAAAATATCAGAACCCGATGGACCCCATTCAAATCCATGGTGGATTGAGGACAGCGCCATGGCTTCCATTAAAAACAGATTCCAGGATGCTAATGTGATCTGGGCTTTAGATAAGAGCGGGGACTGGAGGTGTCTGACCTCTCCATATGCCTTACATTTCATGTGTGCAGATAGGTAAAGGAACAAAGATAATGGTGGACTGTAATAAGCAGATAAAAAAAATTATAATACAATGAATAAATAGAATAGTAATACAATTAAAAAAACATAAAAAATAATAAATTACTGCATGAAAATAACAAGAAAAAAAAAGAAAAATTTTAATACAACTAAATAGAATGGTAATACAATAAAAAAAAACATAAAAAATAATAATAAATCACTGCATGAGAATAACATAAGAAAGAAAAATGAAAAATTGTGACCGTGTCCTCGGAGCTTCCACTGCTGAGGACGTGGATTAAAGCTTTATAATGAGTATGTAGTTTGTTGCGTTGCTTTGATATATTCTGTTCAGACGATAGCGCTCTATTAGTCATCTCACTGTGAAATTTGGTTCTCTCCTGCGGGACAAGCGGAGGACTATGGGCAGGAGCCGAGTAATTTATCTGTCAGAAACACAAGCTTCTCTCAATTATTTCTGTCCTAAATGTTACTGATTGATATAGGAATATTTTTTTTTCCGATTGTGCTTTAATTTTAATTAGATTGCAGCTGGAACTTGTTCTCTTCCTTTGCTTCTGTCTCCATGACAATGCAGCTCGATAATCGTAACCTGTTATCAGCTTTCACTTTGTCAGTTCACCTGTGAGAACGCTTTAAGGGACTGTTAGAAGAGTCCTCCGATAATAAATTGACCACAAGGTGTCTCTGCAATCAGCTGCTGGAGAACACAGGAGCAAGCGTTCAGTTCTCCTGCAGCGCCACCACAGGGGAAACTAAGCATTACATGGGGGCCATTGAAATCAATAGGCTGTCTGTGTTATGTGCGAACATACTCGGTCCTCCAAAGGTGAGGTGCTTTCTGTAGCTGCTCTCTGCTCTGGCTAATAGTAGTATTACAATTTATTGTGGCGTTTAGGGTTTTATTTTATGGATTAGTAACAGTTGGGTAATTGCCCCTTTTCAGATGCCCCTTCCATAACAGCAATAGTCACAGTGCCCCCAGAACAGTTTCAGCTGTGGTACTCCAAAAATAGCACAAAGCCTATCACAGTAGCCCCTAACATTGACCACTAAAGTGCCTCCATAGCAATGTTAACTACAGTGTCTGTCACTCAGGCTCTATCATTTTGAATGGGGGCTGAGCCTCTGTGGGAGGGGATTAGCTGTGTGCTCCACCCACTGATGTGTGTACTGACGGTAATTGCTATACAGCAGACTCACTGGCATACTTACCAACATTTAGCTGGTAAATTTGGGGCATCTAAGTCCTATCCCGGGGAACACCTCATTATCTACTGTGGGCACTATAGGGGGCATTATGATTACAAGGGCAGTATATGGGTATTAGAACTACTGAGGGCAATAAAGGGGACATTATAACTGTGGGACAGTATAAGGGTTACTAAAACGACTAGGGTCACTACAAGGGACAATATAACTAAGGGGCACTGTAGGGAGTATTATAACTACTGGGGCACTATAAGGATGCATTATTAATACTTGGGAACTATTGGGTGCATTATAAGTACTTGGGGCACTATTACTAAAGAGGGCACTCTGGGAAAGGATTAGATACACAGCTCAGAAGACAGTATCACATATGATAGGATTAGTTCAGCAGACTATGACATATCATTGGATTAGATACAGCATCTCAGCAGATTTAATATTTAAGGAAAAAACAAAACAATTGTATAATTTTTTTTAAAGAAACACACACACACACAAAATAGTTATTATAAAATAGTCTTGGATTTCTGTAGCTGTGGTCCTTTAAGGGAGGTGGAGGCTCCTTCACTTTTTCCTGGTATTCTTCCATTGGAGGATGTTGAGCATTGCACCTTTTTGGGGGGGGGCTGCAGCAGATTTTTGGGGGCTGGACAGGATCACATGCAGCTCTCATATTGTATTGAAGAGAAAGAAAATAAAGATCAGCAAAACAATTCCCAAACAGGAGGAGAAAAGCGGCCAAACTTATCCGATCTGGTCCTGTGCTGCTCAGCAGAGGCCCCTAAAGGTTAAAGCCAGCCTGGGAGACTGAGGCCGGGGTCAGGGCATCCCCATTATGACACCACAAGTAAGTGAGTCATCTTTCAGAATTCCAATAATGACATCACAAGCAGTGTCTCATCTTGAAAGCATAAAAATAATTCCACGGCACTCCAACGTAGTGAATTAAATGTGTTTATTCACCTGATTGGCAATCAGGTGAATAAACACCTTTAATTCACTACGTTGGAGTGCCGTGGAATTATTTTTATATTTTCTGGACTTCGGACCATGTTCACAGCCACTGGCACCAAGTTTGTACGTGTTTTATAGACTGTGCGGCCCACACTTTGCAACTGTCATCTTGAAAGCAGCCATATTGAATGTAATAAGATACATACTACAGATAATAGGTTAGCACTTTGTCCTTGCAGTACCCAGAGCAGGGGGTATCTGCAAATAGTTTGTTCTTTAATGGAATCTTATTTAATATTCTGTTATGTATTGCTAAGCCACTTATTGCACCCAGCATAGCCATTTATGGATAGCGCAGCCAATGGTTAATAATCCTTGCTCAGCCCTTTGCAGGAGGTTGGGTGTGGATTGATCAGTGAGAGTTCAATGAGGAAGGAAGTTATGCCTTATGCTCCCTCTTCTCAGCCCAAGAAGGCTACTGAGACTAACAGATCTCTGAAAGATCCATGGAAAGAGAGAAGGAGTGAAATGGAGAAATTAGAATGTGCATGGCCAAGCATAGGAATGAGCAAGATAATCTGCAACTACATACCTCCCAACTTTTGAAAATTGCAAAGAGGGACAATGTGTGCCCCGCGCATCACGGCAATTTTTTTCATACTAGGCCACACCTCTAACTCCACCCAAAGCATAATTACTGGAGCCCCTGCAGCAATTTTATTTCTTGCGCTTCATTTTCCATATAAATATTAGTACATAAATCATCAGATTATAGATATTTTAAGGTCCAAATTACACCAAATAATGAAGTTCTGATTTAATTTATAGGTATAGACACTTTAGTAAGGAGCAATTTAGTAAATTTATTAATGCACATTTATGCATTAATCCTCCAGGTCAAAAAGAGGGACATTTAAGGATAAAAGAGGGACAGAGGGACATGGGTCAAAAAGGGGGACTGTCCCTCCAAAAAAGGGACACTTGGGAGGTATGCAACTATAGGCATTCAGACTTTACTGCAGTGAGGACACTGTTAAGAAACCCTTCACACCTGGACACACTCTGGCCAGACATGCCATCAAAACCCTGTATCTCACAGTGGACATTACAGCTATTATTGCCAACGTACTGTTGCCAGCCATAGATTCTACTGGGAGACTTTAGTAAAATAGTGTACCTAGAGGGCCATAATTCCCATTCTTGCCTAAATCTATATACTGCTGTCTGGGAGAGAATTACACTTTGTACAGTATCTGTATCTAATAGTTGGATGTACTACAACTCCCAGTTTGCTGTCTATTATCTATATGCTGGCCATTGCACTCTACATGCCCTGCCTTGAACCCATCCAGACACCTAACATGAAGGGCATCCCAACTACCATCAGACAGATGCCCAGAGGGAAGAAAGGCTGTGCCCTACTATCCCTGCATGGCCCTAGGGAGCATTGGTGTGAGGACAGCCATCGGGATTGACTGTGACAGCCAGAGCCACTACTACTTCCATGCTCCTTTCCAGCTCCTCATGGCTTGCTGCATAGTTATACTGTATCTTGTAGTGACCCAGTATTTATAAAGAGTCAATTAAACTATTGGGGAACTAAGAGGGCATTAAAAATAATGGGAGCACTACTGGGGGCATTATAACTATTGAGGGCACTACAGGTGGGTATTATAAATACTAGGGGCACTATAAAATACAATATAACATTTGGGGTCACTGCAAGGATAATTATAAATACTGGGTGTACTACAGGGGTTGTAATAAATACTGGGGCACTACATGGAGTATTATAAATACTGGGGGCACTACAGGGGGCAGTATAACTAATGGAGGCAGCATTACTCCTGAGGGCACTTTGGCAGACAATTAGATACACAGCTCAGCAGACAGTATCACATATGATATCTTATGCTATAAATGTCCCAGATGGGAATATCCCTTTAATAAATTTGCTGTCTTGAGTTTATTGGTTACCCATCCTTTAAGGGTTTAGCCCTGTAGCCATTCAGTACACCCCTAGGATATCTATAGAAAACAATGGCACAATTTAATACTTAACAAAAAACAAAACAAACAACAATCTTTTTTTTTTTTTTAAAGAAACAAACACAAAAATCTTTTTATAAAATGGTCTTGGATTTCTGTGTCTGTGGTACTTTAAGGGAGGTGGGGGCATTTTCTTAGCTTTCTCCTGGGATTCTTCCAGTGGAGGAGGTCGCACCTCAGGCACATTTTTAGGGGCAGGAGAGGGTCACACACAGCTCACGCAGATTGTATTGAAAGGAAAGAAAATAAAGATCAGCAAAACAATTCCAAAACACAATTAGAAAACTTACTCAATCTGGTCCTGTGCTGCTTATCAGAGGATCCCTGCTGGTGACTGAGGCTGGGGTCAGTGTGTCACATCAATTTATACCCACCCTCAATTATTACAATAATGAGTCATGGCCTCCATTATGACATCATAAGTAAGTGAGTCATCTGCCAGGACTCTAGTGATGACATCACAAGCAGCATCTCACCATGAGGGCGGCCATATTGAATGTAGTAAGGTACAGGCTACCGAATGGACTATTGCTTCTTCCTCTGGGCCAATCTATTCAGAAAATTGGCCCAGAAACTTTGCAAATTTTGGATAGTGCCAATAAAACAGGAAGCATGGTATTTACATATGTGTTCAGATAGTATTAGTAAATCTATCTGGCCACGCCCACTTTCAATGAACCACACCCCCTTGTGGGTGCAGAAGAAAAAATGTCTAGAACTCTTGATAAATATGATGTACTGTATGTGCTCTGGAATATTTTGGCTCATCAGTAAATCTCCCCACCGTTGTGGCCGTTGTGCTCCAGCGAGTGCCACAGCCTCCTCAAAGCTTACCAAGGACAGCGCCGTACAGTGTATAGTGGCTGTGCTTGGTATTGCAGCCCAGGCTTGGAATCGGATCCCACCGGTCAGATATCGATGATACTGTCCTGAGGATAGGCCTTCAATATTTGACCCCTTACCCCACGGCTGAAAATTGCAAACAGAAGTTGCAAGATTTTGTGTAAAAATTGCATAAAACGTTATTTATGCCAGAAAGATGGCTTCAATTAAGCAAAAACAAAAAATAAATCCTTTTGCCATGGCGCTTCACATGTTCCCAAAGTTTAATTCACCTGAATGGTGCCATTACAGAGATCCCCTGCTCTCCCCTACTAGGCTGCAGCTGAGGCTTGTGCTGCCATAATGACAGAGCACTGCTGTCCTGAGCCACTTTAGAGTAAGGGCTCATATGCACACCGTATTTTCGGTCTGCATTTTTTGATGATCGGATGTGGACCCATTAATTTCAATGGGGCCGCAAAAGATGCAGACGGCACGCTACGCGCTGTCCGCATCCGTATGTTCCGTTCCACAGCTCCACAAAAAAGATAGAATATGTCCTATTCTTTTCCATTTTGACACAGAGATTTCAACTGTCTGTGTCCTAAGGATGCAGAGATAGGTGAATGCAATACTGAAGCAGGAAAGTGACATCATCTCTGCTGAGCTGAGTAAGAGAGTGCACAAGCCGGGGAATGATAATCATATTCTGGCCTGTGCACTCACGTCATCTTCAACTTGCCTGCTGCTGGGGATAAAAGGATGTTTCATAGTCTTCACAGTTGTAAATGGGGGGGGGGGACTAACTAAGGAGGCATTACCATTGTGAGGTGGGCTCTAAGGGGACATTCTATTGTGTGTGGGGCACTAAGAGGGCATTCTACTGTGTGTGGGGGCACTAAGAGGCATAACTACTGTGTGTGGGGGCACTAAGGACATGACTACTGTGTGTGGTACTAAGAGGCATAATTACTGTGTGTGGGGCAGTAAGAGGGCATTCTACTGTGTGTGGGGGCACTAAGGGCATGACTACTGTGTGTGGCACTAAGAGGCATATTTACTATGTGTGGGGCAGTAAGAGGGCATTCTACTGTGTGTGTGGTTTGGGGGTAGGCAGGGTGAGCAGAGGCACCAAAAACAGCTCTTGATCAGACTCCTGTGTTTCCTGTATTCACACAACAGGTTTAACAGCTTAGCAAACAACTTCACCTTAGTTGAAAGTCCTGGTGTTTAGTTCACACCATGTTGTAAGTCCCACATAAAGAGTCCAAGTGCAGGCGTGTGTTCACACTGTGCAAACAGGTCCACACCAAAGTTCAAGTCCAGGAATTAATTGACCTGTCCTCCGACAGACAGGTCTCAAGCATTCATCCAGGCACAAGCCTCACACAGACACACAAAGACAGCTATATTCCACACTGTAGCTGCTTTTACAGAGAGTTGGGCGTACGCAAAGCCCGGACCGGCAAGTGAAAGCCGGCCTGGTGCTTGACCTCACCTGGCTGCAATCAGTCTCTGCAGCATGTGCTGGGAGGAAAATACCTCCCATATACTAACAAACCCTTCACTGTGTCACAGTGGGCACTAAGAAGGCATAACTATTGTGTGTGGGGCACTAAGAGGGCATTCTTCTGTGTGTGGAGCACTAAGTGGGCATAACTACCGTGTGTGGGGCACCTAGGGGGCATAACTACTGTGTGTGGGGGCACTGAGGGGGAATAACTAATGTGTGTGGGGCAATAAGAGTGCATTCTACTGTGTGTGGAGCACTAAGTGGGCATAACTACTGTGTGTGGGGCACAACTACTGTGTGTGGGTGGCACTAAGGCCATAATGTGTGTGGGTGGCACTAAGGATACATAACTGTGTGTGGGGCACTAAGGGGGCATAACTACTGTGTGTGGGGCACTAAGAGGGCATTACTACTGTGTGTGGGTCACTGAGGAGGCATAACTACTGTGTGTGGGGCACTAACAGTGCATTCTACTGTGTGTGGAGCACTAAGTGGGCATAACTACTGTGTATAGGGCACTAAGGGGGCACAACTACTGTGTGTGGGGGCAATAAGGGCCATGATTACTGTGTGTGGGTGGAGCTAAGGAGACATAACTACTGTTTGTGGGACACTAAGTTACATAATTACTGTGTGTGGGGCACTAAGAGGGCATTCTACTGTGTGGGGGCACTAAGAAGACATAACTACTGTGTGGGGGGCACTAAGGTGACTGTGCGGGATTGGGCGTGTATAGCTAGACATTGGGCAGAGTTAGAGACGTGGCTTAGTGTTGCCTGATCATGTACTGCCTCGGATCTTTTACAAGTTGCGAGGTATGGTGATGGCTACAGTGCTATAGATAGATATTAAAGGGGTTCTTCTCCACAAGAACTGCAACAACAGCAAATGTGGCCTTGTGAACTTGCCCAATGGTCAGGCTGTCATTCTCTTCCACAAGGGTCTGGACGACCCTGTTCTAGGCCAGGGTATCTAATAGTATAAAGTGGCACATGGGTAGGACCACTATTTTGATTATTTTTGTCAGACCACCCATGAAGTTCTGGTTGATTGAACATCTCACATAAAGTAACATCATCACTCATGGTGTGCTGAACTACTAGATGCCCAGTAGTAGGCTCTTATGGAAAGATCTCAGACTAAACTGTTTGCTATCTGTTGCCCACCACCTCCTCTTTAAAATGTGAAGCTGACGATTTAATACCTCCTGACGGGCTGGCACTTGTTGAAGCACCTTGTTGTCTGCAGCTGATAAGGCAGACCGCGGGAGAGCTGTCCGAGGGTTCAGTTTACCAATACCTCGTTTATCTATTACTACGTGATTCATGGAAGAAACATACAATGTTCACTGCACGGAATATTCCTAGTCTTTAGATCTGGAAAGTTCTTGGTTTTAGAAGATCCATTCCTGGGCTAAACCATATCTTCTTCTAGAAATTGCCTTGAAATGACTAGAAGATATAAAGAAACAGTTTATATTCCACAAGCTGAGGCCAGAACTCTATGGCAATTTATCTCATTGGGATCACTGCACTTGCGGTCGTGATGGATCACAGTGCAGTACTGCCGCTAATGTAAACCTATGGACCTGCAAATTTTTGGCTTCAATACAATCTTACAATGCTGGATTATTGCAGGTGCTTTTTCGGTCCTCCTTCTCCAGTTGTCTCTGATTAAGATATGGAGCAGTGGACATAGGAGGTGAGGTGCGGCCACAGCAGTTGAACTCAGGAAGGTATGTGTGGTCGCTGGCCGGGTACATGAGTACCTAATTCTCACAGCACTAATTACCACTCATTATATACCTGGCCAGCGTCAGAGAGGAGGGCTTGGGCAGCACCCTGGGCATCGGCCCACCGGGAAATTTCCCTGTAAGGTCTATGGACAATCCACCCCTGTTCATAGGTTAACATTACTTTGGTTTAGGAAACTGCACTAGTTCACCAAGCTAATACCTAACTCCTCTTAACACTACACAGATATTTTCCATTCAGGAGCCCGGGAAAGCTTTACGTCACCCAACTTTCCCAGAATCGGGAACCTTTCATATAGTACATGTATTCTGTTAACTGCAGGAGGGGCTGAGCAGCTTGGCATATGGTTTTGTGGAAAAAGTTTTCCAATAGCAACATTTAAGAAAAACAAAACAACAATGCAATACAAACCATCCCTAAACGATATGTACACTCTTGGTCATTTTTTTAAAATTATTGCATCGTACATATTTTGAGCTAAAAATATTTTTTTCAATTGTCTTTATTAAAAATATGGCATCCTTTTTTGTGTACAGAGCTGAGATGCTCTAGTAGCACCCTTTGAATTTTCTGTCTTTTCCGTCAGACCAGGAGCTGACAGGCTCCTTATCTCTGCTCTCTGACATTATAAACACTCATTAAAGCTCAATCCTTATCTTACTGATAAGAATGTGACTTAAATAAGTGTTTATGACCTCTCAGTAGTTTAGAGATAATGATTATTAGATGACCGGCACAAAGTGAAAGTGAAAGTACCAGTCACATATTTAGAAAAACTGTTTGTGACAGAACAGCTCAATATTTATAATAAAGGCCAATTGAAAAAATGATTTTTAGCCAAAAATGGGCAACATGCAATCATTAAAAAAAATGTGCTTCCGAAGGTGTACATAGCCTTTAAAGGACATGTGCCATCAGAAATTGACCTGTTGTCACCTGTTTTTGTTTAACATTTTTATAGAATTTTTGATATTTTTAATTTTCCATGTCACTGTCATCTATATACAAACAAAAACCATAACATCCTGCAGTTTTCCCACTAGCCAGTAAATCTATGATTGTAATTTATACATTTAAAGAGGACCTTTCATGACTTTAAAAAAATGAATCTGCACTATCTACCTGATAGTGCGTCCCCCACTGATGCCAGCAGCGTGGTTTTCTTAGCAAATTGTCCCCCGGTGGCTTCACACGGGCCCCCCGTTCTTCGGTCCGGCTTTATGCTAATTAGAAGGCATCGGAACAGGGAGGAGGAGACTCCCTGTTCCTCAATGGGCGTTGCTTCTGCCCTGCTGTGAGCGCTGTCCAATCAGAGCGGACCGCTCACAGCAGGGTTGAACTCCTTCGGCCCTGCTGTGAGCGGTCCGCTCTGATTGGACAGCGCTCACAGCAGGGCAGAAGCAACGCCCATTGAGGAACAGGGAGTCTCCTCCTCCCTGTTCCGATGCCTTCTAATTAGCATAAAGCCGGACCGAAGAACGGGGGGCCGTGTGAAGCCACCGGGGACAATTTGCTAAGAAAACCACGCTGCTGGCATCAGTGGGGGACGCACTATCAGGTAGATAGTGCAGATTCATTTTTTTAAAGTCATGAAAGGTCCTCTTTAAAGGGTTTCTGTCATCAGATTTAACCCTTTTAAACCTGCCGACATTAGCGATGTGCTAATGTCAGCAGATCCTAACTGTGGTATTATGTTTATTGGGGGCCCCCTTACTGTGATAATCTTACTTTTGTTATATGTAAATGAGCCTCTAGGAGCAGGGGGGGTGTTGCCCCTGCTCCTAGAGGCTCCGTTTTCCTACCTCCTTTCACGCCCCGAGGTCCTTGATTTACAGGGCCAGGCAGCGTTCGTGTCCTGCTGCCGGCCCTGTGTGCTGCACTGCGCATTCGCGAGATTTCCCCGGCACACAGGGCTGGCTGGAGAAGACGAGCGCTGGCCCTGTCAATCAAGGACCTCGGGGCGTGGAAGGAGGTAGGAAAACAGAGCCTCTAGGAGCAGGGACAATGCCCCCCCTGCTCCTAGAGGCTCATTTACATATAACAAAAGTAAGATTATCATAGTAAGGGGGCCCCCAATAAACATAATACCACAGTTAAAGTCTTCTGACATTAGCACATCGCTAATGTCAGCAGGTTTAAAAGGGTTAAATCTGATGACAAAAACCCTTTAAAAGGGTTTTCCAGGATGTCGGCAATATCACATTGGTGGAGGTCCATCTTCTGCCAATCAGTGGTTTTCAGGAGCTGGTGTGCCAAAACTAGATACTAGAACAAAGCAGGTCCATACATGATGTGGTGGCCATGTCTGGTTACTACGGTGCAGCCTCCATTTATTTAAATAGGAAAAAAAAACATGCTGTATCCAAGCACAATCTGAAAAGCTCCTGAAAACAGCTGATCAGTGTGGATGCCGGGAGTCAGATTTCTGCCGATCTGAAATCAGTAGTAAAGTCTTAGAAAACTTCTTTAAAGGGGTTGTGTCACTTCAGCAAATAGCATTTATTACGTAGAGGAAGTTAATACAAGGCACATGCTAATGTATTGTTATTGTTATACAGGTCTCAGTTCCACGTAGGCGCCGGGGGTTAGAAGGCTTTAGTCTACTCCTAGTTCCAGCCTCAACTCCTCTGTGGGGCTCATCTGCAACTTTTGCCCTAACTAAGTCCTGAGGTGGCGCACCTTAACCGCTAGTACCACCCACCCAGGGGCGTAGCTATAGGGGGTGCAGAGGTAGCAGTCGCTACCGGGCCCAGGAGCCTGAGGGGGCCCAAAGACCCTTGGACCACATAAGAAGACACACAGAGCACTGAGGGAAAGGGGGCCCAAGCTGAACTCTTGCACCAGGGCCCATGAGCCTTTAGCTACGCCCCTGCACCCACCTCTACTGTTAGCTAACTTTATGCAATAATCCACAGGTTCGTCCAGCTCACACCACTGGTGTATATCCTCTGGCTTGTGTCTCTTCATGAGGTCTGACCTCTGAGTCACCCTAGCAAACACTGCATTTATGGGCTATGTGTAACATTGCTTCTATTCACCCTGTCATGGCCACAGTACACATGGGTATTTAACCCACCAGAATGCACATAATACCTGATTACCTTGCTGGCGTATCCCAGCGTTATAGTCACATGATACGGGATAACACATAAGATATCACCATGCCATACCTCCCAACTTTTGAAAATTGCAAAGAGGGACACTATGTGCGGTGTGCATCACGGCAGTTTTTTCATACTAGGCCACACCTCTAACTCCGCCCAAAGCATAATTACTAAAGCCCCTGCGGCAATTTTTTTTTTTGCGTTTCAATGTCCATATAAATATTAGCACATAAATCATCAGATTATAGATATTTTAAGGTCCAAATTGTACCAAATAATCAAGTTCTGGTCTAATTTATAGGTAGAAACCATACAGACACTTTAGTAAGGAGCAATTTAGTAAATGTATTAATGCACATGTATGCATTAATCCTCCAGGTCAAAAAGAGGGACATTTAAGGATAAAAGAGGGACAGAGGGACTTGGGTCAAAAAGAGGGACTGTCCCTCCAAAAGAGGGACACTTGGGAGGTATGCCATGCCATATCATAAATAGTTGCAGTGCAGGGAGATATAGCCTTAAATAACATAAATACGATGCTGATGTGTCTCGGCAACATTCACTTGATGGTTCAACAGTCCCACTTAGGTGGGATCACCACTGTAACAGGGTCAATGGTAACCCATAGCAACAGAACACGGGAAATAATACATTTTCTTTTTTGTAAGAGTGGTAAGACTAATGTCAAACGGGCGAGTGTCGTCTTGGAAGTGTTCATGTGAAATTAGCACATTTTGTGCAGGCAGAATTTGGCACAATTCTGGCCATAAACCACGGATAACAATAGGAGGTGGATTATGCACAGAGGCACCAAATTCTGCCTGCACAAAATGCCATGTGAACGCCCCCTTGGGCTGTTTCCAGCCCTAAGGATACGGACACATGGGCAGGTTTCCACATGCAGTTTTGGAAGCCAAAACCAAGAATAAATAAAAAAAAGTCATATCTGTCCTTTATACTTTCTCTCCTTTTATCATCCACTCCTGATTTTGGCTTCCAAAAATTCATGCAGAAATCTTACCCTGTGAATGTACCCTTACATGCTGCTCCCTGCTATACACTGAGGTCATGTACACAGAGGGGTGGAATAAGCGTGAGCCCACTTGGTTCCACTGGCCACTCGCGGAAAGTCATGCCTACCATCAGCATCCAATGGGCGCATCATTTGCGTTACAATTGCACGGCTATTGACCACCATAGGTGGATATGGCTTTGCAGCATGTGGCCTTACCTTAAGGGCTCATGCTCATGAACATTGTTTGGGTCTGCATCTGAACCGCATTTTTTAGCGGCTCGGTTGTGGACTCATTCACTTCAATGAAGCCGCAGAAGATGTGGACAGCACTATGTGTCTGCATCCGTTGCTCTGTTCCGCGTCCTTGCAAAAAAAAAAAAAAATAGAACATGTCCTATTCTTGCCCATTTTGCGGACAATAATAGGCATTTCTATTATGGGAGGCCAGTTCTATTCCACAAATTGTGGAACGCACTTGTGGCATCCGTGTTTTGCGGATCCACAGTTTGCAGACAGCAAAACACAGTGCAGTCGTGTGCATGAGCCCTAACACAGTCCTCTGGCCTGCTTTCAGGAGACATGCTCGCTGGTGACTTGGGAAGCTTTGCCATGTAATTTACTGCATTCATAGGCATTAGATGAGAGTTGCCAAGGAAATTCTCTGTATCTTTACTCAGTGGCCATGCTGCAGACCGGTGCTGCTGCGTTGTAATAAGCTTTTGTCTGCAGGTTTATTTCTTTTCATTAGTTTTAATTGGTATTTAATTGGCTTTTATCATCAGCATTAAATATACTTTGATGAATTTAGTGCCTGCGGGGAGCTAGTAAGTGGAAATCCCCTAAAGAGTTAACCTGACATATTGATCACCTTCCTGTAAGTGGCAGTGTGATACTGCCCCTTAGGTCTCATTCATACTTGATTCACATTAGTACTTGACTCAAAGCAATGTACTGATTTGCACAATTGCGCCGCATCCTGTAGAGACTCTTGTTCCGGTGGACCAAATGTGTCTGCCTTATATGAAACACACAACCATTACGTTATCCTCTTTGACAAGGGGATGGTAACACCCACTTGTCTATTTGTTCATAAATTTCTAGGAGGAATATCAGAGGAATGGCACAAAAGTAAAGTTACAAATTTAGCACTCGTTAATAGAATGGCAGCGGCATGCTATGGTGTTATTGTAGTACGCATACGTTGTACTATTTAGGTAGTACACAGTCTATTGACTTTGTATTAGGATGGCTGTGCTACATGATTAGCTTATGATCATTCAGTGTGCTACACTGTTTTCATTACATGCTGCATACTTGTTGCAGGTGTTACATCGGTATAATAAAAGATGCTCCAGAATAATTATCTCAAAACAAGCTTGCAGTTGATATGCTTGCTAACAAATGTCTTCCACCATTTTGGTGCTGTAGAGTGTGTATAATTCCTTCATCTAGCTGGTGCTGCTTGTCACATTGATTAGACAACACATTTCTACAGTCTGTCTGCTCTCGTGGGACTACCTGTCTCCTCGCAGAAATTGAGACAGGGAGGAGGTTGTATACTTTAGGTGATAGTGTGGAAAGAGGAAGGCATCTAAATCTGCATTTAGACACTACAAGGAGCAGCCGATTGTCGGGAAGGAAGCATTTCAGCTGATTAAGTGGAGGTGAAGCCCTGCTTTTACATTCTGCAATCTCCTCCATTGTATGAAGACTAGTGGTGGCTACTGCTCGAAATGAGCACTGTACCGCTCGGCTCCCCTGCGCTCGCATGGGCGCAGGCAGCCGCTTCCGTCCTCCTGAGGTGGACGGAAGCGGCTGCCTGCGCCCATGCGAGCTGTACAGTGCTCATTTCGAGCACGTTCGCTCATCTATAATGTGTACTGATATATGACAGCTAGTGAAGACAGCAGCATCCTGGGTACACAGACCTCACAGATAGTATGTATTACTGTGAGGGGCATGCACACATGAGAAAAGTCTGAAAAGTGGAGCAGGTTGTAAACTGAATATTAAGGGGTATTCATGGGATTGAAAACTGATGGAAAAGTTACCCACAATTAGTAGGCACCACATGGCAAAGGTAGACATTTCACCCCAATGCTGCTGCAAACACTTATATCTTATAGTCTTGGTATGGCTGGACATTTGGGTGAACAAAACCTCCATTAAAAACAAATGTGCACCAGATGTGCCATGGTAAACAATACCATGACGACCACCACGTATAGTACAAATAATGTCAGTCAGAATACAGAGCGTCAGTAAGATTTCTTAGATTTAAATCTGAAGTTGTAAACTCGGCTACAATATCAGTGGTAATTAATCACTCAGATTATTCGGAGCTAATTAGAATTAATTATTCGGCATAGATGCTCATTAATGAGTCTGTGGGGAGGGGGGAAGCTCTAATTCTGAATGTTTGTTGTGTTATGGCTGATGAATTAAATCTGAGTGTAAGCTCATAGGATAAGGGATCAAGGGGGATGCAGTTTAATGTTAGTAGGTCAAGATGGTGGCACACACTGGATGTGGCCATTTGTTCTATTCTTGGCCAGTCAAGCTCATATCCTACAGTGGTGGTGTGAATGGTGTCCCAAGAAACTTTCTTAAAAATTGCTTGGCAGCCCCTCTGGCCCAGTGATGCCACTAACACCAGCCCACTGCTCCAGGGTATACTCTTATACTTAGTTGGTATATATTGTTGATGTCCTGTGTTCAGCTTTATGATCGCTCATACCCTGGATGCGACATTAGTAGGCACCCCCTACAGAGAATTCCTGTCTCCTTCAATCCGGGCAGAGGGTCACTTAGTGGGACATGTCAGTTTGGATGAGGTTTAACATACCAGCTCTATGTTTCCTCTTCCTGTTTATCTCCATATCTACATTCCCTCGCCTGACCGTGACCCTGGTGTTTCATCACTACCAGACATATCTTAATGTGACATCTTGAGACTTGGTTAAGAAGAAAGAGGGGCAATGTGTTATAAAATACACAACCGTCTAATGGGATTTCAAACTCAAACTGACAAAGAAGTACACTAGGAATATTTTTTAAGAAAACAAATTTATTATATATAAAGGAGACTGAGAAAAAAGATCCTGATCATTTTAATGATCACATATACTATGTTGAGATAATAGAAGGGGTTCCCCATCTGGATCCTCTTAATAAGCCAGATTTGAGGGTGTCTCTTGCTCTGTGGACCCATCACACCAGTGTGACTTGACTGGCATGGAAAAGAATAGTAATAGGCAGAGGCGTAGCTAGAGGTTCAGCACGGGGGGGGCGAAACATACTTGAGTGGTCCCCCCACTTGGTGGTGGCTTCCCAAATGCACGTTTCCAACTTCACAGGCACATACTACTAGTTGTGGTTATAATATTGTATTAGAAAGATGACTATATAAACTGCTAGATCATCTATGCTGTTAAGTACAGTACAATAGACTTTCTACATACCCTAGTCTAAATACTCTACCACATAATGCAGTAAAATATAGGAGTAATAGGAGTAAAAAACAAGGGGACTCCTATGTTAAAGGAAACCTGTCCCCAGTTTTTACATCACTAAACTAACAGCCCCTTGCCCCCATCAGACCTCAGATCAGCTTAATGTGCCCCCATCAGACCTCAGATCAGCGTATTGTGCCCCCATCAGACCTCACATCAGCGTATTGTGCCCCCATCAGACCTCACATCAGCGTATTGTGCCCCCATCAGACCTCAGATCATCAGAATGTGCCCCCATCAGACCTCAGATCATCAGCGTATTGTGCCCCCATCAGACTTCAGATCAGCAGAATGTGCCCCCATCAGACCTCAGATCAGCCCACTCAGCCACATAAGGTTAAAATAAAAACCTTTCTTACCTGTCCTGCTCTGCGGCTGCCCTCTGGTCCGGCGCTCCTCTGGCTTCCCTGGCCCGCGCACACTATGACCTGACGCACGTTCGTCAGGTCATAGTGTGCGCGGGCCAGGGAAGCCAGAGGAGCGCCGGACCAGAGGGCAGCCGCAGCGCAGGACAAGTAAGAAAGGTTTTTATTTTAACCTTATGTGGCTGAGTGGGCCGATCTGAGGTCTGATGGAGGTCCCTATACACAAGTGAGCGCTTCCATAATGGAATCGCTCACTTGTATTCATCTGACTGTACTAAGTCCATCCCTGCTGGGCCCCCCAGAGGCACTGGGCCCGGAGCCGTCGCCCCGCCAACCCCCCCTGCCCCCCCCCGGCAGCTACGCCTCTGGTAATGGGGATAGGGATAAAGCATCTGAATCCTGGGGACCCTCCATCCCCCAGCTGAAGGCATCAACAGTGGAACCAAGCTCCTAAAAGGTAAAGCCTGAGACAGCCAGAAGATGGGGTCAGTGGAAGTCTGAAAGCTGGGACCCCTACTGTTCATTGGACTGAAGGGTCTATGTATAAGCAGAACTGAAAGTCCACCTTGTTTAGCATTAGGACATGTTAACATCTGCGTTGGAGGCTCCATTCAGGGCTGCAATTGCAAATTCTGCCAAATAGAGTGGTCAAAAGTGTCATGCATCCAGGCTTTTTTTCACGCCAAAACCGCTATAAAAGTGGACACTCAAAATGACCCTATTATATACTTCTACATAGGGGCAATATTATAGTAGTTTTAATTTGTACATAGGGGCAATAATATAGTAGTTCTTGTGCATAGGGGGCAGTAATATAATGGTTATATTATCATACATAGGGGCAGTTTATAGAAGTTATATATTTTTTTACATAGTGACTGTATTATAATAGTTGTATTCTTGTACACAGTGAGCAGTGTAATAGCAGTGATATTCTTGTACATAGGAGGTAGTGTTATAGTAATATTCTTGTACAAAGGGGAAGTATTATAGTAGTTATATTCTTGTAAATGAGGGCAGTATTTTAGTAGTTATATTCTTGTATGTAGGGGCAATATTATTGTCTCTCTGAGTGTCTGTCTGTTTGTCTAACTTCATAGCCAATATGCCTATTGTTATGTTTGGTGTGAGAGAAAACCATAGAACACACAAACTCTCCATGTACAGGTTGGATTCAAATCCAGGAACCTAGCGCTGCAACATTAGCATTGACCAGTGGGCAATCATACTGTCTATACTTTCTGACAACCAGTGAGTACAGACTTTTCATGTTGCATGTACCCGAATTATCAGTGAGTGATGCAAGTTGCAACATACCACTCTCAAAGAGCAAAACACAAAAATAAATATGCTTCTCCTTTAAGAAAGGTATGGATTTAGCCATAAAACTGATATATAGTTTGACAAATGAACATAAAGTTGTGTCTCTAGAAACAGGTGTCTGTCTGTCTGTTGTGGTTTTGGTAGAATTTAAGTGTCACGAACAGAGTTAGAATTCTTGGGTTTGTAAGTTAACCCCTGATGTGAAGAAGTATTTGCATTCATATACCATAAAGATACGGAAATGTATTTTATGATGGCCAAAGTACTACCATAGTGGTCATCCTGTGTTCCTCTGTGGTTCTACTGTAGGTTGGATATTGTGTTCTACTGATGCAGCATTTTCAGACAGTACTCGACAATTCCAAGCAAATAAACAGACCCAAAAAATAACTGCCGCCTAATTATTCTGATATCAATGCATACAGTGTGCATATACACTGACGAGCAAAAGGGTAACTTTTTTTTTGAACTTTTGTCTTTCAGGCTCCATGTCTCACCATCCACTACAGATTCAAACATGAGACTACCATCATTTTAAAGACCATCATCTTGGCTATCGCGTACAAAATTGGACTTTCAAGTAGTTGGCATATGATTAGTTAAGCAGGTTCTTGACATGTAACTGCATTGTTACTGTTTTGCTCCTAAAATTCTAAATTTTAATTTTTACTATTTGGTAAATCCACCTTTGGCTTTCAACACTGCCTGAATCCTTCTGAGCATGCTCTCGATCAGATTCAAGCATGTCTCAACTGAAATTTGTTCCCAGGTGTCTTCTACATGTTCCCTATGTTGGTGCATACTGGTCAACTCACTTGGGTACGAATACAGCTTTTTCTTCAACTTTACCCGCAAGTGTTCAATTGGGTTGAGGTCTGAGGACTGTGGGGGCCAACCCAGCCCCTCTACTGCATTGTCATTGAACCATTTCTTTGACAATCTCATAGTATGATTCAGGTCGTTGTCCTGCTGGAACACTATGTCATCCTTTTTATACCATCTAAAATTTTCATGGCTACTCCTGGATACAAACCAGTGTTATTAGGAATCAACCTAATAACACATTGATCTATTGGGGAATGTGAGAACAGCTTGTAATTTGTAGTATACAAGAAGAAAAAGATTGTTCCACCACCAGGAGCAAAACAGTAACAATGCAGTTACATGACAAGAATCTACCTAACTAATCAGGTGTGAAATAGTTGCAAGTCTAATATATGTATGAGATAGCCAAGATGATTGTCTATAAAATGATGGTAGTCTCATGTTCGAAGCTGTATTGGATGGTGAGGTATGGAGTCTGAAAGTGAAAAGTTCAAAACATTGTTACCCATTTGCTCATGAGTGTAAATATGGTATTACTTGACATTATTATCAGACTAATGGCTGTTCCATGTAAAGCATGAAAAGACTGGGTTTGCCAGCACTAGCTCAGACGGGGTGTTTAGTGGGTTACCCAACTCTATGATATCCTTATGCAGCGGCCCTGGTGGGAGGCGAGAGGGCCAAATTGGTGGTAGAGGCCTGATGGTGGTAGCGGTCCTCACAGTGGCTATGGTTGGGGGCCTCCTCATGGTGGTTCGTGTGACTATGGTGTAAGTGGGCTCAGGGATGCAAGGCATGGGTCCCTTGTTTTTTTTACCTGCCCAGGTGGTATGGTTTCAATGACGAGCCCGTTTTTGTAGCAAATAACAGTTCTTTACTGAGCACAATGGCAAAGTGCAAATACATGGGCAGTATAAGTAGGTACAGTTCTTGTTCACGGTTTTCCACAGATATAATCCCTGAAGCTGTTCATAAGTGAACAATCCAACGATCCCTGAGTCACTCTTTCCATATGCCTGAACCGTCTCTATCTGATCAGGGTGCAATATCTTTCTCAGGCTCTCTCTCTTCAATTAGTAGTCTTTTAGCAGACCTGCAATTTGCCTGTACAGTATGCCTGGGTTCCACACAAGTGTGCTGTGGAGCCCAAAGCTTTAGATGTGCATCAAAGTGGAGAGGGCGCAGCAGTTGCAGAGAGAGCAGAGCTGCTAGGTGTAATGGCAACGCCCCCATTGCTCCTAGAGGCTCATTTGCATAAATTAAAACTTTGTTTTTCTCAGTAATGCGGGCACATATGAACATAAGACCAACACAGATGTCTTCAGCTGCCAAGTGCACATTTAACAGGTCAGCCAGTGTCATAGGTACAAATCTGCTGACATGCCCTTTAACAGCGGCTCTTCCATCCAGATTGTTCCCTTTTGCTTCCTCAGAGGCTGGAGTCTGGTTCTGCCTTACTTTAGGTCCCCTAACTGGCTGACTTCCCAGGGCTGCTTTGCTTCTTCTTTGCTGTCTGAAGAAGATTTATTAAAACTTGTTGAAAGAAACCCTCCTTAGTTGCCCATAGCAACCAATCAGATTCCACCCTTCATGTTCCACCTCAAAAATAAAAGGTGGACTTTGATTGGTTGCTATGGCCAACTAAGCCATTTTCCCCATACACCACTTTTAATAAATCTTCCTCTCTGTCTCTCACACTCATTGACCTCACTCTATAGCTTCCTCTCCTGGGAGGCGGGTGGAGCAGTCCCACCTATCAACCATTCCCATGAGCTGGTGTTAACCTATGCGTATAAGTTTTTTACCCTTCAATACTCCAAAAGTTCAGCGCAATAATTCTGAATATTACTGAGAAGTGATGTAAGTACTGTTTTATAAATCCTGCATTTTTTTTCTAATGTGAGATGGGGATAATATTTAAAATAAAATTTCATTTAATTGTGTTTTAAGTTATTCAGAAATCAAATTACAGCTCACATTTTGTTTTATGGCACTTGCCTCCGCTAATTAACTCCCTTTATAACCAGCGCAGGGCGGCATTTAAACCCCATTTCTGCCATAAAGATCAATATAATAAAGGCCTTTAAAGAAGACCTTTTAGCTTTCATGTGTTACCTGACTGTTCCTTTGGTTTCTGGTGAACTATTATCTGAAGTTTAATGATCAGCCATTAGGAAAAGATAATGAGTATGACACATTCCTAAATATATGCTTAGGAATAAACTTGTTATTTTGGGAATATGTATCCGGAGCTGCCAGTATTGAAATACCGAAGCAAAAAAATTATATTTCTGAATAAAATATTGAGTATATGACATGGCAGTATATAAAGCCCTACATGACTGCATTAATCCCAGTTCTATGACATTGGTCATGGAAGCTGAGATATAGGAAACTGATGAGGTGCTGACACTGTGGTGAATGTTCTTTCTAGACCATTCTAAGAGTAGCTTTGGAGGGTAGAAGAAGTCTTATCTAGGCCCATGTTAATCAGAGCAAGAGAATACCTGTTGACCAACATCTTCATTGCATATCACAGGAAGGGAAAGGGGCAGCTTAGTCAGTTCCCCAATGTAAAGAACTCTGCTTTCTGGAGCCATGTGATTATGGCATGGAAGAAGTTTGATATTTGGAGAAAATCTTAAAGAGGACCTTTCACCACTCATGACATGCCTGTTTTCATAGCTCCATGCATACCACATGTAATAACAATTCTGGAACATCTTTTCTTGTGGCTCTATGTTGTGCCATTCCTTCATTATTTGCACTAGAAGTTATGAATGAATTGCTATTTGCCTTCAGTAAAGGAACAGAGGGGAGGTGACCAGTTGGGGGTGTGTCCCTACACAGACAGACTCTAGCCAATCAGTGCTGTCATGTTCAGACTGTGCAGGTACACACCCCCAACTGGTTACCTCCCCTCTGTACCCTTACTGAAGTCAAATAGCAATTCATTCATAACTTCTAGTGCAAATAATAAAGGAATGGCACAACATACAGACATAAGAATAGATGTTCCAGAATTGTTATTACATGGGGAATGCATGAAGCTATGATAACAGGCATGTCAGGATTGGTGAAAGGTCCTCTTTTCAGTTTAAAAAATCATGATCCAAGGCTTCAAGATAGTGTTCAAGGCTGAATTTATTTATGTTACAGGGACATCTGAGAAGATAACTATGGTTCTCAATTCCCAAAACAAGTTGGTGTTTTTTTAGTTTTCCAGATATGGAGGTCTCCAAGCAATATGGAAAGGGCTTGAAGCCTTATGCCTCATGGGTGCTGCAAAGTCGTACGTAATGCAGTTGAACATGCCACAGTTTTTTTTGCATCTGTGTGCCTCAGTGTGAAATAGGAAGTAAAGTATGGGGCCATAGTTTTCTATGGGTGTCATATTATTGATTGATACAACACAGAAATATAATTTGACTGTGTGTATGACTGAATAAAGAGGTTTCTGACACCATTATTTGGAGTGCACTTCAGCTCATGGACCCCGCTAGTGTTATCTCCTGTCATTTCTACCCACAGTCTGAAGACTCACTTTTATGGTATACTCACTAGACATTGATAAATGTCAGCTCATGTGCAGTTTGTGGCATCTATGGAAAGGTACCTTTGGGCCTACCAGTCAATCCCCACCTGTAATTCTTTTGTTGGATATTTACTTGACATGGAAAAGACGTCTTGTGCAGTCTACATTTTCATGATCAGTTGGGGTTGCAGTCGGAACCTCACTGACCATACTTTGCTGGGATTGTCATTAGACATGGAGAAGAGAAGTGGCCTTGTGATGCCTATGGGATATACAGAGCCAGTATAAGCACAGGAACCCTCATTCCCATGTTCATTTGGGGTCCAAGTAGTGGTATCTTTACTACTTACACTTTTATGGCATATAGTCAATGGAATATTGTGTTTTTCTCAGTTTTCCCTACTTACTGGATGACTACAGCTTGTAAAAAGAGAAATTAAGAATACATTAGGTAATTTTTGGTTGTGTGATTTCCTAATATGAGTGTAGGATTGCAAAAATATAGGAAAACTGTAAAACTGAGAGTGGCAAAGAAGAATTTTTGTGTCCTGCAACCATTTTAGCATTTTAGTCATTATTTTCTGGCTTTTTTCCTCCACAGATTAAGGTTACATGTAATGTGAAATGTATAAAGAGAGATATATATTTTTTATATCCTAAGAAGGGATCATAGCTATGGGCTTGAGATGTGTAGTGGCTGTGAAGGACATTTCAAGAAAATCATTGTACCTTGGCTTGTTCCTTGCAGGCCTCTCATCTTCACAGTGATCTTTTACCCCTTCCATTCCTCCACATTAGCGAGTGTATGTCAGGTCCACTCTTGGCAGGAGACTGATAGACACAGGAGGAGATTTGTGCAAGAAGCGACTCTGAAAATAGCAACCCCTGCAGGTTAGAACGGTCCCTGCTGTTTTCCCCTGAAGGTCTTAAAAATAAAGAAATCGGAAAAGAGATTTTATTTGCCAAGAAATCATCACAAAATACACAGAGCAAACCTCTGTAAATCTAAAGTATGAAGAAAATGACACCGCAGCCTGTGCCGCTTATATTCTTCAGTACAAAAGATATTGCCAAAAATAAACTCTCTAGTATGTTCTAGGACATCATAAAGGATGTTTTTCCCGTAAGGGAAAAAGAATGGATACCTGCTATAGAAGCAGGTGATGCTATTGCTTAGGGGCCCATGCCCAAGAGGGTCATCAGCTGGCAGGGCCTAACTGCTATTTGTGGCCAGCCACGCATCCTATTTTACCATATGGAGGCTTTTCCAGACAGTTGTAAGTCACTCTGAATTGCCAATATTAAGGCAGAGCTCTTGGAAGAGCTACAATTGCAAGAAAAAGTAAGTAAACCTTTGGAAATTACCTGGATTTCTGCACTGAGTAGTAATAAAACGTGAGATTGTTATGTAAATCACAATTACAGACAAATACAATCTAAGTTAACTAATAACCTGCAAATAGTGCCCATAAATAACCCACAACCAGTGCAGGGGAAAAAAAAACTCTTGAATTTAATAATCTGTATACTCCCCTTTAGCAGCAATCACCTTCAACAAACGTTCTTGTAGCTTCAAATGCAATTGTCATCTCAGTGCTCCATGCTCTCTGCCATCCTGCTATCCAGGGCAGGAGTGGGAGCCACATCACTTACTCTTTCAATGCTGCCTGGTGGCAGTTCCTGCCAGCCTTACTCTGCTCTCCTCTGGCAGGATCGGTCACTGGAGTCCTCAGTCCCTCGTTGGAAGCTGCTCGGCTGCTAGGCATCTTTTCTTGTCCCATAATGTACATGACCACCTCCCGGCTCTCAAAGGGCCAGCACACTGGTTCTGTATTTTCACCAGCCAATGCTTGACATCTGTGGGTACTTAAGGCACCTTTCCTCATGGAGAAGTGCCTGAACAATGGTTTTTCCTAGTTCATTAGTGACCAGTGAAGGTGCACTATTCTGATTGTCTGCCCGTGTACTGAACCTCTGCCTGGATTACCATCTCTGACCCTCCGTCTCAACCTTAGCCTGGCGTCCATATTGACCCATTGCTGCCTGCCTGACCTTGGACTAGTCTCTTGGTTAGGCACATATTCTGCCTGCCCTCACGTCAGCCTGTTACCTGACCACGAATATTGCCTGACCCATTGGCGCCTCACACTGATGTCTCAGACCCCCACGGGTCAGCCAACTGCACTGGGACTATCCCAAGAAGTATCAGCCTGGTGGCTGCCATGCAACTAAGACCAGATCCCTGTATAAGGGCTAAAGGGTGAAAATCATGGGACTGCCAGGATAACGCCCTTAGGGATAGCCCACAGTAGTTTCACACCTGATGACCCAGCCAAGTGGGATCTGTCAGACGTATAAAAGGAGCTAGCCAACTATTACAACACTTTAACACCTTTTCTGCTTGCCTGGATACTCTGATTACTGCCACTCCAGAATTGTCTGCACCAGTATCTATGCCCCTTAACGGGCTTTGGTTTGCATGGAGCCTTTCCATTATGATGGAGAACCTAAGACATCAATATGTGTATGATACGCTTTGAACTTGCTGCTCACCAATTTCCCACTGATCCATCCAAGGTGGTGTTTCTGGTTTCTTTCCTCTCCAGAGAAGCAAAAGCATGGGCTACACCACTATGAGAGTGCAGAGGTGCTCTGACTAACAACCTTTGTAACCTGACTGTCTTTCACCAGGTCTTTGAAGAGCCCAGTCGCATGGCTTCAGTAGTTTCTTGACTACTGCATCTCCATCAGGGTAGCCTCACAGTAGGAGAGTATGCTATTCAGTTACATATGCTATCCTCTGAACTGTCCTGGAATAATGAGGCCTTGCTGGCAGCTTTCTGGGAGGGTCTGTCTGGGAGTATAAAGGATTTAAAGCAAGTCATGATATTCCCACCCCCTACATGACCTGATCCCCCTGGCAACTTGCATCGATCTCCACTTCAGGGAATGTCTGAGGGAGTCTTCACGAGAGAAGAGGCATCATCTTTCCAAAGGTCCATGGTTCCCCCATCTTTGAGTCTTTGCAGGTAGACAGAGTCAAACTGTCAAGGAGGAGCGACAACACAGATGGTCCAGTGACCTGTGCATGTACTGCGGAGCCAAAGGCAACTACGTCACAACCTATCTTCTAAATGTGGGTCTCCAGTGTCCGGGTCGATCTAGTAGATGACTCTGGGTGAAGACAAAATCTCTCCATGATTGCCTTTCTGGATTCTGGTTTGGCAGGAAACTTCCTGCATCAGGCTTTAGTTACTCAATACTGCATCTCCACTAAGCACCTGGAGAAATGTTTGGTGGTGACATCAGAATGGCTTTCCCAGAACCTATATAGAACATCACTGATCCCTTGGAGCTCCAAGTCAGAATTTTACAAACTGAGAGAATTTCTTTCTGTGTCTTGCCTGTCTCTACTAGTCCTCTCCAATTAGGCCTGCCATAGCTCTGTCTGCACGGTCCTGTCATGGACTGCAACTCGAGGCTGATCCTGCGCTGGGGTGCTGACTGTCATTCCTGTTGTTTGACTTTGAGTCCGCCCCAAAACTGCTCAGGTTCCCCAGAGTTTATAGGGTCTACTTCCTGCATATGCCCACTACACTGATATCTTTGACAAGAAGGAGGCTCAACCTCCACATCTGCCCTTGTACTGTCCCATTGATCTGCTGCCTGTGACCACACCACCATGTGGCTGGGTCTATCCATTTCCCCTGCCAGAAGCTATGTCCGAGTAAATCAAAGAGATGCGCGTGTTTCTTCTTGGTTAAAAAGAATGATGGTTCTCTTTGACACTGTATCAATTACAGTGGTCTGAAAAACAAATATCCTCTGCTTCTTATTCCTGCACTGTTTGACAGACTGCGTGGGGTGAGGGTGTTTGCTAAGCTTGATCTTAGAGGCGCATACAACTTGATCTTTATACAAGAGGGTGACGATGTACCCCCTGTTTTCCAGGAATTCATGAATAATGTCTTCCAAGACCTGCTTAACTCCTGTGTCATGGTATATTTGGATGACATCTTAATCTTCTCCACCGACCTGCCCACACACCGGAGACATGTCTGTATCGCCCTGCAGCTGCTTAAGGAGAATCAGCTATATGCGAAGTTTGAAAAATGCCTGTTTGAGAAGACATCCTTACCCTTCCTGAGCTATATAAATTCCAAAACATGTATATCCATGAATCCCATTAAACTGTCTGCAGTATTACAGTGGTCCTGTCCTACTGGCCTGCGTGTGTTCCAGCGGTTCCTGGGCTTCACCAACTGTTACCAACATTATTCCACTCTTACTGCTTCTATCTCTGCACTTACCTTCAAAGGCATGAATGTAAGGCAGAACACACTCATGGTGGAATCAGAATTCCAGACCCTCAAAAAAATGCCTTCTCTTCTACCTCAATTCTGTACTGTCCTGATGTCTCCAAGTAGTTTTTCTTCAAGGTGCAGGTGTCCTCCTTAGAACCCAGAGCAGTTGATTTTGTTCTACATTTTAGTCTGGCTGGCAAGAGCATTAAGGCTGAGGCCTTGAGATTGTTCCCATAATTCTACATGTGATTTTAGCCACACATTGACTCACTTCCTGCTACCAGCTCTACTAAAGGGAACCTGTCATCAACTATATGGTGGCCTCACTGACGGCAGCATAAATTAGTGACAGAAATGCTGATTTCAGCGGTGTCACTCATGAGCTAATAGTAAGCGGTTGCTGAGAACCAGCATCATAATCATTGCAGCACAGGCCTTGAAAAGAGTCAAATCTACCTGAGAAGAGTCATGGTTATTCCTAATCTCCTGCTCTCCCTGACCATCTGCTGATGATTGGCAGTTCTCTCCTAGAGAGAAAGGGAGAAAACTAGGTAGAAGACTGTCAGTCATCAGAAGGTGGGCAGGGAGAGCAGGAATTCATAAATAACCATGACTCTTCTCAGGTGGCCAAGACTCTCTTTTCCTGGCCCAGTCTGCAATGATTGTGATGTTGGTTCTCGGCAACCACTTACATTTAACTTTTAAATGACAGACCGCTGAAATCAACTCACCTGTCTCTACTTTATGCTGCCGTTAGTATAGGCAACACAAAGTTGATGACAGGTTCCCTTTAAATAACCTCATCCTGGGCCCTATGGCAGAGCCATCTAGTGGTAACAGCTAATATTACAACACAAATGATTATACTTTGGATTACATAAAAACAACAAGAAGAAAACAATCGATACAGTCATATAGGAAAACATGGACACCACAACATTAAGTGTCAGTAAGGCTTTCCCTCTACAAACCTCACCCCTCAGGCCTTGCACTGGATAACACAGAGTATTAGCCTTTGGGCTCATTCACACGGCCATGTGCATGGGTCCGCATCTATTCCGCAATATTGCGGAATAGATGCGTCCCCCATTCACTTCAATGTGAGCGGGCAGCCGCAGCACAGAGCCGGCTCTGTGCCGCGGCTCCGCACAAAAAAATAGAACATGTCCTATTCTTGTCCGCACCAGTAGGAAGGAATGGGGTCACAGCATACCTTAAATGTCTCAGATAATCATATTTAGAGTTCTTAAACTGTTTGTGTAGGAATCTGCTGGAGAAGTCCAAAAAAACAAATGTCTTTTTTTTTAATATAAAGAGCTGCGAGCTGTAATTGCTTATACCAGTAAAAGACCCCGCCAGTCGTTACGTTAACTTGTCTTCATGGGATACCATTAAAATTATAAATTGAATTTCAGAACAGCACATGTAATTTTTGCCATTCTGGGGAAAAAGATTCTTCAAAAGATGTTCCGCAGGACTCCTTAAGTCACAGAATATGACATTAACTCTGGAGCGACTTCACGAAACAAGATTTTTTTTTTTACAAGTATGAAATGACTTTGTGGCTGCAGGCGGCTCCTGACTGCTGGTAATTATGTTTTTCAATTGTTTCTGCGATAACAAAAAAAAGTTTTAGTGTGAGATGTAAGAATGATGTTACTGAAGTAGTTGTAGTAGAAAAGGAGGGGCAGATGTCTGGTGGCCGAGGCGGACTGGGAACTTAAAGTGATCCTGGAAAAAAATACTAAAAATGATCCTGTTTTGTAGTCAGGTCCAAATTGATGGAAGACAGGTCCAGCAATACCATATTATACTAATCCAACAGAGCCAAATACCACAGTGCATCACAGAATACTGCCAGCAGCACAAAATACAGCCCCAAAAACTTCCACTGGCGTCCCCCTGGGTATCGCCCACCAAGAAATTTCCCTGTAAGGTCTATGGCCAATCTGCCCCTGTCGGGTGGACATAAGAAGTAAGTCAATTCAAATAATTAAATCAAATAATTTGTTATATTACTTATGTGCATATTACCGCATAGTTACCCTTAATATTACCACAACTGCCTGAAATACTCTGTGCTGCTGAGTTACTTTGCTCCTTCCATTATCAGTTTGTCACGTCCCAGTTGTCTCCATGTGCCCCTGTGATACATGCAGCTGTGTCCTCACAGGATCAGCATATCCTTCTCCTGAAATACTCTGTGCTTCTGGAGATCCTGCTCCTTCCGCTATTTATCTCTTCGTCTCTGATCTCCCACTGGTCTCTGTTTCTTTGCTCAAATCTACTACTGTTACATGCAGCCCATCATTTCACATGAGTGAACAGGTAACTGGCTCCTACATAATCGGCCAAATGAATAGGTGACCATATAATACTTTGCCATGCCGAGTCTACATTTCTGGAAAATCCCTTTAATAGTTAAAGGGGTTGGCTTGTATAAAAGACCTATTTTCAAATATTCTGTTAGCAAACAGTGAGGGAGTCCCTTATTTAGAATTATCGTTTATTTAGAGATGAGCGAACGTGCTCGAAACTAGCACTGTACCGCTCGGCGCCCCTGCACTCGCAGGAGGACGGAAGCGGCTGCCTGCGCCCATGCGAGCACAGGGGAGCCGAGCGGTACAGTGCTCGTTTCGAGCACGTTCGCTCATCTCTATAAATTAGCCATAGTAGAGAGCAGCAATAATGTGGAAGACCGACATGTCTATTTAGTATATGACCATGTGTAATTCTTTGTGTCCCCTATGGGGGCACTGCAGGGAAATTAAACACTTGCTGATGGTTTCTCCCGCAGGTTACAGCTGATTGATAGGGGTCCCAGCTGCAGGACTACCTATTATCAGCTTGTTTTTCAGGAACCCTCGTGGCAAAAAGGGATTGTCCTAAATGGACAACCCCTGTAAAATGTTACTTTACATTAGAATAGAATAAAGCAGCAGATCACAGGCTTGGGCTATCGGTAAACTGAGCTGCCAACTCCTTTCTTTAGTAGGAGCTGCTACTGATTTATGAATTTTCTAGCTTTACTTATCAGTGGCATTTCACCCCTGTGCTGTAAAGGAGGATGTAGCGGACAATTTATTTTCCCATCAGAGTTGGGTGAGATCTTAATCCTGGTAGATACAGTGTAGGAGGCATTAATGATCCTGTGGCAATTTTCCAAAGAATGGAAGAATTATCTCAACTATTTGCAATAAATTCCTGCTATAGAAAATAAATAACGGAGTGCAGGCGGTAATATTTCCATTGCTTGATGTAATTGCTTTAGTTTTATGATATACACATAGAGTAAGGAAAGCAATCAATTAAGTCTTGCAATGAAATAGTCCAGGGAAATTGAGTTCAGTTTAAAAAAATCAGCAAAAATTACATTCTGCAACTAGGTATAAAGGTATAAAGCCATAATAAATGCATAGTTATACTGTATATGGGACCGCTGTCCTAGACTAGTCTACAAATCACACTGCACAAGGTATGTAGTAGACCGGTAGTATCTGTAGGGCCATCTGCTAGTCTTTACTGGTATTGTGGACGAATTAGATTTCTCCAACTTAAATTGCCGTAAGAAATTAAAGTGGTTTTCCCATGCTTTGCATTCAAGACATATTAAAGGGGTTATCCGAGTTATGACAAAAAATATATAGCACTGTAAATCTGATGGGCAGCAATATATAACTAAGTTAAGCAAGTTTTAGGCAAAAAAAATCCATATTTCCTAATTTCCCTGGTTCTCTTCTGGTCTTTGTTTACATGCAATAACAACAATCTCAGCCCCTCCCCCTTCTCCCCCCTCTCTGCAAAGGGAATGAATATAAGTGCTGTGAGTACATGTCTGCCTGCTGGAATACTCAGCAGCATGTTGTATGTGCAGGACTACAAGTCCCAGCTGTACAATGACACTGCTAATACACACAGGAAATTCTCCCTACCTGTTCTTGTACAATACAATTCCTCTACAGCTCTTGTGCCCAGCATTTGTCTTCTCTCACTGCTGCAGCTACTGTTTGTTATAAAGCCTTGAGCCCTCAGTGTGTTCTGGCTGAAGGGGTTAAAGGGGTTGTCCGAGTTATTTTTTTGTTCTTTATATGTTTCTAACTTGTCAGGTATAACAACTTTCCCATATACTTTGTGTTTCTAAAGCTGCTGGTTTCTCAGAGTTGACTGAGGGTCACATGACCTGTGATGTCACCTTATCTCTCTGCTCTGTGATGTTTCGTTCACAAGCCTCAGAGTTCAGATAAGAGTCTGTACACGAGACGTCACTGGCCACGCCCCCTTTCTTTGCCAGGCTCCTGCTATCTGCTTTCTTCCTGGTTTCCTTCAGATAAAACATTAACCCCTTCAGCCAGAACACACTGAGGGCTCAAGGCTTTATAACAAACAGTAGCTGCAGCAGTGAGAGAAGACAAATGCTGGGCACAAGAGCTGTAGAGGAATTGTATTGTACAAGAACAGGTAGGGAGAATTTCCTGTGTGTATTAGCAGTGTCATTGTACAGCTGGGACTTGTAGTCCTGCACATACAACATGCCTGCTGAGTATTCCAGCAGGCAGACATGTACTCACAGCACTTTATATTCATTCCCTTTGCAGAGAGGGGGGAGAAGGGGGAGGGGCTGAGATTGTTGTTATTGCATGTAAACAAAGACCAGAAGAGAACCAGGGAAATTAGGAAATATGGATTTTTTTGCCTAAAACTTGCTTAACTTAGTTATATATTGCTGCCCATCAGATTTACAGTGCTATATATTTTTTGTCATAACTCGGACAACCCCTTTAATGTTTTATCTGAAGGAAACCAGGGAGAGCAGATAGCAGGAGCCCGGCAAAGAAAGGGGGCGTGGCCAGTGACGTCTCGTGTACAGACTCTTATCTGAACTCTGAGGCTTGTGAACGAAACATCACAGAGCAGAGAGATAAGGTGACATCACAGGTCATGTGACCCTCAGTCAACTCTGAGAAACCAGCAGCTTTAGAAACACAAAGTATATGGGAAAGTTGTTATACCTGACAAGTTAGAAACATATAAAGAGCAAAAAAATAACTCGGACAACCCCTTTAATATAACAACTGGGACCCCAAAACCAGGAGTGTTTCTATATGGGGTGCAGAGATGGCAATTGCATCAGGACCCTGGTGCTCTACACATAAACAAATCAAAAACCGCCTTGTGTGGACATACCCTTAGGTGCAAGACATGTTACAATGTATCAGAGCTTAAAGGGGTGTGTAATTTCAGTAAGTGGCATTTATCAAGTAGAGAAAGTTAATACAAGTCATTTACTAATGTATTGTTATTGTCCATATTGCCTCTTTTGCTGGCTGGATTCATTTTTCCATCACATTATACACTGCTCATTTCCATGGTCACAACCACCCTGAAGTCCATCAGCGGTGGCCATGCTGAAAAAGTGCCAGCCTCTCTGGTGCCCGGGACTGTGGGAGCACACATAGGCTGGTGCTTTTTCCTATTGTGTACAAATACGGCCACCGTTGATGGATTGCAGGGTGGTCATAACCATGAAAACGAGCAGTACATAATATGATGGAAAAATGAGTCCAGACACCAAAGGAGGCAACATGGATAATAACAATACGCTAATAAGTGGCCTGTATTAACTTTCTCTACATAATAAATGCGATTTCCTGAAGTGACACCTCCCTTTTAAAGGGGTTGTCCCACGAAAAATATTCTACAGTTTTTAAACTAGCTCCTGGATCTGAATACTTTTGTAATTGCATGTAATTAAATATTTTGTATAGCCGCTGAGTTATTTAATATAATGTATCTGTATAGCGCCACCTGCTGTTTATTCTTCTTATTTCTATATCCTGTTCACTGAGATGGTCGCACATGCTCAGTTTCATCCTTCAGCTGACTCCTGAGTTCTGATAGGGGAAGCATAGACACGCCCCCTTAGTTGCAGCAGAACAGACACTCCCCTTGAGCAGAGCAATGAATGTGGAGATCTCTGGATCCAAGTGAGGTACAGGGCTGGTTCTAGCTTTTTAGAAATAAGTTGTCATGTCCTATATGAGGTCTGCTTTTCATTTTTTACATTATTCATGGGATTTAAGTCCTTCAACTGTGTGGACAGGACTAGGACAGGATGGGCTTTCAACACTAAACTGAATATTTGCATTCACTGACAGCAAGCGTTTTTTTTATTTATTTATTTTTTAATGGTGAATATTGAAACACAAAGGGTCCTTAGAAAGTTGCAGGATTGATCTTTATTCACACAAGACTGGAAAAGCCCTTTTAAATTCTGATATAAATATGCAGAGGCATGCGCTCCTGTTTCCTGGTTGCCACCCTGGATGAAATAAATCTTTCTGTGTCCTTCTCCTGTAATTTCTTTATCTGAATCTGGCTCCAAAGGGCGATTCCTGTAGGAAGCACAGTAACAGATTGATAACACTGTCCGCACCCACTTATATTTGGCTAAGATGCCATTCCCAGTTTAACTGGTCAGTCTCCCACTGAAATCCATCTTAAATGGAATGTCTCATTACCCTGTCGCAAATGTCTCATTAATGGTGCAAATCTATAGATGAGAAACAATGTGTTTGTTCTGTTTTTAAAATGTAGCTAATTATTTTTATTATTTTTTTTTAAACTTCCCTAGGACAGCCATATTAGATTCTCCCTGTAAGGTCTGTATATGCAGTGCAGCAGCTGTAACGAGTGGGAGTTAAGAGAACAGTATTCATAGACTAAGGGCTGATGCACACAACGTATTTTGCATCTGTGTCTGATCCGCATTTTTTACAGATTGCACATGAATCCTTTCATTTCTATGGATCCACAAAAAAAAAAAACAGTACATGAATGTCTGTATTTGTATGTCCATTCAGCAAATTATAGAACATGTCCTATTGTCTGTATTATGGACAATAATAGTGATTTCTGGTGATGAAAAATGTGAATTTTACACGGAGGATATCCGTATTTTGCAGCTTTGTGGTTTGCGGACCACAATACAGACACGCTCATGTGCATGAATCCTAATACTGTCTCCATGAAGAGATGATAAACATGGAGCACAGAACCTTATTGAGACCACTAGCAATGCAATAAATCATCATCCTTTAAAAACACTGAGATGGCTGTGCTGACTCCGACCTAGCCTACACAGCAAATCTGAAAAGTGAGTTGTGGAAAGCTAAAACTTTCAGTATATCATGTGCCCTCCCAAGTGCCAGTGTGAAAACTGTAATATTTCATGATTTTTAATTCGAGCAAATGTAAAAAACAAAAACATCAAAATCATAGAATCATACATAAATAAAAATGTTTTGAAAAATATTGTGTGTTGAGTGTTTCTAAATTGTGTTGTTGTTCTTTTTCCAGGCCAAATGTGTGTCCAGAAAGAGAACTATCTATAGTTGCTCATAAACAGCCAGTGGTTGAGGCCTACAGCCGAATGGTGAAAGTTTGGAAACAAGGATGTGCAGGACAGATATGGTGTGTTGGCTATGAGCGGAGGTACGTACTGGGTGTAACTCATGTGTACAGCAAATATCTGATCATAATTACATCACATGAGAATTTAATATGATACAGATAAGAGATCTATCTATCTATCTCTCTATCATAGAAGAGGAAAATTAAAAAATGCATATTCTACTGTAATGACAATTTTAGGTGGCCTAAGGGCACTACCATTCTGAGCACAAGAGGTTATGTATTTCTCTATAGCACCCCCTAAGGACTATTACTGACTAATATTGTAGCCCTTTCCCTATAAGAACCCTTAGAATCACATCTATAAATCCCTTGTCTTTCCCTCAAAAAAATGTAGACTTATTTCCATACTCTGTGAAAAAAAAAATGGATGTGTCCGTGATGTTTTCGAAGCTGGAGGAGCTTACGCCCTATATTAACATTAGTTATCATTTTATAGCTCACAGTATGCAAAAAGGTATCTTGCAGAGAAAGAGAACTCTTGCTAGTGCCACCTTCTGGAAGTAGATCCCTATGAGTCAATGTCCAACTCTTCAACAAGCCTTGGGCCTTAACAGGGGAAAATAGCCAAGCCACAATATCCATTCACAGAGAGCGGTTTGGGGTGTTTGCACCTTTTTAGTTTGGAGTAGGAATCATGGCTGGGTCTGGAATGGCTTGGATGCAGTTTAGGGAGGTACTGGCCTTCCTTAGAAAACTAGCCACATATGGAGAATTAGTGGGAGATTTATGATGCCTGGCATGCCCATAATAAATTGGGTGCATCTCTGCCCTACCATGTGCAAGAAAATCTATGTCAGCTAGGCTAGGCTGGCGTAAACTTGAGCTATTACTTATACCAGTTTTGGTGTAATTTATAGTAAATCTGGTGGGTCCAGCCCTTTTCTCATCAATTTAGACATGTCAAGAACCTTATAGGGGTTGTCTCACTTCAGCAAATGGCATTTATCATGTAGAGAAAGTTAATAGAAGACACTTAATATATTGTGAGTGTCCATATTGTTTCCTTTGCTGTTTTGATTCATTTTTCTATCACATTATACACTTCTCGTTTCCATGGTTACAACCACCACGAAATCCAGCAGCAGTGGCTGTTCTTGCCCAGTATAGGAAAAAGCACTGGCTTTTCTAGTGGCTGGGACCATGGGTGCTCATAGCCATCACTTTTTCCAATAGTGTGCAAGCATGGCCACCGCTGCTGCATTGCAGGGTGGTCGTAACCATGAAAACGAGAATAGTGGCGTAATACCTTTTGAGAAATCCCTCCCCAACCCATAGCTTCTTGGGAAAATTATATGCAAAGAGATATTTCCCAGAGATGGAGAACCATCTTACTAGCACCACCTTCTGGAAGTGACTCCTTATGAGTGAATGTGTGACTTTTGAACATGTCTTGGAACATGACCAGGAAAAATAGCCAAGCCTTATCTGTAGACAGCTGTAAGGCTTGTTAAAAAGTCAGACAATGGCTCATAGAGAGCCACTTCCAGAAGCTGGCCCTAGCTTCTCTGGAAGATACCTCTTTGCATATTATTTTCCCACGGAGCATTGCCATCTTTTGGAAGTAGCTCCCTTTGAGTCAGTGTCCAACTCTTCAGGATGTATCTGCCTGGTGTCAGCTGTTTTGAGTGATAGTTAATAGAACAGTATCCATAGATTAATACAGTCTCCGGGAGGAGTTGAAAATATGGAGTACTGAACCTTATTGAGACCACCAGCAATGCCATAAATCCTTACCCTCTAATGATGATGAGATGACTCTGCTGACTCTGACCAACTGTATACAACAAAGGTGAAAAGTTAGTTGTAGAAAACTTCTAAGTTTCAGCATATTATGTATCCTTCCCGTTACTAGTGTGAAAACTGCAATATTTCAAAATTTTTAATTAGAAAAAAGGGATATATTGCTGGTCTCTTTACAGAGGGAGCCAGTGCCTCCTCAAAGCTACAGTTCACAATGAATGATGCTGTGTTCATGTCAATATTTTAACCTATAGACAGATATCTCTTATAATCTTTTTGATTTACTATGTTTTTCCAATTTGTCTGTTCAAAAAAAAGATAGCTGTGTGTGATTTTTTGATAAGTTGTCCAGAAGAACAAGAAATAAGTTGTCAGTGCTGCTTAGAACAAACCATAAGGGCGCGGCAGCTGATTCTCCTGGAATTATTCATGCCTTTGCTTATTGCAGAATGTCAGATGTTGGGCAATGTGTAATTTTACAGCTGTTTCTGTAACACATAAAATGTGAAATATCTATATATGCGAGGCCTCTGTATATTGTACATGCCAGGATTGTTTGCACTGGTATAATGGAGGCATACGTTGGGGCTCTGCTGCTGCCTGGTACCAGTTTACCCACCGCTTGTTTTCATTCCACTTCTGCCGTCTCATCACATGAAAAAAAAAAATCATTAAACCAGAACATGAAATTGAAACTGATAAACACTAAGAGCTTCTTGTACAGATGCCAAGATAAAGAGAATTCATCAAGAAACGCTGCCGAGAAATTGAGTGCGGCTCCAGGTAGAGGATCAAGACAAGCTGCTATTATATCTCTTAAGTAGAACCAAACATAAAGAAAAGAAGACCAGGGATTTTGCCCAAATCGGCCACAATGCAGTGCTTGGTGCTATGTCCACCATCTTTTTTTTTTGTGGGTTTTTTTTCCTCCTATATTTTTAATAGTTGTTGTGTTTTGAATTATTTTTGAGTTTTAAGGTTTTAAAGGAATTATCTAGCACAATAAAAATCAGTGACAGTGGACTCAGAGGGGCTTAAAAACGTAAAAGAATTGACGATCACCCTCACTGATCCCCCTCTTCTGCTATTCCAATGCTGCTCTGATATCCACTGCTCTCCACTTCCTGTTCCCGACCCATCATGCCAGAAATGCAAGCCAACCACTTAACTGATATAGAAAGTATAGAGGGTTTTTTGTCCTTTTTTCTTGCTGGCTTTATTTGTTGTTTTTTAATCATTTCTTTACATAGAAAGATCAGACCAGGGTGAAAAGGTGGGTGATATATGCATTTAGTTTATAATCCTTCTTTCCTTGCTTTAAAGGAGTTTTCCCATGAACAACATGTATCCCATATCCTGTGGGTGATTAGTGGTGGTCCAACCGCTAAGACCCATGCTAATTATAAGTGAGTCCTGTATCCCGAGTCCTGTATCGAGCATGTGCACTGCCAATCTATTCAAAGTGTATAATGCTCTGCTATCTTCGCCTGTCCTTAAGGGTTAGCGAGGTCCCAGAGGTTGGACCTCAACCTATCAGACACTTATGCCCTATCCTGTGGATTAGTGATAAGTGTTGTTCATGGGAAATCTCCTTTAATTCAAATTAGCTTTGAATGCGCCGAATTTCTGGTAAGCGCCGGCTTTAAAACAAGCAGAACTGCAAGGCGCAGCATGAAGGATACACAGGCCAATGGTGGGTGTGTTAGATTTTTATTGGTGAGGAATCTATCTCTTGTATACCCCCTATATAGTACAGTGTATTCACACCGAGAAAAAGGCAAAGCGAATATTAAAGGCAGATCTTGTTTTTTGTTTTTTGCACATGGGGGAGGAAGCAGGAATTTTGTACATGTCGCACACAACCCAGGAACAGGAGTGTCAGGTTCAATGAACCCACTTCAAACTGTAATTTACAGCAATTATGAGAAGTAATGTATAGGCTACTGTGATACAAAAAGGAGCACGTACGATGATTCAAAGTGCCTGTGCTATGAACAAAGGGACTAAATAGCACACATGGACTGTTTGCCAAGACTTCAAAAGGCAAAAGTAACATTGCAGCAGTGGTAAGTTACATGCTCATTAATAAGAAACAGTCATCTAATTGTGTGAAGCCCTTTGTAGAGTACAATTCCACCAAACGTCCTTCTTGGCCTGCAATTAATACAAGTTCCCTTAAGAATGTCTTCAGAGGTAGCCAGGTACAAAGCTATTGAAATGAATTTGTACACTGAGAGGGGAACACTAATATTTATGGTCATTTTACTGATTTGATGTTCTTGTTTGGAAGCTAATTGGGTTTTTTGGACTCTTTGGACAACACAATATTTCGAATGAGTTTTTCCCCAGTCGTCTCCATGACAGCACATCCTGAGACTGTCTCTCCTCTGATAGGACAGGAAAAAACACAGAGAGGTTTAAATTCCCTCCCCTTCCCTCCACCACCAGTGTTTTTTCCTGTCCTGCCAGAGGAAGGAAGTCCAGAGAGGTGCTGGGAGACCCCCTGGGTTTTCTGGCAGCCAAAAGCTCCATTTCCCGGTGGATCAGACTGGCGATCACCGAGGCTTACAAAGCCGCTGGGAAGGAAGCCCCTGCTTCTCTCAGGGCTCACTCTACTAGGGCCTTGGCAGCTTCCTGGGCCCAGAAGTCCGAGGCCTCCCTACAGCAGATATGTAGCGCGGCAACCTGGAAGACAATCCACACCTTCACTAAGCACTACAAAGTGGATGTCTTCTCGGGTGAGGATATGGCCTTTGGACGTAAAGTCCTTTGTGCTGTAGTCCCTCCCTAATAATTTCTTCGTTGTTAGTTCTCAGGATGTGCTGTCATGGAGACGACTGGGGAAATGAGTATTACACTCACCGGTAATCCGGTTTCCTGGAAGTCTCCATGACAGCACATACGTCCCGCCCCTTTTTGTTTATTTGTTCCTTTGTGTATATAGTAGGAATTATATTCCTTTCACTCTGGTGTCCGTTAAAAATACACTGGTGGTGGAGGGAAGGGGAGGGAATTTAAACCTCTCTGTGTTTTTTCCTGTCCTATCAGAGGAGAGACAGTCTCAGGATGTGCTGTCATGGAGACTTCCAGGAAATCGGATTACCGGTGAGTGTAATACTCATTTGTTGCACTTTGATCATTAGCTGGTTCTCTTTGAGATCAAGACAATAAGTCAAGAAGAGACAATGAGTCATTTAATAGGCAAGTCAATTGTTGAGTTCCAGGTTGCACAAAATATCTAGATCTGTGGTCTCCAATCTGTGGATCTCCTGTGGTTGCAATGCTAGAATTTCCAGGATGTCGAGAACTGTAGATTTCCAAGACTTGGAGAAACATAGGTTACACTTTGAATGCAAGATGAAATAGGAGAGTCAGGAGCATAAGAAATCTTATATGGGTATGTAACCAAAAGAATAGGAGGTAGGAGGCAAACAATACCTCAATGAACTTCCATGTAAGCAATCCAAGAAGACCATTTTGGAAATTATATTTTGGGATGCTTTGGAATTCATCTTTTCATCATTATCCATGAGAACTCCAAGCTAACAACCCATGATCTCCGAGACTTGGCAGCTAAAAATGTAGACAAAATCAGTTTCTCCACCCAACGTGAACCTGAAAAACATATTTTCTCCAATGTATATACTTTTCTAAGGACCTACTCTATAAAGATTGCTGATTAAGTAGTAAATTCCAAAACTACAAAGGTCCATAGATTCATCGAAACCAGCTGCACTTCTATATTTAAATCTTTAAAGATATTGTGAAGAAATATCATGAGTCATTGGCTGAGGCAACTCTCTGCTTTGTTTCACATGGTCCCAAAGCCCTTTCATCAAAGACCACACAAACCTTTCTCCAAGCCTTGGCAGAGCAACGAGTTCCAGTGTCCGCAATCACAGCCAAAAAGACTAAGCCACTTATAGATACTTATTGGTGAATTTTCTAGCAGTACGTTTCAACATTGTTAACCAATGCCAGCGCCTCATTACCCCGGCCTGTTCATTCCAGTTGGTCTTCATCCAAGGTCTATTAAATGACTCCTCAATTGACTTCACATCCATGCTGAGTGTTGTGCATGATCCATGGGGAGGTTGCTGCTCTTAATCCACTGAACATGGTAATGTGCTTATGGAAAGACATGGAGATCGTTATATGACTCAATGTGTCAACTCAAGAGAGGTCCTAATCTGCGAAAACTGGTATGAGCTGATAGCTGAAGAGGGTGTTATGTCCCTTCTGTATTTTAATATCCGAAATAGAGCAATCAATGTGGGGAAAGCAGGTGGTGTGGTGTTTGAACATCTGTGTCCTAGCAACCGAGCATTTATTTGGACCTCTCATAGCTTCCCATTGACAATTGTTGACAACATTTGATAACGAGAAAAGCTTTTTTCTTTTTTACAAATTCAAAGTAGCAGTTCCAGGTAATATAGATGCACTTGACCCCAATCATTAAACCTGATCCAGAGTAAATTGTAAAGCAATGAGTCTGCTTATTAGCTCGTGACAACATCTCAGAAACAAATGAGGACGTCATTCACAATGTGTTATGAAATATTGCTCTGAGTGTATCTGCTTAATGAAGCTGAAATAAAAATTCTGGAGGACGGGTGTGAGAAGAGCCAGGTTATTGTCAAAACACCTCCACATTTTTTTTTCCGTTTCTGTAGAAACGGGGGCATCATTTGTAAGACTGGATTTTCATATTATGCATTGACAGTTGTTAAAATGAATGTGCATGTTTTTGCATACAGCTAAGGTTTAGATATAATGGACGTTTCAATTGGAAGTTTTAGACATCAGCTATTTGTGGCCCATAATATGCATATTTTAGGGGACTAGACCATCATAGGCATGGCTTGGTGGATTATATGCCATAAAAGACATAGCTCAGGGGACTCTTGACCATAATAGGTAAGGTTCTGGGGACTGTAGACAATAGTAGAGATGGCTCAGAGGACATTAGGCCATAGCTCTAAAGAGTGTAGTCTTTGCTCGGCATGCTTTAGAGGATTATAGTCATAAAGGCATACCTCATGGACTGTGGGCCACGATGGGCATAGGTCAGAGGATTGTAGGTAATAGAAGACATGGCTCAGGGGAATTTAGACCATAATAAGCATAGCTCATGCAGCTGAGGACCATATTATGCATAGCTCAGGGAACTGTAGACCATAATAAGAAGAAATCAGAGGACTGTAGGCCATAATGGTAATAGTTCAGGGGACTGTAGTCCATAGCAAGATGGTTTTAGGGGGATATAGACGATAATGGACATAGTTCAGGAGTCTGTAGACCATAATAAGCAAAGCTCGTTAGACAGTACACCATAATAGATATGGTACACAATCTTTGTAAAGCCAGTCTTCAGATACTGGAAGTCAGCTGCAACATTACTGCTCTGGCTGAAACTACCCTAACATGCATTAAAATGAGGACTTAAAGGGAGTCTCACTTCAGTAAGTGGCATTTATCATGTAGCGAAAGTTAATACAAGGCACTTACGAATGTATTGTTATCCACATTGCTTCCTTTGCTGGCTGGATTCATTTTGCCATCACATTATACACTGCTCGTTTCCATGGTTACAGACTTCCCTGCAATCCATCAGTGGTGGTCGTGCTTGCACAATTTAGGTAAAAGCACTGGCCTATGTGAGCTCCCAAGGTCTCAGCCACCAGAGAGGCTGGTGCCTTTTCCTATAGTGTGCAAGCACGCCCACCACTTCTGGATTACAGGGTGGTCTGTAACCATGGAAACGAGCAGTGTATAATGTGATGGAAAAATGAATCCAGCCAGCGAAGGAAGCAATATGGATAATAACAATACATTAGTAAGTGCCTTGTTTAAACTTTCTCTACATAATAAATGATACTTACTGAAGTGAGACAACCCCTTTAATAGCAGCTCCATAAGGAATACTACATCATATCCTACTCGCTTAGTTTTATTACGATGCTTATTATGTGCTTTGCTGTTGTCATTGCAGAACTGCATACTACACTACCTATCGACAGGTGTACAGCCGGGAGTATCAGACTGTAAATAAGTGCTGTCCTGGATGGTCACAGCTGAACGGGGAGGCAGGCTGTAAGCACTGTAAGTATTGCTCAGCTCATGGAAATGCCATAGCGGCTCTAGAGACTACACGATATGCAAAGGTAAAATAATACATGTCTTAATTCACACACTCAGTGTGACGCTGGAGAACTGCTTGTATGGGGGGGGGGGAAATCACATTTTCGCCTTAAAATTCTTTTAAAGGGGTGGTATGATTCAGGTGGCTCTGTTAACCCCTTAAAGGGTTTGTGTCATCATGTACAATGGGGACATATCGCTAGAATATGCCCCCATTGTCTTATAGGTGCGGGTCCCACCACACCTATATCCAGAAGGGAGCCCTGAAAGTGAAGGAGGGTACACTGCGCATGCACAGCCGCCCTCAATTCATTTTCTATGGGGCCGGCAATTTCCGTCGACTCCATAGAAATGAATGGGAGCGGGGGCCGCGCATGCGGGGCTCCATTCTGGATATAGGTGCGGGTCCAAGCGGTCCTAGCGATATGCCCCCAATGTCCACGATTGTTTTTTTTCTTCCCTCCTTCCGCGAGCTCTAACTTTTTATTTTATTTTTTTTTTACTTTTTTTTGTTCACATACGAGTTGTATTTTTTTAAAGGCAGCATTTAATTTACCATATGTTATATTGAAAATTTTTTTGTGGTGTGAAATTTAAAAAACAAACGCAATTTATCATGGTGTTTTTTTCGGTTTTGTTTTTATGGCTTTCATTGTGCGCCAAAAATTACATAACATTGTTCTGTGGCCCAGTATGAATACAGCAATACCAAATTTATTTGGTTTGTATTATGTATTCCTACCTTTAAAAAAATATAAAATCCTTTTCAGGGGAAAACTATAGGTTTTACTGGTACCATTTTGGTGTACGTTCACTGCGCATGATAAATATTTATGTATTTTAATAGTTCGGAATTGCATTTTCAAATACAGCTATACCAATTATGTTTGTTTTATTTTTTTATGCAAAATTGCTAAACACATTTTGTGTCTTTATACAATAGACTACAGTAGTATACATGCTTCCTATTTACAGGATTCCTATATTAAATGAGTTGTCTAGGTTCACATTTTCACCCGTGCAGGCCCTGTGATATGAGGGCAAGGGCTTTGTTTATAATAACACCCTGCTGGGATGAGGCTTCCACCCAGCAGTGTATTTGTTGACGTCACCAGCTCTGATGGGCGGGCTTTAGCGCTGCCCTAGCCGTTTTCAGTCCTTATGAAGAGCCTGGTATGTCACCGGAACTCCATAAAATGCCTCTGTTCTGCACAGGGCAAAGGAGAACATCAGAGCATGAAAACCCCTTTAACCCTTACGCTACCGGCGCTGGAGCAATGTGGGAACATGACGTCCACTTGCGCATACGGCGGGCGTCATTGCCGGCAAGTCTCTGCTGTTTCAAACAGCAGAGACTTGCTGATACTTACCGATAGCAGCGATCGGTAATTTAAGGCATTAGATGCCGTGATCACGTGAGATCACGGAATCTAAAAGCGCTAAAACCCGCGCTTCCGGGTGTTGTGCAGACACCCCGTATGGTCAATCAGGGTGTCTACACTGGATCTGAAAGCTGTAAACCTCGCTGATGAGGTTTACAGCTTTCAATCTGCAATTCTTATTTTGGCCACCAGATGGCAGGCCATGATAAGAAATGAGCAAAGGGAACTTATAATGGAGTTTTAAAAATCCCTGATTGCTCAAATATATATATATATATATATATATATATATATATATATATATATATATATATATATATATATATATTTTTATAGTCATATATGATCCTTAAAATCACAAAAATTTTTAAAAAAATGTTAAAAAATATATAAAAAATATAAAAGTTTAAATCACCCCCCTTTCCGTATAATTAAAAAATAAATACCTAAATAACAATAAATATAAACATCATGGGTATCACCGAGACCAAGAACGCCCGTACTTTTAAAATATCAAAAAAAATTTCCAATACGGCGAATTGCGTGACGGAAAAAAGGTCAAAATGGCCGATTTGCCATTTTTTCAATACTTCTCTTAACCAAAAAAATGTAATAAAATGTGATCAAAAAGTCACGCACACTCCAAAATGGTATCAATAAAAACTATGGATTGTCCCACAAAAAATGAGCCCCTAAACAGCTCAGTGGATGTAACGAAAAAAACGTTATGGGCATCGGAATATGACGAAGTAAAAAAAAATATTTTTTTTTCAAAGTTTAAATTTAATAATATATAAACATAACAAACCTACACATGCGGTATCATTGTAATCGTACTGACCCAGAGAACGAAGGGCATGGGTCAGTTTTGCCGCAAACGGAACGCCGTGGGACAAAACCCGTAAAACAGTGGAGGAATTGCGTTTTTTTTCCAATTCCCCCCATTTGGAATTTTTTTACCGCTTCCCACAACATTTTATGCCATAATTAATGGTGGCATTAGAAAGTACAACTTGTCCCGCAAAAAATAAGCCCTCATACAGCTATGTGAATGAAAATATAAAAAAGTTAGGGCTCACAGAAAATAGGGAAGAAAAATGAAAACGCAAAACCGAAAAAACCTCCGGTATCCAAAGGGTTAAGGGCCATCCATTTTCCTATGCCAGGCTTGGGAGTCGTCACAAGGCCCCAGGCTGCCAAAGCAACTGATCAGGACCCTGCGAGTTGGCTGTAGGAGGACAGAGGGAGCACCCTCCCTCTGTCTTACCATTAACAAACTGGGCTTGGAGTCATCTCTGATCTTGGTCATTGTGGCCAGGTGTCAGCTGTATTACACAGCTGGCACTCTGTACCTATGGCGCAAGCTCAGCTTGTGAGCCCACTTCATACTTCCCCTGGATGTAAATGAAATCCAGTTATGTCATTTGGCGTTAATGGGTTAAACAGGACCAGTCTCCTGTCCTTACATGTCTGTTTCCCTTGCCTTTGCGGTAACAATTTAGGAGAATCTTTTCATATCCTGTGCCATGATAGTACTATGTGACACTTTAATGTGGCCATTCTCCAGTACTCTGCCAAGGGCCAGTTGCAGCTCATTGCAGATTTGGGAATTTCCTAAAGCAGCAGGGGTTGTACAGGATTACAAAACTATTAGTGCCGCACCAGTTAGGCTATGTGCAGTATTGCAACTCTCATTCATTTCAATGGAACCAAGCAACACGGTCTATCCCAATTTACATCTTGTTGGGTAGTTTTTTGGGTTTTTTTTGGTCCCCTTCATGTATAATCTCAGCTCCACAGATCCCTTCTGGTTTTTCATGTCAGAATGTTTAATATTTGTTCTCCCTGAACTTTTGGAGGCGACTTCTATAACATTTAAATATCACGGAAAGCTGAAGATTAATATTAAAATATGCTTATATGTGTTTGAGGAATTCATAGCAGAGACATGAGATGATTTATGGCTTCTTAAGCTGGATGGGGAAAGGGTATAATTCATGTGGGACGGTTTACAGAAACATAAATCTGTCAAGAGTTGATGCAATTAAAATATCGCATTTTTCCACTTCGTTCAGTTAAAAAAAATAGTAAGGTAAAATTCTATGCCAATGTCAGATTTCATGAAGAGTATTGCTGGTAACTGCTAGTAACAATATACCATCTGACATGAGATGACTTACTGTGTATGGTGAGTACAGTATAAAGGTGTAGCTGCTCCAATCTAATCAAAGTGATCTGAGAGGTTCAGTATGGGAGTTGGGGAGGGGGCTGTTGTAGCTTTAATGGTGCAAGAATACCATGTAACCTGTGCCATGGCACCAGCATATGCATGTGATGGTTCGAGGGACCCGGGTATACCTGGTATTTTCGTTGCTAGACACCTGATATTGACCTTGTCTCCATCATCTCGACTAACTTTGGATTGTTCTTTGTACTTTGATATGACTCTGACTGTCCTCCTGGAATTGACCTTAGCTGTCTTATAACCTATGCATCAGTTATCATTGTTACTTTCCATCTTGATGTCTGGTGCCATCCACCTCCACTTGGTGTCTTGTCTGAGGGCTGTGATCACATAGTTGTGAACAGTCCCGAAAGTACAAGGATTGTCCTTAATTTTCATAGATAATCCTGGCAAATTCGGGCTATCCCTGGTTGAAAGTGGGTAGATTTTTTGTAAGCCTCACCCAGAAGTTGGATGGTCCTGGTGGGTTTTTGGAACATTCTCGGGGTGGGGCTTAAACGCCCCAAATTTACCACCAAGACAGTTGATAAATATGTGACCAGGGGATCTGATTGGAAAGGTCTAATCTCCTTGACTTGCTGAAGAATGGGAGGGTTCTATATGTTTATAGTGGTTGGAACTCTATTTTCATGATGTTCAATGAGTGCCAAATCAGCACAGTGTTAAAGAGATTGGCCCATCTCACACATTGGTGGCATATCGCTGGAGCACGCTTGGCAATTTTTGGAACTCCTATAGAAGTCAATGGAAAATGCATAGTGCAAGCACGGCCACCTCTTAATTCACTATGGGAGCTCTGGAAATAACCAATCTGGCACTCCCACTCTATTTTTCGTCACTCCCCTAGAAGTGAATGGATGGTGGCTGTGCTTGTGCGGTGCACCCTTGTTCACTTTGGGGGCCGTGTTCTATCCTAGCGATATGCCACTAATGTGTGAGATTGGCCATACACTTAAAATTCTGGTTGTCAGGATTCCCCACTTGGGGGAGCTTACAAGCTTACTGCATACTGCTTTGATTTCAATGTGCACTTAGCTCATAAGCTCCCTCTAGTGGTGGAACAGGTAGCTAGCATGCTATCTTTTACATCTATATCTATACAGGCAATTTTGAGTATATAATCAGCTGTTTTTGTGCTCTCAGAAATCTATTGTACCTCTAGCTCAGGATTATAAATGATCTTTGTTCTGTTTTATAAGTAAATACAAGTCTTCTTCCTAGTAGAGTAATAATGCTGGAATCCCTAGGAAGACTCTAGTTCCCCGGGTCACCCACGCAGTAGCAGTTTGCAGAGGGGAAGCTTGTGTCTGTGAGGCCATGTTGTTTTAGTGATAAATATCTTGGCAGAGAAGAACCACAAAAAAGTAAAAATGCTGAGGCAGATAACATAAGAATATTGAGTTGTTATTTTGGAGGCTGCGTCTCAGAAGTTCAGATGTCACAAGGGTTCAGCAACTACATCTGGCAGAGCTGCTTCACCAGCGTGTAATACTGCAGGCTCTACAAAATGATTTTCAAGATGTAGTGGCAGGGGGAGGAACATTGCAGAACCATGACAGGTCCATAGATAAGATGTCCATACATGCAGTAGAATTCATCACCGTAGACAAGGTGGCGGGGGAAGGGGAGCCGTTGTGGTGCCATGCAGTTATTGTGATTGGCAGGGAAATTACCTGTAAAATGTTATGTACAGTATGCGAGTCAGCGGCCATTTACTATAATTCAGATATTATTATCCATGTGCATACACATTGCTTGATTTATCAAGGCTGGTGAAAAGGAAAACTGGCCAATCACATTCCACCTTTCATTTTTCAGAGCTCCTTTGGAAAATGAAAGGTGGAATCTGATTGGTTGCTATGGGCAACTAAGCTATTTTTCTTTTACAGCAGTTTTAATAAATGTCACTGATAGTGTACACAGAATACAGTCATTTCGTGTCGCATTTGGTGCAGATTTTACCCCATGCATTGCAAAATGTGAACGCCGCCCTTAAAGGCCACTGAATTTTGCAACATAATGAGCATCCAGCAAATCTGAAAATCTGTGACACACTTATATTTCTGTGCTGATGTATATTTCTGTACTGTAAATTGCCCCAACTTCACGTCACATGGTTTAGGCGCAGCTCCGTCCCATTCAAGTAAATGGGGCTGAACTGCAATACCAAGCATAGCCAAACCAAGCATGGCACTGCACTTAGTAAGCTGTTAGGAGGCCACAGAGCTTATGGCTTCCTCAAACAGCTGATCGGTGGGGGTGACATGAGTCGGACCTCCACCAATCTCATATTGATGACCTGTCCTTTAATCTCAGTAACACCCCTAGCTGTGAATAAGTGGTATTAAAACAATATTTTAAACCTAAGAAAATCCCTCATGTATCAGAGAATGGAGGCTCAAGGATCTGCGTTATATTTTTTGTGAATTATACTTGTTTCGGAAATCATTTTATTTCAGATTTTCATTCCAAAAAGATGTTAAGACTCCAGATGGAGCCAGAAACACACAGCAGATATGTTTATCTTATGTATACAAGGGCCAAGATAAGGCCTGGAGCACGACACTATATTATGCACTAGACTAATCTACTGGTTCTACTGGCGCAAATGCATTCACTGACTGGAGTAGGGAGACGCTCAGTGAAGTCAGACAGATGCTGAGGCACCTAAAACTGACATAAGAAATGAAGCAAAGAAAATAACCTGATGGCCTTCAGCAGTGGCATGGAGATATTCATTGTGGGATATTTATTTTGCTGTTTTGCCGCTGTTTATTCCTGTAGAACTAAAATAATGAGAAAATGCATAAAGGAAGAAAAACCTTAAAGGGAGATTACATATTCAGAAGGAGCTTCACTGACTATTTTCATAGAAGGTTGAGCAACACTGCTTTGTTTCCGTCTCTTCATTCTCACCCAACGCTTTACTGACTTTGTTTTCTTCTTGTCTCCATTCACACTACTCAGAGCTTACCAAAATTTGTTTTATTTTTTAGTTGTGACCAAACTTTTGAGAAAGACACAAATTTTGGTTGGCACAAAGTTTGCTGCTTCAGGTTTATGGTAGCAATTAGCATTAACTCTGGATTGTTAAGAGGAGTGATCTGATTCATTGTAATTAATTGCAAAGTCTGTCCTTGGCATGAAACTTAACTTAACGGGGTTGTCCCATGAATAATATTCTACATTTTTCAAACCAGCACCTGGAGCTGAATACTTTTTTTAATTGCATATAATTAAACATTCTGCATAGCCACTGAGTTATTCAATAAAATATATCTGTATAGCGCCACCTGCTGTTAGTTTTTTTTCTTATTTCTTTGACCTGCTCCCTGAAAGGCCGCACATGCTCAGTTTCATCTTTCAACTGCCTCCTGAGCTGTGATAGGGAGAGCTGGAACCTGAAAGAGGTTCAGTTGCTGTGAAGAAGGCTTCATGGCCCCCAAGAAAGTCCAATAAGTGCCAGGACCATCTCCTGAAGAGTATTCAGATATGGGATCAGGTCACCACCGGTGCAGAGCTTGCTTGTAAATGGCAGCAGGTAGGTGTGAAGTGTCACTATGGACAGTGAGGTGAAGGCTTTTGGACGATGACCTGATGTCAAGGACAGCAATGAAGCCACTTCTCTCCTAGAAATACATCAAGGACAGACTGACATTCTGTAGGAAGTACAGAGATTGGACTCCAGATGACCGGGGTAAAGTTATTTTCTCTGTTGAAGCCCCCTTCAGACTCTTCTGGAAAAAATTTTGTCCAGAGAAGAAAAGGTGAGCACTGCCATGAGTCCTGTGTCATGCCAACAGTACAACATCCTGAGACCATTTATACATGGGGTTGCTTCTCATCCAAAAGTGTGGGTTCACTCACAATTTTGTCTAAGAACACTGCCTTGAATAAAGAATGATATCAAAACATCCTCCCCAATGTTGAAGGATTAATTTGGTGATGAACGTTGCTTTTTTCCAGCATAATAGAGCGCCATGTCACAAGGCAAAAGTGATAACTGAGTGTCCTAGTGAACAAAACATTTTGGTTCCATGGCCAGAAAACTCCCCAGATCTCAATCCCATTGAGAACCTGTGGTCAATTCTTAAAAAACAAGGTGGACAAACAAAAACACAGAAATTGTGATTGACTCCACTAGCAGTTTCTTTAGGCAAAATATTGATCGGCACTGCGTTTGTAGACGGCGTGGTGCACGTGTTTTCTGGACTAGTGTCCCACGTAATAGTTTAAGCAATAGGAAAACGGCACTCACGTACTTCTTGAAAAATGCTGTGATTTTATTGTCACATACAGGTGACGCGTTTCAGCACAATAGTGCTTTCATCAGACTGTATACATCATCATTGTGTGTCCCCCTTAAATAACCCGCCAAATGAGATGGTGACGTCATGTGGTCATGACAACCAGATAAACAAACAATCGAGTGAAACAAATAGAAACAATGTGGACGATCTCCTATTGCTGGAGAGTCCTTATGTCTTTTCCAGCGTCGACATTTAGTCCATGTATATGATTATCGCTGTAAAGAAAGAGTGGTTTTTATCATTATGTACATAATTCGATAAAGGAGCTAACATGCATTATAACCGGCTATTACAGAAACCCATTACACGAGACTGTTACAAAAAATTTTTTTGTTACAAAAAGCTATTCAATGCATACTCGCGATTGAGTCCATGTGGCTCTAATGTCTGTAAGCGATGGATCCAGTATGCCTCGCGTTCAAGTAATCTCTTACTCCTATCTCCCCCCCGACGTGGTTGGCTGATACCCTCGATGATCTGGAACCTTAGCTGTGCTATGGTGTGTCTCTTTTGTTCAAAATGATACGGAATGGGTAACAAAAGGTTACCCTTTCGAATGGTGGATTTATGCTTACTAAATCTGTCTTTCATTCTGGTGGATGTCTCACCGACGTACAACATGCCACAAGGGCATTTGAGGATATATATAATAAACTGGCTATTACAAGTGAACATGCCTCTTATTGGTATCCTTTCTCCTGTGCGTGGATGAGTCAAATGTGTGCCCTTGATAACACTTGAACAATGTATACATCCCAAACACGGGAAAGTACCCCGTTTGGGTGTAGAGAAAACGCTCTGTTTGAGTTCAGTTCTACTACTTCCTATATCAGCTCTTATGATTTTGTCCCTGATATTATCAGTCCTCTTGTAACAAATCATAGGTGGGCTCTTAAATTCCTCTATTTGTGGATAGGAGTTGGTGACTATTTTCCAATGCTTATTAATCACAGTTCTGATCTTATTGATCCACGGGTGATATTTCACTATGAATGGAATATGTGGTTTCTTAGAGACCCTTTCCTCCCGTGTGGTCTTAAAGGGGTTGTCTCATCTTGCCTAATGGGGGCATATCGCTAGGATATGCCCCCATTGTCTTATAGTCGGGTCCCACCGCTGACCCGCACCTATATCGAGAACGGGGCCCCGAAAAGCGAACGGGGGCGCACTGCGCATGCGCAGCCGCCTCCATTCATTTTCAATGTGGCCGGCGAAGATAGCCGAGCGCTGGCTCGGCTATTTCCGTCGGCTCCATAGAAATGAATAGGAGCGGTGGCCGCGCAAGCGCGGTGCGCTCCCATTCATTTCTATGGGGAGCCGGCTTGGTGGTGGCCGGACCGGAGTCCTCCAGCCACCACCTTGCGGGGCCCCGTTCTCGATATAGGTGCGGGTCCCAACGGTGGGACCCGCACCTATAAGACAATGGGGGCATATCCTAGCGATATGCCCCCATTAGTCAAGATGAGACAACCCCTTTAAGTCTGTCTCTCTGTTCTTTCAATAAGTGTCTAGGATAACCTCTGGCTTCAAATTTAGAAGTCATCTCATCCAGTCTGATCTCACATTGCTCACTTTCACTTACTATTTTCTTCACTCTCTGGTATTGGGAGTAGGGGAGAGATTTCTTTGTGGATGATGGATGATTACTAGTATATGATAAAAGACTATTGCGGTCAGTATTCTTAACGAATAGATCTGTCTGTATTCTACCATCTTCTCCCTTCACAATCCAAGTGTCAAGAAAAGAGATTTTCTTCAAATCATAGTGAAGCGTGAACTTCAGCTCTGGCCAGATAGAATTGATATGAAGAGAAAAATCCATGAGGGTTCGAACGTCGCCCCGCCACACGCAAAATATGTCATCGATAAAACGTCGCCAAAATTTACAGTATTGTTGGTACAATGAATTAGAATAAACAAAGTCACTCTCAAAACGAGCCATATAACAATTTGCGTATGGCGGTGCGACGTTCGAACCCATCGCGGTCCCACACTGCTGTTTATAGTAGGTATCTTGGAACAAAAAGTAATTCTGCTCCAATACCACAGTAAGGAGTGAAAGAAAAAATTCTTTTTCTGATGTTTTATAGGTACTTTTTTTCCAGGAGATCCTGAACTGCTGCTATACCCTTTGCATGAGTTATTGAAGTGTAAAGACTGCATACATCGAACGTGGCAAGGATATAATCTCCATCCACGTTCAATGGCCTGATCTCACTCAAAAATTGATCTGTATCACGTATATAGGATGGTGCCAATTTAGTTAAAGGTGTTAAAACCTTTTCCAAAAATATTGCTGGAGGAGAAAGTATTGATTCCGTTGATGCCACAATTGGGCGACCTGGTGGCTGTGTCATCGATTTGTGAACCTTAGGTAAGGTATAAAAAACTGGAGTAATAGGATGATGATTGATTAGGAAATCACCCAATTTGGCATCAACGGTGCCATTCTCCTTATATTGGTCCACAATGATTTGTAACATTCTTTTAATCTCCCATACGGGATCCATGGAGAGGATCTGGTATGTCTCAGGATCGTTTAGTTGTCCGAGTATCTCAGATATATAGTAATCTTTATCGAGCACCACCAGGGCACCCCCCTTATCTGCTGGTTTAAACACCAGTGACTTGTCGTCCAACAAATGATCCAGTGTATATTTTTCTTCCCTACTTAAGTTATGATGTATACGGAACTCACCACATTTAAATGAACTAAGCAGCTGATTAACATCCTGCTGAACTAACTGTACAAATGTTTCAACTGGGTGGTATGATCTAGGAGGCATAAATGTGCTCTTTGTTTTTAAATCAAATTGTTTCAAAGTAAGTATATTAATATCAGTCCTATCACTCAGTTGTGAAACATTCTGTACGGTGGAAAAATGCGCTTTTAAACGCACATTGCGAAAAAAACGCTGTAAGTCCATATCTAATGAAAAACTATCAAATCCGCCAGTGGGACTGAAGGATAGTCCTTTTTGTAACAAGTTCATTTGTGCTGGACTCAGATTTTTGGAAGACAAATTCAATACTAATGTCTCTGGTGTACCTGTGATCTGGTCAGGCGTGGGGCGTCCACCTCGCCGATAATGGCGGCCTGCTCTCCTGGTATTCCTTTTCTGGGGCGATTGCGTTTCTCTAAAAAAGGTCCTCGTAGACCAGCAGTAGTGTCGCTCCCAGAACCAGAGGATGCGGAACCGGCCCGTCGGCCTCTTGATCGAGTCTGTGGGATCGCTGTGCCTGTGGCGTCCTGCCATTTGTAAATACGCTTGGTCAGGTAATCCTCAGAGTCTCTGAAGTACTTGGCCCTTTTGGTGCTCTCGATACTGGTTTTCAATTGTAAACACTGTTTGTCGATCCTCTCCTTTAGATTCTTTAAATCATCAGATTTAAGGCAATCCTTTAATTGTGTTTCAATTGTAGCAATACTTTCTTTACTTGTACAGATTGCTTGAGTCAAATGTTCAATAGTGAGTACTATGATGTCCAGCGAACACTTGTTCAATATGTTCGCAAAGTGGGTACAATACTCCAGGTTATCACTGAATAGTGTGGGTCTAAGATTGACCCGTAGACCCCGTGGTATCTTTTGAGTACGATGATACTCGGCTAATGTTGCTGCATGTAGTTCCAAGGAGATTAGATGTCTGGACTCCTTTTCCAAGTTCTTACTTCTAAACTCGCTGGAAGGGATCTTTAAAAAATCCCGATGGAGTGGTAATTTGAGCCACAATCTCTCTGGCCCGTTCCTCGTCATAAGCGAATGTATTCATTTGGTCTCGTAGATGTCTTTTGTATATTGCGTGCTCGTATCAAAAACAAAACAGTTTCTTTAGAAAATATTGATCGGCACTGCGTTTGTAGACGGCGTGGTGCACGTGTTTTCTGGACTAGTGTCCCACGTAATAGTTTAAGCAATAGGAAAACGGCACTCACGTACTTCTTGAAAAATGCTGTGATTTTTATTGTCACATACAGGTGACGCGTTTCAGCACAATAGTGCTTTCATCAGACTGTATACATCATCATTGTGTGTCCCCCTTAAATAACCCGCCAAATGAGATGGTGACGTCATGTGGTCATGACAACCAGATAAACAAACAATCGAGTGAAACAAATAGAAACAATGTGGACGATCTCCTATTGCTGGAGAGTCCTTATGTCTTTTCCAGCGTCGACATTTAGTCCATGTATATGATTATCGCTGTAAAGAAAGAGTGGTTTTTATCATTATGTACATAATTCGATAAAGGAGCTAACATGCATTATAACCGGCTATTACAGAAACCCATTACACGAGACTGTTGCAACCACGTCGGGGGGGAGATAGGAGTAAGAGATTACTTGAACGCGAGGCATACTGGATCCATCGCTTACAGACATTAGAGCCACATGGACTCAATCGCGAGTATGCATTGAATAGCTTTTTGTAACAAAAAAATTTTTTGCAACAGTCTCGTGTAATGGGTTTCTGTAATAGCCGGTTATAATGCATGTTAGCTCCTTTATCGAATTATGTACATAATGATAAAAACCACTCTTTCTTTACAGCGATAATCATATACATGGACTAAATGTCGACGCTGGAAAGACATAAGGACTCTCCAGCAATAGGAGATCGTCCACATTGTTTCTATTTGTTTCACTCGATTGTTTGTTTATCTGGTTGTCATGACCACATGACGTCACCATCTCATTTGGCGGGTTTATTTAAGGGGGACACACAATGATGATGTATACAGTCTGATGAAAGCACTATTGTGCTGAAACGCGTCACCTGTATGTGACAATAAAATCACAGCATTTTTCAAGAAGTACGTGAGTGCCGTTTTCCTATTGCTTAAACTGACTCCACTAGCAGTGATTAGGCAAGAATGGGTTGTCATCAGTCAGGATTTGGCCCAGAAGTTCATATCCAACATGCCAGGGTGAAATACAGAGAGAAGGGTCAGCACTGGAAATATTGATTCTTTGCATAAATTTGATGTATCTGTCAATATTAGTTTTAAAAAGTATTAAATGCTTATAATTGTACTATACTATAGAAACATCCAACAAAAACAACTTTATGAAAACCAAAATTTGTGTCAGTCTCAAAACTTTTGGCCACAAGTGTTATAATTTATTCTCCTCTGTCCACGCTTAAAACTTTACTTCTTCTCCAGTCGCGTCCAGAACTTTAAATTGCCCTACTCTCCATTCACAACCAAAGCTTTTCTTGATTTCATCTCCATTAGTGCCTAAAACGTTACTGACTTGTATATTGTTTTCTTCTCCATTTTCACTCAAGCTTAGTTTTTATTTCTCCATTAACACTTATTAATTTGTCTTCTTTTCTTTGCTTATTGTATTTTCTTTGAATTTCACACACAGATTTGAAGATTTCATGTTAGCGAGTTTGGTCACATGACAATCTATGGATATAGATAAACTTCATACAGATTTCAATTAATAATGAAAAATTAGATGATTGTATATGGATCCTGACAATTTTGACTTATTTTCTGGTAATCTAAAATCCATGGATTTTACCGAATCCTAGAGCTATTTTCCTTGGACTTTCTTTGAAGAACAACCTCACGGAGACAGATATGTTGAGAAAAATGATCAACCTCACTGGCTAATTCCAACTTCCAGAAACATCCAACTACATATTTCTAGTCTAACTAGTAGCTAAAGAAAATCCGGTAGAAGAATTACAGATGATTACAAGATGTTTGGTGGCTTATATAGAAAACTGGTCTCCGCGCAGTGAGTTCCGCCGGCCGCCCGGCTCCCGGGTCTCTCAGTGCGCCTGCGCAGTGAGAGAGCCGGGAGCCGGCGGAACTCACTTGCCCGCCCGCTTTTACTCCGCACGCGCAGGCGCAGTGAGAGAGGCAGGAGCCGGGCGGCCGCGTGAACTATCTGCGCTGACCCGAATTTAGCCTAACACGGCGCATTCGCGGGATTTCGAGCGAGGACAGGGCCGGCAGCTCATCGAGCAAGCTGCCTGGCCCTGTCAATCAGGAAGCAGGAGGCGGCACTAGAGGTTGGAACACGGCGATTACTAGGTGCAAGGTAAACGCCTCTTGCACCTAGTACGCCTAATTTACATATTATAAAAGTGCTTTTTTTAACAAAACGGCTGATCTGATTACCAGTAAGAAAACCAGATTGGGCATCAGGTGGCATTTGCACATTGCAAATGCCATCCTGTTTAGTATGCCCAAATCTGGTGACAGAAACCCTTTAAAGGGCTTGTGTCATCTCAGACTTTTATGGCATATCACTAGGATATGCCATCAAAGTCAGATACAGTAGGTGTGGGTTCCACCTCTGAGACCCGCACTTTCGGTATCTCCAGAATGGGTCCCCAAAAGTAAAGGAGAGCCCACCACGCATGTGTGGCATGCTCTTCATTCATTTCCATAGGAGTTCTGAAAATAGTCGAAAGAGTGTGTTTGGCTATATTTGGAAGTCCCATAGAAATAAACGGAGAGTGCACTATACAAATGTGGCCACAGCTCCATTCACTTCTATGAGACTATTGGAGATAGCCAAGCCAGTGCTTGCGATTTTTCCTAGAGATATGCTATCAATGTCTAAGATGAGACAACCCCTTTAATGCAGGTGACAAGGAAATGATCTTCTCTCACCTTAAAAAAAAATCTGTGAAGCTTACTGCTCACATAACACTGGCTTGAAGACTAATTAAAATTGGTGGAAATTACAATCCTTTGTTAACTGGCTGAGTGGCTATTTGACAATACAAGTAGTTTTCTAATTTGGTTCAATTCTTTTTTTATTTTTGTGTCCTCGAGCAGCTTTTCGTTATAAATCATTTTGAGATTAGCTAATTGGTGAAGAGTCATTGGGAACATTGGTTTGATGTGTGATCCTAAATGTGTAGTGGTAACGTAAACATCAAGCCAGAGTCTCATGTGAGGTGCCTGACTGTCAACGCCTCAGGCCTTGAAGACTAATAACTCCCATTATCCCCATGTATTCTGAAAAGCCAAGATCAAAAGCAAAGCCGGTTTGGAGGAACACAAGTTACTTGGTTTAATTGTGAGTAAATGTGGGCAATCTTCTCAATGATAAAGGCATACACTGGCATTCAGCCTGGTCTTTGTAGAGAAATGGATCACACAGGATGCACTGCAGAATATAGATAATCGGGTGGGTGGTGAGGAGCTCATTCTGATTAAAGGGTTTTTCCGATCATATGTAAATAAGGCTTAAACTGGCATGCATTTTAGACAGTTATCTCTCCAGACCTTGGAGTGGAGTAAGACTCTGCCAGACCCCTCAGGAGGTGGCTTATCTTCCTGAAAACAAGAGGATCGGGCAGTTTGAATTCAAACTGCCCAGTCATTCCTTTCTACAACATATGTCGCCTGGAGAAAGTCCGGAGACCTCCACACACATTAGATTGCCAGGTTTCAGGGGCTGACTGGGAACTTAAAGTGGCCCTGGAAAAAAAATCTAAAAGTGGTCCCGTGTTGTAGGCGGGTCCAAACTGACAAAAGGTAGGTCAACACTAGGCAGGGCCAAAACATGTAGAAAGGGAGAACAGAAATATCATAGAGAAGAACACCTGTGGCTGCTGGTTGGGTGCATAAGTGCCTTATTCTTCTTTATTAATTACTGGTGAGAACATCAGATCTTTATTTACCTAACTGGTGGCCATAAGAAGGACTTGGGTGTCTCCCTGAGCATTGGCCCACCAGGAAATTTCCAGGTCTGCCCCTGCCAGATATGATCACTGTATCTTAAAAAGTTCTGCAGTTTTAAAATCTACAGTAGTCTGAGTTTTTAAATTCCTTGCTGTTTTCAAGATCTCCACTTTCTGTCAGTGACTGGAAATTCTTATTTTACACTTAGTGACCCAGAGCTTCTCTCAGGCTGTTGGCTTGTTACAGTACACACCACATGAGCAAAACAAACCAGTACTGGGATACATTTACACAAACATAATGGAGAGGATGAACTGGTTTGTGAGTGCACATGCAGCGAGCGGCCTGGGAGGAGTGAGTGGAGGATGGCAGTGATAGTTATAACCCGGAGGGGGGGGGGGCGGTCTTGGTACTCGCAGGTCACAGTAGCAATTTCTCCCTTGAGCACCTCCTGGGGTCATGCAGTGACAGAACAACACACCCTTTCTACTCTCGGGACATTCCCTGGAGTTGCAGCTCCTGCCCGGTGGTCATTGGGATGCCTGTGATGTTAGGTGTTGGTCTGGGTGCAAGGCAGGAGGGCAGGTGAAGCCAGTTGGTATCAATAAGTAAGTCCCTTTTTACTAAAGTGCAAAATAGGAGTAGTAGTACATCAGGCAATAACAAAGCACAGTTCCAAGTAGATCACAGTTCCTAATAGCAATGTATGGACAACAGCAATGATGGGAATTAGTACTCCTCTCTATCTTCCTAAAGTCTTTCAACAAAATCATAGTCTGACAGTAAGGTTGTTGGTAAACGTTTCTGCAAATTCCCAGATTGAGGGGAGCAGATTTAAGATACAGCTGGCCAAACAGCTCAAAATTTGGAAGAATGCACATTCCTTCTCACAGCAGTAAGGTCAGTCTCTGCATATACATGCACAATACCTTGCTGACTGACTCCAATGCACAACCTTGTAGATTCTGGACCGTCTAAAATTTTTCTCTGAAGCACTTTGGTGGTAAAGCTGCTTTCTTGGCTGTAGATGTCTCAGAGATAAAAGTTCTCTGAGCTCAAGGTTAGCTCTGAGGAGCTTGCACATGTAGGTCCTCATTGTTGCACAGCTGAGAATAAACTCTCTTCTGACTAACCAGGGGGCGGACCCAAGTACATCTCCTGGCAATATAAGGGAATGAGCCAAGTTTGTTAACCCTAAACTGTCCATACAGTGCTATCAGGAATACAAATACAATATATCAGAACATTTCATTTAACAATACAGTTCAGTTAACCCTTTTGCATTAACACTGTTTTGGGGGTACTGCATCCAGTAGGGAAATGGGCATGAGTATAGCATACCTCCCAAATTTTGAAAATCAGGGACAATAGTAACAGCGTACATAGTGTGTTTTTTTTTTTTTTTTACACTAAGCCACACATCTAACTCTGCCCAATGCCCAATCTGTAAATGTCTAATCCTGCCCATTCAATTTTTTCCCCCACACAGTCATTATTCCCCTTTAGTGCTTCCACACAGTAGAATGCTCTCTTAGTGTGCCCACACACTGTAGAGCTGACCCGCTGTGCCCCCCTTAGAAGAATTTTGCCCCCTTAGTGTTAAATAAAAAGTAATACTCACCTAGCCCCGTTCCCCTGAGGAACGAAGCACATCCTGCCCTCCCCAGCAGCAGCACACAGGCTGATTCCCAGGCCCCGAAATCGTCCCTGGCTGGCTGAATGGTGGATCAGGGAGCAGATAACTTCCTGCTTTAACGCTGTAATCAACTGTATCTACGTCTCCAGAACACAGATTTAGTTGAAAATGATACATACCTCCAACGTTCCGGTACCGCAAGACAGCCTACGAAACTCGGAATTGTCCTGCTGGATCCAGGACAGTTAAGAGGTATCAGTATGGATATATATAACTTAGCGCTTGGGACTCATTGGGAGCAGTACTTCGCCTAGTACTTAGCAGACGTTGGGGAGGTGACAAACTTCTGAATATAAATGGTTCAGTTTGCTGACAGCAACAACAGGTCCCCAATCAATCATGTCATCAGCCTTCACATAATTTAGGGAAGTATAGCATTATTATTTGAGCACTGGATAGTAATGTTATGTAATGTTATCACAGTGATATGTGTGTAGTAAAAACCATTAGATCGATGGGGATCTGACCACTGTCCCCCCCCCCCCCCCACACGATCACAAGATTCCCTCCGATCACAGCCCTGTACTCCAAAATGGATGGAGCAGCTGGTCAAACATGTATCCTGCCTCTCCATTCATCCACAGCACAGGTACAGCGGTCATTTCTGTCAGTCCCATAGAAGGTGAATGGAACAACAGGTAGCATACTTGACCAGTTACTCCATTCATTTTGGGCTACGGGGTCACTATACTCATGATCAATGTAGATCCCAGAGGTCAGACCCCCATTAATCTCTGGAACTGTGGATAGGTGATAAAGTCCTATAACAGCAATACATCTTAAACTAGCATTGTGACACAGAGGCCTCCACAGATTTTGACCTGGTTCTGATATTAGTTGTATTCTTGGCCACCATTGCAGCATCGTCCTCTTCTGTCAAGCAGTTGAAGGAAATACTTAATGACAACCAGTATTGCCAGTATTCAGCTTCTCTTCGAGGTATCACCCAGCTTTACCAGACTTCTGAATGGCAGATCTTATTATGCCGTCTGACACTTTCTGTACACTACACAAATCTCATGTTCTGGACACTAGAAAAGCTGGGTGATCCTTCAAAGACCCATGATAGCGGCTACATGGGTTGTCGCCCCAACTTTTTCAAAAGCAGATATAACTAAGTAGAAGTTAGTGACTGATATTTACTAAATTTACTAAGAATATTTTGATCTTAGTCGAAAATGTCTCTGCCCCTGTTCATTTCAAGGTGCAGTACTACACACAACCCATAGACAGGTGTAGCGCTATTTCCGAAAGAAAGTAGCCATGCTTTTCTTGTACAGTGCAGGACACTAGAAAGTTCTGGCTGATCCAGAGCCAGGATCTGATTAACACTATTAGGGGGCAGGCAAACCCCCTTCCTCCTCTGCTGTTTCCGCCCATTAACATTCCAGCTGGTCGCAGTGGAGCATTGACAGAGTTCCAGCTCCCTGGGCTGTGACAAGGCACTTTGTTATACTGTATGGGGACTCTGCGCTACTGCAATGCAGGGAGATGCTGCTTTCAACCGTAGCCCAGTGTAGGTGGAGCGCCTGCTGCTCCTAAGATCTATCGGCCCGCTGGGTTAACATACACCTATTATACGCTTTTCTGTTAAGGACCCAGGTAGCCGGGGGATGGGAAGAGGGTACAAATATCTCATAGGTAGAAGAAGAAGAAGGCGCCTCTTAGGTAAACAGCTTGAAACAAGGTTTTTAGCACCTTTTGGAGTGAAAAGATATTGAGAGAGGATCAAACACGAGTCAAAGGGTAACGTTGCCCGAGGCTGCGACACAGCTTCACAGGAATGTCTGCTGGCTCCTTTTAATGTTCTTGTCTGGTAGTTATGACGAGTCTCAAATGTGAGAGAATGCGAATGGGATTTGATTTTAAAGTCTGAGTCAGAGCAGAACAGTGAATGATAAGAGAGAGCGCTACGACCGCCGCTCGCCTTTATCATCGCCAGCGCTGAAGGTATTTAATTTCATTAAGTTCAAAGACCTTGACTGTAACAATCCAGGAGCAGATGAATCTTAATGTGGTGCAGGATAACGTTGAATTTGGTTCTTTGTAAGTGAAGGGGAAGAGAGAACCATCTATGGTGGCACCTCCATTATAGACCGCTATAGGGGGTGCAGAGGTAACAGTCATACCTGGGCCCAAAGGCCCCTCTGATGCATGAAAAAATACCAGTTTTATAAATGGCACATGGTAGATAAGGACCATACCTGACTATAGGCACTGAATTTTGGAAACGGTCAACTAGACAGACCACACCCCATTCCATTTAGGTGGGTAACTATTATGTGCGTGAGATTACTGTAGGGCGCCTACTGTAAAGACATCCCTTGTTTTAATGTAAATCGCTTCAGCAAGCTTTGTGCAGACACTGAGCTAGCAGGAGATGGTCAAAGTGAGCTTACAGCCGTCTTAAAGAGGACCTTTCATGGGTCCACACTCTGCTAACTAAGTAGCAGGTTATGGAGGGCATGTGCGGTGGAGTTGGGGGAACTTACAATTTCTTCAGGGGGCAGCTCCGTTGGCCCGCTGCGCCCTTGTAAAGATCCGGTGCTCGCTATGCAAATGCATAGCATCGGAACCGGGAGGAGGAGACGCCAGGGATTCTTAATGGGAGTCTCCTTCTCCCTGGCTGTAGCGCTGCCCATTCGCAGCGGAGAGCGTCACAGCCAGGGAGGAAACCTTCTACTGCACCTACTACTTACAAAGAAATACAGTTTGTGACGAAGTAATTTGTCACGAATCAAATTTTTTTGTAAAATTCGGCAAAGCAGCCAAATCGAATTTTAGAATACATTAGAATACTTTGCTCATCTCTAGTCTTAATAAGTAATTTATAAACTTCCTAATTCGTTTCCAGATGCTATAGGGCTTTTGAGCATCATGGGGGCACACTCAGGAACCCCTCTATTAGTCATCCTGAAGAGCAGCTAAGAAACTGTATTTCACATTTTAGTAGACATGGTCTGACCACCTTGTGCATGGTCTCCCATTTATTTCAATAGGGGCCATGTAAGACTAAATTCCTGTGGTAAGGGAAATGTGTTCTGATATAAGCTAATCACAAGAGGTTTTAGGAGACGCACCACAGTGGTCAGCTGATTGCCCCATTAAGTAAAGAAAATGGTAATACTACAATATGCTTAAAGGGGTATTCCAAGATTTTAAGTAATCAGCCCTAGACTAGGTAGACTGGTCTGTAAGGGGGCCTGAGATGAATAAACGTGAACAGCACGCATGATGCAAACCCTGCACCGTGAGTCCATTCTCAGTACATGACAGCTCAAGGATATGTGATGACATCATCATCACAGGTCCTTAACCCCCTTAGAGTACAGAAACTGCATGGATAATCACAGTACAGTTCCAAGGTTAGGAGTGCTCAAGGACTTGTCATGATGACATCACAGGTCCTTAACCACCTAACAATAATAGCACTTATAGCACTGAATAAGTGAAACATAGCATTTATGTAAGTGTTCTATTTTGGGGGGGCTGTGGAATTTTTTTCTACATGTTCTCTGTGGTTTCTTGTGTGTGTTGGGTTTAGAGTAAGGGTTGTTTAGGTCAACAACGTTAGTTCTTAGAACGATATTGGGGTGGGGCTAGATTTTCTCAGAAGCCCATACTTTCTAACAGGGGCAGACTGGGAACTTTCCAGTGGCCCTGGAAAAAATACTAAAAGTGGCCCCATTTTGTAGTCGGGTCCAAATTGATGGAAGGCAGGGCCAGCAATACCATATTGTGGCACATTATACCACCCCAACAGAGCCAAATACCACAGCCCATCACAAAATACTGCCAGTAGCACAAAATACATCCCCAAAAACTTCCACTGGCCGGCCGTGAGGAGGGCTGAGACAGCCCCCTGGGCATCGGCCCACCGGGAAATTTCCCTGTAAGGTCTATGGCCAATCCGTCCCTGCTTTCTAAGCAGAACCAGCTTCACTGCTCCTATACTGTGACTTTGGAAGAGAGGTGAATAAGTTAACCCCTTTCCAACATTGCACTATACACTATACACACTATAAGAAAAAGCAGCTTCTTTTCTGATGGCTGAGACCACAGGAGTTACCATAGACCGGTGCTTTAACATACAGTGTGCAAGCACGGCCACCACTGCTGGATTGTAGGATGGTTGTAACCATAGAAACGAGCAGGGTATAAATCGCTGGAAAAATGAGTCCAGCCAGCAAAGGAAGCAATATGGACAATCACAATACATTAGTAAGTGGCTTGTATTAAAAAAAAACTTTCTCTACATGATAAATGCCATTTGATGAAGTGAGACAACCCCTTTAAAGATGATGCCTGTTCAGGAACTGAGGTGACACCATAGCCGTCGGATGCCTGCTGTTCTACACAGTTTTCTTTTCTTTTTTTAAACTTTAGATTTTTATTAATAGAATCAATAGGGACATGAGCAATTTAAGCACAATTTGATGCAGCATTTATTATGCAGCACTATTTTTACACTATATCATATTTGGGCTGCTGGGGTTCGTCTGCCAGGGCTGTTAAGGGCACCAAGTGCTGTGCCCACATCTTCACATGGCTATCTGCAGCTCAATCCCTTTCAGGTGAATGGTACTAAGCTGCAGTATACTCAGTACCTGGTATACAATGAAGGGGTTACAGTGCTCAACGTGGGTGCCAGGATCGCCTACCCCCCCCCCCCCCCCCAATGATCTAGAATGTGACGGCATCTATAGCAGAAGTAATTAGTAAATTGGAAACAACCGAGCAGCAGCACACAGGGCCAAGGAGGCTATTAACCCTTGCAGTACTGCAGAAGAAAGTGAGGTTCAATGAAGAGACACATTGTGAACGGAGTAACATCCTTGCCTGAAATAGCATAGTGGTGGGTACGAGCTGCCAACGTAACAGACTCAAATAGCAGGAGAATCAGTGGCTTCCAAATGGTTGCCATCTTCAAAACCAACTGGATCAATTTCAATGGAGACCAGTTTACTGGAGTTTTTGGTAGAACCCACAAACTCCATGCAGATGTTGACCTTGGTTGGATTTGAACCCAAGGTACCTCTGTGAAGCACAATGTAGGAACAGAGCCATCACTGGGACACTGAAATCTATGAGGATAACGTTGGGACAGGCAGCAATGTAATAACTGTATTCTACAGAGATGATTTTCAGTGTCTTGCCCTCCAGGAGCAGAGTACATAGAGGTGTTGTAAGAACAATGGACTAACTCATTTGGCCTGGGAGCAGGATTAGACATTGATTGGTGACCCCTCACTCAGGCTCTTAATGGCGATCGGATTAGCCCTGCCTGAGCCGGAGCTGCGTGCTTTACTGTGGTACAGCACAGTCATGTCGAGCCATCAGCCTTGCGGCTCATTGCAATGCTTCATAGTATCTGTTTCACAAGCGGAAGGGGCTTTAAACACAGCAGATGGCACGGCATCATTCCATTGAGCTAATAATCACAGCCGCCATTTGTCAGTATAACGGCCAAGCTGGAAAATAAAGAGGAACTCCGCACTTTCATTTCAACAAGCCCCCCAGATTGGTGATTATGGCTTGTGGCGGTAGAAGAAGTGATTATTGTATATGATGTCAGTGTGTGAGGAAGGTGGTGATGTCCTGATCGTTTGCTACAATGTATCAGTTCTGGTAAAATGTCTGAAGAGGTGCATATCTATAAAGGTGAAGAGTTAAACTCTGCACATATTGTGAAAATATGTGGATATGTAGCACCCCAGACCTAGGGTTACTACAGTTGGAAATAGTTTTATATTATAATATTATGTATTTTATTGTATGTATTTGGCTGTATTTTCAGTTAAGGATATGGATGGCAAGGGTTCACAGGATATGTGGCTGACCCCCCCTCTTGGTAGGAGTGGGCTGGTCCTGCTTCCTGCCTGGTTGAGGAGTGCTCCGGCTTAGACACAGGATGGAGAGGAAGCACAAACCTGAGCTCCAGCTCCAAAAGTGGATTCTCAAGAAAGAAGTAGAAGTACTGCATAATGCTAACTTGCCACCATAATCTTTGCTGACACCAGAGAAAACTTGCACCTAAAGTCTGCAGCCACTGAATTTTTTTAAAGTTCTACGTTGCACTTCGTAAAAAGACTGTTACATTTATTTATGGTCTCATTCTCATACTACATTTCCACTGTACCGATCCCCAGGGAGTTCAATGTGCCACTACCACTCCCATCCTCTGCATTGGCTCTCTGGAGATTACTGCAAATCCTCATCTTTGAGATCTATATGGTCTAGATATAAACAAGAATGGTTCACATCTGGAGTGCCGAAGGTTGATGACTGGGTCTGTAAAGCTGTGGTTTGCTGGTAACTCTGCTAAGCATGCTGTAGCTTCTAAGATAGCAGAAGTCTTGGTTCTGTTAATCTCTGGCGTAGTGGTCTCACAGAAGAATCGGTTCTCTTGATGGTCCCTAGGAGTAGGAGCCTCCTTCCTCCTCACTAGTCTCCACTTGGCAGGACGCAGGATCAGCCCACTCCTACCAAGAGGGAAGGAACAGGTTGGTTAATCCCGTCCCTGCCAACCATACCTCTGCATGCTGGTGTACTTTCATAAAATGGCATGAACAATATATTGCACCATACAATTGCAGATTCCCCTGGGTCTGGGTACCGCATATATAGTTAGACAGAAGCGTCTATCTCTGCACTAGGTTTATCATGTATCCAGAACCACTGCATAATTTACCGTTTTTGTTGGTAAAATCGGAAAATCTAAGCTCCACCCCAGGAACACCCACTTTCAACCGGGGTTTACAATAGCAGCGCCCATTTTTGGTCCACCAGAGCCTGAATTTGACAGGACTGCCACTGAAAATCAGGGACAGTCCTGCCAAATTCGGGGCAGTTGGCAACTATGCCACTGTGAAAAATCTGGTACAAGTCTAGACACCCTGTCTGAGGTCTCATGCACACAACGATATTTTTCATCTGGGTGCCTTTAATATATTGACCCATTCATTTCTATGGGGTCCTGCACATGTGCTTTTTTGTGGATCCATATGGCTCTCCTGCAAATGATAGAACATGTCCTATTGTAGAGAAAAATTACAGAATGCATATGGAAGGGATTTGTATTTGCGGATTTGGCCGACTGAAACATGGCCGTGTGCACGAGGCCTAAATTTACGCCGTCTATAGGATTAATAAATCTGGTTTCACAGTGAATTTCCTGGTGACAGATTCCCTTTAAGTAAATTAAAAAAAACTCATCTGCTTTAGAGATACAATGTTCCATTTAATTGCACATTCACCGCGGCGCACAGATAAGGGACTTGGTAGGATTTTTCTTATTTTCCATTTGTTGCTGTTTTGATGAGTATTTTCAGGCTACAAAATCACCATGACAATTGCATTAAAGACGATCCTGTCCTTTAAGGAGGCTTTGCACCTGCAGCTATGCGTGCCCAGCCGGAAACGTTACCCCGCGCTGTCGTCTATGAGAGGGAATTGATTTGAGATGTTAGATGAATGCCGATCGTTCTTCAGATTAGAGGAAGCAGTAAATTAAAATAGAAATTAAATGAAGAATAAAGAATCATCTGAGCAACAGAATATGAATAAAATCCAGTGGGAATGTTCAACGTCTCTCAGCGGTAAAGAGCCGGATGAGAACACGGATTGCTTACTGAGGATATGAGGGACAGGACAAAGTATTAGATTTCTATGGTCTGAGCATTTGAAAGGGATTGATCTCATAGAGGACTGTGTTGAAGTAAGTGTAGCAAACCCTCAGCTGAGATGTAGTAGGTCAGGATGGGTTTTCAGTCTCTGAACTAAAATACTGTGGAGGTCATTTACTAATTGATATACGCCAGTTAACTGTCACAGATTGCGGCGCAAAGGTTTTTTGTGCCACAATCTGCGACTTTTTCCCTCTCACGGCAGGTCTAAAAAAGGGGACGGGCTTCCAGGCCCGTCTCATTTATCATTTTCTACGCTTGTTTTAGGCATATAAAATGTTCTAATTCTATGTCAGCAAGGAAGCTAGGGTAGATTTAGATCGGCAGTGGATGAGCCAAAGTTATGTAGAGGCCAGAGTGGATCCAACGCCAGCTCAGGGGTTATTAAGATCGGTGTCAAAAATGCCAGTCTTAATAAATGACCCCCCCCCGTATGTTTATTCACTGACCGCAAGTAGAGATCTTGGAGTGGATTCTGAGATCTGGTTGTAACAAGTTATTTCCCGTCCACAGCAGATAACTATTAGATCAGTGGGGGTCCTCCCACTGGTACCCCCACTAATCATGCCGCCCAGCGGTTTTCTTCTGGCATATTTCCTGAGTTGCGGCCGGTTCTCCGCTGGTCCCTATTATTGTTAAAGGGGTTATCCAAGTTCTCAAATGGCCCCCCATGTGCCGGACCCCTCACAGGTAATATACTTACCCCACTCCCGACACGCTGTTGGTCCCCGCACTGCTGCTGCTGCTACTCCCCGTGAGCGGATTAAAACATCTGGTGTCTGGGGGAAACAGCCAATGGCAGATGCGGGTAGTGTCACCCGCGATGCTAGGGATGCTCGTCCCCGTCCCGACCTGCCATTGACTGCTCCCCCCAACACTGGATGTTTTCATCCGTGCACGGGGAGAAGCAGCAGTGGCGGTGCGAGGACCAGGAACGGGAGCGGGGAGCAGGGTAAGTATATTACCTGTGAGGGGCCCGGCACATGGGGGGCTGTTTAAGAATTTGGATAAACCCTTTATTGGGGCCAGACAGAGACTCACAAAATCTCCAGCAATGCCAGAATGCTGAGAGATCTGGCCGGCTGTTCCCTGCCGGTACAGGCGGTCGGATCTCAAGCTCAAGCGACAGATTTGCACGACAGAAATGTGGCACAATTTTGGCACAAAATAGTGCAGCTTAGGCCCTGACCCCTTTCTCGCAAAACCCTGCTCCTGTCTAGCATGTTGGAAAAAAGGGTAGAAACCCTAGATCAGGGGTGGCCAACCTGTGGCTCTTGAGCCGCATGCGGCTCTTTGCCTCTTCAAGTGTGGCTCTTTCGGTGGAGCCAGGAAGCAGTCAAGCTGCCACACTCTCCACCCCATGCTCAGATCTCTTTTCCTGATCGAGCATCATTACAACTCTGCAGCTCCAGCTCACTCTCCACTACATACTGATGCACACAGTGTCAGAACTTAGTATGTGGAGACGCGCGCTATCACCTGGCGTTGTGCGCATCAGGTCACATTGGAGAGCATGTCAGACTTGGTGCCCAATCAAGGGAGGTAGGAGATTTTTCTAAATTATAGGACTGAGCATGGGGGTCTGATCTAGGCATGGGAGGTTCTGATCTGAGCATGGGGGGGTGGGGGTCTGATCTGAGCATGGGGGGGTCTGATCTGAGCATGGGGGGGTCTGATCTGAGCATGGGGGGGTCTAATCTGAGTATGGATGGTCTAATCTGAGTATGGAGGGTCAGATCTGAACATGAACGGTCTAATCTGAGCATGGGGGGGGTCATATCTGAGCATAGAGGTGGGTCATATCTGAGCATGAGGGTCAGATCTGAGCATGGGGGTGTCTGGTGTGAGCATGGGGAGGGTTTGATCTGAGCATGGGGGGTCTGATCTTAGCATGGCAGGGGTCTGATCTGAGCAATGAGGGGAGATCTGAGCACTGAGGGTCTGACACTGGGAGTCTGATTTGTGTTGAGGATCGTATTTTAGGTCCAATGAGGATTGGGGGTCTGATTTATGAGTCTGATCTGAGGGCTGATTAATTTTTTTTTTCTTTTCTCTGCTAATGAAAAATCAGATCAGATGAAAAATATTTTTTTCTTATTTTTCCCCACTAAAACCTAGGTGCATCTTATAGGGCGAAAAATACGGTGACTCATGTGCCAATGTATAGCTTGTGGCTCCTGGTAGTCATACGTTGTTTTTTTTTTTTTTTTCTGGCTCTTTGTGTCTGTAAGGTTGGCCACCCCTGCCCTAGATGCACCAATTTGTGCCACATTAGTAAATCTGGGCCATTGTCACAAGTGCCGTTTTGCTACAAAATTTGTGACTTTTTAGCTTTTCCTGACACACTTGCCATTTTTCCAAAATGTGCGTGGGGAGTGGGCTGGAGGAGGCTACAGCTATTAGTAAAGTGTGCACCTCTTTATAATTGGCCGGATCTTCCTCCAGTGGGGTTTTTAGTAAGATCCGAGTGTGAAGCGGGGGTGTTTAGTAAATGACCCCCAACAATTTCTCTTTCAGGTCTATGGCCAGCTGTTGTCCTATAGGATGTATATAAGGATGGGGACAATTTGGATTTTAGTATTTCCCTCCCCTGTTATACACCCCTGCAGTTTAGGGTAGATCTGCAGTGTTTTGGCTCATTCTTCGAGCAGTTACACCTTTTGTACATTTGTGCACACCATGAGGTTAATATGGGCTCACACACCGTCATTATGCATGCAATCCAATTACTTTTCACCACCTCTGGTGATAATTGCTGCATGTAAATGTCGTGAAATGATTATTTTCAATCTCACGATAATCACGGCATCAGAATTGAAATTAATTTGACCGAATGCACATCCTTTTGAAGAACCTGACTGATAACAGAGACAATAGGTTGCCTTCATCTGCACAGTAAATGGACAGACTGTAGGTTTAGTGTCTCTTTAAAAAGAGAAATGCCCCCAAATTACCTTTTGATATAACACAAGACATTATCGGCGAGGGTCTGGGAGCTTGGACCGCTGCTGATTTCTTAATGGAAGGGGCTGACACAGTTTTTGTGCTATCAAACCATTGAAATCAATGGCACGACGATTAAAGAATTGTGTTGAGATTTACAGACACTAAAAGGGGTTCTTGAAAGAGGTTCAGCCCCGTTAATTAGGAATAGTGGGAGTCCATGTTCTCTTCTCTGTCTCATACTCCTTCACTCTGAGGTTTCCCCCGACTTGAGAACTTTTCCATGACATGTAAGAATTCATAGGCCTCGCTCCATCTTGAGCCAAGAAGGAGAATTATATCCTGGTTCTTTTTGGCGGGGGGTTTATTGTCTTGTTCTCTGTTTTCTTTAAAGTATTTTGTAAGATTGGCAACTGATTTTTTTTCTTGCTATAAAAATAGATGGCGGTTTATGGTTTTCAAGAGTGAATATGAAGTATGGAAAAATAATTACAGTCCAGAACATGTGAGAAGAAAAGTGTCAGGAGCCAAATATCGGGCTGCAGTTTGTAATGGCACATATTACAGTCAAATTCCTGTAGTCCGGACACAGCGGTTTGGAAATCCCACTGGTCTGTCATGCAGCCAACATTACAATGATTTATGAAGACATTCTCTTTATCACGTATCTTTATTTTCCTCATCATTACCTTTTTGCTATTCACAATTATTTTTACTATGTGCAGAAAAAAATTCTCTTGGAATGTGAAACCATTATATAGTCTCTGGAGAAGCCCAAGGCTACCTGCACACGGTGCGGATTTGTATGCAAAAAATCAGCATGAAAAACACTAAAAACAGCCCGTAAATCCACACTATTTATCATGGATTTGTGCAGTTTTTGGTGCAGATTTTCTGTGTATTTTGACAACCCTATCAAAGTCTATAGTGAAGCCACATTACATCAGCAGCAGATCCGCACATACAGTGGACATGCCACAGATTTTAAAAACTGCACGGCAGCTCAATTTCAACATGCACAAGATATGCACCATGTACGTGAGGCAAATCTCATTAACTTTGCTGGGACTATGTTACATGGTGGATTTTCTGCATGAATATCTGTGCAGAAAAACACATGTAAGAGTGCATTCACATCACCGTTTAGCTTTCTGTTCTTCTGTTCCGTCAGAAGAAGAGAGAGTAAAAAAAATGGATCCTGTAAAAAAACGTATCCTGTTGCATCAGTTGGGGCTCATGCATACGAACGTATTTTCTTTCCGTGTCCGTTCCGTTTTTTTGCGGACCGTATGCGGAACCATTCATTTCATGTTCCGTTTCCATGTTTCCGTATTTCCGTTTCGCAAACAAATAGAACCTGTCCTATTATTGTCCGCATTACGGACAAGGATAGGACTGTTCTACTAGGGGCCAGCTGTTCCGTTCCACAAAATACGGAATGCACATGGATGTCATCCATATTTTTGCAGATCCGTTTTTTACAGACCGCAAAATACATACGGTCATGTGCATGAGCCCCTATGCATAGGATTGAAACGGATCTGTTTTTTTACAGGATCCAGTAAAAAAACGGATCCTGTTGCATCAGTTGTCATCCATTTGAGCCATTTCCGCCTGAGATCCGTTTTTTTTTTAGATGGAAACAAAAGTACTGCGTGCTGGACTATTTTCCCGGTCTAAAAAACGGATCTCAGACTGAAATGGCTCAAATGGATGACAACTGATGCAACAGGATCCGTTTTTTTACTGGATCCTGTAAAAAAATTGGTCCATTTCAATCCTATGCATAACTGATGCAATAGGATCCATTTTTTTCACAGGATCCAGTTTTTCTTTCTCTCTCTCTTCTTCTGACGGAACAGAAGAACGGAAAGCTAAACGGTGATGTGAATGCACCCTAATTTGCATCCTGTGCAGTTGGGGTTCATGCACATAACCATATTTATTTTGCGGTCCACAAAACACAGATCTGCAAAAAATGCAGATGATGTCAGTGTGATATCAGTATTGCATCCTTTTTTTGGGGAGGGGGGATCCATTGTAACAATGCTTATCCTTGTCCATAAAACGAACAAGAATAGTACATATTCTATCTTTTTTGCAGAATAGCCATGCAGACATATAGAAACGGAATGCACATGGAGTCATTTCCTTTATTTTTTATTTTTTTGCGTCTCCTGATGCTAATGATGCTAATGGTTGCTACGTCGCTCCCCGTTTTCAGAATCACTTGATCAGCCTCGGCTGAGTGACTATAGCTCACCCAAATCTCACTTGCAAACAGAGAGTGGACCCTTTTTTATCACAGTTTACCATCTCTGGGATGGGAACCTCCTATTTTATCACTTTAGCCACAGGATAGGGGATAAGTATCTGATTAGAGGGGGTCTGACCACTGGGACTCCTACTAATCTTGAGAACGGGGGTTCTATCCACGCATTCCTCAGTGTGTGACTGCACTTTTCTTCTCCAAAAAATCTGTATGGGAATAACGAAGATAGCCGAGTACAGTGCTCAGCTATTTGTAGCAGTCCCATAGAGAATAGATGGAGAAGAAACCTGCAAGTGCGGCCTGACGCTCTATTTCAACTTATCCGCCTGTCCTGTCACTAAGGAATAAGGTAAAAACAGTGGTCTACTCACCTTTGAGGCAGATCACGCGACCACTATCCTGTCTGTGGTGAGATTAGTGCAGAGTGCTTCTTCTGTTCCTATTCCCAACATAAATCCAAAGCATTTTTCTTAGGGCACACGACTGTATGTACGGGTCCGCATCTGTTCCACAATTTTGAGTGGATGTGGACCCATTCATTTCAATGGGGTCACAAAAGATTCAGACAGCACACCGTGTACTGTCCCCATCCGTAGTTCCGTTCCATGGCCCTGCAAGAAAAATACTGCAAAACACCATGGCCATCTGAATGAGCCCTTGAAGGAAATCTGTCACCACAATCTTGGACTTCTTGAGTATGACTGCAGATAAGGATTCCAGAGAACTACGGTAATTTCTACACCCCCCCCATTCCTCCATTGTTGGTTTAAAGCTGCGCTGAAATTCATTGTCAGAACTGCTGTGCACTCGCACATGAGACCCCTCCATTATGTTAACACAGCGCCGTAGTCCAGACTGTGTATTTCAATATAGCTTTCAGTGCTGTTGATCTGGACCTCTTGAGGCACATTTATTAAGATTTCCTTTTTTAGGAGTAAAAAAAGACTGGTGTATTTGAAATTTGAAATTGCCTTAAATTTATGATCCCTTAATAAATCAGCTTAATCGCATTTGGTCTAAGTCTGACCTCTAGTAGTTGTTTCCTTGTAAGACAGGTTCATATTCACTAAGACTTGTCTCATCGGTTTGTGCATGAAAAAATTGTGCAAATGATCGGAAAGAAGTCGCAACTCTATCTCTTTTGAGTTCTCCCTCAAAGCAGAAACAAAATAAGAAACAAAAATAAGCCTGGCCAGGAGTGGAGTAGAAATAAGACTGTTTATGCACCTACTGTAATTCAGGTGCAAAAATAGGCACACCAACATAAATACTAATGATGAGCGAAGTTTTGAAAAATTAGATACGGCAACTTCAACAAAGTTTTCCAAGAAATTTGTTTTGTTACAAATTAGTCATGAATTGCTGTAAATCAGGTATACCCAGGCCCCTCTGCCTTAGAGTACGGCCACATGGAGCGGCATTGCTGCAGTAAAGAACCGTGTGGCCAATTAGCCCACAGCTGCCTTTCATTTAATAATGAAGACCACACTTTACAGTCTTTCTTCATTGTTAATAGCCGCACGGCACCTTTAATGCACCTTTAAACAAGGACTGTTGATGGTATGGGGTTTGGCTGGTTAGGTGGGGGGTGCACAATATGTATATTATTGCTGCTCAGGCATGCAATCTCCTGTGGGTTATTTGACTGTAAACACTGATTATTAATCAGCTCTGGCATACCCACTTCTCCAACCCCAGCGTTCTCCTGCCCTACAGGTGGCAGTCCTTCTTCTGTTATTTGCTTTTCCTCCTTTTCCACATCATCTAATATCAATGAGAATATGTCATCAGGAACATCCAGCTTTTGCTAAACCTGTTGTGGGAAATACAAGATTTGTTACAGTATGTATCCAGTGGTTCCCTTATAACTGTTCTTTCGGACTCACCAGCTTCTGTGGTGAGTTCTCCAGAGAGATACCATGAAGGTTTTTTTTTCTGCAGGACTCATCTCTCTAACGCTGACCCTCTCTTAAGCAACCATTTGGCCCCCACCATTCATCAGACTCCAGTCACTTTGTGGCCTCTCTCTTTTATACAGTTCACCGCATGCTCCTCTGTGGTTGCTTAGGCCTAGACCTCGGCCTGGTCTCGGTGCAGGTCTCACAGCATGTCACCCACAAATACACACACACCAAACATTCTTACCTAATGTATTAAAGAGGAACCTCAGATTTCACCTACAGAAACTGCAGAGCAGAGCTTCTAGCATCTCAACGTCTAACTGATACCTTCTCATCCTGAAAGAAGAAAGTCTGGGAACACCATTCGTTCTGTCATCAATCAATACCTTGATGGTGACACCACTAAAACAACGGTTCACCACCTTCTACGGGTAGCTTTTCAGGACTCAAGTAAAACTTGAAAAAAAGTGACAGCATCAATATTCATTAATTTCAGAGAAAACTAGGTGACAATCAATAGAGCAACCATTATAGCCCACATCAAGGTTATCAAACAACTTATCAAGAGTCATGAAATTACTTATATAGCACTAATGTATTCTGCAATGCTTCACATATGTTGTCATCACTTGCTGTCCCAGGTGGAGCTCACTGTCTATATGCCCTATCAGTATGTCTTGGAGTATGGAAGGAAACCCACACAAACACGGGAAAAACATACAAACTCTATGCAGATGTTGTCCTTGATTGGATTTGAATTAGGACCCCAGCCCCACAAGGCACCAATGCTAACCATTGAGCTACCATGCCATCCAACATGCCAGCTGTGCTGTAAGTGAAGTTATAGTAGAACTATGTTAAGAGTTTGTGATATGAGGCCCAGGAGCTGTGGATATAAAACACACTGTAGTTATGTATCAGGAGTTGAACATTTTGTGGCCATTCACAATACTTGACAATTAGACATGATGTAACTCTTAGACATCCAACTTCCATAGATTTCGCTGTCGTATGGACCCTCATGTCCGTGATCTATTATATGAAGCACCTGACAAGCACTGCTGCTGATACAGTGTATGGAGACTTAATGCTTCAGAAGTTCAGACAGTCAACATCATTTCTCCATGTGGCAAGAGAACATCTGCAGAATGTTTAAAGACAAGGCGAGTGCTGCCTGTGAGATTGCGGCCAAAGGCTAAAAAGTATTTATCAAATTTGAAAATCCTATTACAGTGATATTGTGTGTACTGGACGGGGAATTGCAAATATAATCTCTGAAGAGGCAAAACAATTTGGGAGATAACGTAAAAAGTATGATTTATTGTTTTATGGAAAAAGTTTCTTCATGTAAGTGACTCCTGCAAGCCCAAGTTATGCTAAACTCTTAATGAGATTCTGGTCACAGGGATGAGATCAACCTTTTGATATTCTTGCTGTTCTAATAGATAGAACAGATTCAGCTACAAGTATGGTGTTTTTTAAATGAACAGCAAACCTAATGTCTACTTTGTCTCTACTTGTGGTTCAATACAAGTTGTGGAGTTTCTATGCTTAGATCAGACTGCTGCAAGCTAAACTATAGAGCAGAGTCTAAGGAAGCACTAGTTTTACTTATTATTTTATGCACTTATATAGCGCTAGTATATTCCACAGTGCTTTACAGACATTAGCTTCCAACTATCCCCAATGGAGCTCACAATCTAAGTTCCCTATCAGTATGTCTTTTGGAGTGTGGGAGAAAACCCACACAAACACGGGGAGAACATACAAACTCCATGCAGATGTTGTAATTGGTCAGATTCAAACCTAGGACTCCAGCACTGCAAGGCACCAGTGCTAACCACTGAGCCACTGTGCTGCCCGTAGTTCTCCTCTAATCTCTGTTTAGAGGTCTGGACTTTACTGAAAGGTATTATTGATTGGTAGTTCCTAGAGTACTTTCCTATTAGTGGTGGTCCTGGACACCAGAACAAAACATTGTACGCTAGAATGATCAAAAAGGTATCGAAGGAAGATTCTGAAATGTAAACAAGGACATACTGGGACTTGAACAGATTGGAACAAGTCAGACAGTAGACCAGGATCAGAAGCATAACCTAGATTAACCACAGAAGTAGGAAAATATGCCCCAGAAATATAGCCAAGTGTTCAGGGACTGGATCAAGAGCCAGTTGGACCAAAGGATAAGTCAGAAGATAGTCTGGAATCAGAAACATAACTTCATATGCTAATGTAATCACAAAAGTACACAAAGATGACAAGAGACATAGCCAAGGACGTATCTGTTGGCAGGTGGACTAAAAAGGATGGCATTTACTCGAGGACCAAGATACAACCAATAAGTGAGGCCATGAATCTTAGACAAAGAAGGTTGAAATAATTTATTTGGCCTCTTTCACACTAGCGGCAGCACGGATCCGGCAGGTGAAGGGTGCCACCGGATCCGTGCTGCCGCAAGTACTTGTGTGGGGCCGGAACCGTGCTCCGGCCCCACACATGTCACACAGTACATACACACAGACACACACACACAGACACATACATACTTACATGCTCCCGGCAGCTCTGCGCAGCACAGTACAGGAGGAGGACGGCGCGCACATAGGACGATTCCCAACTGAGCCCTCTGCTGGGCGCTGTGGGGAATCGTCCTATGTGCACGCTGTCCTGCTCCTCCTGCGCTGTAGAGACCTGCTGGTAGCATGTAAGTATGTATGTGTATGTCTGTGTATGTTTATGTGTATGTCTGTATGTGTGTCTGTATGTATGTGTGCAGGTGACGGATCCGTCATGAACTCCATTGAAAGTCAATGGAGGATGGATCCATTTACCATTATGTCACACCAAAGGATCCGTCCTCATTGACTTTCATTGGGGGTCATGACGGATCCGTCTTGGTGCGGATGCTTTAAGGAGCATTCCGTTGTCTTCAGTTCAGTTTTGTCCCCATTGACAATGAATGGGGACAAAACTGAGGAGTTTTATTCCGGTATTGAGCCCCTATGACGGAACTCAATACCGGAATTAAAAAACTCTAGTGTGAAAGTAGCCTTAACAATGACATTACAAGTAGCCACAAGATGATGTAGCCAAGAAGGTGTACCAAATCAGCATTGAAGAGAATGTGGTTTCATTGGACAGTCTTTTTATGTACCAATAATTAAAGGAGTATTCCCATCTCAGACATGGCACCAGTTTCAGATAGGTGCAGGTCCCACCACTGGGGGCCACATTCTGGAGATAGGAGACGGTCCCAGAGGTGGAACTCATACCTAGCTGACATTAATGGCATATCCTCTTTAACATTATTGTTCTATGTTATCAGCCATTTCAGACTGAATATAACGTCCTCTAAGTATATATACACAGGATCAGGTTTCCTTATGCAGTTTTGGAAGTCAAAACCCGGAATGAGTTTAAAAAAAGAGCAGCTCCATACACTGCTTACTTTGACCTTCATGTACATGCAAGGGTGCACCTCAGGCAGCACTAGGTAGGAGCAAGAGGGGGGCAGCGGAAGGGCCATGGGCAATGAGCACTTTCGATGTGGAAAAGGGGTTAGGGTTGGCATTGGGGGGGGGGGGGGGGCACCGTTTCAGTGTTTGCCTCAGGCAGCAGAAAGGCTAAGTGCACCCCTGTGTACATGCCATACTGTTTTATATATATTTAAGAAAACAAGTGTGAAAAAAAAAAAAGCATCAGTATTATGCGTCCTTTATACTTTCTCTCATTTTACGGTCCACTCCTGAGTTTGGTTTCCAAAACTGCATCAAGAAACCTGATTTTGTGGCCGTACCCTAATAGGTGTCCAGAAAAATAGCTATTTTGATTCCAATTCCATGAGTGTGACCACCTGTTCAGTGAGGGTCAGGACTAAGGAAGGCTTGTTCTTTGCTTCCAAGCCTCCACCTTTTCTGATTGATATGCTGTGACTGTCCTTTTTTTTGGACATTCATATGAATTCAGAGTCCCAAATTATAGCTTGCAATAAATGCATTTTCCCCTTAGTGTTGTGAATTGATTTTTTTCACTCTTTCTGTTATCTTGTCGTTAGGCAGCCGCTGATATTAAATCGCAGAGCTCAGCTTCTTTATGAATGCGAGAGGTGCACAGGATCAGAAATATGCCAGACATCTGCAATTTAATTTGTGCATCCATTTGTTAAATTACCCCAAGTGACGGGCTGCATCAGGTATGGAAATAGTCCACGCAGAAGGCATGTTCTATATCAGAGCCGCCTGAGACCGGAGCAAGGAACAGGGGCTGCAGTATTACACATCTTACACATCTTAGTTAAAACATGGCTGACTAGGTGGGAGAATATGAACTGGGGCCTCCTAGTTTTTTGTTATGGGTTCATATCTGAGTCCTTGCTAAACTTTCTTGAACCAAGGCAAAAATTCAGTTTAATACAGTATCTTTAAAGGGAACCTGTCAGCTTCGAAACACCCCCTGAACTAGAGTAAGAGATATATAGTGTAAGTGATGCTGAATCCGATTATGTAAGTTTTATCTTCATACTCACTTCCATTCTGGCGCTTTGCTCCCACAAACCGGCAGTAAAATGCACTGAGAGGACTCCTCTTTGAGTCCTCTCCATTATATGAGTGAGCACTGGAGTCCACTGAGTGCATTTTACTGCTGGTTTATGGGAGCACAGCGTCAGAATGGAAGTGAATATGAAGATAAAAGTTACATAACTGGACTCGACATCACTTACACTATACACCTCTTACTGTAGTTTGGAGGGTGTTTCAGAGCGGACAGGTTCCCTTTCAGTACCTTGATCAAGGAAGAGATACTTATTATCCATCCCCCTAGCACCTGGACAAATATCCAACCAGCTCCCCCCCATAGATACACCTTTTGGCGCTTTTTGTGGTCCCAGACATCTCAACAGTTTCTAAAATCTCTACCCTATGTCTCTATAGTTTAGTGTACATATATGGATTGTAGAACCCCAGCAAATTTGAAGACATACAGAGTTTAATTTGTCCTTGGGGTATCTATTTTGTGTATTACTAGCTCAGTAGGTAACAAATCATGATTTTACCATGAGTTTGACCAAAAGTCAAATTCAGTTCTACTACATATAAAATAGGTACTACTGCGATTAACTTGGTTTTCTGGAATTCTGTAATTACTTCAGTTACTACCAATATTTCTCTGTCTTCATGTCACAGCATATGGGTCTAGAAAGCTTCAGTATGGGGTACCGCCTGTAGGATTCCTCACGTTGTAGAGATTCTTTAGTAGCACCTGTACCTGCCTTTTACATGGGGAAACAGTTCCCAGTGGGGAACCTCTTACTGGCTTCACAGTTCCAAGGACTCTTCCAGCTCTTGACTTTAAAAGTGCCATGAAGTCAGTATGTCAGTTTTGTTGTTACTAGAATAGCTCAGCAGCATTGTGGTGACCACACATGGTCTGAAGAATGGACAGGACCACCAAGTGTTGAAAGTCTAACTTAAGAAGTTGTCCGCTTTTTACTAGTGATGACCTATCCTCAGGATACGTCCTCAATATCAGATTGGTGTGGATCCAACCTCGCCAATCAGCTGTTTGAATGGCGTTGCCTTCTCTACTCTGTCCCATTCACTTCTATGGGATGGCTCTGTAGTATTTACTTGAACAGACAGAGTCATTCCATAGAAGTGAATGGGGATACCATACTTATAATTACACCTGCCCACGACTGCAATTGCTGTGGTGTGCATGTAAACAGAGCAGGGAAGGCAGCACTCGTGTGAGCGCTGCCTTCTCTTCAAACAGCGGGGATTCCAGGAGTTGTATCCCTACTGATCTGATATTGATGACCTATCCTGAGGATAAGTCATCGATGGTAAAAAAAAACAGCCAACTCCCACTGTTTAGAAAGCAAAAATAAAGTAGAGTAATGAAAGTGTCCACTGGTAATTCTTGGAACTTGTAAATGGAGCAGCACACAGCCTCCATTGTCTTAATGCAAGAGGATACGTCCTGGGGATTAGACAGACTCAGAGATTCTGCAATCTGTCTCCCGGGCATTGCGTTGACTGCTAGATGATATAGTGGATTTGTTAGGTACAGTGTAGATGATGGAGTGGATTTGTTAGGTACAGTGTAGGATGGGTTACTTACCATGGAGTCTACGCAGCCTCCCAAAAATTCTGTAACTACTGCACCTGCACATAGCAATGATGATGAGATCCCCATACAATTGTGTATGAAATCTCTGTTCTATTTGTAGAACCACCTAATCCTATAATAGATTATCCCTGGCTCATAAATCCTTCATGGTATGAAATTAAGTTGTCACAGCCTTGCCTCTTGTTCCAGTGTTTTTTAATGGGGATAGTTAAAGGATTATTCCACTCTTTGCTAAGAAATCTACCTGGATCCATACTGTGTCTCTATAGTTCCATATTACCTGTGCTTGCACTTCTGATACCATATTCCCTTCTAGAAGCAGTGCTTCTTTTGAGATAATAGTGTAATGCAGCATCTGATGGAACAATCCCTCAGCAAGCAGGCATCTAAATCAGTGCTTGTACCCAAGATTGTTTCCATTCATTGAAAGCAAGCGAAGTAGATTAGAAAGTTGTATAACTTTTTCATTATAGAGTGATTAAACTGTATTTACATAAACATGGAAAACCCCTTTAAAAAAGTCAGGGTAGAGCTCTTCAATGAATTACATTTACGGGTTCTGCTAACAACAAGTATGTGGTAACTGCCCAATAGCCCCCTGATGCTTCCAGTTGCAATGTGTCTGGTTGGTTTTAAAGAAGTTTTCCAGAAATACAGTATTGGTGGCCTGTTCTCAGTTTAGGTATTCAACATTTGACCGGTGGGCGTCCGAACTACCAGCACCCTCACCCATCAGCTGTTATAAGAGGCCTTGGTGCTAGGGTGGCCACTGGCTTCACCCCAGAAAGCCAAACCTCACTGGACATGCCCACAAATGGATAAGCCCCGCCCTGGCTCTGTGAAGCCACACCCCCATCGCCAGCAGGAAAAATGCAGGGAAGGAGAGGGAACATGTTTCTGAAGGGAAGGCGAGCTGGGGGTAGCTGGGTGCTTCTTTCCCCCTCAGTCAGCCACAGGGAGCCATGTCTGCAGGCTCTAGTGACGGCGGGTGAGAGAAGCATTAGTTGCTGCACTGAAATAGTGGACATCCCTGTGTCTGTTCAGGCCCTGCGCCGGACGGAGGACAGGGAGCCAGAAAACCCGACTGTCCGGCCTAAAACCGGACATCCGGCCTAAAACTTGGTGCTCCAGTAAGTTCTACAGCATCCTCCTCCTTCATGTGAATGGGCCTGAGTTGCAATGTCAAGTACAGCTGCTGTACAATGGATGGCATTGAGCTTGGCTAGCTGTGACGAGGTCGCAGTGATCACATTCTGCCTCTTCAAACAGCTGATTGGCTGGAATCGGACCCCCACTAGTAGGATATTGACCTATTCTGAGGACAGGTCATCAGTATAAGAGTCCAGGAAAATCCCTTGAAATCTGTATTGTAAAGGTGCAGTAAAAAGTATTTACTATTGTCAAATTATTTATTTAGATTATGTGATCATATCACATTTTAAAGAGAAGGTGTCATCAGAAAATGAACTATTATTTAAATCATGTTTTTATGTTAATCATATTTTTAAAGACTTTTTGGTGATATTAAATTTTAATTTCCGTGTCAATATCTATATTTACAAAAAATAATAAAATCCTGCAGTTTCTGCACTGGCCACTAGGCCTAACAGTTGTTGCCACTTCTTGGGCTGTGTAGAACACTTCGTGGAAGTTATCCACTTATCATCACAGGTAGGATTACAGTGACAGATATCACCTATCTACAGATAAAACAGGAGGCACCATTCATAATAGGTGATATCACAGCTTATCTACTCCCTGCTGACCTCTGCACATGGTATAGAGCATACCTGGAAAACTCTCCAGTAGAGGTCCCCTTCTGACCATTGTGTCTATGGCCCGTAGTGGCTGCTGTAAAGCATATCTTTAAAGGGGTTCTGCAGTTCTGTAAAACTGATGATCTATCCTCTGGATAGATCATCAGCATCTGATTGGCGGCAGTCCGGAGGATAGATCATCAGTTTTAAAGAACTACAGAACCCATTTAAATGCTGTTAAGAACAGCTCAGGCAAGATGGCCGCCCCCATCATCATGTATAGAAAACAGAATAAAAAAATACAATTAGAAAATATAAAAACAGATTAGAAATAAAGGAGATGTGTCCCATTCTGGTTTTAAATTGCATTCCCTTTAAGAACAAAAATGTTATTTTATTTTTTCAGCGGCCTGCAATTCTGGAGTCTGTTTCAATGGAGGAAACTGCGTTGAAGGATCTTCCCAGCGGTGTCTATGTCCTGCAGGATTCCAGGGACCTCGCTGTCAATATGGTAGGTGCCAGCAGACTAGTCCGATACATGATATCTGGCATGATGGCTCCCAAAGCTGAAGCCCACCCTATTTTTTTGACAGATGGGTCATGATTATGCACAAAACATAGAAAAAAACTATGCTGTACCCTTACATTTGGCCAAAAATACACAGGGTGAAATTTAAAAAAAAGTCTACATTGTAAGGATCACTAACAGCACCGCCATCAGGTTGAAACAAGTATTGCAGCTTTGTGACACAGTTCATTGAAAACTGAAGGCACTTTATGCATCATAAGTGATCCCCTGCTAAGCATCTAATACACCATACCCCCCCCAGGTCCCCCATTTTCCAGAGCATGCCAGATTATAGGAATTTATGGTAAATCCTGGTATATACTTTAAATGTATGTACAATGATGAATTATGCAGCCATTTGATCAATACCAATTGCAGAACTAAAGGTTAGGGCTCATGCACACGAACGTATTTTCTTTCCGTGTCCATCTATTTTTTTGCAGACCATATGCGGAACCATTCATTCCAATAAGTTACTCTGTGTACGTTCTTTTTTTGTATGTCCGTTCCGCAAAAAAAATAGAACATGTCCTATTATTGTCTGCATTACGGACAAGGATAGTACTGTCCTATTAGGGGCCAGCTGTCCCGTTCCACAAAATACGGAAAGCACATGGACGTCGTCCGTATTTTTTGCAGATCCATTTTTTGCGGACCACAAAAGACATACGGTCGTGTACATGAGCCCTAAATCTGATTAATTCGACTATCACTCAGCACTGTGCACACTTACATAGCGAGTAAGGGTTAAACTTTTGTAGGGTAAATTGTTTTTAGTGCTTCCGTTATTAAATCAGTGGAAAACTGGCAGATTTTATTCCCGATAGAAGAGTCAACTTCATACACAATTATATTTTTTTGCCTTCTTCAATTTACATTTCAATTTGATTGTATCAAATGGGCATGAAGATCAGATATGGTTATTTCCATTTGTCTGTATTTGTAGATAATTTATGACTGTATTTAAGAAATATGTCGATCTCCTCACAGGAACTTGTGTCTACTAATCTTGTAAATTGCGATCCATGAGGGCTAGTTTAAACAATGGGGAAAATTAATAGTTTTGTCTTAAAATCGCTTGTAGGAATGAGAATTCTCTGGGAGGATCAGAACACATGAAGAAGCACCTCAGGGGTGGGTCTTATGTAAAGCATATTTACAGTTATTTGATTAAAAAAAAGAATATTGGGAAATTCACTTTAAAAGGGTTTTCTGAGTTGGCAAAAAAAATTGGCCAGGACTGAAATAAATAGCATTACTTAGGACGAGTTCACAACGCCGTTATTTTTCCGTTGTTCTGATCCGTCAGAAGAACAGAAAAATAAAGAAAAAATGGATACTGTAAAAAAACAAAACAAAAACAAAAAACTGATCCTGAGCATCAGTTATGCACATTTGACATCCGTTTGAGCCATTTCCATTAGGGATCTGTTATTTTAGACAAAAAAAAGTCCTGTATACATTTTACAGTCCTGTGAGTTCTTTCATGGTGTATGTGTGCTCTCATCTTGTGTACTAATCCAAGTAAGAACAGAAGAAACAGGGGGGAGATTTATCAAACTGGTGTAAAGTAGAACTGGTTTAGTTGCCCATAGCAACTGCGCACTGGGAATGTGCTGACTAACTCCTATTTATTTCTTTGTAAACTGGGCTCCTTTTTTACGGTTGCCACCTGACTAGTAAACCCCTGCCCTAGCTGGTATCTGTGGCAGGAGGTCTTGGACTTCTGGGAGTCCTATACTGACTCTAGATATGAGCAAAGTGAGCTTTGGATGTTACATCCAAAGTCGCTTCGTTCATAACTTCGGATTAATACTGCACAGTGACAGATCTCCGTACAGTATTAGAATGTAGGGGCCCCAATGAGCCGAAGTTAGTTATTCGCGAAGTTGCGCATGACTTTGTTGAATAACTTTGGTGGTTGTATTTTAAAGTGGAAAACCACTTTAAAACTTGAAATTAACCTCGGCTTCGGTTCCGACTGGTACCTTGGAACCAAAGTCGAGTTCGATTTCAATGAAGGGCTGTCGGTTTGCCAGTAAAGAGGCTCGCCAGCAGTTCTCTTCTGTACTGCGAGCCTCTTTCCTGTACTGCGCCTGTGCCGGATACTGAAGTGCACGGACCAGTGCGAGACTTTAGAAGTCACTGCCAGGCGTGATCACATTTACACTGCCTGGTCGTGTCAATCAAGGTGGAGAGGGCGCAGCAGTTGCAGAGGGAGCAGTGCCTCTAGGTGTAATGGCAACTCCCCCATTGCTCCTAGAGACTCATTTGCATATATTAAAACTTCAGCAATGTGGGCAAATATGAACATAGGACCAACACAGATGTCTTCAGCTGCCAAGCACACATGTAACAGGTCAGCCAGTGTCATAGGTACAGATCTGCTGACATAAAGTGTACCCCAACTACAACCAGACAGTAACCCCAACACCAGAGTATGTCCTAAAGAAAGAAAGGGTGCACCCTCCTGTCACTGCATGGCTCCAGTAGAGTATCGTTATAAGGATTGCCACTGTGATCTGTGTGTACACTCATTCTTGCCAGAGCCACTACTATTTCCAGGTTCGACTCGTTCCTCCTGGGCTTCCGCTGCACCATGAGGTTGCTGCATCACACCAGTCTGTACTAAACCACAAGTTGAAGGGTAAGTGGTGCAGCAGGAGATGACGGCTCCACCATTGTATTGAATGTGTGCTTTGTGCGTGTTTACTTTAAAGGCACATGAGGAGGTGTTATCGTGCGCAGGGGGCATCATACTTTTTGAGACACACAATATGCATCATACTTTGTGGGGCATTAAAGAGGCTCTGTCACCAGGTTTTAACCTATGTATTTTAATACATAGGTTAAAACCCCTTAAAGTGCACTTTTTTAACATGCCTGTATTGCAGAGTATAGCGCAGCGGTTGTGCTGAAAAAAGAACTTTAAACATTATGCCTTCGGAACACCGGGGGGCGGGCTCTTTCATCCTGAGCACCACTTCTTCACCGCCCCCCCCCCCCGGGCCCGAGGCACTTCCGGGTTCAGGGAAGTGACGGCACGTGCGCACAAGGATGGAAGCGCTTGCAGTGTTCGGCACTGCAAGCGCTATTGCGCACGCGCCGGTGCAGTCGCACTGCGCAGGTGCGGGATTTCAGCGCTAGGCCAAACGGTCTAGCGCTGTCAATCTTGTTGTAGAAGGGGCGTTACCAAAGACAAGGAGGAGAGCCTCGGGCCTGGGGGGGCGGTGAAGAAGCGGTGCTCAGGAGGAAAGAGCCGGCCCCCCGGTGCTCCGAAGGCTCATTAGCATAATGTTTAAAGTTCTTTTTTCAGCACAACTGCTGTGCTATACTCTGCAATACAGGTATGTTAAAAAAGTGCAATTTAAGGGGTTTTAACCTATGTATTAAAATACATAGGTTAAAACCTGGTGACAGAGCCTCATGCTTTGTAGCATATATTGGGCATTATACTGTGTGGGGTCACATAAGGGGGCATTATACTGCACAGGGGCACATAAGAGGTCATTATTATACTATGTGGGGCACATATAGGGGAGCATTATCCTGCATGGGGCACATTATATAATGTCAAAATGCATAAAACACTATAAAATAAAATGCATTTTACTTATTTTACATTTTATTCTGTGTTAAACCAAAGGCGCTAAATGCACACCCTAGTTTTTACCTTATAAACTTACCCAGTATTTTTTTTTGCTGGGAACGGGGGCCCAGGAGCAGACACCTGCATCAGTTGGACATTTAAGGCATATCCAGTGCCTATACCGTAAATGTGAGTTCAGAATAACCCTTTAAAGAGGTTTTTGGAGATTAATGCCTCATTCACTCATCAGTGTTTGGTCAGTGATTTCCCATCAGAGATTTTGAGCCAAAACCAGGTGCGGCTCTAAACACAGAACAGGTGCAGGTATTTCCCTTATACCTTATGTCCTGGTTTTGGCTCACAATCACTAATGGAAATCACTGACCAAACACTGACGTGTGAATAAAACATTATGTATTGATAACCTATCTACAGAGAAGGAAATCGGGTTCACTCTCAAGGTGATAAGGTAGCAAAAGATTTAATAAAAATACAAATAAATGTAATAGTATAAACAGTGTCAGACTGGGGTGCCTGGGGCCGACCATATGGATACATTCAAATATTACCTGCTCACACAGCAGCAAGATGCTACCAGACGATTGAATATGGGGGTCCCTGCAGTAACTTTGAGAAGGTATGTCCTGGGGAGAAGAGGACACTGGTACCTTTCCTCTATACTTACAAGTCATCTCAGCTCTGATCGTGTCTATAATAATAATAAATAATAAACTGGGGCGATTCTTTAATAATCTATAAGGTTTTTTATATGAACATAGGCTGGTTGAGGTGCTGTACATTGAATATATGTGTCTACTGTGTTATGTGCCACTTGTGCAGGGGGTGGGAGACTAGGGGCCCACCTTGCTCAGGGGCCAACCGGGGGATTCATCTGTACCCCTGTGGGCCAGTCCAAGTCTGAGTATTAAACAGAATAATAGAAAAACATAAGTGATAATCTATATATACAGATATCTTATATAATAAGGATTTATGTCCCATTAATATGATGTGCATTCATATGATGATCAGTCCATACACATTGTTGTCATCAATAAAGATGATGTTGATGTTTTGTGTCCACAATGGAATATTATGTCCACAATGACAGTGCTGTCTGAGCAATGATTAATTATAGACAGCACTTGTATTGTGGACTATGTGAAACAGAATATTCCATTGTGGCCACAAAACATCAACATCATCTTTATAGGAGACAACAATGTGTATGGACTGATCATCATATGAATGCACATCATATTAATGGGACATAAACCCTTATTATATAAGATATCTGTATATATAGATTATCACTGATGTTTTTATATTATTCTGCTTTATACTTTTACAGTTCTTTGTATTTTTATTAAATCTTTTGCTACCTTATCACCTAATTTCTGCACTCACTGTATAGGTAGACCATAGCCTGTTGATAATGAACCACTATATATATATATATATATATATATATATATATATATATATATATATTTATTTTATTGCTGCAGATATCTATAGAGTAGGTCATCAGTATAACATTGGTGGGAGTCATCGCTTTTAACAGCCATTTTGGGTAGCCACTGTCACGTGGAAGTAGAAGGCTCTGTCCACTCTGTGGTGTGTGGTAGCTGAGCTACAGCACATCGGCATGACCACTACACAGTGGACGGAGCCTTCTGCTTCCAGCTCTATCCACTGTATAGTTTCCGTGGCTGATCTGCCTGAAACAGCTGATTGGTGGGGGTACTAGGTGTCACTATAGGGCCCGCAGTTCCTCCATGTGAACTACAGGATTACATAATGATACTGTAATTCTCCCAATCCCCTCCTGCACTGGTTAGGGATTTCCTTCCAGAAACAGTGCCACAAGTGTCAATGCTAAATTTTGATATTGCAGTTCAGCTCCTCTGAAATGAATTGGGACTGAGTTGCAGTACCACGCACAACCTGTAGAGAAGGTGTGGTGCTTTAATCTATCATGCAGTGATATACCCGGCTGGGTATACCATAGTGATGTGAATTTACAGTCCTGTGTTGTGCCTCTGACGTGCCATAAGCTGTCCATTAAGAGGTGGCCATTACTATATATTAATGACTCCAGACATGACTCGAGTCATCTCCTTCCAGATGGTGTGTTTGTTGGTAATATTAAATCGAGGACTAACAGTGCGCGGGGGAGCTCTCAAGACACGATCCGTGTAAACAGATTACGAAAACACTCAAAGCGTTGCACAATAGAGCTGGCAGAGCCGAGAATCACCCTTTCTTGGCACAAATTATTTTCCTTGCTGCATCCATAAGCTCTGGTGCCCGGGGGTAGACGAAACAAAGACATTTTGCAAGTGAATAAGCAATAATCCTAGTTTTTACTGCAGGGACGGTGCCCCGCCGCTGATCTGCCGCCATTTCAACTGTCTGTGGATTTCACTTTTATCGATCCAATCTACCAAGACTTCTTCAGCCATTTACTACATGAATACAGGACATATTCTGGGGCTTCTTGTACTACAGAATGTTTTGTCCAATCATCGGACCATTTCAAGCAGATCTGTCATCTTAATGTGTGCGCTGCGTATTACAGATACAGGTCCATCCACCTAGTACCCAAAATGGCATGAAAATATTTATAGGAGCGACGAAGTAGACACCAGGCTCATAGTTAGCTATATATAGCTGATATACATAGGTGCACATACAGGAGCCTGTCAGTCATTGCCGTGAGGGCCTGCAGGAGGCTAACTTTAAGGTTTACATAAGAGTATAGCCCTATAGATGTAATATACTGTCCTTACATAGGAGTACAGACCTGTAGATGTAATATACTGCCCTTACATAGGAGTACAGACCTGTAGATGTAATATACTGCCCTTACATAGGAGTACAGACATGTAGATGTAATATACTGTCCTTACATAGGAGTACAGGCCTGTAAATGTAATATATTGTCCTTACATAGGAGTACAGACCTATAGATGTAATATACTGTCCTTACATAGGAGTACAGACCTGTAGATGTAATATACTGGTAACCTATAGATTACAGATTAACTGTCCTTACATAGGAGTACAGACCTATAGATGTAATATACTGTCCTTACATAGGAGTACAGACCTGTAGATGTAATATACTGTCCTTACATAGGAGTACAGACCTATAGATGAAATATACTGTCCTTACATAGGAGTACAGACCTGTAGATGTAATATACTGTCCTTACATAGGAGTACAGACCTGTAAATGTAATATACTGTCCTTACATAGGAGTACAGACCTGTAGATGTAATATACTGTCCTTACATAGGAGTACAGACCTGTAGATGTAATATACTGTCCTTACATAGGAGTACAGACCTATAGATGTAATATACTGTCCTTACATAGGAGTACAGACCTATAGATGTAATACACTGTCCTCATATAGGAGTACAGACCTATAGATAAAATATACTGTCCTTACATAGGAGTACAGACCTATATATGGAATATACTGTCCTTACATAGGAGTACAGACCTATAGATGAAATATACTGTCCTTATATAGGAGTACAGACCTATAGATGGAATATACTGCTATTACATAGGAGTACAGACCTGTAGATGTAATATACTGTCCTTACATAGGAGTACAGACCTATAGATGAAATATACTGTCCTTATATAGGAGTACAGACCTATAGATGGAATATACTGCTATTACATAGGAGTAGAGACCTGTAGTTGTGCCCACATTGTGCCTCTCACAGTAGTTGTCCCTATAATGTGCCCGCTTCACAGTAGTTATGCCTACAGTGCCCCCTTCAAAGTAGTTATGCCCACATTGTGCCCCCTTCACAGTAGTTATGCCCAGATATGAGCCTCCTTCACAATAGTTATGCAGAGATAGGTGCCCCTCGCAGATGTTACTTCAGATATATATCCCCTTCACAGTAGTTCTGCCCAGATGTGCCCCTTTACAGTATTTCTGCCCAGATATATGCCCCCTTCACAGTAGTTATGCCCAGATGTGCCCTTTTACAGTAGTTCTGCCAAGATATATGTCCCCTTCACAGTAGTTAAGCTCAGATATATGTCCCCTTCACAGTAGTTATGCCCAGATGTGCTCTTTTACAGTAGTTCTGCCCAGATATATGCCCCTTCACAGTAGTTATGTCCAGATATGTGCCCCCTTCAAAGTAGTTATGTCCAGATATGTGCCCCCTTCAAAATAGGTATCCCCAAATATGTTTCCTCTTAGTAGTTATGCCCAGATGTGACCCCACCCACACACACACACACCCCATCAACATTCCCAAGTGGAGAGGACAGCGTAAAAACGCCTGCGTGACAAAATGTTGTTGTGCAGCCATTTAAAAAGTTGCAAAAAGGGATCTTGTGTCTTTTTTTTTTACACCTGCATAGTGATGACCGCAAATGTGTTTATTCACTAAACCTTGTTTCTTCACTGACCGTGAGTCTGTGGAAATACAGCATGCACTATACTGGCCCATGTTTTAGACTCATTGGAGTCTATTGGTCCATGGAGTCTGTGGTTCCACTGACCATTGGTAGGAGATGCTTTGGAAATCCCATTTGCAGCCTAGCAGTGTATGTGGAAAACATATGATACTCGTAGGGCACAAAACAGGCATAAGAATCGCACACAGAGCCTTCATGCACATTGTCATGGATGACACATTGACCATCTTGTCATCGACATTGTCATGGACATGTGAATAAGGATTACAAAGGTCTTAAGACATTTCCATTAACTTCATATTCTAGCTTTTTTGTGGACTAATATATTATACAGTTACTATTCCTCACAGAGTAGGAATCAGAATGACCTCCTGCAGGACGACAGCGGCTGCCAGGAGGTGCGAATCAAAGTTTGTCTGCCCAGGAGATTAGCTGCGGAACGTAGGCAGTGAAAAGCTGAGTGGAACAAGCGCACAGACTTTTATTAATGGGAACATTACTTTCACGGAGCTGCTCCTTGTAAGCTCTTCATCTGAATCGCAGACATAAAATCACTTACTGGATTCTTCCACCTTCTTACAATCACTGATTCAGGTTGCTGCTTCTTATTTTTATGCTACATCTCACGGAAGGAACGTTAATTGTTTTTACAGTGACATGTTCTCGCCGCTGGAGCAGACTGCGGTGCAGTGAAGCCCTGCAATGATGTTGGGTTACTGTAATGGTATGCTACATGGAATCTGACACAAAGATAAACGAAAGGTGGAAAATGAGGAAGCTACAAGTCTCAGCATTCCTTCCTAAACTGGCAGACATAATAAGGGGTTTTGTGAAGCTTCATTCAAATGTAATAAAAAATTAGACACCATTTATAAGCTCTCTACTTGCTAACAGTAAATAGAAACATTCTTCTTTACATTAACAGGCTGAAAGCCTGGGCAGTCCAGTACATATCACAGCTGAAAGTTTGCTGCACTTGTATCCACAGCCATAGTTTAGAAAATGGCTGAATGGGCTTGAAAAAAGACAACTGTTTTTGGTAAGCCAGAAATGCACTCAGAGGAGTTGTCACTTCCCTTCCCCCATTCCACTGGACAGCGTATCTAAAGGATTTATCCACCCTTTATGTCTGGTGATGGAGCTACTTCTGATTGCAGGGGGGTGTGCAGTACCCCAGACCTGGGGGTATCTGCAATTGTTGTTTTATTGTATGTAGTTATATATTGTAATTTTATGTTCCAGTACATTCCATTCCAGTGAAAGGTATGTTTGGCAGATAATTGTCAGGATGAGGGCTTACCATCCTGTTCCTCCTCTCTTGGTAGGAGTGGGATGATCCTGCTTCCTGTCAAGAGGTGGAGTTCCTGTGTAGTCTTTGACAGGAGAGGAAGCACACTGCAGAGCTCCTGCTCCTTGTAAAAAATTCTCCAGAGAGACCAATGTAATTCAGTCTCAAGGAAGCACCTGAAAGATAAGACAACAGAATGAACTGCAAAAAACTGAGTTACAGACACTACTGCAAGGTGAGGGACTACTGCTCATACAGTGGACACCACAGGTGCAAATTCCTTACTGGTGCCAGAAACTGCACTTGGAGTTTGCTGCTATTGGATGTACTACGTTATATTTTGCAGTAAAAAGAGACTGTTTTACGTTCACCTCTGGCTTCATTTTTCAAACTACATTTCCACTGCACCCAATCCCCAAGGAGCGACAGTTCGAGGGAGAACTCTGTGACACAAATCCTCATCAGGGCCACGGCGAGAAGCAGCAGCGGCATGGGGAGCCAGGTAAGTATATTCAATGTGAGGGGCCTGGGCATATGGGGGACATTTTTTAGTCTTGGATAACCCCTTTAATAAGGGTATTACTCAGCAGTTGATCATGAACACTGCAGCAAGTTCCTCCCAGAGCACAAAGAACAGGACATTTGCTCTCTACTGTGATGCATGATGGGAGTTGTCTGCAGAATGAAAATATAGATGTTCCCTATAACTGATTTGTTCCATGGTCTCCAGGAATTTTTACTGTGTCATTGAGGGTTGTAATCCATTGTAACCAGACTGGCCCTTTAAATAGTACACTGTGGTGCCATCATCACCCCCCCCCCCAAATTACTATATTATAGGCTGTATCTAACAGCCACTATTCTGCAATCCAGATGCATGGATAATTTGTTTATCTGTTCTGCAAGCGGCAGATTATTCCAGCAGGGGATTGGTTCCTTTTAATTTTCTAAATCGGATCGGATGCCACCTGTACTGGTACAAATAGCAAGTAGTAAAGTCCTTTCTGTAACATTCTCTACCCAGCATGGCCACACAACCCCCGCTTAGATTTTATTACCAGTTGTTTTGCGAGCTGTAAAATGTCTGCGGTTCTCTATGAGGAGGCAGAATAACACAAGAAGGTGCCGGATTCCTGCGTCCCAGTTAAATGGAACAGGCAGAATACACAGCACGTCCTTTATTCTTCCTTTTACTGCCTTTCTAGTCCTAGAAATTTCTCTCGCATAGAATGGAAATCTGGAACAGTTGGAGGACACGGACAAGAATTTATAGAAAAGACGAGAAACCTCAAGTAATAAAAACAAATCTGACAAGATAATTCCCCCTAGGGGTCTGACCACACTTGGCCTAAACGCTGCAGATTTTCCACAGTGGAATTGCTTGTAGAAAATCTGCAGCATTAAAGGGTTTGTTTCATTTGAGGCAATGGGGGCATATCCTAGTGATGGGTGCGGGTCCTACCTATCTCCTAAACGGGGCCCCGAAAGTGGTGGCTGGAGGACTCCGGTCTGGCCACCACCAAGCACTCTCCCCATAGAATGAATGGAGGGTGGCTACACACGTGCAATGTGCCCTCCACCACTTTCGGGGCTCCGTTCTCAATATAGGTGCAGGTACCGCATCTATTAGACAGTGGGAGCACCCCCTTTAACAATGGCAGCAAAGTGAATGAGGTTTTAAAATATTTCATCCACTTGCTGTGGAGCATGTCCGCACCCAAATCTGGGACATTGATACCAATTTTTAATTCGTAGCATGTCAGTTTGTTACTGATGCCATGGTTTTTGGTCTTTTTTTGGCGATCCAGAGGGTGAAATGTGCAGCAAACCCACACCATTTCTGCACCAACATCCACACGGTTTCTCTGCTGTTGGTTTCGGGCAGATACATGGCAGATTTTCAGCACCTCACTATGGGGCACATTTATTGAGACCAGTGATTTAGACGATGGTCTTAATAGTACCTGTGCTGCTGGAGGAGGCACAGGCCTCTACATAACTTTGGCACTTCCTCCAGCAGGACATGTGACAATCTGAAATCTACACCAGCTCCCTTGCTGGTGTAGATTTAAGTCATTTTGAATGCCAAAAACTGGCGTACAAAATGATGAATGAGATGGACCTGTCGGGCCGCCCTCTTCCCCGCCCATGCAACACCCCCTTTTTTTAGACCTGTTGGCAAAGTGGCATGAACGGGGAAAAAGCTTTTTGTCGCAAAATGGCTTGCAATAAAATCTGCAACTAATATGCCACAAAAATTGTATATATCAGTTAATAAATGAGCTTTTATGTGTTCTTAAAGGGTATGTCCACCTTTGAGTATATTACAGAATATATAGATGAAACTCAGGATCAGTACAGGATAAGTAATGTAATATAGGTACACAGTGACTCCACCAGCAGAATAGTGAGTGCAGCTCTGGGGTATAATACAGGATGTAACTCAGGATCAGTACAGGATAAGTAATGTAATGTATGTACACAGTGACTCCACCGGCAGAATAGTGAGTGCAGCTCTGGAGTATAATACTGGATGTAACTCAGGATCAGTACAGGATAAGTAATGTAATGTATGTACACAGTGACTCCACTGGCAGAATAATGAGTGCAGCTCTGGAGAATAATACAGGATGTAACTCAGGATCAGTACAGGACAAGCAATGTACTGTAATGTGTGTACACAGGGACTCTACCGGCAGAATATTGAGTGCTGCTCTGGAGTATAATACAGGATATAACTCAGGATCAGTAATGTTGGTAAATTTGTTGTCCCAGCCTCCGACATCCCCCCCCCCTTCCCCAACATCGACACTCCCTTGATCACTTTGTCAACAGTGTAGTGAGTACAATTCATTCAGCCAAATCCAAAAGTAAAAGGATAATATAGTAGTCAGGCAAGTGAATCAGTGATATTTCATGGGATCATTTATCAGGTTATCTAGGAGCATAACAGCGCCATCTACAGGACTCTGTGTGAATAGGTCTTGTGAAATGCTAAGGTTTTTGATTTCTGCGTTTGTTAAGAATTCCGCCAAAAAACAACGAGATGAAAATCTATCTGTAAAATAAAATTAGCAAATTCGCTGTAAATACTAGTCATTGTGTTATCTTCCTGTATGTATTTATATTATACACATTTCATCCATCCTTATAAATGAGATTCTGGGAAATCTGACGGACTGAAAGGGTATAACCACACAGGACTGAAATGCTGTGGTTTGGATGCATTAATCTACAGTGCTGGAAAAGTGGGTAAAATTTTGACAAAACTCCCCCAATGATGCAGACAAAACCTGTTGGTGTAGTTTATGGCAGCTGTAGTTTCCGCAGATTTTCCACTCCAATTTTCATGCGGATCTCACTGCGTTTCCGTACCAAATCCGTGACAAACTCCAAAACTGTTACTTGTGGATATTTTTTGCCGATTTCGACGTGGATTGCAAAGGGTGAAATCGGCCCTAAAAGTCCACCCAAACAATTGACATACTACAGATTTTAAAAGCAGCAGCACAGGTCAATTTCCATATGTACAAAATATGCCCCGAAACTGCCCCGATTGGCAAAATCTCTGCCCTGAAATATGTACAAAATATGCCCAGATTGGAAAAATCTCATTGGGGCTCATTTACTAAAGTTTTTGCACCTGTTTTTAGTCTAAAAAATGCTGTTTTAGGCTACTTTCACATTGGTGCCACGGGTGTTCACCAGCCGGAACAGCCTGCCGGATCTGTGCTGCCGCTACCGCACGCCTGCAGCCGGAACTACGCTCCGTCCTCATTCACAATAATGGAGTCAGGCTGCAGTTCCGGTTGCAGCACGGCAAACATGCCGAGAGGTGGCTGGACTAAAATAACGACATGTTGTAATTTTAGTCTGGCTGCCTCTCGGCATGTTTGCTGTGCTGAGACTAATGCAAAAGTCATGCATTTCTGCAACATTTTTCATGCACAAATAAATGAGACCAGTCTAAGTGAATATGAACCTATCTAACAACCTGAAAAACAACCACCAGAGGACAGACTAATGGCAATACTCCTAGTTTAATTAATCAACGCCTGTGCGCTTTTAATAAATACTCCTCATTAACAATTTAGGGGTACAGATTTGTCACAAAGACCGGGATCGTCAAACGGTGTGTTTTCTTCCTGGCGCTTGAGTTCAGCATATTGTGGCAAAGGCAAAGTTAGAGGTGTGTGGAGTCATCAAAAATTATTTTAGGGGTTTAGCTCGCAACTTTAGGGCAAGGACTTCAAAGGTAGCATTTTCCGAAATACTACTGGTACCACGAGCCGCATCAGAAAGGCAGCAGGAGATTAGGGAGGATAACAAATGGTTCAAGAACTGGTGTAGGAAGGAGGGGTTTAAGTTTCAGGAGAACTGGGCCGACTAATAGTGGCAAGTCCCATTTTTTAACTGGCTGTGCGACAATATTTTGTCACACGGCCAGTTTTGCACCACGTTCACCAGTTGGGTAAGGGGCGGATTGGTGGCGTGTCAGGGGCCGTTCCGGGGCCGGGACTCCAGTCCCGGCAAATTTAAAAACAGGCATAGATTTTGAAAACAGGCTTAAATGTTAGAGAAAAACTACAGCCAGGACTTGGCATAGTTTTTACAGCGAACACAAGGACTGCCACAGATGAGCCTCGTCATAAATTAGACAAATCTAAGGGCAGCTCAAGGGGAAACTAAGACTAGCGTAAAAAGCCCGTCTTAGAAAATGTGCCCCGGTGAAGGGGCTGATACACCCCTCCTGACAGCAGGCCATCAAGTGTGCCACCTTCCTTTACGCTGGTTTCGATAGGTCACGCCCCATCGTTTGTTTTGTCCAGTCCCTAATCATCCGAACTTCCCTGGTTCCCCTTTTATGTATGAAGAGCTGGTGGTGACAGGACATGGCAGCGGCTGGGGCTCTCAGCACTTTATTAATGTCTCGTTCACTGTACCGCAGAGTGCGCCGCTTCAGCTGGCAGCTTCTTAGGCCAAATTATTGAACTTGTGCCCATGTTTTGGATGCTGTGATCTTTTCTTCTCTTGGCGGGTTCAGCTCTGAAAGATTTAATTTACAAAACAAATGGCTGGCCTAAAAATGCTCACAAATCAGAATTTCCACAACTCAGCAGAATCATTCTTTGCACAGGTGCCCGGCCATGTAGATCTGTCAATGTGTTTATTACTGGTTTAAATCTACAGCAAGAACAAATCCCGCACATTCCTGTCTATAGAGAGGCCAGGGCCGAAGTGAAAGGGACTATCCCATGAATAATGTAAAAAATGAAAATCCGACATCATATAGCACATGACAATCTTTCTAATAAAGCTAGAACTAGCCCTGTACCTCACATAGATCCAGAGATCTCCCCATTCATTTCTCCAGTTGTTCAGCTAGATTTATTTCAAGCTGTCAGTTTAGGGGGGATGTCCTGTCACAGGAGGCGTGTCCTTTTTTCTGCAGCTGGTGGCAGTTGAAGGATAGAACTGAGCATGTGCTTCTGTCTCAGTGAGCAGGACAGAGAAATTAGAAAAAGCAAACAGCAGGTGGCGCTGTACTGATAGATTTTATTTAATAACAGTAACAAGTGTTTAATTCCATGCAATTACAAAAGTATTTTGTGGGACAACCCCTTTAAGAGTACATTCATTTGAACACATGTATTTTGCAGACTGCAGTATCATAGTAGTTTTATTCTTGTACATAGGAGCAATATTATAGTAGTTTATTTTTGTACATAAGGGTATTATTATAGTAGTTATGCTCTCGTACATAGAAGACAGTTCTAGTTACTGTATATCTAGCTCCAGTTTCAGTACATAACCCAACAGTTGTAACTATGAAGGGTAGGAAACCTGGGCAACAACACTTATTGAAGCTGTAATGAGGTACTAAATGGCTGGCACCCAGAAACATGCATAACTAAGAGATTAGCAGATAGACTATTAAACAGCATTAAATAGCCTCATGCCTCAGCATACGTAGTGCTATCCAAATAGACCTTTTGTTATTTCCAACAGATGTTCCTTAATAAACTATTAATGAGAGAACAGTCAATATATTGGACATTTATCATGAGTGGTGAATGCGTGGGTGACTTGACCCGGCTGCCCTGATTAGCGTTGTCTGCTTGCTCCTGCTGCTCTGTATTGAATTGCTGCTAATTGCAGCAGACAAAAGTGAGGAAATAAGCAAATATCAGGAATAAGGGGACAAGACATGTGTTTGGGATCCAGCTAATAACATGTAATGAATGCAGATAAAAATATTTATTGGAAAAGGGCAGAGGTTTCCAGAAAGTCTCATAGAAAAGAGGTGGGAAATAAAAATCATGTATAAATATTAATTGATTGTAGCGCCTATCATTCAGGGTGCTGGATGATCAAACATTCCAGATTATTACGTATACTGTAGTGCTGATGACCAATCCATAGGATAGATGATCAATATCAGAGTGGTGGTAATCTGACTTCTGGCACCCCACCGATGAGCTGCACAGCTCTGTACTCTCCGTAGTGACTGTGGATGATACTGCAGCGCTGCTCCCATTGACTTAAAGAGGTTTTCCGGTAATTATTTATTTTATTGAGTGCCGCCAGCATGTCCCCTGAAACGGAAGATTCATACTTACCTGCTCCACGCTGCTGCGTTCCTCCATGCTGCCTCCTATGCCTCCATCTTCTGGTCCCCACATGGTTTCAGTGGATAGAAATTTCACCCATGAGCAGTTGTGGACTGAGAGCTTAAAGGGGCCCTAGAAAAAAAACTAAAAGTGGCCCCATGTTGTAGGTGGGTCCAGATTGACAGAAGGCGGTACACAAGTAGTCGGGGTCTACTACACCGTAGTGCAGCACAAAGTACTGCCCTAGCGGAACCAAATACTACAGTGCAGAACAAAATACTGCTGCATCAGCTGAAGTAGTCAACTATATCAGTGTCCTGAGAACGGCGATACAGTTGAATTCAGAAGAACACCAAGGGCATAAGAACCAGATACTCTTAAACTGAATGCTGAGAGCATCAGATTGCTATGTACCCAGCCATGGCTGTGAGGAGGGCTTGCACAGCCCTCTTGACATCCCTGTGGGGTATATGGCCAGTCCATACCCGCCCATGAGGTTCAGTAATGGGCAATTTTTCACTTTCTTCCAGGGTTTCACTCTTTTCTCTGTTTGATTTCCATGATTAACCTGTTTGGTCCTCCAAATAATTTTCTCCAGTAGGTTTAGACTACCCCCAGCCATCCAACACAATGTAGGTTCTTAGTAGACACATTTGTCTTGAGTTTAGGGAGGTATTTTTGGCAGTTACTTTAGTAACTAAATATCAATGAAAATTCGGAAATTTGCAGTGCTTGCAATACTCTCATTAAGTTTATGCTATGACATTTAGAAAGTCATGGGCCGGACTGAGAAGCTGCCACTTTATACATAATTCAGCCTCTTATCATCGCGGGCGGTGATGTTCACAACCTGCCCTGGGTGTTCTCTACAGGTGTTTCCTGAGCTGCCAGACGGATATCACAGTAAGGAAAATTCTGCTTCTGAGTCACGTAGTCCCTGGAACAAGACCTAAAGTTCTCACTGCAGGTTCTGCACATACAACTCGAAAGCCATCGGTTATCACTGGAAATGCTATCATTCCTATTTCCTCGGATATGTTCCGGCTTGTGTCTGTTATTTTGGTGGGGTGGATAAAAATGACTAAGGAGGTAATTGATTTTTAAGGATAGAAGCTATCCCAACTATGAAGCTGTTTCTTAAAGGGGTTTACAGGTTTAGAAAACATGGCTGCTTTCTTTATGTTCCACAGGTTGTGTCTGATATTACAGCTCAGTTCAACCGAATGGGGCTGAGCAGCAATATCAGACAGAACATGGAGACCTGGTTCATTGGTTGTCCTCTCCTGTTGTGAAGATTGGAGATGACTATCCTCCCTGCACATGAAATGCGTGAGCTCATAAACCTGTCCATTTCCTATAATAATAATAATGATAATAATAATAATAATTATTACTATTATTATGTAATGCCAAAAAAATAACACAAAAATAAAAGTAACCAAAAGAAATGAGCAAGTAATGAGACAAAAGGGGAGAAGTCCTTGCCCATAATGGTCCCTTTACACGGGACGATAGAGCAGCAGTTCATCAGGTAAGCGGCAGTACATTTACACCGCCAGATAATCGCTAATGAGCTATTTCATTGCATTATTGTTTCACTCAGGGAGTCTTCCCAGCTGTCACCTTTGGTCATGTGAAAGGGTAACACAAAAATCCCTGCTCGTGTTGTCCATGACGAGAAGGGTTGTATTCCTGTACAGAGTCAGAACATTAGGGAAATACAACAAATAATTATTGCGTTTAATTACTGAAATGTGTAGTGAAGAAATATGGTTGACACGGCCCAGATATGCAATATTTCCACATGATGTGCCGCAATTATCCGCCCTATGAGATTACTTGCAGATTTTCCTGGTTATTTTCTCTCTGTGGCTCTTAGTAAAAAATCTCTTGACCTTTTTTTACCTGTTATTATGTGATTATAAAGGCAAAAATCAGGGACATACAGATTCCTGGAACAATTTCAGGATGTAAGACTTTATTTTAGCAGATCACCAACTGTGTGAAACAGCCCTTAAAGGGCATGAAACTGGCTGACCTGTTACATGTGCACTTGGCAGCTGAAGACATCTGTGTTGGTCCCATGTTCATATGTGCCTGCATTGCTGAGAAAAATGATGTTTTAATATATGACAATGAGCCTCTAGGAGTAACCGGGGTGTAACCATTACACCTAGACAGGGGCGGTCTTGGCATTTCTGGGGCCCTAAGCGAAGTTATGTCCGGGGGCCCCCCCCCCAATGACGCGTCACGCCCCTGATGACACGCCCTCTGATGACATGCCCTTTGATGACACGCCCTCTGATGACATGCCCTCTGATGACACGCCCCCTCCCCAATGACACCCCCCCACACACACACACACACATCAAAGACTTTTTTAACAATAAAATACTGTCAAACGATTAACAATTAACTCACTGTTAAACAATGAAAGAATGTGTTTTTTCCACACTTATCATATATCACTCTCCTATCTGTTATTCACACACACACTTGTCATATATGATTCTTCTGTTTGCCTCTGTGTCTCCTGTTTTATTTTTCTCTGTCCCTTCTTTATCACTGTCTTCCCTGCCGGCGCGCACTATGACCTGACGTCTGGTCATAGTGTGCGCCGGCAGGCAAGGCAGTGGAGCAGGGAGCCTGAGGACAGCGGCAGCCAGAACAGGTAAGTATGCTTTTTTTAAGTGGCTGGGTGGGCTGATCTGAGGTCTGAGGGGAGCCACAAGACGCTGGTCTGAGGGGGGCACAACCCTGGTCTGAGGGGGGCACAAGACGTTGACCTGAGGTCTGAGGGGGGCACATTGTGTTGATCTGAGGTCTGATGGGGGCACATGGGGGCACATTGTGTTGATCTGAGGTCTGATGGGGGCACATTGTGTTGATCTGAGGTCTGATGGGGGCACAAGACGCTGATCTGAGGTCTGATGGGGGTACAAGACGCTGATCTGAGGTCTGATGGGGGCACAATGTGTTGATCTGAGGATTATTATCCCTGTACGGTGACATCACTGTGTTTATTATCCCTGTACGGTGACATCACTGTGTTTATTATCCCTGTACAGTGACATCACTGTGTTTATTATCTCTGTACAGTGACATCACTGTGTTTATTATCCCTGTACGGTGACATCACTGTGTTTATTATCCCTGTACAGTGACATCACTGTGTTTATTTATCTCTGTACAGTGACATCACTGTGTTTATTATCCCTGTACGGTGACATCACTGTGTTATTATCCCTGTACGGTGACATCACTGTGTTTATTATCTCTGTACGGTGACATCACTGTGTTTATTATCCCTGTACAGTGACATCGCTGTGTGTATTATCCCACTGCAGGAAGAGGTAAGTGGTCTGTGTTTGTGTGTTTGTTTTCTATTTTTCAGGGTCGTGAATGCAGAGGACTACGTCGGACCAGCTTTTTTTTTTTTTTTAATAAAATGGTCAAACAGGGGTCTGGGGGAGTGTTTATTTCAATAAAATGTTTTATACTTGTGTGTGTGTATTTTTTTTACAATACTACAGTTTTAGTAATTACGGCTATCTACAGACGGCCCTGATTACTAATACTGGGCTTAGTACTTGCCGGTATGGCAGGCCAGCACTAACCCCAACATCTATTACCTCGGCACCCACTGCCACCAGGGGTGCCGGGAAGAGCCGGGTACCCGCAGGACCGGACCTTCAAAATTGAGGGTCTGGCTCTGGGGCGGCTGCAGGCTGGTACCATTAGGCTGGGAAGGGCCAATAACCGTGTCCCTTCCCACCCTGGTAGTGCCAGGCTGCCGCTGCTGGTTGTATCTGGCTGGCAAAGGAAAAAAGGGGGGGACCCCACTCCATTTTTTTACAAAAATAATTAAATAATTAAAAAAAAATGGCGTGGGGTCCCCCCCTTTTTTCCTTCGCCAGCCAGATACAACCAGCAGCGGCAACCTGGCACTACCAGGGTGGGAAGGGACATGGTTATTGGCCCTTCCCAGCCTAATGGTACCAGCCTGCAGCCGCCCCAGAGCCAGACCCTCAATTTAGAAGGTCCGGTCCTGCGGGTACCCGGCTCTTCCCGGCACCCCTGGTGGCGGTGGGTGCCGAGGTAATAGATGTTGGGGTTAGTGCTGGCCTGCCATACCGGCAAGCACTAAGCCCAGTATTAGTAATCAGGGCCGTCTGTAGATAGCCGTAATTACTAAAACTGTAGTATTGTAAAAAAATACACACACACAAGTATAAAACATTTTATTGAAATAAACACTCCCCCAGACCCCTGTTTGACCATTTTATTAAAAAAAAAAAAAAAAAAGCTGGTCCGACGTAGTCCACCGAATCCGACGTAGTCCTCTGCATTCACGACCCTGAAAAATAGAAAACAAACACACAAACACAGAGCACTTACCTCTTCCTGCACTGGGATAATACACACAGCGATGTCACTGTACAGGGATAATAAACACAGTGATGTCACCATACAGGGATAACAAACACAATGATGTCACAGTACAGAGATAATAAACACAGTGATGTCACTGTACAGGGATAATACACACAGCGATGTCACTGTACAGGGATAATAAACACAGAGATGTCACCGTACAGAGATAATAAACACAGTGATGTCACAGTACAGAGATAATAAACACAGTGATGTCACAGTACAGGGATAATACACACAGCGATGTCACTGTACAGGGATAATAAACACAGCGATGTCACCATACAGGGATAATAAACACAGTGATGTCACCGTACAGGGATAATAATCCTCAGATCAACACATTGTGCCCCCATCAGACCTCAGATCATCAGAACTTGCCCCATCAGACCTCAGATCATCAGAATGTGCCCCCATCAGACCTCAGATCAGCGTATTGTGCCCCCATCAGACCTCAGATCATCCCACTGTGCCCCCATGAGACCTCAGATCAGCGTAATGTGCCCCCATGAGACCTCAGATCAGCGTAATGTGCCCCCATGAGACCTCAGATCAGCGTAATGTGCCCCCATAAGATTTCAGATCAGCGTAATGTGCCCCATGAGACCTCAGATCAGCGTAATGTGCCCCCATGAGACCTCAGATCAGCGTAATGCGCCCCCATGAGACCTCAGATCAGCGTAATGTGCCCCCATGAGACTCAGATCAGGGTAATGTGCCCCCATGAGACCTCAGATCAGCGTAATGTGCCCCATGAGACCTCAGATCAGCAGAATGTGCCCCATGAGACCTCAGACCAGCGTAATGTGCCCCCATCAGACCTCAGAGCAGCGTATTGTGCCCCCATCAGACCTCAGAGCAGCATATTGTGCCCCATCAGACCTCAGAGCTGCTCATGGGGCCCCCATCAAACCTCAGATCAGCGTATTGTTCCGCCATCAGACCCCAGATCAGCGTATTGTGCCCCCATCAGACCTCAGATCAGCAAAATGTGCCCCCATCAGACCTCAGATCAGCTTAATGTACCCCCATCAGAGCTCAGATCAGCGTATTGTGCCCCCATCAGACCTCAGATCATCCCACTGTGCCCCATGAGACCTCAGATCAGCGTAATGTGCCCCCATGAGACCTCAGATCAGGGTAATGTGCCCCCATCAGACCTCAGATCAGCTTATTGTGCCGCCATCAGACCTCAGATCATCCCACCCAGCCACATAAGAGTAAAATAAAAAAGCTTTCTTACCTGTCCTGCGGCTGCCCTCCGGTTCGGCGCTCCACTCTCTTCCCTGGCTGGCGCGCACTATGACCTGACGCTGCGCAGCGTCAGGTCATAGTGCACGCCGGCCAGGGAACAGAGTGGAGAGCCGGACCGGAGGGCAGCCGCAGGACAGGTAAGAAAGCTTTTTTATTTTACTCTTATGTGGCTGGGTGGGATGTATTAGGAGGGCGGGCGGTCTTGGGCACAACAGCGGAGCGTGGGGGCCCCCTTAGACGTCGGGGGCCCCACGCAAATGAATAGGATGCGTGGTGCCCAAGACCGCCCCTGCACCTAGAGGCTCTGCTCTCTCTGCAACTGCCGCACCCTCTGCACTTTGACAGGTCCGCCTGATGATGTTTTCACTGCCTGGCTCTGTCAATCAAAGTGCAAAGGGAGTGGGAGTGCTCCGTTGCTCCTAGAAGCTCATTTCCATATATTAAAACCTCAATTTAAATAAAAAATGCTGACACATATGAACATGGGAACAACACAGATGTCTTCAGCTGCCAAGTGCACATGTAACAGGTCAGCCAGTTTCATAGTGACAAATCTGCTGACAGATGCCCTTTAAAGAGGATCTGTCACCCCGATTTTGGACTATTATCTACAGTAATACATGAGTTGTCCGGCAGATAAAGAGTCTAGAGCGCTATTTTTTATTTTCCTCCTGCTCACAGCCTCGTTGTCAGGACTGCTTTGCATGTGCTTGAATCCTTTTCATTATGTTAGTACAGCATTGTGTTTCAGTGCAGCTTTGAGAGCTGACGGCGAGGAAACCAGGGGAAGAAGGAAAATAAAAAATAGTCATCTGGACTAGTCTAAAATCAGGGCGACAGATTCCCTTTTAAGGGCCCCTCACAGCTCATGACTGTATTCCAGTGCTCCAGAAACGCGTTGGTTTAGTGGAATCTTAGTCAGGATCGTGTATATCGGACATAGGGGAATTAGATTTAAGCGCTGTGGACGTTGATCATTTTCATGCTGCACTTGTGTAGACTCATTTTAGTGCCTCTGTCATGGATGGGCTTGTGACCCTCAAGGCTCCTCTGAACGCTATGGTCATCTGACTGTCATGGATGGGCTTGTGACCCTCAAGGCTCCTCTGAACGCTATGGTCATCTGACTTCAATAGAAATATGGGAGCCTGGATGTATGTCTATGAAATGGATGCATTGCTAGAGCATGTGCCTTACACAGTGGAGCTCATTGATGACAGAGTAGCTGACATGTGGTTTACATGGGACAATTAGATTGTAAGGTGCTAGTGACTGTGGTTTGCACCTCACAAGGGGATTTTACATAGTAATCTCCTTGGTCCCAGTGAATATGTGTCTTTGGCTAGTGAGCAGAGATTGTGCCTTGCTTTAGATTGTAAGCTAAATGGTAGTTTCCTCTGGAATCTGGAAAGGCTGCTTTATTTTTGGATTACTGTCCCTTTAAGAAAGCAGTTTAGCAATAACTGTGCTACTGGTACTTTGCGGTGTATCACTAATTACCCTGTCTGATCGTGATACTTAGCATTGTGTAACAATACAGTTACTCTCAGTTCCCGCTATTTGCAGGCGTCCTGTGGCGAGCCGTGATGAGATGAGCTCTGGCTTGAGGTGCCCTAATTTATTAAGTTTTTCTGTGTACGGTGAATTCCATCAGTAAGGCGAATGCTCTTTTATGGCTGCGTAGAAAAGCCCCCTTGTTTTCCAGCAGAACATTTGCACTAGACTTGTGCTGTGTTTTTGACGTTGTTGTTATCGTCTTGTATTGGTTCTCATTCCACGCTAAATTGAGCACATATTTAGTCAAGACAAATTTCTCGTTGAGTTCCATCGCGGGGTAATTAGTATGACGGATGGACAACGCGGGCTGAGGATATCATTACCTTAATCTATATGTATTTTTCACTTGTTGCTAATTTTCATAGGAGAAGGGTTTAATCTTTGCAAATCTTACAGCTGAGTGACCCACACATAGAGCAAATATGTTCCACCGCATTAGGCCACTGATGTTCTTCTGACTGCAGATGATGGTGGGGAAGAATATGGTATTGATGGCTTTAGAAGCCAATGGACTGAGAGATTGGGACATTCTGCGCTGGGCTGCATCAGAAGCTTTCCATATGCTTGTGTTACAGAGGACCTTTCATGGGTCCGGACATTATCATATAACTAGCGGATTGTGTAGGGCATAGTGCAGTCATGTTACAGCGCTTACTATTTTGCCTATGCGCTGCTCTGTTAGCCTGCTGTGCCCCCGTACTGGTTTCCTGCCTGGTATGTAAATTCATACCATCGGTACAGGGAGGAGGAGACGGCCATGTTTCTCAATGGGCGTCTCCTTCTCTCTGGCTATGACGCTCTCTGCTGCCTTCACTATTCCCTACACAGCCCGCTAGTTATATGATAATGTCCGGACTCGAGAAAGGTCCTCTTAGGCTAGAGCAAAACGGCGACAGTTGTCGCGGGACACCCGTCGCAGCCAGGATGCCTGAGTAGTGGGGATCCCATAGAGATGAATGGGATCGCCGCGGCAGTCGCAAGAAATCCAACACGGTTGCATTTCTTGCGACTGCCGCGGCGATCCCATTCATCTCTATGGGATCCCTGCTACTCAGGCATCCTGGCTGCGACGGGTGACGCGCGACAACTGTCGCCGTGTAGCCCTAGCCTTAAGGTCTTCTTCCACCATGGGCTGCTTTATTCCATTAAAGGGGTTGTCCTACGATTTAATGTAAAAGATGAAAATCAGAGATCATACAGTACATGACAATAATTTTCTAACAAAGCTAGAACCAGCCCTGTACCTCACATGTATCCAGAGATCTCCACATTCATTGCTCTGCTAGGTTTATATCAAGCTGGCAGCTCAGGGGGAGTGTCTTTTCTGCTGCAGCTCAGGGGGTGTGTCTCATCTCTCCCTATCACAGCTCAGGAGGCAGTTGAAGGATGAAACTGAACATGTGCGTCCATCTCAGTGAGCAGGACAAAGAAATAAGAAAAAAAACAAACAGCAGGTGGGGCTATACAGAAACATTTGATTGAATAACACACTGGCCATTTTTAATATGCAGTTACAGAAGTATTCAGAACCAGGCGCTTGTTTGAAAACTGTAGAATAGTTTTCACGGGACAACCCCTTTAATGAGCGCCAATTCATGATACAGCATGCCAATCGACGCTTGTTACCTGCGACAATCATCATGAGTTTGGGGACTACTGATCATTAATATGATCATCTGTCCCTATTCAGTTTTCATTTGTCGTCAGCGCATTCCTGTCTACACAAGGTGAGGTCCTGCCAACAATCACTGATTTTTAAATGTAATAATAAAATCCTATACTCTCCATCTCTAGCGCCACCACTGCTCCGTTCCTCCCTGCCAGTATCTGCTTCCTTGACTGCAGCAGTGACCATATCTCCCAACTTTTGAAAAACCCAAAGTGGGTGTAGCACCACAGCAACTTTTTTTTTTACACTAAACCTTCACCTAGCCCCGTTTCTCCTGATGAACGGAGCACTTCATGCGCTCTCCAGCAGCAGGTTTAATGGAGTGACGTCATCGCACCTGTAAGCAGGAAAGCGCATGACTGGGGAATGATCCCGGCCTGTGTTTTCCTACGCTCAGCATGCGCAATGATGTTATTCTTTTTCACCTGCTGGGGAGCGCACGGACAATTGCATTCTTTGGTATCTGTGTCCTTAGGATGCAGATACAGTTGAAATCAAGACATGCCAAAAACATCCCTGAACCATGGGACACCGCTGAAATCCCTACTGTCATGCCGGATCCCAGGCTGTTGTGTACCACTTTTTATTGTAATGTGGGTGCCTTTTTAGTGAAAAAATTGAAACCAGTGGAAAAACAATAAAGGAAAATGTTGCACCACCTTCTTATATGAATGTCTCCTAAACCCTCCCACTATGAAGTTTGACAACCACAGTCATAGGTGGCCAAAGCCCTACCAGTGGTACCATCTTGGAGAGGCCACCAGAATGGGACACTGTATACAAATGTCTTATTCATGGAGATGTGGAGTCTCAGTCCAGGAGAGGCATGCCTGGGCTCTGCTGAAGGGGGGGCCTGGGTACTGCATGGGGGTGTTTCTGGGCACCATTGAAAGAAAAAAAACGCCCCTCTGGGAACCTTACTGCCTAATTTCCATATCATATGAAAGATGATTTTCACAAGATAGAAAACAAGAAACGCAGAGTGGAAGGTACATCAGGGAAGGAGGTGTTATGTTCTACATGGGAATAGTTTTACTTTATTAGTGATAATCCATGTGACAGATTTTCTTTAAAGAGGACTAAATGCACAAGCTGTGCAATTAAAGGGGCTGTACAGAATGAGCAGAACAGGTACAGGTTTTACAGAAGAACAAACAGCACCACACATGGTCATGGGTTGTGTCTGGTATTGCAGTCCAGCCCAGCTGAAATAAATGAGGTCTAGCTGCAGTACCTCACACAACCTGTGGGCAGCTGTGGCGCTGTTTACAGAAGAAAGTAGACATTTCTGTCTTATTTTGTACTCACTGAAGTAATAGCAAAGCTGTGTCATTTATTTTCGCACAGTTATGCGCACTGTTAAAGCAATATACTTTAAGCAGAGCCGCCCCCCCCCCTCCCCCCCAATTGTACCCATGCATGGATTCCTCATCACCCCATCTCTCTGGTCTGTCTCTTTAAAACAAAACACAGCATTGGGTAAATGTGACTTTGAGTCATGGTTGGTGCCTTCTTGAAATATTCATTGTTTATCTCAGTGATAAGTTGTATTTAAATTCCAATAAAATGTTTTCCCTGTGGTCTTATATCATCTAACTGGAAATTCATTTTTTAATTTTTCTCCAAATCTCCGTTTGGAATGTGTAGCCCTTTCCACTTAAAGGAAATGTTCTATTGTTTAATACCTTGAAATGAGGAGACAATGAATCGTTACCCGTTCATTTACACTCCACTTGCCTGTTTCATTGTCATCCTCGCTAATGCTTCATCCTTTAGACTACGAGCTTGACCTTGCAGGTTGACATTGCTCGCTTTTTCAAGTATTTTTGTAAGTGGCTTATTAGCTGTTCACTAGACCCTTTAGTTTTCATCCTGACAAAGCTCATTTTTCTTGCAAAAGGGATGAATTACATTGTGCCCTACAACAACTTCACCTAATCGTCCCAATGGGATTAGTCATTTAAAAAAAAAAATCTATGCAGGTAGCCAAGGGCAGGAATTGTCGTCCGTTATGGTGTTGAATAGCTTGGCTTTGAATCTTTGGATGGAAAATCAGCATGATGTTCACGTTATGATAGGACTTTATTTCGGAGCTATAAATATTGTAATAAAAATGTTTTAACTTTTTCCAAAAAAGATCAGAAAATATTAGAATTCCATCTTTTTTTGTTTCTTCAGCATTAAATATTTGATATTAAGATGTGAACTATCGGTTTTGTAAAATGCCAGTCAAAGGTCATGCCTGGACAACAGAAGGGTCTAAGTAACACGCCACAGGTGGACTGAATGTTGGACACTAGGGCAAGGGGCTTAAGAGCTGAATTATTGCAAATGCATGTTCAAGCGCAGAATTAATGCTTAAAGGACATCTGTCAGCAGATTTGTACCTATGAAACTGGCTGACCTGTTACATGTGAACTTGGCAGCTGAAGACATCTGTGTTGGTCCCATATTCACATGTGTCTGCATTGCTGAGAAAAATGAAGTTTTAATATATGCAAATGAGCGACTAGGAGCACCAGGATCATTACCATTGCACCTAGAGTCTCAGCTCTCTCTAAAACTGTCACACCCTGTACACTTTGATTGACAGGGCCAGGCATGATGATGCTTTCAGTGCCTGACCCTGTCAATCAGGGTACAGGGAGAGTGGAGCTTCTAGGCTTAAAGGGTTTCTACAGTTTTTAAAAACTGATGATCTATCCTCTGGATGGATCATCAGCATCTGATCGGCGGGGGTCCGACACCCGGGGCCCCCGCTGATCAGCTGTTTAAGAAGGCAGCGGCGCTGCAGTAGCGCCGCGGCCTTCTCTGTGTTTACCGCAGGCCCAGTGACGTCACGACTAGTATCACTGGCCTGGGCGGGGCTAAGCGCTGTTCACATGAATGGAGCTTAGCCGCGCCCAGGCCAGTGATACTAGTCGTGACGTCACTGGCCTGCGGTAAACACAGAGAAGGCCGCGGCGCTCCTGTAGCGCCGCTGCCTTCTCAAACAGCTGATCGACGGGGGTCCCGGGTGTCGGACCCCCGCCGATCAGATGCTGATGATCTATCCAGAGGATAGATCATCAGTTTTTAAAAACTGCAGAACCCCTTTAATGGCCACGCCTTTGTTGCTCCGACAGGCTTTCTGCAACTTCGTCCCAACTCATGCCAGGTCTTACATTGTGGGTGTCGGCAGGGAAGGGGACGGCCAGGAGGCCAGTCTCATTTACCATTTTCTACTCCTGTTTTGGGCTTAGAAAAAGGTTTAATTGTAAGACAGCTTGGAAGCAGTCTTACATTTAGAACTGGTGCTGGATGCGCCGAAGTTGAGAAGAGGCCTGCATCTCTTCATAACTTTGGGGGATCATCCACCAGCTATGGGGCTTTATATATGTATAATAAATGTGCCCTGAAGTTCTTGAACGAATCGAGTTCGGATCTATGATCCGACGCTCGATTCGCTTAACACTAGTGATGGTTATACAGCATAAATAAATGTGGCACTTTTTTTTCCTTTCATTTCAGTAATATACTATTTAATATTATGCCTGTAAAGGAAACAGTAATACTATTTAGTAGTATTTTAAGCACAGAGCATCAAGCCTTTCCAACAGGGCAGGTCTATAGTATGGTGGTACATCTTCTGCTTGCCATACAGAAGATCTAGGGTTTAACTCCCAACAATAACCTATAAATTAATTTATTTAGTAAAGTGTATGTGTCAGGAGAGGCCTCCTCACCAACCCATATCCAGCTGAATGGCCACACAGCTCCATTAGCATGCACTGAATTGAAGTGGCTGGGCCTGGGCCCCTGATTGCAGTACTGCCCTAATAGTGGCCCTTGTGGCGCCCATAAACACATGAGTAATAGCCCTATTGCCTACAGTATATAGCTTGTGATTTTCTTGTCTTTGGATATAGACTTGAGTATAAATGAGGAGAGCATTATCTTCCTCTTCCGACCAATATTAGATTTCAGGAGAGTGTCATATTTTATAAATGGATACCAGCGGGTCAGATATTTTTTTATTTGCAATATTTCATTAAGCAATGTATCAGCGGTGGATGTAATTACTTCTCCCAGTATTAGTGTTGTAAAATGTAGAATGCAATGTGCTGGAGACGGGCAGCTTTTTCCATTTTTAACCACGCCGTTAATGAACAGGTATATATTTTCCCAGATAATTGCCCATTTTTAGGAGCTCATCTGTCATCTTTGAGTTGAAGACGTTACTTGCTTTCTCAATCAATATTATCACAATATTCGGTAGTGACCACAACAGTTTTATGGCGCCTTTTTTTCTTCTTGGAAGCTTTTAAATCTATTGGTTATAAATTCCTGGCCAGACATTACAATGAGTAAGGGGGTTGTGATGTTGAACATTTAATTAAACTGCCTCTGCAGGTTTTACAAGTCTCTTTATACTTCACCTTCTTTACAGACGTATTATTTTTTTTTAAACAAATTATCATTTCAAGGGGCTCTCCTCTTCCATTTATTTACTTTACAAAATTCTCCATATCAGCCTTGAGTCTAAAGGGAACCTGTCATATTGGATTTTTCTTGGCTTTGTGGTTCTTTACTTCTACATAAGAGCTCATTTGTTGCACTTGTTCACATGAGTCTGGATCAGCATTTTTTAGCTGCATTTTATATTACAAACAACAGGAAAAAATGTTTTTATTTATAACAAAAAAGGCACAAAACTCAAAATATGATCAAACCATTGGTGTGAAATAACACTAAGTGTTAAAGGGAGTCTGTCACCTCGTTTTCACCTATATAACTAACAGCAGCGCCCCACAGAAGATTGCATACACATCCCAGACATACCTGTGTGCACTGTGTGTCTGTATTACATGTTCAGAAAAAGCACTTTTATTTTGCTGGAAAACAGCTCCCTAGTGCCCAGCTGAAAGTGAAAAAACCGCATTCTCTCCCGACTCGATTTCTAACAGCTATATCTTCTGATATAGTGGATATAATGCTGTGGTATCATTTGAAAGCTTGGAATGCCAGCTTTCAAAGAAGGACAGAACCATTTTTCTATCTGCTACCAATCCCAATATATGAGCAGCAAAAACAGCCCTCCCCTCTTCAGTCTGGTTTGCTTTGGGCACTTGCAGCAGCGGAGCTGGGCACTTGGGAGCTGTTTTCCTGCAGAATAAAAGTGCTTTTTTTGAACATGTAATACAGACACACAGTGCACACAGGTATGTCTGGGATGTGTATGCAATCTTCTGTGGGGCGCTGTAAACTTGACTGGTAATTTTGGTTGGGAAAGGTGGCAACCCTATAGACAGCACACAAATCCATTGATATTAATGAGTTTAGTCACACATCCTTGGTTTTCCACTGCCACAAGCATGCACTACTTTGAGCCATGTTGTGGACCAAAAACACCCATTGAAGTCTATAGGTCTGTGAAAACCAATGACAGAATACAAATAACCACAGCGCTGTACACTGTGTAGTGGCCATTCTCAGGTACTGCATCTCAGCTCACATTAACTTGAATAGAATATTGTCTGTATCTTGTGATAATCAATGAACATAAAAAAAATAAAAATCTTCTTTGATTCACCATATTCCAAATCACTCTGATTTACTCTGGTTGTATACACCAAGCCCTAGTAAATTCATGTTTCCTTATTCATATTTTCTAATATGTATATCTATATCTATCTATCTATCTATCTATCTATCTATCTATCTATCTATCTATCTATCTATCTATCTATTATCTATCTATCATTATTTTATGTGATAATGTGAGCTTATTCTGTTTCTATTGTTATTGAATATGGACAGTTTAGGTCAAGTGTTTGCTCACTCACCAAATGTAATTTTTTTTTTTACAACATCATGCAGAAACTGGATTACCAGAAGAATAAAATAGCATACTAAACTCCATAATAACTGGCCACAGTAATATGGTGCAGGTTGACTCTTGGCACTTTGTTTTTTTGGCTCCATTTTGTAGCATTTTCCAGTTCATTGTCTTTCTATCAGTGTATATATGATGAGTGAGTTCATGTCCTGGGGTCCTCGTAGATCCCATTGCGGTTTTCTCCTGACAAGCCTCAGATCATAGCTGTAGTTTGTACATGGGTTGGTTCTGTGCCCAGACAAGCTTGCATTGAGCCCTGAGGCCCTAACATTAATAGAATAACTTACGAGGGGTCACCAGAAGTTGCCAGTGGGATTTGAACCAGGATTCCCAGCATCGAGGTCACGAACATTATTGCCGGAGTCAGCAATTTCTGTTCCATACAAGGCTCAGAGACCTGTGAGTGTCTATGATATAAGAATGTTACCCATCATTTGACTTAGCAAATTCCTCTCACAAGAACCATGTCAAGTTCAATTGAAAGATATTATTGACTGCTCCCGGCACTTATGTCCTGCTGTTGATACGACCACGATGGAAGCTCAGCGGGAAATAATGACGGTATTAAGGAACATTTATATGATATTAGGAGAGTCAGTTCTGCCATTAGCACTAGAGCCTCCTAGTACATCAGTAGCCATTATGACTATTAGTTCAGGTTATAGAATTGTGCTGCACAGGAGCCAGCTTTACAGAAGAGTCTTACCCCTGTTTCCCCGAAAATAAGACCTACCCCGATAATAAGCCCTAGTGCTATTTTGCCCTGTTTTTGGAGTAGGCTTAAAATATAAGCCCTACTCCAAAAATAAGCCTTAGGTACATCGAGGATACACTGAGAATAGGGTTACGGTCCGAGCTCCGCAAGTGATTTTAATGGCCAGTCAGGGCCTCTCTGCTGGTGACGCTACCTGCGCAATGCTGCGTACTATAGTACGCAGCGCTGCGCAGTTAGTTACCTATATACACACCTATACCCATACCCTATCCGGCGCTGCAAGACCTCTCCCCTGTGATGATCCCTCGAGACGTGACCTCAGGGCCGGGTCTCTTGGGATCACGCTTGTTAACGGGATGACACAGCACACGCAGGATGACAGGATTGGGTGAGAAGAAGAAGTCCGGAGCGGAGTGTAAGTAAGCATATTTTTTGTCTGTGTGTGCACAGGGGCCCGGGGCAAAAAAAAAAATTACATACCGGTATATATTCAGAGGGGCCAAAAATGACATATATGTTCAGTGGGGGCAAAAATAAGACCTACCCCAATAATAAGCCCTAACCCTTTTTCTGGAGAAAAAAAAGAAATAAGACCCTGTCTTATTTTCGGGGAAACACGGTACTTTATGGGGATGCTACCATGTGATGCCATGAATACTTGAGTGACATGTATCAGAGTATATGTGCTCTATATCAGAGCTCTTCAACTCCAGTCCTCAGGACCTACCTGCCGGGCATGATTTGAGAATATCTCACAGATTGAATCCCAGTGGTCAGTCCTGACACATGGACACTAAATTTTATCACCTGCTCAATGCTAAGGAAATCCCGAAAACATGACCTGTAGGTGGGCCCGAGAACTGGAGTTGAGGAACCCTTGCTCTATATGGAATTGCAAGGCCAGGAGGTGGCAGGTACATTTGCCAAGTGTCCCTCTACCCCATAGGAATACGGTACGTAGAGTTGCACCACACACAATTTTCAATCCCGCTACTAAAACCATGATTTCAGACTGAAAGTTTTTGATTAGACAAACTTGGCTGCCCCACACCTGTCTACAGGTTTTATGTGGTATTGCTGCTCAGCCCCATTCACTTCTGGGGAGCTGAACAGATGCAACAGCTGGACATGGTTGGTGCCAGTTTTGGAGGAAATCAGCCATGTTTTACTTATCCTGGAGAACCTTTCATATATCCAGAGGCTACACACTGCTTTATATACCAAAGCATTCTCTATCCCTACAGTTTTTGTGGTATAACCCCCATCACCTTAAATGGAAAAACAGCTATGCTCCTGTTCTCTGGAGGAATTGTGCTATTGAATTCAACAAGAATAAAACCTTCATATAGAAAAGTAATGGTTTTCCTGCAGCAAAATACAGCTAACCATTTACAGTAGTGACATATGTACAAGAGAAGGGGCCTCATTACAAAGCTATAAAGGGGCCCCATGGCCTCAATTCACACTTAACACCCACCCATCTACCATGCAGCCTTTGGACCATTTGGACCCCTTGGATAAAAGGGTGTTTGTTTCTCTCTAACCAATCTTTCTGTGACCCTTAAGGCAAGTCCTTAAAGGGGTATTCCCATCTCACAAATGTAGTTTGTATCATTAGATATAGCCATACCAATATTATTACTAATAGAATGTATTTATATAAAATGTACTGTTTAGAAGATTTCCTTATTTGTATAACCATTGTCCCACACACATCAGTCAGGCCGTTGCCCCTAGTTACGACCACCGCAGCCATGTAGTAGTGGTGGCCGGCTTGCTCCTTTTCAAACCTGTTCTGAGGTAACTGCTGTATTGTGAACGCACATTGCATGAGCATGCGGAGACACATCTTAGGGTACTTTCACATCTGCACACAACGGTCAGGATCCGTCCAAAACGCAGACTTAATAACCAGATCCTGCTCCATAGAGATGAATTGATCTTGGAACAGGATCCGTTTCTCTGCGTTTTGGAAGCGCAGACAAAAATACTACAACCCTAAGATGTGTCTCCGCATGCTCATGCAATGTGCATTCACAATACAGCAGTTACCTCAGAGCGGGTTTGAAAAGGAGCAAGCCGGCCACCACTACTACATAGGCGCAGTGGCCGTAACTAGGGGCAACGGCCTGACTGATGTGTGTGGGACAATGCCTATACAAATAGTCAAATCTTCTAAACGGTACATTTTATATAAATACATTCTATTAGTGATAATATTGGTATGGCTATATCTAACTATACAAACTACATTTGTGAGATGGGAATACCCCTTTAACTTCTGTTTGCTATAAGTGCAGGTCCTTTGGGAGCAGGCAGGGGTTGTCCACTGGTTGTTTCTGGTATGGCAGCTCAGCTCCATTGAAATGAATACAGATGAGCTGCAGTACCACAAACAGCCCATGGACAGGTGTGGCGTACAGTAGTTGTTGAAAGACAGTAGTCCTGTTTTTCTAATTCACAACTAGAGAAGTAAAGTAGTGTAAGTCAAGTAAAAGGTGCTCAGCAAATATAGAGCTATATGGAGTTTATGCCTAGTGCGGGAATGTTTTTTAAGAAGACCTCATTTCACCAGAGCCAGCGAGCTAACGTGAAAAATGTATGGTGTATTCCTCTCAATCCACCCCCACATCAGGCAGTTCCATATCCATTTATTAAGGTATGTATCAGATGGTTTCAGGCTTGTAATTGAGTCCTGTTCTAGGAAGCCTCAAACCTCTGACTAACGACCTTCTTAAAACAATGACTCATTTTGTATGCAGCACCTAGCAATGTCCTTTTTACAAGCCAGCTTCTCGATTGGTTTGCCTTAGCAATGCAGGAATGTCTGCTGTTAACAGAAAACATTGTTACTGGTTTTGATGAATGGTCTTCAAGAAATAGATAAAACCTCCAATGACCTTTCTTACAGCAAAGCTCTCGAGTACAGTATATAACTACCTTCCTTTGAAATGGCACAAATTATTATTTGTTTGCTTAGCACAATCTTTTGCAAATTTACAATGACATTTTTTTTGCCTTAAAATAATAGTATTTTTGGGGGGCCTATTATGTTTTCTGCCTTGGAATAGAGGCTTGTGCCCAATGCGGTGGTTGCTTCTTATCTTGGAGAATCTAAATGGAGTTCTCCCTGATAGACAAGACTTTAGAATGGAAAACGAGGGACATAAAATCACTGTATTTCGTGATTACTCTGGTCTGAGGTTGACGCTCCTTTGATCTATTTAAATGAAGTGCACTTAGCATCAATTGCAACTGTCAGCAGAGAGCAGACGCTGCGCAAGTGATTTTATTATCTATGGGGAGCCATCTAAATTACCCTTTTCAAGTTTTAATGTGAGCCATTTAATTAGCAATAAAGACGAAATCATCACAGGCTGCCAGTACAGCAGCTCCGAAATGCGACGAGCATAATCCCCTTATAGGAAGTTGCATGGTGTATTTTCACAAATATAAACCTGATGACATCTAGATGATTTAGCCAGAGAGGATCTTTTTCTTTTATGAATTTGAGATGTTTGACTTGGATTGGATTTCATTTTATTTATTTTTTATGAGTTTGTATGCACGCCTGTAAATGTATTATACATGTACTCTTCTAAAATTTTAACGTCTTATAATAGTCTGAGATGTCCCTCTCTTTTGATATCGAGAATGTGATACTTATCATCCAACATGTATATACTATTGTTGGCTGCCTTGGGAGTTTGAAAAGTTCATAAAGAGCCAGATTTGTCATCATTGGTAGGGCCCGAAAGGAGAAGACAGTCAGTTTGTCCTTGACTGGCTCAGGAGTCCATTTCTTGAGCCTCAGGAAGTTCCTTGTAAGAGTGGCCTTCTCAAGTGTGGACACTAATTACTTTAGTCTTGTTTGTTTTTGTCGTCAGAGAAGTCATCTGGGTCATATTGGGTTGTATCTTAGGCTTCGTGAACTTGGTTTTGATGTTAATGGAGATCTTATTTTGGTAGCCTTGCTTTGACTTCTAATGTAACAACCATCCAGAGAAGTTGGCCCTGTGGCTTCAGCGCTGGTTAACTTTACATACAGTGCCTTGCGAAAGTATTCGCCCCCCTGGAACTTTTCAACCTTTTGCCACATTTCAGGCTTCAAACAAAAATAACATTTAAAATTTTTGGTGAAGAATCAAAAAGTGGGTCACAATTGTGAAGTGGAACGAAATTTATTGGATCATTTAAACTTTTTTTGGAATAATAAAACTGAAAAGTGGGGCGTGCAAAATTATTTTGCCCTCTTGCATTAATACTTTGTTGCGCCACCTTTTGCTGTGATTACAGCTGCAAGTCGCTTGGGGTATGCCACCACCATGTTTGACAGTGGAGATGGTGTGTTCTGGGTGATGAGCTGTGTTGCTTTTACGCCAAACATTTTGGTTTTGCATTATTTCCAAAAAGTTTTGATTTTGGTTTCATCTGACCAGAGCACCTTCTTCCACATGTTTGGTGTGTCTCCCAGGTGGCTTGTGGCAAACTGTAAACAAGACTTTTTATGGATATCTTTGAGAAATGGCTTTCTTCTTGCCACTCTTCCATAAAGGCCAGATTTGTGAAGTGTTCGACTGATTGTTGTCCTATGGACAGACTCTCCCACCTCAGCTGTAGATCTCTGCAGTTCATCCAGAGTGATCATGGGCCTCTTGGCTGCATCTCTGATCAGTCTTCTCCTTGTTTGAGATGAAAGTTTAGAGGGACGGCCGGGTCTCGGTAGATTTGCAGTGGTCTGATACTCCTTCCATTTCAATATGATCGCTTGCACAGTGCTCCTTGGGATGGTTAAAGCTTGGGAAATCTTTTGGTATCCAAATCCGGGTTTAAACTTCTCCCCAACAGTATCACGGACCTGCCTGGTGTGTTCCTTGGTCTTCATGATGCAGAACCCTGAGACTATCACAGAGCAGGTGCAGTTATATGGAGACTTGATTACACACAGGTGGATTCTATTTATCTTCGTCAGTCATTTAGGACAACATTGGATCATTCAGAGATCCTCAATGAACTTCTGGAGTGAGTTTTCTGGAAGGAAAGTAAATGGGCCGAATAATTTTGCACGCCCAACTTTTATTACAGTTTTATTATTACAAAAAAAGTTTAAATGATCCAATAAATTGCGTTTCACTTCACAATTGTGACCCACTTGTTGTTGATTCTTCACCAAAAATTTTAAATGTTATATCTTTTTGTTTGAAGCCTGAAATGTGGCAAAAGGTTGAAAAGTTCCAGGGGGCTGAATACTTTTGCAAGGCACTGTAAATAAGTACCCAGATTATGTAAGTGGTGACCATATTGTAGAAAGCAAGAATACATATCATTTGATTACTTTGATTACTACTGATTCACAATTTCTCTAAAATATGGACATGTGTGGTGTGAGTCAAATCATGAATTGAGGAACATTAAGCATAGATGTACTGTACCTTTGTTCCTCTTCATCTATCGTTGAGGACCAATTTGAGAAGTAATGACATATGGCACATAATAACATTCATTCTGTATACTATGATTTCAATATATAATATTGACTCTTTATTGGGCATTGTGATATCGGATGGGTTTGAGAAGTTCTGATTCGTGCTCTAGACTCTGATCAGTGATGTTACCAGGGCACATGCTCTGGGTCAGGGGTACTTGAGTACTTTTTTTTTTAAAGGTCCTTATACCTGAGTCTGCTGCCAGGTGAAGGTCTGAGCCACAAAAAAAAATAAAAAAAATCCAATCCTCTTAGCATCCCAACAAAATAAGAATGTCCCCTTTGTGAGATGTCACAGTAGAGATTCCCCTCAGACAATATGATGCCCCTTTTAGTGCCCCCATAACAGTATGATGTGCCTCCTGTCACAGTATTATGTCCACTTAGTGTCCCCCCATGCAGTATGAGTCTAAGTGGCCCCCTCACAGTGATGCCATCTTACGTGCCCTCAAACAGTATTATATCACCTTAAGTGGCTCTTACACAGTATGCTGTCCCCTTAAGTGGCTCCCTCTTAGTGATGCCCTCTAAAGTGCCCCCAGACAGTGATGGTCTCTCAAGTGCCCCAAGACAGCAATACCCCTTTAAGTGCACCCAAACAATATGATGCCTTCTTAAATGCCCCTTCACAGAGATACCCTCCTACGTGTCCACCAAAACTGCAGAGTGAATTTCCCTTGTTACCCCCATGAAGTGATGCTGGCGTGATTGCCTCCACTTTAAATACTTTCCATCCCCACATTCCCCCACCATCAACTCTGTGCTTCTCCATAAGTGATTCAGCACTCGCGGGCATGATGCAATGATGTTATCAGGCCTGCCACGCTGAGCCACAGAAAGCACAGAGTGGAGCAGACCTTCACTATGTGCTGTGCTGTCTGTGGCTCAGCGTGACATTCACAATACCTTCATTGATATCATAGTTCCTGCCAGAGCTGAATCACCCACGGCAGGAGACCAGTGTAAAGCATGGAGCCCATGCTCCTTGGTTCACCACTATATTCAACTGTAACTGTGTCTTGAGGATGCAGATACAGTTGAGAAGAGCTTCCGGACAGCTAACTACGGCAGTGCCCTGAGTCCACAGAATTTAACAGTATTTGCATACTCTTCCATCACAATTACGTCACTGTGCTGCAGGTATCTTTGGTCAGCCAACACCTGTTGGTCTAATGGATCTGGTGACATATTACACATTTTACTGTAGAAATCTCAGTAGTAGGCCTTCCTTTGTTGTCCAGAATTATAATTTAAATGTTCCAAAACAACCAAGAACTAGAGATATTTTTTCATTTACTTTGCTTAGAAGTGGCGAGCCAGGCAGGACTATCAGCTTCTGTTCTAAGGTTGCACATAATATGAATTCATAGTCTGCTGCCATTTTCCCCTATTCTCCCAGAGTGGTTATTAGGCTCTTCTACGAAACATTTCTTTTCCATAGCCAGCAGACTTCACTTTGACTTGAACACTTTTTAAACTCTTCACTCTTACATCTTTCAGAGACTTCTGGCAATGAGCCTCTACTTCGATAAGACTCCCATTAATGTCTACCCAGGTTGTGATATTGATAGCACCATCTCTACTTCATATATAGTACACAGCTTTATCATTTGGAAACTATGCTATGCCTTTGATTTTTTTTCCTTCCTAAATAATTCCCATAGCACCTCCATTGGGTACATACAAGTGAAAAATAAATAGCGCAGAGATTCTGCCGCTATGTAGCATCCATTCTCAGCTCAACCTTTTCATACTCATCTCAATTTCTTTTCCTTGACATTTCTCAAAGGAGCCTTTGCTTGTTTGCTGTGCGATGACATAACTGCAGGTTCATTGCACCCAAAGGCTGAGGAAAAAATGCTTTTAGCAGTTGGTGTTTGTAGAACACATCGGTATGAAATCCACCGCATCTCAATATTTTTCTATAATTTATTTAACTGGCGTATCCGTGCTTAAAATAGGCGTCTTAAAACGAACTGTAAAATAAGCATTAGCTTCCTCACATGGAGTGGCTGCGATCCATTAATGGAGAGGGAGTTAAGCCTTGCAATTAGCTATTTAAATATCATTTTGTGCTTATCAAGTCGTTTTTGTGCAGTTTCTGAACTATCCATCATGAGAATTTTATTTCAGAGACTGCAAACTCATAACTACACTTTGAAACTTAAAGCTGCTCTGTAATTATTTTATCTGGAACATCTGACACAACATCTGGTACTATCCAATGGACCAGATGATTTGCAATGAATATTATTCAACAGAGGTGGTGCTTGGTCCTCACCCCTACATACTATTTAAAATACTATTTATAATTGTCACCAGGAAATTCAAGGCCCTGCATAGTCACCTTGGCTGACCCTCTCAATCAAGGGTGCTGGCCAAGGAGCAAGGGTGCGCAGAGTGGCTTAGGCCCACCCTCGGTGCACTTAACAGTTCATTTGCCTATGAATGAAAAGTAACTTTTCTCCAGAGTGAAGGAATGGATTTCTAATTGAAGAGTATCAATACATTCAGCTGAGATAGCCATACAAGGCATTGTGCCTGATTTACCAGTGAATTTCCTGGTGAACGGTTCCCTTTTAAATGGGTTGTCCCATTAGGAAAGCCCTTATCTACAGTATATGCCCTGTTAGGGCTTATGAACATAGAAGGAGTCACTGAAAACTCAGAACTTGCATGTATTACATTCATGTTCATTTGAATGGACACCATGTCATACCATGGAGCCGCCCACAGCTTTCTGTGTCTATGACAGATGTAGCCTGGGAATTTTAGCTGTCGAATTAACAACGACCATTTGATTATGAACAGGTATTCATTTACAAACTTAGTTGTCCAGATGAAACATCCGCTTTAAGTAGCTGAGGGGTCTTTGACGACGTATAAAAGTATTAACTTTATTAACTCCTCTGACCAAAAAAGTGGTTGTCTCAAGAAGACTACCCCTGTCCATATAACCTATTAAGATATATGGATTTCATGGAGTGGATTCCCAGCTTGGAAACCTTCTGAGCTCAAATGGGGATAGGGGATAAGTGTCTGATCGGTGGTGGTCCAACCTCTGGGGCCCCTGCTGATCATAACAATGGTCCCCTGTTTGAATTGTGCAGCGGCCACGCATGTGCAGTGCCCAAGAGGACTACTGTATAGGGTTAATTATTGCCATAAGGGTTATTTTTATGTTACTGAGTTAAATGTTGTAATTTGTAGTTAAGGTACTTAGGGGGTCATTTATGAATAGATATATATGCCAATTATTGGCGTATATCTGTCCCAGATTTGGTTGCAAAGGGGATTTGTGGCCGAATTTGCAACTTCTTCCCAATCCACGTCATGTATGCCAGTTCTAAAAAGAGGACGGGCCGGCCGGCTGGCCTCTCATTTATCATTTTCTACTCCTGTTTTATTTATTTTATTATTGTAGATTTAGGCCTGCAGTGGATGCGCCTAAGTGCCAACTCAGAGGTATTAAGACCAGCGTTTTAATAAATGACCACATTAATTCTTTATGCCTTGTGTACAACTATAGGCAATATATAGTAAACAATATATGGGCAATATATATGGTACTTAACACTGGTAGTTTAGGTTAGGTTGCCAGGGTAATAGACTTAGCCTGCCCTCTTGTTAGGGGTTCTTATCTGAGCCGTGCAAGGGAGATGATCTGCATGTGCAAGCTCCTGAAAACTAGGCCATAGTCCACAGAACCATAATCCCCGAGGCTACAGCTGCCAGAGGAGTTTCTCTATCATCAGAGAACCAGCCATCTTAGAAGGTCCAGAAGCAATAAGGCTGGGCAAGATAACGTCAGCAAGTTATTCATTCATATATGGTAATAGAGACTTTACTGCTGTGGAAAGGGTTCTTTACACCCAGCACCCACCACATTTGGAGATGTATTGGTCATCTGGATCTAAATTTTGCACCCCTCAGCCCAGGAATTGCAGAAAGGGTTAAAAAGAATGGCATAGCTTACCTACGATTATTTGGAAAGACTGTCCTTAGAAGGAGAGCCAGGAAGTACTACTATTACCATCATTGTTGCTGTCCATACACGCCTATTGAGAGGATACTATACTTTGGAACTGAGCCTTTTGCTGCTATATGTACTACTGCTCCCATCATCATCTTAGTAAAGAAAGACTTTATTTATTGCAATTAATGGGCCTGATTATTGACTCTATCACATCCATCTGCTGGCCCGGCATCTATATTCCTGCCTTGCACCCTGCCAACCACCTAACATCAAGGGCACCCCAATTACCATCAGACAGGAGGCCTAGAAGGTCAGAGAGTTATGCCTTCCATTCACTGCCATTCAACAGGGAGGACTGCCATAGTCAAATTTGAGTACTACTACCCCTCTCAGGACCACAGTCACCGCTCCTATCCTCTCTGTCCCGCATCTCCCCTCCAAACTGCTGCACATGCACAATACCACTCCTTTCAACTCTCTGGAGATGCCGGAGATATCCCTGTACTTGTACTCGGCTATCTCCAGTTGTACTATAGAGTTGGATGGAATGGGGGAAATGAACAGTACCTTTATTGTATATGTTCCACATGCAGAAGCTGAAAAAATAAGAGTTTATAATGATATGTTAATTAGGTCTCGCAAGTGCCCAGGGGTGGAGTTATGGCCGCAAGTGCCCAGGCCCCTCGCCGATGTGCCCACCTAACCACTCCCCTTGCAGTCCTCTGGCCCGCCCTGCCCTCCTAGTTCGTCGTTGGACGTTGCAGGCGCGAGATCTCAGAGGCAGAGGAGGATGACAAATAAAGAGGCAGGGTGGGCCTGAGGACTGCAAGTGGAGTGATTAGGCGGGCACATGGTTGAGGGGCCTGGGCACTTGCAACCATAATGCCTCCCTTGGGCACAAGACCTAATTAGCATATTGTTATAAACTCTTTTTTTTTAAGCTTCTCTGTGTGGGACGTATACAATAAAGGTTCTGTTTAAATGAGGGAAAAATGCGCAATAATGCAATATGAGCAGTCTACAACACTAAAAGTAGGCGACAGACTCCCTTTAAGTAATCTAGATTTTTTCCCTGTAAGACATTTAGCTTTTCTTCCCAAATAGTCATACAGGTTTGTACTTTTCTCACAAGCATGAGAAACATGAAAGAGCTCTGTATAATTGGTAGGAATGTGATGCTTCATGGAGGTTAATGAGGACATTACAGCTCAAATGTTTTCACGGGGAAGAGACGATGAGCGTCCGTCATATTCATTCACTAAATGCGAAACACATTTTCCTTGGAATGGGTGGTAAAGCAGCTGTAACCAGTCATTTCAGTTCACATAGACCTTGTTCCACTTTCCTCTAGAGCCCCAGCCAAGTGACAGCAGAGATGTACGGACGCATGATCTATTTTGGATTTTTCGTTCAAATTGTCTTTTTTGTTGCTATGTGGAAGGTGATTGAAGTTGGTTTCACACTATAAATATCAACCTTGTCTTTCTGTCGTCTCTCTTGTACATTTCATCTGTTTCTTAAACTTCTAGGACATCAGCTGCGCTCCAAGCTAACTCTGATCCTAATAAGATATATGTCCACAAACTGTTCTGAATAATTTTGATGCTGCTTTTGAAAGTAGTGGTCTCCTACCTGTGGTTTCCAGCTGTGAGAAAACTACAACTCCTAACCTGTACCGTTAGGCCCTTGCAGTCTTAGGGGTTGTAGTTTCACAACAGGTGACTGTAGGGATGGATAGGATATTATAGACAACAAATTATGGATCTGGACAACATGGATTTGTCCTACAGCCGTGTAACTAAGTCCATAAGGTGCTATAGATATTGGTCTGGTTCCTTACTTACTCGTCCTGTACATTTCGGATCTCTTTAGCGTATGTCATGATTGGTACCTTAAAAGCTATTCAAATATCAATATGGGATTGGATTCTTTACAATACGGTAAGCTGTAGGATCTTCTAGGAAGTATTGAAAGCAGAGCTTTAAGGACTTGACTCTGAGATCACTAATAAATGCAAGAAGAAAGGCCTCATTTTGATTTTCTTATGCCCCCACTTGTGATGTACCTATTATGGAGGCAAGGCAGATGACTGTCTAGGAGGAATAACAGTTGAATGGTACGAGTGCTCCAAAATCTGTATTTCATAAGGAATCCAAGTATTTACTAAAACCGACATTTCAGGAGAGGCGACAGGTGCTCTTTATGTTCTACTTGTCAACTCTGTTCTCAGAACACCCTCAAAAAAAGTCAAGACAGAACATTTCATAATTACAAAAGAATTAACTCCAATGTCTTAGCTGTTGATTACAAGCCTTCATCAGCCTGATCCATCATTGGTCCCCTAGGGCATATGGATTTGGACCTGGAGGTAAATCACGCATGGGCTTACTGCTTTATCCTTCTGTGTCCTCATATTTAGAACATTCTTGCGGTATTAACCTGTTATGACATCACTTGATATAGTAAAGCTGTACATTGTATATTGTGGACATAGCTGTGTTCACCACTAGATTCTTAAGCTCCTGCCAAGTACTGTCTTGATTACGACAGGTCGAAATTACAGTGTGAGGCTCGGCAGTCTTCTCCGGAGCAGAACCTCCAGGTTGTTATCTGTATCAGGCTGCAGATGTCTTATGTAAAGGAATGCTGAAAGGAAAAGTGGGGTCGGAGGGGGGAGGGGGGGGGATGATTCAGACCAATCTGACAGGTATTGCAGCTTAAAGGCAATCATTACACATGATCCTCCCCTTTAGAAACATGACATAAATCTGTTACTGTCTGCTCTCTGTGGTTGTTGTGTCAGGGCTAATTGGTGAGAAGAAGTCCAATTAGGAGCAAGAAGAATTCTCAGTTCTTGTAAATGACTTAAAATGAGAAGAAACCTTTTTTGGTGCAAAAGAAAAAAAATCTTTTTTTTATTTAACTATTTGATATCCTTGTTCCAGTTGTATATCAACCAGTTCTAAATGCACTTTAACTTTTGTTTCCTAGTCCATAGCAGTGCTACACAGAATCTAAAAGGGGGTTTCCACCAAGAACAACCACTTTATCTCACAGAACCTCTCTCTATTGTAAGCTAAGCATTGAAATTTTTTTTTATGGGGGAGGGAATCCTTGAAAGAAAGGGTTGTCTTAGGTGGGTCACTCGTTTAGGATGTACTATAACCGATAAACTAGGGGAATAAAAAAAGCGATGGCTGTAAGAGGAAGACTCATCTACATTTCCCTTGGGTGTTACTTCAGGTAGAATGTAGTTACACAGGTGACCCTGTCATAAATTGTCACACGAGTTCTCCTGAGCAAGACTGAGTCTTTGTGGGATGCTTTGGCTGTTGAGGGGATGTCTCAAGAAGAGGACCACCTTTTAATAGGGTATACGAACAGGAGGGAGTTATTCACCTCTGGTGCTCCCTTTTGTGGTAGAAAGAAACTTTGGAGAGATAATGTTGGCGATATCTGTATAGCTAGGGAGTGTCATATTGTTGGTAGATCCCATTGAAGCTATTTATACCCACTGTCGAAAATCTGTTGCATATGATTATCTATAGAAGCTGCTGTCATGACTGAGCAGTAATGCAGCGTTTTAGAATTGTCACTTTGGAATCGTAGTGGTCTTCAACCTTTGGCTTTCTAGCTGTTGCAAAACTACAACTCCCATCATACATTGACAGTCACATGCTAGAGTAGTTAGAGGGCTACAGAATGGGCAATACTACCCTATAATCTGGAAAAAAACTGAAAACAAACTATAGAAATCCTTAGTATTAGGGTGTACTCACATTGTGATGCCAAGAAGTGATTTTTGTTAAATCGCGGCAAAAAACAAACCTACCGTGGGAGTACACCCTACAGAATTCACAGCGGAATATTGCCTTTTTCTTCACATCTAAATGTTCTTTGGATGCAGTCACACTGGTAATTGAACATTTTAGGTGCATAAGAGAAGAAGAAATAAAAGCTTTCTGTAATTTGGAAAAACCATTGTTGGACCTCACAAGTGCATCCTGGCCCTCTGGTGAATAACAAAAAGAACGTGAAAGAAGTGGAAAAAGGGACAGAGATCAGACTTCACAATGGAATCATCTGTCCAGTTTGCATTTCAAGTTTGTGTGACTAAGGAGGGCAAGGCTAAGCATCATGCAAAATTTGATGGGTCTCCGCTCACTCCAATTTACAGTTGGAGGGGGTTTTACTACTTTATAGGCTTCAGTGGACAATCAGGCCTCATGTTCACGACTGTATGTATTTTGTGGCCTTCAAACCGCAGATCTGCAAAATACGGCTACCGGTCGTGAGAATGCCACATTTTTTGTGGGCCCAATAGTAGAACTGCCTATTCCTGTCTGCAAAATGGACTAGAATAGGACATGTTCTATAATTTGTGGGATGGACACAGATGCGGACAGCACACTGATGACATCAGTATGCTGCCCACAGTTTTTGTTGTTCCATAGAAATGAATGGGTCTGTGTCTGAACCGCATAAAAAGTGGATTGGACACGGACCAAAAATATGGTCGTGTGCATGAGGCCTAACATATTCTCCACAGCATCTACTGTTTATCATAATCACTATTTTCTGTGCAGTGCATTGTTCCCTCGTGCAAAGGTGGAGGTTGAAAAGGTGGACATTTCCTCTTAAGGGAACAGTGCAATGAGAAAATGACCTGTTATTTAAATCAAGTTTTTATCTTAAAACCTTTTTTTCTTCAATTTTTGGTGATTCTTTTTTAAATCTCCATGTCACTATCACTATATTTATGTTGCCCACTGCCCACTAAGTTTCATATGTTCATACTTCCTGTTCATCCATGATTACTCATCAGCAGTCATCTCATTATTATCACAGATGGTATTACAATAACAGATAAACATCTGTATAGACAACACAGGATTCACCTTTCACAGAGGTGGGTACAGCTTATCTATCCCCCCTCCCTGCAAAATAGCCTCTGCATAGGGGCGGATTGGCCATAGACCTTACAGGGAAATTTCCCGGTGGGCCGATGCCCAGGGGGCCATCTGGGCCCTCCTAATTGCCAGCAAGTGGAAGTTTTGGGGATGTATTTAGTACTGCTGGCAGTATTTTGTGATGGACTGTGGTATTTGGCTCTGTTGGGGTGGCATAATGTGCCACAATATGGTATTGCTGGCCCTGCCTTTCATCAATTTGGACCCAACTACAAAATGGGGCCACTTTTAGTATTTTTTCCAGGGCCACTTTAAGTTCCCAGTCCACCCCTGCCTCTGCACAGGTCATAGAGCATGTCTAGAAAACGCTCCTATAAAAGTCAATATCCATGGTCCATATGACTGCTGTAAAGCATACAGACAAAGCACATGCTCTTTGAATTCTCAGGACATAAAAAAACCCAGCTCATTAGTGATGAGCAAAGTATTGATACATTCGATTAGGCTGCTTCACAGTGAATCAAATTTTCCCTAAAATTCGTATTGAATTCCAATTCGTCCCGATCAATTCACTCAACACTACACCTGATCCTTAGAAGGTCTTAAAATTAGGTACATAAAACCTCAGATGAACAACATTTACAAATTACACCTTGTCATTGTTTATTTAGCAAAAACTAGGCCAAAATGCAGAAGGAGGGTAAGTAGTTTTTAATATTTTTTGAGATAACCATGGTCTCTCATGGTCCACCGAAAGGAATAGGACTTGGAGCTTTCTAGAACTTCCATTCATTTCACCCCGATCCTGAGAACTTCTTATCCTTGGGATCAATGGGTTCATGGACTTTAGACCTCCACAAATAAGATTGAAAGGTCTAAAACGTCTGATGCTGTGAGAATGTCTCTTTAATTTCTTAATGCAGTTCAGCAGTATACATAATATGGAGGATTTTCAGAGTCTCCTGACGTTGGTAATTCTTTTAGTTGCCGCTTTTTAAGGTAATTAATACTTTATAAGGTGCTGGGGACAACTGATAACCACATCTCATTTAGACCTGTAGTTGTACCGTAATAACAATGTGATTTTATTGGATACAATGTATTATGCAGTAATTATACCAGGGATAATTAGTGTCATGACTCGGCTACACTTAATTAATACATGTGATGTATAGCGTATTTATGTTTCTGCTCTCGGTCACTTATTTTTTTCTATTCAATTTAAAGTTTATTATTTGACCTTCAATAGCACTTGCAGTTCTATCTTCATATTATATGTATTCACATTTAAGTAACTTTGCTGCAGGTTATTAACACAGCACCAGATGTTTCCTCATTTTCTATAAAGTTTAAAGAGAAACCCCAACCAAAACCAAAGTTTCCCATGTGTTCAATTAAAGGGGTTGTGAAACAATAGTGGGAAGGGGGAAGGGGGTTGGCCAGACCTGCAAAGGAAAGATCATTTACCTGACTCCTGGCGCCGGCTCCCTTTTCCTCCTTATCCAGGCCTGAAATGCTCAGCTGGGCTCCCTCTATGTGAACATCCAGTTTTACATTATGGCAGCCAATCACTGATCATGGTGATGACTGCCTCCCGTCATGACAAGGGGATTCAATCTCTGCTGGCCTTGAGAAGAAGGAGTGGGGACCAGTGCCAAGAAGCAGGTACGTCGTCTTTCCTTCACAGGTCTGGCCAAGGGGGGGGGGGGGGGGAACCTACTCATTCTTGCACAAGACCTCTAAAGGGGTTTTCCACCTTTATTAAGCGATGGCCCATTGCTAGATTATTGGTGGGTGTCCAGGGCTGGCGTTAGTGTTGTACTGTGCTTTTGTCAGCAGCAGGCACAATGTGATGATCTAATTACACCTGCTGAGCTGAGCAGGAAGGTCCTTCTTCAGCCTGTGCGCTCTCCTGCTCAGCAGGCATGATGATGTCACCACATGGCACCTGCTGCTGGAGAGAGCATGATGTTCTCCGTTCATTTGGAGAATGGGGCTAGCTGTGTATTACTTTATTTTATAAACACTACAGGGGCAGCACCGCTGCATGGGGGCACTAAAGTGGCATGACTACTGTGTGGGGCACTAAGGAGCATCACTATTCTGTGGTGGAATTAAGGAGGCATAACCACTGTGTGGGACACTAAGGGGAGGCATGATCTCTGTGTGGGGCCCTAAGTGACATGACTACTATGTGAGGTACTAAGGGGACATTCTACTGTATGGAGAATCTAAGATGGCATGTCTACTGTGTGGTGGCACTAAGGGGGCATGACTACTATGGGGAGCATAAGTGGGACATTCTATTGTGTGGGGGGCATCAAGGGGGCATAACTGTGGGGACGCTAATAGAGAATTATTCCTGTGAGGGGGCATTAAGAGGAGATTCTACTGTGTGGGCAGAGTAAGGGGGAATAACCACTGTGTGAGTGCACAAAGGGGACAGGGTGGGATTGGGCATGTATAGATAGGCGCTGGGCAGAATTAGGGGCGTGACATTGTGCTAAGTGTGCTGCTGCTTTTGTCCCTCCTTGGGCTTTTCAAAAGTTGGAAGGTAAGAAAAAGCAGGCTGGAAATCAATAAGAACTGGAAAACCCCTTTAAATAGTTGTATTATATTCTACAAGCTACAGGGGATGTGCACATTATGTAATACTGTGCTAATGAGAATCTGAGTAACCCCGGCATTATCTGCTCATCTATCACTGGCAAATCATCTGCACAGAAACATGAATATTATTAACACGGCTAATTTATGGAGTTAGAAACTAGAGCAGCGGGAACTGTGCTCAGCGGCGAGATGTGAGGGTTACATTAATGGGTCATCAGAAAAACGGAGACCCAAAAATAAAGAATGTCATTTGTGTGTGCAAAAAACTGACTTTACCAGGAATCACTGATTTCTAATTTAGTTTTTTAGCCTCTCTCACTCGCTGACCCGATTTATATTTATTAATTTTCATTGCATCGTAAGGGGAAGGGGTTACATACTGTCCTGTGTGCTGCCTTCCCTCTTGTTTGTATGACATGAAAATAGGGGCAGCAGGCACTGAAGCAAAGGAGACATTCTCCATGGCTGAAAGATGTCTTCTATGTGTTGGCTCAGGCTCCTGGAGGGTGGTGGAGGCCCGGTTCAGCACTGCACCTCATTTGTGCAGATTGCCAATTAGGTGGGGAACGTGATAGAGGGACTTCCACAGATATCTGCATCTCATGGTATAGGCAGGTCAGAAGGATTATGGAGTGTGAGTTGACGTGGAGGTCAGGGAGAGCTGCTACTACCATGCAAGGAGAGAATGGACCTGGAACATCCAATTGTGGGCCACTGGACCGGGCCAGGCTACACTGGGAGGGAAGTTAGAAAAGGGAGGTTAATGAAAGGGGCAGAGTTAACTATTTAACTAGAGAACGAGCCTCAGAATCAGTTCCTCATGTGGCTTCAGGGGACCCCAGTCCATCCCTTATAGGTACAGTGGTCCATCATAGACTACAGCTGCCAGGCACAATTAATAGGAGAGGCCTAACACGCCTAATAGATAAATCTAATACCCATTTTATAGGAACCATCATAGGACAATTATGTGAATATTTTTTGACAAACAACCATGTTAACTCTACAGTGTGTATGTAGAAAGTATGCCACAGGCATAGTCTAATAGACTGGTGGTCACTATTAAAATGAAAGGCTATAATTGGCATGCAAGGTATATATAAAAGTGATGTTCCTCTGTGGGGCTCAAAAAAAATTATAATTAAAGGTCAATAAAAAATAAATAAGCGAAACAATTTTTGTCTTGGTATATGATATCGTTGAGTCTGCAGCAACCCATATAATAAAGATAACATTATGTAAACAATGTAAAGAAACCTGCAAAAATACTAATGGAATTATTTTTTTCCTATCTGCTCCCCAAAATAATATATACGGTATTAATGAATAAATCCCATGTACCCGAAAATACTATCAATGAAAACTACATCTTATTCTGCAAAAAACAAGCCAAAAAAAAAGTTGTGGCCAGAAAAAAACAGCCACCTCGCCTCGTTTTTCATACTCTTCCTTGGCTTAAAATACTCCTCAAAATGCTAAAGTGAGTATTTTTATTCTGCCGGGAAAAAAAAGTAGTGCAACCTCTGACTGTATCTACGATTCTTAGCTTGCCTTCCTAGTCCACAAACTACACAATAAAATGCATAGGTTGATTCACAGCTGTATTGCCATCTGGTGGCCATATCTTGTATAGCACCTCCAATTATTTTTGGACTCCTTAATATTTTTCTGCAAGCTGAGGTTACATAAGTACTTGGAGACTGGGGAATCACAAGGCCCATTAGCCACTTAAGATAACAATGATAATATACTGTAATTTTCATGTGATAGTTGGGAAAATGATGGTATCAAGATGCAGGATCCAGCAGCACAATGATTCGCCATGTTGCCTCATGGTGGTGTATTATTTTAACATATGCTTGTTTTATCCGGCAGATAGACCTGTGCAGGGAGAGGTAGATTTCACATGTCCAATATTATGGCTGGAGGACACACGGGATAATGGGTAAAACATGCGTCTCAGTAAATTGGCTGAGAAGCTGCTGTCACGTGTGACTGTGCATGTTCTAACAGAGCGGCATGATTCCTTTGAGTGACAATCGCCTCCTGTATATACAGCACTTGACATGAGGATTGTGCTCCGGCAGCCCCGGTGCAGGAGGCTTTCCAGTGTTGTGATGGATTTTCTCCTCGTCTGTCTGCTCCCCTTACATCTATCACTCACCAGAGGCCCTCCAATCTCATTAAACAGCACAAGTTGCTTTAGGCCATGCTCAGAATCAACTCTAAATGGTTATTACGTTCCCAGTGGCGTTTTAGATTTATGAACGTGTTTCACCTTTATCTGTCTGAGCCTCCGTCCATTTAGGGAAGAATTGTCTAATAAATCTATTGGTTTCTCTGCTGAAATAGATGAAAGAATTCTTCCCTTTTTTTTCCCCTGACTTTTTTTTTCCAGAGTTGCCAAGTTTTGAAATAGGCCCCTGACCTGGCATAACGGCAAAACGCCAAATGTTCTGACAGGGAAGTATTCATTTACTGCGCCGCCGGTCACAATTTTGCAGAGGGTTATGTATTAAGCTCCCGGATTGGGAGTTGTCGCGGCTTTGAGATGGCTTATTTTTCAAGTGTGGAATATCAAAGGAGAATGATTTAGACAAGGTTAACAGCGCTTCAGTCTTGACATTTGATTTAGTAAAAAGATGGTGGCGTGTGGAGCCTAGAAGGTGACGGATAAAGGGGGTGGTGAAGACAGCAGTGGAATTGGATTGAAATATAATGAGAACTATAAAAAAGCTGTTGATGAACTACTAGTACCAGAGCATGGGGATGGGTGTGAGTTCCTTGGGAAGAAAACAAAATGTTCTGTTCTTTCTGCTTGATGCCATCACACCCCATCCCATGCCTATTTGTAGATAGGGTTTTTTTTACATTTTTGAGATATTGATGACCTATCTTCATATCAGATCATGGGGGCTGACACCCGGAACTCCCACCTATCAGCTGTTTTTGGCAGCCGCCTGAGCCAGAACCAACACAATAGACTGAGACAGAAGAATGCTCTGTCCACTGTGTATTGGTCGTGCTGGCTCACATGAATGGGAGCTGAGCTGCAGTAAGACATCATGGCCACTATAAAGTGGATAGAGCTTTCTGCTTCTGGCTACCTCCACTGTGTTGTCTCCAAAGGCGGCAGCAGCTGCTGAAAGCAGTTTTGTATTGGTGGGAGTGCCGAATGTCAGACTCTCAAGAAGCTTGTATTGAAGACCTATCCTGAGGGTAGGTCATCAATAACTTGATGCTGGAAAATCACTTTACATAAGCAGATGCAAACACAAGGGCTGATGAACAGCTTTTTCTTTCTCAACAGAGGCTCAGATGCTTGATGGTTACAATTACACAGAAAGTCATAGTAAGCTTGGTGGTTGCATGTCACAGTTGAAGGCACAGAAGCAGGGGCGTAACTACCATCGCGGCAGCCCATGCGACTGCTATGGGGCCCAGGGCAAGAGGGGGCCCAGTCTTAGTTGGGATTATCCCCTCTTCTACTGGAGGTGAAAACTTGGTCAGGACTCTGCCCTCTAAACAACTTTTAGCAAATGAGGCAGTGGAAAATAGCGCAAGGGTCATTGAAAAGGGTTTAGGCAGAAACCCTTCTGTCCTGTGTGGGGGGCCTGGTTTTATCCTTGCTATGGGGCTCTTCTCTATATACACCACTGCACAGAAGATTTGAAAATGACATTGGAGCAGTCCTTTGTTGAGGTTAGGGGAACGATCTTTACCAAGAGTCAGGCTGCACCTAAAGAGACTGACAGGCTTCCCCCTACCAGAGCCTGTCCTGCCTAGGCATTTCTCCCGAGGTTGCATCAGCCAAATGCTCAAATGAATTAATTAATCAAAATTTTTAGTGTGGCTAGTATCTGCTGTGGATTTTGTACGCTGTGGGTGAATGGAGTTTGCTAAACCACAGTTCTGCCATAAATATGCAATATGTGAACTTATCGTAGACAAACGCATCTCTATAGGATCTACCTCTCCCAAGACCACTGACAAACAGCCGCTTCTGCCGGGGAATCCATGGTCTGCCAGGCATGTTGATTTACACGGTGGCCATTGAGGTGTAATATATCAACAGTCCACTTCCAACCCTGCTGGTTAGCAGCACTACATTGGAGGGGCGAATTGGCCATAGACCCTACAGGGAAATTTCCTGGCAGGCCGATGCCCAGGGGGCCGCCTGAGCCCTCCTTACAGCCGCTTACCGGGTACATAATAACCTCTCAACAGTAATTAACTCTGTGAGAACACTGTGTCAGAAGATGGCAGCTATTGGTGGCCACCACCGAGGGCCCAGTCCACCCCTGCTACATTGGCTCATAAAAGCGGAGTCCCAAATGGGGACTCCCCTCTATAATGTCCATGTATCCTAGTAGGACATATATTGTATAGTGACAACCCCTTTAAGGGTATCATCACATGGTTGTCAATGCTGTCAAAGCTTAGAAATATGAACCAGATTGGAATAAACCTGTTTCCTTATGGAAGGAATTTCACTTGTGTATTGTGCGGACCCTTCATCAAGCAGAATAAGTGAATCTGGCAGTGATATTTAATATTTTCTAAAGTTCTGCAATTATAGACATATGCGACAAACACAAGGTTTTTATATTTATTCACTGGCTCGTTGGCAGAAGAATCTGGAATTTATAAGAAGCGAGAGTTAAACATTCCAGGTTTTTTCTACTAGAGATTAGAATTTGCACCACGTGCGGCGCTCTGTAAACAATGGCTGACAAATGCCAGGTGCGGACTCTTCATAAAACATGTAATTTGCTTTAATTGCATTTTATTTGCCATTTCTTTCCTTTCTTCATGTCTTCAATTTATTTAATTGTTTTGTATTTAGAAACATTCTTTCCAAATTATGAATTATGACGGAATTATGTACTCGACATGTAGAATGGGAAAATTCCATGTTCTGGGATAATAGCTGCCTGTTATCCAGTCTTCTCCTGGAACGTGTGACTGTCAGCCATATTGTCTCCTATGGGTCTGCTTCGTCTGTCATCCAGTCACCTTCCTTCTCTCTTCCTGGCAGTCACCAAAAGTGAACACTTTTCCCTCTATTCCTTGCAGCGACATATGACCTGTGATATCTCTTTTCTTTAAGACCACCTCTCCTGACACACCTGTTTTAGTAACTACTTGCATTCCCCATGTAATACCAATTCAGGAGCATCTATTCTTATGTCTCTATGTTGTGTCATTCCCTTTATTATTCCCACTACAAGTTATAAATGAATTACTAGCAGTTTGCAGTGAAGGGCCAGATAGGTGGTATCAGTTAGAGGTGTGTCCCTACACAGGCTGCATTTATTGGATAATGTCAGACTGTGCAGGGACACACCCCAACTGGTAACACCCATCTGGACCTTCATTTCAAACTGCTAGTAATTCATACATAACTTCTAGAAGGAAGAGTAAAGGAATGATACAGCGCAGAGTGATACAAATCCAGAATTTTTATTATATGAGAAATGCAATTAGTGACTAAAACAGACTGGAGAGGTGATGGGTCCTCTTTAAACCAGTATCACTAGCGTATGCAATCACTTTCTAGACTGCGGGAATCCAACTAGTAGGAACCCCACTGATACTGACAGTAAAAAGATCACAGCACTGAAGCTAGGAGTGCTGCTTCTCAAAGAAAACTGTGGATGGGCTTCACTGCTCAGTCAGTATTGTCATGTCATGCTCTTCATTGTTGGTGTCCAATTAGTCAGACTTTACTGTGAAGGCAAGAAAATAAAGCCTAGTAAGTTGCCTTAAACATAGAGAAATTCATCCATTGGAACCCACAACAGCAGTGACGACAAGCAGGTGAGCGGTTGCACCTTCATGCAATATGGCTTCAATTTGATGGTTGCAGGGGGATGCAGCCATGGAACAATATTGGTAGAACTTTCTAAAATTACAAGTTGGTCAGTCTCCGACTGTTATATTGCATTCTGTTCAGGCCTATCCAAAGCTTTACATAGTTGTCCCTAAAAATCTATGTGCCCCAAATTTTCCTACTTCTTTGTGCTAGACTAAACTCCTGTGTGTGGGTGAATGCTGGACAACTGGTAGAGCCAGACTACCAAATGGTCCACCAAAGGACTTTAAAGGGGTTTCCAAGTGTTTTTTTTTTTTTTTTTTTTTTTACTTATGACCTATCTTTGATCATGGGGGCCGACACCCGGGACCCCAACTGATCAGCTGCTTGCTATACATGGTATAGCAGCTGTGCTGGGTATCTCAACTCAGCCCCATTCACTGCGCCTGTGACCAATGAACTTGCTGTCACTGGCCTAGGAAAACGGGAGAAGGCTGTGGCTCTCCTGGAAGCACCGGTGCCCTCTCAAACAGCTGACTGGTGAGGGCCCGCGTGCCGGACCCTGACCGAGCAGATACCGATGAACTATCTAGATGATAGGCCATCAGTAAAAAACACTTGGAAAAACCCCTTTAACAATGCTGTTTTTGCCCTCCTGATATTTCCAGTTCACAGCTAACCCCACACATGTATGCAGCATGTATCTTCCTATTACACTGGAAAATGCACATAATGTTCAAAGAGTGGAATACATTATTTGGACGGTGCGCCAGAGAATCTTTTGTGCAACTCACTCATATTGTCTGTTTGGAAAATGAACACGGACAGCATCCTGTGTATATTATGGGACAGATCTGCAATCCATCGAGTGTAACACCTACAAAATTATTTCTGGTTATCTTTTTATCTCAAATTTATTCCACATTGATAACCTCCTGAAACATCTGCCTGAAAATATCTTGTGCTCGCCATGCGGAAAAGTATTCAAAGAGATGTTTACACCTAGTCAAAAAAATATCAAATAAAAATAGCATGAAATGCATCAGTTTCATAATCTGTTATCTAAACCAAAAAGAGAAATAGTGCTTCCCCCCCAACAAAAAAAAATGTATAAACCTTATAGAGGACCTGTCACCTCTCCTGAAATGTCTGTTTTAGTTACCAATTATATTCCCCATGTGATAAAAATTCTGGATCATCTATTCTGAGGACTCTATGACAGGGATCAGCAACCTTCAGCACTCCAGCTGCTGTGAAACTACAACTCCCAGCATGCAAACTTACTTGGCTGTTCTTGTGACTCCCACAGAAGTGAAAGAAGGATTCTGGGAGTTGTAGTTTTAAAACAGCTGGAGTGACGGAGATTGCTGATACCTGCTCTATGATGAGCCATTGTGTTATTCCTGCTAGAAGTTTATGACTGAATTGCCATCGGTCTGCAATAAAGGTCCAGATGAGTGTTACCAGTTGGGAGTGTGTCCCTGCACACTATCCAATTAGGGACAAACCTCCGCAACTGATTACTCCCAGATGGGCCTTTATCGTAAACTGCTGGCAATTCATAGGAATACTAGAAAAGTGGCACAGCACAAAGTTATGTAAAAAAAAATTGCTTCTGAATTGTTATTACATGAAGGATGAAAGTGGTTACTAAAAGATGATAATTACACTTACCGGTAATTTGATTTCCCTTTAGCCTCCACAGCGGCACCACACGATGGTTCCCCCACCCCCAGGGACAGGAAACAAACCACCAGGAAGCTTTAAATAGACCCCTCCTCTTACCTAGGTCAGTTAGTTTCAGAGAACCTTATTGGATGCAAGCACAACAAAATTTATTAATAATTAAACCACTTACAATGCAGGAATAACACTGTAGTTAATATAGGAAATATAGGGAGGGAAAACCCTGCCGCTGTGGAGGCTAAAGGGAAATCAAATTACCGGTAAGTGTAATTATCATCTTTCCCCTACGCCTCCACAGCGGCACCACAGGAGGATTAGCAGAGTACTCTTTACTAGGGAGGGACCACTGCTGAAAGGACTTTGCGTCCGAAGTCCTCGTTAGTTAATACATCCAGTCTGTAGTGACGGAAAAATGTTGACGGTGAGGCCCATGTGGCTTGTTGCATATTTGTTCCGGCAAGGCCGAAGCTGTCATAGCCCAGGATGCTGACATTACTCTGGTAGAGTGGGCTTTTAAGGAGGAAGGAATTTCTTCGTTCTTTTCTGAGTAGGCAGATTATATAGCCGTTTTTATCCACCAGGCGATGGTCAGTTCACTTGCCTCTTTACCTTTTATTTTTACTCTGAAATTGTACAAGGAGGTGGTCAGAGCTCCTAAATTCTTTAGATCGCTGCAAGTAAATTAGCACACATCGCTGGACATCTAAGTCATGGAACTCCCTTTCTTTCTCTGAGGCTGGATTTTGGCAAAAAGATGGTAGACAAATCTCCTGTTGTCTATGAAATTTCGAGACCACTTTGGAAAGAAAGGAGGGATCATGCCTTAAGATTATACAACCTACACAAATGACCATCCAGCCATAATCAAAATACAATACTTTATTGAGCAAGAATAGCATAAAATCACACAACAAACATAAAGGTAGCAGATGTCATAAAAAAGTAAGGATACTCTGGTAAGTACATTAAATGTCAGCAGATCAGCAATAATAGTACATGATAAATAAGTGCATCAGTGCATGAATACTGTAAGCATCCAACCACAAGCATTATAAAGTGCCTAGTGCAAACCATACGGTACCGGGGCAGAAGTCATCACCCCTAAAAACCTAAACAGCAAACAGGGTAAATGCCCAAAAATAGCTTGCACGGGCCAATCTGGCCTTGTGTCTATCGCATTGACATAACGATAAAATCCATGTGGATACTGACCAGAGTCTAGATACCCGACGCGCGTTTCGCCGATGGCTTCCTCAAGGGAACCAGAGATTAAGATTATGCTGTCTTCCAAAATGTTTAAATATGGAGGAACACAAGAAAACGCCTGAATCTCCCCTACTCTTCTGGCTGTTGTTATTGCCAGAAGAAAGGCTGTTTTTAAGGTAAGGTATCTTAGAGAAATGTCTAAGATGGGTTCAAAGGGGGGCCCTGTTAAGGCCAACAATACCAGATTTAAGTCCCAGGGGGGTACTGACGCATGTTGGGGCGGAAGTAACCTAGATGCCCCCTTAATAAATCTGGAGATAAGGGGAAGTTCTGTCAATCTTGTATCCAGAAATACGCTCAGCGCTGCCACCTGGACTTTCAGGGTGGAAGGCCTCAACCCCTTATCCATACCTGCCTGTAGGAAGTCAAGTATGATACTTATGTCTGTGGGAGCTGACGGATCCCAACTATCCTTTGCAAAATTTAAGAAGGTCTTCCAGATCCTATGATAGATCTCTGAAGTAACCATCTTACGACTGGACAAGAGGGTAGAAATTACCTTGTCTGAAAGGCCTTTTGAATTTAGGAGGGCGTGTTCAGTCTCCATGCTGCAAGGTGTAGATGATGGACCGTCAGATGAAGTACTGGGCCCTGGTATAACAAATCCGAAACATTTGGAAGGATCTTGTAATTTCCCTTTGACATTTACAGGAGGAGTGGAAACCAAGGACGTTTTGGCCAGAATGGAGCTATCCGGATGACCTGAGCTTCTAGTTCCTTGATCTTTGCAATTGTCCTTGATAATAGAGAGAAGGGGGGAAAGGCATACAGGAGGCCGTCTGGCCAGCTTTGGTATAGGGCATCGGTTCCCCATGCAGAGTTGTTCTTTTCTAGGGAAAAGTAGGCCGGAACTTGTCGGTTCTTGTGGTTTGCAAATAGGTCTATGTAAGGATATCCCCACTTTTTCGTGAGAGAGAGAAATACCTCTGAGTTGAGACGCCACTCCCCCTCTTTTAGAGGTTTCCGGCTGGGGAAGTCTGCTACTTGATTTTGAGTACCTTTTAGATGAACTGAAGTAATGGATTCCAGGTTCTTCTCTGCCCAATGGAAGATCTCTTTTGCCACTAGATTTAGATTCCTGCTTTTTGTTCCCCCCTGTCTGTTAAGATATGCCACGTAGTGTTGTTGTCGGAGAGGATTCTGACGTGTTTCCCCTTGATGGAAGGAGTCCGAGCTAGCAGGCCTTGTAGGACCGCTGATAATTCCTTCAGGTTGGAGGAGGCTTCCTTCAACTGACCTTCCCAGGATCCCTGGACTAGAATTCCTGAGGAGTGAGCTCCCCAACCGCTGCCACTGGCGTCCGTGGTGAGATAACTACCGGATGAAGAGGCCTCCATGCTACCCCTCTCTGAAGATTCTGATGGAGTCTCCACCAATTTAAAGACACTCTTATGTGGTCTGGGATGGACACTTTCTTGTCCAAGTTGTGACATTTGTCCCAGGAACATAATAAAAAACTCTGTAGATCTCGGGTGTGAGTCTGAGCCCACAGGACTGCTGGAATGGTGGCAGTCAGAGAGCCCAGCAGCTTCATAATTTCTCTTATAGAGACATTTGACCTGTAAAGGAACCTGGATATTAGGGAGGAGAGAGAGATTCTTTTTTCCTCTGGCAGAAATGACATCATCTGATTTGAGTCCAGAAGTATGCCCAGAAAGACTTTTTGTTGCACTGGGCGTAGATGAGATTTTTCCAGGTTTATTTTCCAACCTAGTGTGGGGAGAAAATTCCGTACGTACATCAAGTGGGTGTTCAGGAGATCCTCTGAGTTGGCCCAAATCAGGAAGTTGTCTAAGTATGGTATGACCTGTATGTTCTGAAGGTGAAGAAATGATGTTACTTCCGACATGACTTTCGTAAAGATTCTGGGGGCCGAGCTTAGCCAAAGGGAAGGGTTTGAAATTGTAGATGGTGTAGACTTCCTTTCATCCATAGAGCAATCCTGAGGAATTTCTGGAAATTTCAGTGTATTGGTATGTGATAGGCATCGCTGAGGTCCAAGGTAGCCATGAAGCAACTCTTTTGAAGAATATTCACTGTTGAATGAATTGTCTCCATCTTGAATTTCTTGTACTTCTGGTAGGAGTTGAGGTCTTTCAAATTTATAATGGCTCGGAATGAACTATTTGGTTTTCGTATAAGGAATACTGGAGAGTAGAATCCCTTTCCCTGTTGGGAAGACGGAACTGGTACTAGGACCTGTTTCTCCGAGAGATAAGATCTCTTGTTCTAAGGCCATCTGGCTCAGAGGATTCCTTATTATCATGAATCTTGTAGGAGAAGTTCTTTCGAATTCCAGCCTGTAACCTGTCGTGATCACTTGGAGGACCCAGGGAGAAGAGGTTATTTTTGACCAGGCTGGGGCGAACCATTTTAGTCGTCCTCCCACTGGTAATCTGGCGTCATCGTCTTCCTCTGGTATTATTAGGGTTAAAGAGGAATCCTCTTCCTTTTCCTCTTGAGTGTTGAGACCTGTCTGGCATACTTCCTCTTCTTTGGTCATGTCGACCTCTGCGTTGACCATGAAAGGACTGACGTTGCTAGAAAAACTGAGGCTCAGACGGAAACCCTTTGTTTTTATCAGAGGCCTTCTCCAGAATGTCATCTAGACCTGTGCCGAAAAACCGATCTCTCTCACAGGGTAAGGCACAAAATCTTCCTTTTGATCCTGCGTCTCCGATGTATAGTTTCAGCCATACGGTTCTTCTTGCCGCATTGGCTAATGCGGCAGATCTGGCTGACATTTTCACCAAGTCTGCTGATGAATCTGCAAGAAAATTAGAGGCTTGCTTCAGGACTGGTAAGGAGGCTAATATCTCCTCTTTGGGAGTTCCCGCAGCCAGATGCTCTTCCAGTTGCTCTAACCAGATACTCAGAGATCTGGAGGTGCACGTTGCAGCTATAGCTGGTCTCAGCATTGCTGTCAAATTTTCCCAGGATCTCTTCAATAATCCTTCTGCCTTTTTCTCCATCGGGTCTCTTAGTAGGCCCATATCTTCAAACGGTAAGGATGTTTTCTTTGAAATTTTCGCTATAGGTGCGTCTACTTTAGGAATGGTGTCCCATATAGTGGAGTCTTCTATACCAAAAGGATATTTTCTATTGAAGGTTTTGGAGATTCCGGATCTTTTCTCTGGGTCTTTCCACTCTTTCTTGATAAGGCTTTCCACATTCTTGTGAACTGGAAATACCCTAACCTTTTTCTCTCCCAGACCCTGGAACATCTGGTCCTGTATGGATAGTGTTTCTCTCATTTCTTCATATCCCATAGTGGCTCTAATGGAATTTAACAATATTTCTGTGTCTTCCGGAAGACAGTAGGGTTTTCCTGCAACATCATCTGAGGCGTCTGAATCCCCATCTTCACCCTCTTCAAGGGGAGGTGCTGGCAGGCTGGCTAATGTGGCTCTTGAATTGGATGGTTGAGTCGACATGGAAGCGGATGGTAACCGAAGATCTATAGCTGTTGTGACTTCATGTCTGATCAGCATTTTGAGATTAGTCATAGATGACGGAGATTCTTCTGTAACCACTTTTTCGGTGCATTTTTTGCAGAGAGGTTTTTTATATGATGAACACAATGACGTCCTGCATATAGCACATTTGTTAGTAGCGGTTTTATGCTCCTAGAACAATTAACATATATGTATAAGCAATCACCGTGAATATTAAAAAAACAAACAAAAAACCTTTCTCTTGAGAAAAAATTTTTAGGCAAGAAGAGGGGACTGACCGGACCCGGGGTTGCAACAGAATCAGAAGGCTTTTGAGACTCAGAAGAGGGCTCAGCTGGAGAAGACATCATGAAGTAGAATCATACACAGACTATGTACACCTTACCTCTGTGTCTTGGCGCTTTAAATTTCAAATTTGGCGGCAATTGAGTTAGGCCACGCCCCTCCATTAGGTCACGCCCCTTCAATGGCGTCATAGCCGGCCAATGAGGGGGAGGAGGGAATCCCCGCCCTTCAGGGAGTCTCTTTATGCGCACACCTGCGCCTGATTCTGTTTCCCACGCCTGTGAGCGTGGGGAATATGTCCGGGGCTGCCTCACATGAGAGGGCTTAAGCCTAGGACCGGAGAAGGCACGCATGTAGTGCCCGGAGCCTCCGGTCTCTGCGTAGCCCTCCTGGATACAGGGGAGAGACCAGGCTGCACGAGTGCAGGGAACAGGCAGCATACCACCCGAAGCTTCCCGGCGTCCCGAGGGACAGGAAACAAAAACTGACCTAGGTAAGAGGAGGGGTCTATTTAAAGCTTCCTGGTGGTTTGTTTCCTTTCCCTGGGGGCGGGGGAACCCTCCTGTGGTGCCGCTGTGGAGGCATAGGGGAAATATACATGTCAGGAGTGGTCCGTTTTAAAGCTCTCTGAAATGCAAAAAATATACAGAGAAAAGTAATGATATAAAACATTCCTGTTCAAGAATTGTCAGATTTGATTTTTTTTGTATGTGTGCTTCACTTACAGTTCTTTATCCTGTTATTGAATGAAGCAGCTCTCTCTTTCTCCCTCAGAGCAGGAAATCCCAGCAAGATCAGCTTTCTTTGATAGTACTGATATTTAGGAGCCTTAGGCCCCATTCACACAACCGTATGAATGGGGCCGTATGTGTTCCGCAAAATTGCGGAATACATGCAGCCCCGTTCACCTCTATGGGAGCACACAGCTGCGGCACGGAGACAGCTCCGTGCCGCGGCTCCGCATAAAAAGATAGAACATGTTATATACTTGTCCGTACGCACGGACAAGTATAGGCATTTTCAATGGGGCCGCACGACGTGTGTTTCGAGCGCTGCGGAACACATGCCGGGCAGCCCCCGTATATTTGTGGGTCCGCAAATATACGGTCGTGTGAATGGGGCCTAAGGGATATTGTTTAGGCACTATATACAGGAATTGTATGGGCACTATTGATTAGGTAACACATAGTACTGTTACATATGTATGCTCTGTTGTACTATTTATCTTAGCCCTTTGCTTCCTATTCTCATAGGCAAATTTGCTTGGTTGAATATGATACGGCATATAATTAAAGAGGTATCATGGTATATGAGCAACTAAATCCTATAGAATTATATTAAATAAAATCCTCTAGTGTTAAATATACAATGCGATGCATGAAGCAAGGGGGTGGGGGGTCAATTCTGAGGTTGTAGTATGTAAACCTGCACTGCCCTATACTGCAAGGGTTTTTACTGTTACTCAATTCAATGATTTAGAGCACCAGGGACTTTACAATCAATCATTTCATTATTTAGGCATCACATTGCAGTCTTATTGGATGCTGAATGGCAGTATTATGCGGGAGATATCTAGCAGTGTTACGTAGGCACTATATGATAGTATTCTTTACTAATACTGTATGGAGGTATGTAGCATTGTTGGGTGCCATTATTTCACCATTGACTGGCTGTATTTGGAATTGTATGGCAGGTTTATTTAATACAAATTGTGGAGTGACATGATCAAGTTAACAGAGGCCCATCCCATATAGGAAAAAATGGGCTTGCTAAACATAGAATTACAAATTGTGCATGCATTTTCATGCACAATTTGTAATTCTATGTTTGTTCATCACGCCCATTTTTTCCTATATGGGATGGGCCTCTGTTAATTGATCATGTCACTCCATGACTATTTATACTCACATTGTATTGGTGTATGTATGCTTGAGAAAGGCCTCTGTGGCCGAAACGTAGCATCCGGATTAAAGGGTTTTTCACCTGAAAGGACGTGCTGCCTCTATTCAACTTTATTCATAGTGTAGGGCTGATCCGGGACCTGGCAGCTCCTGCACTTTCCCGGCCCTGGCGATCATGTGACGGCCGGGACATGTGATCTGTATACACAGCGCTTCAGACCTTAGGAACGCAGCCTGGTACCACTAATCAATTGCATTACAAGGAATTAAAGGCAAAAAACAGCTAAAATAAACATTGTCACACCTGCCCTTTATTTTTTGAACAATGTATTTCATGTTATTCCAACAGTAGCTATTTGGACCATTTTGTCAGGTTTATTATATAAATTTTAAATTAAAATACATTATTTTTCCAGATTATATAGCAACAAAATGAGGAAAAACACCAGTGCGGTGAATACTATTGAGAGGCGTTGCAGCAATGTTATGTGGGCACTATGTGATAGTGTTATTTCGATACTTTGCGGAGTAATTATTTCAGCATGGTATGGTGCCATTATTTGGCCACTGAATGTCTGTATTATTTGGCATTGTATGCCAGTTTCCAGGTATAAACAATTGATTAAAAAGTGCATATGCATCTGTGTTTTATATGTATATCTAAAAATGGCGAGCTGTTGTTTCCTAGGGCGTCACATAGATCCCCCATTGGTTAGTGGGGCTGTTCTATAATACCAGGCCAGACCATGACTAGAGAGAGTGGTGCTGTTTTTGAAAAATAGCCAACCCTTTTTTTAATCTCTTAAATAGAAAGTTAGCTCTTAAAGGGAACCTCTCCCCGTGAAAATTCTGTGCAATCTGCAGCAGGTTATAGAGCAGTGGGAGCTGAGCAGAACGATATATATACAGTAGTTTTATGGGGAAAGATTCAGTATGACTCAGAATTTATTAATTTACAAGTAACCTGTCACCCCAAGAACACATATAAAACAGACAGCTTTATCTTATAGTAGCCCCCAGTCTGTTATTAATCATGTCTTTGGTCCGGTAATTTGATACTCCATACTTTAGAAAAACAATGTTTTAAGCGCCATCAGCGCTATCTTTCCAGTCACCTTGAAGTCAAGGGGGCAGCGGCTTCCTTGTTTCAAGTCAAGCTCTTGGCTGTGATTGACATTCTGCAGTGTGGCCTCCCGGCTCCGACTCCCGCAGTTAGCCGGTTTTCATCGGCACACTGCGCACGCGCCGGCCAGTTCCAGTGAGTGCGCGCGATTCCTTTGGCTTCCTGAGCAGTAACAAGGAGCGCACCGTGCATGCGCGAGACTTGCGCGATCCCAGGCCACACTGCAGGATGTCAATCACAGGCAAGGGGGGATGGTTAGAGGGCGTGCTTAGCTTGACTTGAAGCAAGGAGGCCGATGCCCCCTTGACTTCAAGCTGACTGGAAACATAGCGCTGATGGCGCTTAAAACATCATTTTTCTCAAGTATGGAGTATCAAATTACCGGGTCAAAGACATGATTAATAACAGACTGGGGGCTACTATAAGGTAATGTTGGCTGTTTTATATGTGTTTTTGAGGTGACAGGTACCCTTTAAACCTCATGGGGGTGGTGCTACTTCCTACTTCACTTTCACTTTCTTCTTAGTCATGCAAAGTAGGCTGTCAGGAACTGATTGGCACCACCCACATGACTCCTAAGCATAGCTAGGGCAGAGACTTAAATGCATAAATTACAATATATTGAATCCTTTCCAATAACACTGTATATCAATCTGCTCCACTCCTCCTGCTCTGTGTCATGCTGCCTGCAGATTGTCCTGCCTCTCCACGGTGACAAGTTCCCTTTAAATGTATTTTGTTTTGGAATACGGGTAAAATGTTACTATATCTTCTGTTTTAGGCGCTTTTGTCTGTTATTTATTTTAAATCTATGCAAGTGGGATGTCTGTGCCCCCTCCCCAGGAATGAATGATATTCTCTTACACAGCCAAAAATGCTGAATCAGTAATATCTGCATTATGTGTAGAAAATCATCTGGTTCTTATAGAAAGATATCATGCAAAATGTGAAGAAATGTGGACTTCCCTGACCCCAGTCTGCTGCATCGTGCCAGCCCATTGGAAAAATGTCAATGTTGGGGCTAGACAACTTTAGCAGCAAAATCCTTACAACCGTCATGATGCTTTATGTAAATCAAGTGGTGTACCTTTTTTACACTGGAGCATCTGCATGATTTTACAGAAGTTATAGGGGTTTCCCAGTTTGCATCAACATTCTTTAACCCCTTCAAGACACTGCCATTTTTGCATCTTCATTTTTTACACTCTACCTTCCCAGAGCCATAACTTTTTTATTTTTCCATTGACATAGACGTATGAGAGCATGTTTTTTTGCGGGACAAGTTAGAATTTCTAATAGCACAATTTAATATTGCAAACAATGTAGTGGGAAGCTGCAAAAAAGGAGTGGAACTGTGAAAAAAAATTGTGCCACAGTTTTATGGATTTTGTTTTTATGGCGTTCCTTGTGTGGTAAAACTGAACTGTTACCTTCATTCTCTGGGTCAGTATGACTACAGCGATAGCACATTTAGTAAGTTTTTCTTGTGTTAACTTTGGAAAAAAATCATTTTTCTTTGCATTGCATTGTCTACCGAATAGTATGAGGGCTCATTTTTCGTTGGGCGATCTGTAGTTTTTATTGATTCCATTTTGCAGTGTGTATACATTTTTAGCACTTTTTTGAAATTTTTTTGAGAGGTGAAGTGATGACAAAATGTGGAATTGGCCATTTTGATTGTTTTTTTAAAAAATAGTATTGGCATTTTCAGACATGGCGGTGCTAATGATTATTTTTTGTTTATTTTTAATATGGGGAACGAGGGTAATTTGAAAAAAAAAATATATATATTTTTTTTTTTTTTTTTTTTAATCTTTAACTTAAGTCCTCCTATGGAACTTTTGATTGACCATGACATCTTGGGGATTTAAATGTCCATGATCTGTACACCAATTACAGAAGTTGTCTCTGGGTGTCTTCTATGTAAAACAGCAGGTACCTAGTGGCTACGGTTCCCACTCAGCTTCCGAGTGAGTGCCATATTTAAATCCCCGACTTCCAGTCTATATGTGTGGTGGAGGTCAGGATGGGTTTAAAATAATAATGTATAAAGGTAGTTGTAATTCTTTAATATATTTTACCTTTTTTTCTCCTATCTTCTGTTCTGAACTGTGGTCACATGACCATATCTATGCAGTGCTTTCTTATTTCCTGTGATGTCATGTCCATGGGCGGGGCAGTGATAGGGGAGTGTCTATGTAACTAGCTGGTGGGAGGAACTATAAATTAGCTGGGTGTTGTTAGAGACAATGCTGGAGCTGTGGAAGGGAAAGAAGTGCCTCATGGGTTTGGTTGGATATAGCAATAGGAAGTGCTACATACAGGATGGAAGTCACTGTTGGTAAAACCCCTTTAAATTCAAAAATATTTACGTTTAATGGATTCATAAAGTTGGCATCTATTCCTACAGCAGGTTCTGCTGACAATATAATGTGTGTGGGGAGTGCCCGACACTCCCCTGACAGATAATCCCTGGGAAGACCAGGATTGGGCCCAATCCTTTTGTTCCCCCAAGACATAAACCACCAGCTTTCTTCTCGCTCCCTGTAGAATACACATACATGCCAAGCTGAGCGTGTAAATGTGTGGGGAAGCCAGGAGGCAGTTGGGAGAGATTGATGGTGTATGAGTGACTTAAAGGGGTTTTCTCACGAAGCAAATGGCATTTATCATGTAGAGAAAGTTAATAGAAGCCGCCTATTAATGTATTGTGATTGTCCATATTGCTTCCTTTGCTGGCTATATTTCTTTTTTTATTACATTAACACTGCTCATTTCCATGGTTACAACCACCCTGCAATCCAGCAGCGGTGGCCGTTTTTGCATAGTATAGGAAAAACTGTCGGCTTCTCTAGTGGCTGGGCCTTCAGGAGTGCGCATAGTCAGGCACTTTTTTCTATAGTGTGCAAGCACAGCCACCACTGCTGGATTGCAGTGTGGTTGTAACCATGGCAACAAGCAGTGTATAATGTGATTGGCAAATTAATCTAGCCAGCAAAGGAGGCAATATGGACAATCACAATACATTAGTAAGTGTATTAACTTTCTGTACATGATAAATGCCTTTTGCCGAAGTGAGACATCCCCTTTAAGAGTCTTCATTGCAATGTACTGTAGTGCAATCTTACTTTGTACCATCCCAGTCACTGAAATTCAGGGGCTCGCTTCCAGGCTCTGAAGGGTGAATGAGATGATAGACATACTGTATCTGGGACAGATGCACTTTCTCATTCCACTTATATAATAGGTGTCACCAAGTAGCAGTCTCGCTAGTAGTCCTTGAGGACAGATCAGTTCCTCTGCTCCTTATTATCGGTGACATCTGATGTTGACAAAGAAAATGCTTCAGTTCCATTTCTTATGTGACAAATATAAATTCAACATTAAATTTAAAAAATGTAATGAAAGGCAGATCTCCCTGAGACTATAACAGTAGCCAGATGTTAACCAGACTTAACAGAACCACGAGATTCGTGACTAACAAAGAAGAACACTGTACAAGAATATTCCCTAGTGTACAATACGCTTACTGTAAATCCTGACCTAATCCTCTTCAGAACCTGAAAATGCAGAAGTTGACCAGGGTTAGAAAAAAACTATGGCTGCCTTCTTCTAAAAACAATGCCATGGGTTGTGTCTGGTATTGCAATACCACACAATATCTGTGGACAGGTGTGGTCTTGTATCTTCTAATCCAGAACAACCTCTTTACCCCCAAGTCTTACCCTATGTATAACTCACGGATCTCTAGAAAGATGAGATATGGAGATCAGTGGCGTACATAGAGAAGTAAGGACCCCATAGCAAGGATCAAACCAGGCCTCCCACACAGGACAGAAGAGTTTCTGCCTAAACCCCATTTTTCTATTTGCTAAAAGTTGTTCCTTTAGAGGATAGAGTCCTGACCAAGGTTTCACCCCCAGTAGAAGAGGAGATAATCCCAACTACTGAGCCCCCTGGGCCCCATAGCAGTCGCATGGTCTGCCGCTATGGTAGTTACGCCCCTGAGGGAGATCTATTTAGTAGAGTCCTAGCACCCGAGATCTAAATACAATCTTCTTTCCTAAGATGCCACCAGTCTGATTTTCACCAAGCTTTTCTCTTGGCTTCTCAGTGACCAAGCTGCCTGTTTACGTACTTTTACTTCATAGGTAGAACATCTGGGAAAGCTGAGCCACAACCCTTGTGGGACAAGTCCATCTGCATTCCCTGAAAATTCACAAAAAGGCTGTTAGTCAAGATTTTCCTTTTTTTTTCTTCCAGGGCTGCCATGTTGACATTTTGAAAAGAGTCCATTCACTTAGGGTTAAATTCCTACCAGTGAAGGCAGTGACCCTGTCTGCTGATTTCTCCACAGCTGGCTCGTCACATCAACTTTAGAATTTTTCTAACTTTTTTCAGCTTTTTCTCACACTTTTCATGGTCGGTTCTGGACGAATGACCATAACCTTGTGAGCAGGAAAGTGTAAATGTGACATTCCATAGGCAGGTGGACAAAAGATTTATCATGCTAAGTTCCTGAGATGTCAGGTCACTTGCTGAGTGGTCCAGTACATTACATGTGTATGATTTGTCTGCTGTACTATTAGTATTACTGAGTTATCTTCTTTTGCAGAGTGTATAATGGGTTCCCATCATTACATACATAGATCATATCTGTCCTTAAAAAGGACCTTTCACCACTCCTGACATGCCTGTTTTAATCACTTCATGCATTCCCCATGTAATAACAATTCTGGAGCATCTATTCTTATGGCTCTATGTTGTGCCATTCCTTTATTATTTGCACTAGAAGTTGTTAATGAATTGCTATTTGTCTTCAGTAAGGCTACAGAGGGGCGGTAACCAGTTGGGGGGTGTGTACCTGCACAGTCTGAACATGGCAGCACTGATTGGCTAGAGTCAGTCTGTGCAGGTACACACCCCCAACTTGTTACCTCCCCTCTGTTCCTTTACTGAAGGCAAATAGCAATTCATTCATAACTTCTAGTGCAAATAATAAAGGAATGGCACAACATGGAGCCATAAGAATAGATGTTCCAGAATTGTTAGTACGTGGGGAATGTATGGAGCTATTAAAACAGGCATGTCAGAAGTGGTGAAAGGTCCTCTTTAACCAGTTCAAGACAATTCCCCAAAATATGTTTTTTTTACTTATAGTACATACTGGCTTGAAACATTTTTTCCATTTGATTATTCAAATCATTTCTTGTCTTTTTTTCTGATACATTGAGCTTTATTTTTTTGTCATTTTTATTTAATTTTCACCCAGGAAAAAGTGTTTTATAGTAGTAGACTATAAAATTCTTTTAAATTTTACCCCTTCCCATTGGTAGGGGTGGAGCTAGAAACTCCAGTGTGGGCTAGTAGTGAAGTTTTCTTTTTTCTGTATTTTGTTTTACACATTATGCCCGCCATGCTCCTTTGGGGAGCATTATAATATTACATTTACAAATCAGCCCCAGTCAAAGGAAGAATACAGCCTTCTAACATGCACAGTAGAACTGACTGGGTATGCTAAGACCCAGCAACTCCCGAAGTTCCGTGCTGCCGCTAGTGTGAAAGTACACTTAACCGGCGATCACATTAAGGAAGGTACTTGGAGAGTTACCTGTGGACCCACCAGATGCTAATACGCCAATCACACAATCTAATCACACCTTCATATTATGTGATTGGCTCAAAAGCATCACATGACCAGAGCAAGTCTTTCTCATTGACCCTGGGAGCAAGCCAAAAGCACCCATTAGTGTAAAGCCATCTATCATTTTGTATGTAACTTGTTTTATATAGGAGTTATATGGCAGAACATTATGTGGGCATCATATTGTGGTATTATTTGTGCTTTATTTGACAGTATTATTTTGGCACTATATAGTGGTAGTTTGTGGGCTGTATATGACAGTATTATAAATTTTCATGGCTCTACTGTATTGTATGGGGTGATATTACATTTCAATTAAATGAAACTATAAATTGAAAATAGTGGGCAATACTTTGGTAGGACCCATGTTAAGTTAAAACTGCCCCTGCACATGGCAAGTAGAATGGACCCCACTAAAATAATGGATATACACAGCAATAAATATGTTGAGACTCTGTTCTACTCCAAAATCATAAGCATAAACCTAAAACTTAGCTTTTAATAAACCTTTAACATTGTGGAAACCAATGCACAGCTCATTAACAAATAAATAAACGGGCCAGATAGGTAGGGAAGTGGGTAGTGTGAATCTGACCCTGGGCTGTCCCTGGTATCGGCTCAGCCCAGGGAAACACCTCAGTGGTAGGTGCCCCCTGTCCACGTACCTAGTCCTATTAAAACCTATTTTGGCCCTAAGACAATACAAATAATAACACAACAATGATGATCACCATAATTTCCAAAGCCGTTAGTGAATAATATCCTGACGCGTTTCCTCTGAAAATAGACAGGTCCCTCAGGGGATATATTAACGGACTAAACAGATAAATACATAAATGACTTACATAAAATAAGTAGACTATGCAGTAAGTATAATGCCTCACAAATAGCAATGGGTTCCTAGAAATGTAATATGAGGCTGCCGATGTTCCCAAGTAAATGAGATAATGTCAGGGTAATATATCCAGATTACACATAATCAATCTCACCACCATCATCTAATAAGCGATTACATATATTGAGATAAAAATTAGGTAGTATCACGAGGTGGCCAAGTAGGCCTCTCACCTGTCCTGATGTAACACATGGTGCAGCAGTCCCCACGCAAGCAGGCGCTCATCTACTTGCGTGGGGACTGCTGCACCATGTGTTACATCAGGACATCTGAGAGGCCTACTTGGCCACCTCGTGATACTATCTAATTTTTATCTCAATATATGTAATCGCTTATTAGATGATGGTGGGGAGATTGATTATATGTATTACCCTGACATTATCTCATTTACTTGGGAACATCGGCAGCCTCATATTACATTTCTAGGAACCCATTGCTATTTGTGAGGCATTATATAAGTTTGTATGCCTGTATCTATACTTTGCTTTGGCTTCCTATATGTTTTTCTGCCTCACATGGATGCATCTATCTATGTATTGTCCCTTACTGCATAGTCTACTTATTTTATGTAAGTCATTTATGTATTTATCTGTTTAGTCTGTAAATATATCCCCTGAGGAACCTGTCTATTTTCAGGGGAAACGCGGCAGGATTTTTTGGGCATTATTCACTAACGGCTTTGGAAATTATGGTGATCATCATTGTTGTGTTATTGTTTGTATTGTCTTAGGGCCAAAATAGGTTTTAATAGGACTAGGTACGTGGACAGGGGGCACCTACCACTGAGGTGTCACCCTGGGCTGAGCCGATACCAGGGACAGCCCAGGGTCAGATTCACACTACCCACTTCCCTACCTATCTGGCCCGTTTATTTATTTGTTAATGAGCTGTGTATTGGTTTCCACAATTTTAAAGGTTTGTTAAAAGCTAAGTTTTAGGTTTATGCTTATGATTTTGGATTTATATATTTCGCATAACCTTTTGAGTATCTCTAGTTTTATATTTTTCTGTTCTACTCCATCATAAAATCTTCTGTGTCCAGGTAAGGTTTAGCTGTAAGCAGTGGCACCATCACCCGTCCATAAATGAAGCATGTGACAAGCTGCTTTATGCCAGTTTATTATATCACTTGTTACTGGGACCAGCCAGCGGTCTATTTGTAACTGGTGTCATGTTGGGAGCTCGGCTCCAAAAAAGCTTATAATAAATGGACTTTTGTATGATGTTTACAACCCCATTACCCCCCAGCATGACCCAAAAATGCTGAACTATTTCCCATGAGGTTTAGGGACAGAATGACAGATTATTGCCACCTCCTGGGACCACTCTTAATCTAGAGACATTTTTCAGATAATTTGGCAATCGCCTGGTAAGTGCTGTGTGGGAAAACATTCCCGGACAAGGGGAAGGCACTATATGAACAGCTGGGTCATTGACACTTTTGTTCATGACATGTGTGCCCTGGTGGGTGGTCGGGATACAGCACAGGTTAATTACAGCACAGCAGGAGGAGGGCAATCATGATTTATGCCAATTGCCAAATATATACGTGTGTAGGTACATATACATATACAGTATATATATATATATATATATATATATATATATATATATATATATATACTTCTAAAAATGAGTTTCTGTCTGTCTGTTCTTTATGCGCGACCAAACTACTGGAACGATTTTCACCAAATTCGGCACACGGGTACATCAGGTGTCCGGGAAGGTTTTAGACCAGGTCTCAGCTCTCTAGGATATAGCTTTCCCGAGATATTCCCAAAATATGACCTGCATTAGCCAATATTAGCCTGGGAGCTTTGCTTTTAAACCTCAACTGCCATTCTCTGCACAGACACACACAGGGAGGGCAGGTTTCCAGAACAACACAGCCAGGTAATTAGCAGCCAGCTAAGGAGCTCGGGTAACAACACAGCCATTTCTATTCACTGCTTTAAAGGGGCAGAGCGCTGTGGATGACACTGTTAATGGGGTATTCAAGTTACCATAAATATAACTTATGTTTTAGACTAAGACCGTTCAGTAGTAATAAAAGATGTTTTCTTCCACTGCTACCCATTGCGTGTCCTCATAAATTACCATGGCATCGACCTGTAATTTAGGCCACCCTCAAAAGAAGTACTTAAAACCCCCGCCCCAGGTCTTGCTGAGTCACGCCCCCTACTCAGGCCACGCCCCTCCCACTCCGCAGCCAACAGGGATTGAAAAATTGCAGGTAAAAATCAACAGGGGTGGGAGGGTACATTAAATGAAATAGATTAAATATACCCGTGCAAAGTGATGTTTTCTTCCACTTTGCTACCCACTGTGTTTCCATGGCATTGACCTGTAATTCAGGCCACCCTGAAAAGAAGGACTTAAAAGCATCCCCCTTTCCCCCAAGGTCCCGCTAAACCATGCCCCCGACCCAGTCAGGTCACGCCCCCTCCCACTCCCAAACATTAAATGAAATAGATGAAATATACCCATATATACTCTGTCGTTGCAGAGAGAAAGTCAATGCAGCTGACAGAAATTGATTTTTACCTTCATTTTCTCAATCCCCATTGGCTGTGGAGTGGGAGGGGGCGTGGCCTGACAGAGTCAGGGACGTGGCTTAGTGAGACCTGGGGCGGGGGGTTTTAAGTCCTTCTTTAGGGGGTGGCCTGAATTACAGGTCGATGCCATGGTAATTTATGAGGACACGCAATGGATAGCAGTTGAAGAAAACATCTTTTATTACTACTCAACGGTCTTAGTCTAAAATTAGTCTAAAAGAGAAGTTATATTTCTGGTAACCGGAATACCCCCTTTAACAGTGTCATCCACAGTGTTCTGCCCCTTTAAATCAGTGAAGAGAAATGACTGGGTTGTTATTTACCTGAGCTCCTCAGCTGGCTGCTAATTACCTGGCTGGGTTGTTAAGGAAACCAGTGTGTATGTGGAGAAAATGGCAGTTGGGATTTGAAGTGAAATGCTCTGAGGCTAATATTGGCTAAGGGAGATCATATTTTTGGAATATCGTGGGAACGGTACGTCCTAGAGAGCTGAGACCTGGTCTAAAACCTTCCCGGACACCTGGTGTACCTGTGTGCCGAATTTGGTGAAAATCGGTCCAGTAGTTTGGTCGCGCATAGAGAACAGACAGACAGAAACAAATTTTTATAATATTAAGAGATATAAGGAGATATACATATACATATCCACACAAAAGAAGGAGACAGCAGAAGTAGGTAAAGTATTCAAAGTATGGTGCACGCGATCCAGATCTTGATCAAATATCCTCAAATAGCATATACAAGGGATCAGACCACTCCTGGAATGTGAAAAAATAGTAGATTTACTCCCCTGTATCCATAAAATAGCAACATTTAGTGGGAAGGGAAATGTTGCGTTTTTATGGATACAGAGGAATAAATCACTATTTTCCCACATTCCAGGAGTAGTATGATCCCTTGTATATGCGATTTGGGACTATTTGATCAAGATCTGGATTTTATTATGACCAAAGCCCATAATAAAATGTTATATATGTTATTATATGAAATATATTTTTCAGATATATTTCATAGTTTGTTCTGCTCAGTCTTCTGCCTGTGGAATTCAATGTCATATTGTATATCAGAGCTAAAAATAATTTATTGATGTTGTATTAAAAGAAGTCTTCGTCACAGGCCCGGATCCTAGAGAGGAACCATGGCGCACTATGTCCTGGGACCTCCACCACGCACCCTCAAGAATATCTTTGTGGTGATCCCAGTATCTGACAAGAGGTGCAGGGATGGGCCCTATTTTTGGGAATACCCATTGTGATTACTTGAAAACATTGTGGGAAAAGTTAACGACATCTGCCAGCAGATTTGCACCTATGAAACTGGCTGACCTGTTACATGTGCACTTGGCAGCTGAAGGCATCTGTGTTGGTCCCATGTTCATATGTGCCCACATTGCTGAGAAAAATGATGTTTTAATATATCTCAGTAAGCCTCTAGGAGGCAAATCACCTCTATGTGATGTATCTCCATTAAAATACACTGCATCTGCCATCTTCACTTCGACCGCTGGGAGTTTCGTGCAGATGCAGTGTATAAGAACGGAGGAGGCTGAGTGATGTCACATGGCCCTCCATCAGCAGTCCTCTTATAGACAGGACCTTATGCACAGCCATCTTATGCACAGGGAGAAATGACTTATGAAATATAGCAAGGGCACCCAATAACAACAAAGGTTATATTAGTATGCATCATATAGTCATTTTACATACACATTAATCAGCAGGAAGTGGTCAACCCCTTTATGGCCCCTTTAGAGTGCCCGATATTCTGGCTGATTATCTCTATTGAGCATTTGTACGAACACTCGTTAGCATTAATATGCCGGTGGAAAGGTGCCACTGATTAATCGATGAACAAGGAAAACACTTTCATAGAATAGTTCGTTGGAGTACCTAAATCATCATTTGCCGACAGCAGATAGTGCCATCTGAACAGCCTCTGCTGCCAACAAACAATGATCCCGTATGGAGACGAGCGATGGCATTAGTGATCACTCCTCCCTATACTGACGAGCAGGCAGTTGTCAGGAAGGAATTGAGCATGTGCAGGGGCCTTTAGCCATTTACTGGTTACACGCCCAAGGATTTGGCCCCATCAGCAGCAGGCAGGGAGGTCCACATTTCCTAACCCTGCTGTGTTTCGTCTGTTTAATTAGCAGCACATTTCTTTTTACAACCGTGTATCAAATAAATGAGTGAATTAACATGTGAACTTCTGGAAACAGACAGAAGAGTTTCTCACTACAGAAGAAGAAAGATTCAAACTTGTGTGACCTTGGAAACCAAGCCTGGGTTAGGCCTGGAAAATGACAGAGGCGACCCATACTTGGTTTCAAGGGTCAGCAAGGAACAGTGTCAGACTGAGATTCCTTGTGATCCCTAGAAGGACCTTCTGCTAGACTTTAGGGCCTATATTGTGCATGAACCTGGGCCAACAGAGGATCTTCTGGAACTCTGGTAGGCCAGTCCAATCTTCTACTCGGATATCTGCTGTCTCAGGAGGACGTTATTTTAATGCTTATCACACCCCCACCCCCAAGGCACAAACATAGTGATGAAATATATTCTTCTGAACATTTGGGGACCATTACTGGATCAGGACTGGGCCTTCCAGGTAACCAGGCAAAGTACAACTTTGCTAGGAAAACTAATGATGTTTCTAGTGGGATAACCTGGGATACATGCCTCTCCTGTCCCCTCTAGCTATATTTCTGCATCATTGGGTATATATTAGATTGGTAAAAGAGATGAGGCACATCTAGTTTGCTTTATCTCCTCAGATGAGATATTTAGGCTGACATCTTATCAGATGATAATTTACGGACATCTTCAGAGAGCCACATTATATCACCCTTCCACTTTTTAACCCTGTGGCCCTCTTTTATCAGAATTGACCTTGTTGCCCATAGCAGCTGTCCACAGCACAGATTTCATTATCAGCTGAGCTCTGATGGATTGGACAACATGAAGAAATTTTGTTAATTTTTATACGTTTGGCCCATATTCGTTCTTTCAGATAATTATCAAATCACAATGGTTTGTTATTTGCTCATTTTACTACTCTTAGCTAATGTTTTTGAAAAAAAAAATAAACATTTTGACGCATGCTATATTTGACACATTTTGGGCACACTTTGTCTTAAGAGCATTTTGCTTAGTGTCTGGAGCTATGTATTTGTCTTAGATCTGTATGCTGGGCTTGTGTCCTTCAATATACTCACCAAGGTTGTCAACCTACATTTTTATTTTGTCTGGACAATTTATCCAAAAATCACAGACAGCCACTATTTTTACTGGCAATTTGGAAAACTATATTGAACTATTAAGATTCTAAGTAATACATGCTACAGGTTAGATACTAATACTATACACAATACCATAATTTACTATGAGCTCTAAAATGATGAGAACTGCAAGCAAAGTGACCTGCTCAAGTACCACCAGCCTCAAAAAAAAGATACACATCTAATTTTTTTCACGGACAATGGAAAAAAGTCCGCTATTTTTACGGGCTGTCCATGAATTTCTGGATGGTTGGTAACCCTGAAACTCACAAAAGGCTATGGAATTGGTCGCGGGCTGAGACGTTACTCTGCACAATCAGCGTTCTACTTTACATGTTACTCCCCATGATCAGCGTCCTACTTTACTTTTAAATTTCGCAAGAGGATCTCTATTACTAAATAGCAAACTTTATACAGAGCAGACAAGTGTTCTCAGTGGCGATTCTTCGTGTGGTTTTATATTCCTTAACATGTTGCTGCTTCTTGCCAGCCTGGTGTCTGAATTAAACGCCTGCTTTCTTTTTTGGTGATGTGCCGTGTTTTACGTGTTTATTACAAATGAGACAGAGTAATTGGCAATTAGTGGCTCTCTAGTCAAGAATTAATTTTCATTAATGATCTTCACACATCCCATTATTTCCAGTTTGATGTTGGAGACTGATTGAATCTTCCGGCTGGGCCACACACTGCTTCCAGACAAGTGATGAACGGTATTTTAAACTCTGTTTGTGCTTGTTACATATGTGGTTTTAATGTGTGGAAGCGAAAGTTTCACTCTTATAATTGGTTGCTAAGTTAGAAAGCAGTTTTCATTAATACAAGTTCAAAATGGCTGCCTCTGTGGTAGAGTGAAGCCGTTCTGGCAATATGGCAATAAGCAAGTTGGAGTTATATGATGTAGGGAATACCTGTTGGCAAGCAAAGTGTTCTCAGGGCCTGGCCATCTAGCAATGGCTAGAGATAGGTAGATATTCTTGCCGTCCTCACCTACAGTACTTCACCAATTAATTATATATAAGTATCTTGCATGTCAATAGTTCACCTAAGTTTCCTTTGACACCCGAGTAGGAGATCCTAGCTATTTTCATTCCCTGATTACTTGATTTACACTTCCCAGATTCCTTGTTTTTCTCTTTAAACTGCACATTAGATAAAAGTAAGACAATCTTATATTTATGGGCAATTACCAATGGCAGATGGGTGGAGGACAGTGATTGGACAAACTGGATTTCCAAGTTGCTAATACTTTGTTTCTGAGCTTGTGTCTACAGCCACAAAAGGCCTCACAGCTTTGTGGTCACAAGTATGGTACACAACTTAGCTGTTACAGTCTCTTTTGGACACTCAGCTTTATTGTTACATGTAATGGCACACAGCTTGGCGGTCACAGTCTCTAATGGGCTCACAGCTTGGTGGTCCCAAATAATGGCACTCGTCTTGGTGGTTACAGTCTCTGATGGCCATTAAGCTTTGTGGTTACAAGTAATGGCACATGGCTTGGTGGTTACAGTGCACAGCTTGGTGTTCCCAAGTAATGGCACATATCTTGGTGGTTACAGTCTATAAGGGGCTGACAGCTTGGTGTTTTCAAGTAATGGCACACATATTGGTGCTAACAGTGGGCACACAACTTTGTAGTTACAAGTAATTGCACATAGCTTGGCTTTTGCAGTCTCTAATGGACACTCAACTTTGTGGTTACAAGAAATGGCATATGTCTTGGTGGTTACAGTCTCTAATGGGCACACAACTTTATAGTTTCAGCTCTGTGATTGGCACACAACATTGTGATTGCAGTTCTTTCACAGCTCACTTGAGCAGCTTGCGGTAATGATGGAACAGATAGCCCGCTGTAGCTTAGCACAACTCAGTCTCTGGGCTCTTTTCCCAGTAGGAGCACCAGGGCTTCTTACAGCCTGTGGCACAGGCATGTACTTTGAGAGTGGTCCGGAACCCATCAGAGCCCTCAGGATCAATGCCGGTGACAGGGGATTCTCTTACTGCAGAAATCTCAAACACTTCAGTCTGATTAGAATCAGGACACCACACTGGAAACTGTTGACTGCCACTTGTCACGACCTCTTAGTGACGTACATTAATAGGGCCATAGACTAGTCCTCTTGCTGGACTTTGCTGAAGTGACAAGTTTACTGCGCCCTCTGTCACTGCTCACTACATGAATCAAAATTGATACCACTCCAACTCGCTGTACCTTTCCTATCACGTCCTGTGCATCCTTACACATTACTTGGGGGCACTTATCTTGTCTTTGTGCCTCTCGCAACAGAATAAATGGGGTAGACATACTGTTTGCAGTTAAAGGCACAGTACCTGCAAATGACCACAGTAATGCACCAACAATAGACATGGCATTAGCATAGAGCAAAAAATGTCAAAAAAGTAAACAGTGATGCCCAGTTACCTCAGTGCAACCTTTATAAGGAGGTAAAGTACATATTGCAGGCAGTCCTTACACACCCCAGAGAACATTCGTCTGACAGCTATTAGAAAAAGATAACTGCTTTTTCTCAGGAACGGCACCACAACAGTCCAGTGAGTGTGTGCGATATTGCATCTCAGCTACATTGAAGTGACAGGTGCTGTATCTGGAAGAAAGCAGCCATGTTTTCTTAGGCTTGTTTCACATTTGCATTAAAACAGATCTTGCAGGCTGTTCTTGCTGGATCCGCGAATACCGGGCGCTACCGAGGTTCTGTCCGGCCCCATTCACTTTAACAGGGACTGGTGGGGATCCGGCCGCAACCCAGGAAATCTGGCCCCATATTTGCCGCCTGTCCCCATTATAGTGAATGACATCGGATGGAACAGTAGCGCCCAGTATTCACAGATCAGCCGGATCTGTTTGAACGCAAAAGTGAAACAAGCCTTAAAGGGGTTATGCAGTGCAAAGATATTGATGACCTATTCTTAGGATAGATCATCAGTATCAGATCTGTGGTGGTCTGACTCCTTGCATCTCCGGCGATCAGTTGTTTGGAGGGGTTTGCGGCACTTGTTCAAGCTCTGCTTTCGCTTCAAAATTACCTGCATGCTGTTTTTCTTGTAGAAGCCGTGCACTGTAATTACAACTGCTCGCCTCTATCAAGTAAATGGGACAAGCAGTTGTCATCACACTGTACGGCCAACACAGATGAGATAGCGCACAGGTAATTTTGAAGCGGAAGCAGCGCTTGCACAAGTGCCGAAAACTCTTCAAACAGCTGACAGGCCAGGGTGCCTGAAGTCGGACCCCTACTGATCTGATATTGCTTTGCACTGCACGACCCCTTTAATACTGGACAGCTCCTACATGGATAACACTGCACGTAACTGCTCCGACTTTGTGTTTTTTTTGTATGTTTTGGCTGAGCTGGCCTTTATACCACTTTCCATAAGCTGTTTATAAGTGTTTGCTGTACAGCAGTGCTCTTGGGTAGTAAACAGATCATTACACTCCACTGCAGCCAATCCTCCGCCAGATTCCCAGCTCCGCTTTAATATTCCTGACATGGCCTGCCAAGCAACTTGTCGAGTTATTGAAGAGTGCGCCTTTGAAGTGCAGTGATTTATGATATCAGAACGAGACCACGAATATCTCCGGCTTTTCCCAAACGAGTGATAAAACCATTGAGTGTCCCGGGCTGAATGGAATGAGGCCGGCTCTCAGGAATGTGTCACATCTTTAAATTGGAAATAAAAAATTAAGCAAACATCAAAGTGGCAGAATCTTTAGTGTCACCTTTTGTGTGCGGAAATGAGTTTTTCTCATCGCTGCCAAGTTCTGTGTGTGCGAATGGCTAGTTTTACTGTGAGAGAAGTCAGGAAATTGCTACTAAAGTGGAAGAAAGTCGATTCCAGTTCAGTTAGTGTCACCAAGACACCAAGCAGCTGTATGTATACTTTATTATAAGCATTATTCAGACTGCGCCAGCATACGCTACAGCGCTGTACAAAGATTGTCATTACTTTCATCAGGTTTCCTCAGACTGGCTTCTGGCTTAGTAGTTTGCTGCAATGTATCAGTGCAGGTAAATATATTAGACTTCAGATAGGACAACATTGGAGCAAGCTCTAAACTGTCTAAAAGTTTTAGACCTATGGGTTTCAGCCTCTTGATGGAGTCAAGAATGTTTCATTTTGCTGATAGCAAACTGATATCTTGAAAATATATATGTTAGATGTAGAACATTTTTATTGCGTACTTCTGGCAAAAAAAGACCTGCTTTTTCTTGATTAACTCATTAAAAAAGAATATTTATCACCTATCTGATTGAATGATTGATAGGGTGGGACCACCAATCACAAAAATGGCAGCCCCGAATCCCCTGGGTGACGGTAGTGGTGGTGCACATGAGTAAATACCTCTCCACCCACTTCTATGGGACTGATGGACATAGTAAAGTGCAGAATAGAGTGGTGGGCAAACATATGAACCACCACTCCAATCATACAGCTGACTTGTTGATCTTAATGGGTCACCAACCCAGTGGGCCCCAATATGTGTTTCCAACTACATCCTAAGGTTGGGTTTTTTGTTGATGTTTTTTAAGCCAAAACCAGGTCTGGATCACAAAGGGGGGCTAGACTAGACTAGACCTAAGAATTAATACGGAACCCTAAAATCAGCCCCCAAATTCATACAGATCCCATATTAGAATCCAAATCATATCTCAAATTCACACAAACCCCAGATCAGCCCCAAATTCATGCAGACCCCCATCACCCCTCAGAATTAATACAACCCCCCCAAATGAGACCCCAGAATTAATAGAGACCAAAACCAGACCTCAGAAATAATACAGACCCCCAGACTAGACTCCAGAATTTATATGGTACTCTAGATCAGCCCTCAAATTCATACAGACCCCAGATCAGGCCCTTAATTTATGAAGAACACAGATCTGAACCAAAGATTATTCAGACCCCAGATCTGGCCCCAGATTAATTCAGGCCCCAGACCAGACCTCAACTACAACACCTTTAAGGGTTTGGATGTAATGGTAAATTCCTGCTATACAAATTCAAGTATTAATCTGTGTGTAAGTTGCTGACTAATTCTCCCCCTCCCAGACAGTAATAAGCTGTTTATCATGGCAGGTGGACTAGCTGAAAATATTTAAAGGAAATCTCCACATTGCAGTAACCCTTTGATTTTGAAATTCTGCACTGATTAATTTCTCAGGATATATTCCCAGTGGTCGGCACTTGATTTTTTCTGATACAGAGCTTAAATCTTTAGTATAAACATGGTTCAATGGTAAAACTCTGAGGGAGCTTAGGAAATACTGGTTTATCAATGAGTCCCATGTATAACAGTATGCACTAAACTCCCATGCTCCCTCTAGTGGTGATTGCAGGCAGTTAGAATGTTAATATTTAATGCTATGGCTATGCAGGCTATAGTTTGTATATAAGCTGCTTATATATATTTATATTCAACCCTTGATGCCTGGTTGTTGCCACTATCTTCTGTTCAGCAGTTACTGCAGATTACGCGTAATCCAGTGCTGGCATCGCTGGCATAACGCCTAACAAAGGACTTCACAGAGCTCTGCAGTCTCAGTTCTCTGTGCCTGATGATTTATGGATTTAGCTCTTTTTATGGGGAAAAGAATAAAAGACAGAACCTGTTCAGTCTGTATTCCATGCCAAGGTAGTAAATCTGTCAGAAACAGCAGAGGTGTTTTATCTGACATCGCCTGGATGTAACACTGGGAAAATAGGCTTCACAGGAACTGGTCACAGAAGGCCCTGGGACAGCTCTTATATTTATGCCACTTATGTGCCCTGGTTTGCAAAAAGAAAAAAATAGCACACTAAGAACTTTACGTTGAATTACAGAATACAATCTTATATCTATCTATCTATCTATCTATCTATCTATCTATCTATCTATCTATCCATCCATCTATCTTATCCATCCTTCCATTAGAGGTATGCATTCCTACAATTCACCTCCGATGGAAATCATACCTTGGCTTTTAATGCATATCTCAATCATATGTTATCATGTAGAATATATACCAAGCAGTATACGTTTTTTGTGGATTGTCTCTGCATAGAAAGTGCAGTTACCAGTACTTTTCTACGCAGTGTGAAATAGTGACAGGAAAAGTGATCAGGGATCAACATTTCAGAGACAGCTGTTCATAGGATGAGAAGGAAAATCAGAACCCCTGCTTGACTGCAAAAGACTTTCAGGAAGATATAGCAGACTGGAGTCAGGAGTTGTGGAACATTGTCCTACCATTCAGGGACACCTGCACAAATATGACCTTCATGGAAGAGTCATGAGAATAAAACTTCTGCGTCCTTACCACAAAATTCAGTGTCAGAAGTTTGCAAAAGAACATCTAAACAAGCATGATACATTCTGGAATTAAGTCCTGTGGACCGATGAGGTTAAAATAGAACTATTTGGCTACAGTGAGCAAAGATATGTTTGGAGAAAAAAACTCACAGAATTTCATGAAAATTTGGGGTTGTGTTGCAGCCAATGGCACAGGGAATATTTCACAGGTAGAGGGCAGAATGCATTCAATGAAATTCCAGCAAATTCTGGAAGCAAACATAAGCCCAACTGTAAAAAAGTTGGAAAAAGGATGGCTTCTATAAATGGATAATGATCCTAAATTCACCTCAAAATCCACAATAGACTACCTCAAAAGGAGCAAGCTGAAGGTTTTCCCATGGAACTCGCAGTCCCCTGATCTGAACATCATTTAAAATCTGTGGATAGACCTTAAAAGAGCAGTGCATGCAAGATGGCCCAGGAATCTCACAGAACTGGAAGACTTTTACAAAGAAGAATGGATGAACAATGGAGAATCTCAAACAAGAATTAAGGCTTGGCAGGCTACAAAAAGTGTTTACAAGCTGTGATATTTGCCAAAGGAGGTGCTACTAGGTATTAACCATTCAGGGTGCCCAAAGTTTTGCTTTGCGTCCTTTTCCTTTTTTGTTATTTTGAAAATCTAAATGATGAACCTAAAAAATTGTTTTTGGGAAATGTGTTCTCTTAACTTTACGACTTTTAGAGATCATTTTCTTTTTAACTTGATTAACTGCTCACAGTAACAGTAATTTTGACCAGGGTTGCCCAAACATTTGCATGCCACTGTATATCTCTTCCAGGGAAAGCTGGATGAGATATAAAGAATCCAGGAAAGGGGAGTATCTCTAGCAAAAATTACTTTGCTAAGGGCTTTGGCAAGTCCTGTTTTCATGCCTAGATTTATATGGAATGATGAGCAGGTTGCTACTGGAGCCTATTACTAGAGAGAAAGAGCCAGCTGAGGAGACACCACCTATCTGGGGAGACACAACCCATCAAGTTCAAGCAAGAGTCACATATTCCTGTATGTAGTCCCTTAAGAGTCCTTCAAACATTTTTCCCACAACAGAAGTTAAACTAACTGATCTTTAATTACTTGTAGAAGACCTAGATCCCTTTTTGAATATGGGTACATTTGCTTTGCACCAGTTACTTGAGAATCTTTAAAAATTAGAAACAAGGGCACAGCAATGACTGAACTGAGCTCTTTAAGAACTCTAGTCTGTAATCCATCTGGACCCAGAGCCTTGTTCACATTTACCTTATTTAACCTAGCTTGGACTATACCTTAAGTTAGCCAGTTGAGTATATTACTGACTATACCAACAGCTCTGGCACCGCCAATATTGGCTCCTTTCTCTTCCTTTGTATATACAGAGCTGAAAAAAATGTAGTAACTCTACCATTTCCTTATCTTCAGTGACTTACTCCCTTTACTATTATTTAGGGGACCTACCTACTCAGACCTTGGTTTTTTAGCATTTGTGTATTTAAATAATTTTTTGGGATTTGTTTTACTCTCTTTTACCACCTGCCGTTCATTTTGTATTGTTACTGAGGTTAATAGCCTCAAAGTGAACATTTACTCCTGAGGTAAGGCACATTAATTTTGAGTTGATTTTGTTTGAGTGGTTTTGTTTCCTAACCCTATAGGAACAGGCCTGGCTGTTAAACACTGTGTTATATTTATCTCCTTCTTACAATGTAACATTTCTTCTTCTCAGCTCAGTAGAAGGAAATTCATAGACATTTTGATTTTAGGTCCCTGGGGACCCCCCCACTTCTGCACAGACATGCAGTGTATGGTAAAAAGCTTATGATCAAATGTCAGCGGCGCATTACACGGCCATAATGATATATACATTAAATAGGAGATTAATTGCCCTGTGTGCTCTGAGCTGTACTGGAACTGAAATGGCCTTTATTAAAACCAGATGAGAATCATACAGATTTAGAAACAAAGAAAATATTCTGAATTTAGAAGCGGTGAAACGTAGGAGATTTTCATTACTGGGCACTTTCTTTTTTTTTTTTTTTTTTTTAAAACAACGCTGTAGGAAATGAGCATAAAAAGCAAAAATGTCGTACCTTTTCGTACTGCATATACATGTCACACAGTACATACACACAGACACACACACACACACACAGACATATACACATACAAATACACATACATACTTACATGCTCCCGGCAGATCTCCACAGCGCAGGAGGAGCAGGACGGCGTGCACATAGGACGATTCCCCACAGCGCCCACTGCTGGGCGCCGGGTGGAATCGTCCTATTTTTGTGTGTGTATGTGTATTTGTATGTGTATATGTCTGTGTATGTTTATGTGTATGTCTGTATGTGTGTATGTATGTGTGCAGGTGACGGATCCGTCATGAACTCGATTGAAAGTCAATGGAGGACGGATCCGTTCACCATTGTGTCACACCAAACGGATCCGTCCCCATTGACTTTCATTGGGGGTCATGACGGATCTGTCTTGGTGCGGATGCTGCAGTTTGCTCTCCGGTCTGAAGACTGAACGGAATGCTTTTAGGAGCATTCCGTTGTCTTCAGTTCAGTTTTGTCCCCATTAACAATGAATGGGGACAAAACTGAAGCGTTTTATTCCGGTATTGAGCCCCTATGACGGAGCTCAATACCGGAATTATAAAATGCTAGTGGGAAAGTAGCCCTAAGGCTAGTTTTACACTAGTATTTGTAAATCCAGCAGGGGTATTTGTCCGTCCGATTCTCTGCATATTTACCGGGTTGGTAATAGTTTATGGGGCCGGACGGCATCGCTGTAGCTTCTGACAATGTTGGATACAGAGAGACCCGGCAGACTGTTCCCTACCAGATCTACAAGCGCTAGTGTGAAACTAGGCTAATTATTGTGTACTGATCCTGAATTACATCCTGTATTAATATACGGAGCTTCACGCACTATTCTGCTGGTGGAGTAACTGTGTACATACATTACTTGTCTTGTACTGATCCTGAGTTACATCCTCTATTATAGTCTGTGTAGATACTGAACCAGGTCACACGTGAATATTTCAGGTGTGAATCCTGCAGAATTGTGAATGCAGCTCTGGAGTGTAATACAGGTTGTGACTGCACTTGTGAATTCACTTGGATTTTTATTTATTATTTTATGCACTTATATAGCACGGACATGTTCTCCAGCGCTTTACATCAAACTAATGGATGCCACTCTTCTCATATATACGGCGTTGATAATTTTATGGAATATTGAAGGAACTAGCTTCAGTCTCACACCCTGCAGACTTGGATGAAATCCCCATAAAACCTACCTACGGAAACAGACAGTGCAGACCCTCCCAGTGTTAGCGCTGAAATGTTATTTTGGCTAATATTAAAGTGTCACATTTTGATTGCAGGAATGTAAATCTCACAAGACTCCTGACATATGTCTGCAACTCAGATCTGCAGGCTGACATAAGCGCTATATTGTGTCTAATGCCAATTTCACATATGGATTGGGTTCTGTCCAAACTGCTTTTTGAATCGCAAACTTGGTGCTAGTGACCTCTAGTGGTGTAGTGGTGGAGCTGCAGTATATTAAGAGCAGGACTGGTGATTGCAAGCAGGGAATATAACAGAGCATTATAGCATATTTTTTTTTAACTTTTTTAATAGAAAGGAGCATCTATCTATCTATCTATTTATGTCTGTCTATCTAATCTATATATCTATATATATTTATCTATCCATCTATCTATCTATCTATCTATCTATCTATCCGTATTCATCTATTTGATATACCGTATGTGTATTGATCAATCAAGCAAGAGATCTAGCTATATATCTACTGATCTATAAATTTATCTATCATCGTAGTTATCAATCTATCTTTCTATATATCCATTATCTCATTCTCTATCTATCTATCTATCTATCTATCTATCTATCTATCTATCTGTCTAATATCTATCTATCTATATAGAAAAATGGGCAGCACACTCAAAATGAAAGAATAAACAAGTGAAAACTTTATTTACCCATGTGGGACACGCAACGTTTCGGCTCTGACCTTGAGCCTTTCTCAAGCTTCAGTTCAGAGTCGAAACGTCGCGTGTCCCACATGGGTAAATAAAGTTTTCACTTGTTTATTCTTTCATTTTTAGTGTTCTGCCTGTTTTTGTATTTACTATTGGTCTCTGTCAGATCACAGGCTTTGCACCTCCATTTGCTTTTTTCTTTTTTTGTACCTGTGCTGCCATTTTTTCACTTTTTGCTATCTATCTTATCATATCATATCATATCTATCTATTGCAGGACCTTATGTGCATTTTCCATTTGCAACTGCCAAGTAAAGTTCACTTCACTGGGAAGCACTGCCATCACTGAGGCAGGAGGCGCTTCATCTTCCAGTATTCCCACTGTTCCTGAGGTGATGAATATCAGTCCAGCAGAACATGGCTTCCTCTCATTATTAGACATGTTCTTATACAAGTGTCAGTCAGGATCTGTCACCCCCGGCACAATATCATCTGTAATTATTTCATTTCAGCCCCTTTTATTTCTAGCAGACCGTCCCCTATACTGTAAAATGAGGGGCAATCAGTGTCTGCGTCTCATTCTGTCATTGTTACCGCCTGTGTTAAAAGCTCTGGAGATCTGGGATCGCTGTTTTGTTTAATTTGACTGTAATTACTAGTCATGCAATTACAGCTCAGCCCAGCCTTTCTATGCGCTGATTATATGATCAGATCTCTGGATATCTCTGCCGGCCGAGCAGGGATTATTCACAGGGAATTATTGTATCTAACGAGTGTTACACATACAGACCGGGGGCCATGTACGTCTGTATCCTGTGATTTTAGGACATATTTCACTTTTCTGTCTTTTGGATATGTTCATATGTTGGAATCTGTGGCCGATACCAGGCCGACCCTCACCTTGCAGTTTGCGTGGCACTGATCCACCCGTGGATTTACCTCTATTTAATGAAACTGATCCACATGAGGACGTCCTCCATGAATGGACAGGCCCATTGTTTTCTCATCCATGACATGGATTTTAAATCTGTGCTCTATGTCCTAGGTTCCCATTTTGCAGTCTGCAACAAAAATCCCCTGCCCTGTGCTGCGGTTTCTGCTGTGGGTTTTCATGCAGACCCGCTCAAGGTTTAGCGCCCTGTACAGTCTTGGCACAATCGCGAAAACTGCGTGACAAATACCCTCGGCTCCATGAACTGCGGCCTCCTATTGAAATCAAGTAGCCCAGTTTTCCTTACTGAATCCGTGCTAAAACCCGCGCCCAAAATCCATCTGAGCCTACCCTAAAAGCAATTGTAGGCAGATTTCTTGTGCATTTGTGTGTGAAATAAAATATATATGAACATACCCTTAAAGGGAATCTGTCAGCAACCTCCCTATCCAACTATTTACATAGCTGTGGTTCACAGCTGTTTTTCTTTTGTTGATCCGAGAGTCTGTTACTGAGTTATATTTTTCTTAATATGCAAATTAGAACTGAAGTGCAATGAGGGCAACACTATTGCTCTTGTTGCACCCGAACTCTGCTCCTTTCTATGGTCAGACCCTCCCTTGCTGTTTTGCCACTTTGTGGCCTGTCCATCAAAGCAGTGGAGTGGAGGTTGGGTGCAACAAGAGCAATGGTGATGCCCTCATTGCACCAAAGGCCTAATGTATATATTGACAAAAAGTATCATAACTCTGGAACAGAGCATCAGTTCAACAAAAAAAAAAGTGTTTCAGGCTACATGCACATGACTGCGCCATGTTTTGCAGTCCGCAAATTGCAGATCTGCAAAACACGGATGCCACCTGTGTGCGTTCTGCAATTTGCGGAATGGAACAGGCCGCCCATTATATTCTTGTTCGCAAAACATGGAGTGCTGTCCGCATCTTTTGCGGCCTCATTGAAGTGCATGGGTCTGAATCCGAGCCACAAAAAATGCAGATTGGATACGGACCCAAACAGTTGTGTGAATGAGACCTTAATCAGGTGAACCACAGCTGGATCTTCTTTTCTCCATTCCCCTACTCACATCCTGCCTGAGTCATACACAACCCTGTCCTCACTGATATGATCATATGATTGGTCTGGTCTCTGCCTCCCAAAAGATTAGCACAGTCATGTCCTGAAATCCTCTGTGCCACTGTGAGGCCCCACTTCTGACACATCGTCCTGTGACCTATTCCTCATGACACAGTTGCTTCCACATGCAGCTCCGTTCACTCGAACATCATTGAAAGTGGATAGGTCACTGCCTTCCACTCATTTCCTGAAATACTCTGTGCTTCTGGAAAACCGTGCTCTTTCCTCCATTTACCTTACTCTGTGACCTGCTACTTGTCTCTGTTCGCTTCATCCTGACACTCTGTCTGCTTTTCTCATGCAAGTACACTATGTAGAGTCCTACTTCCCTAAAGCCATACATTCACTTGCTGAAACCCTCTGTGCTGCTTCTGATGCTCTAAGGTTGATGCTCGTAGAGAGGTTGTCCAGTGCCAAAAAGGACACGTCTGTAAATTTCAAGATTGTTGCCAAAAATGACAAATATATATACAAGTTTTGATATATTTTTGTTAACTTTTAGGTCACTCTTAGCTTCTGAGACCAAGAGGCTGAAGTCAGATCTGAGTGTACCAGCAGGTGGCGCTCTTGTACTCTGGGAACACCTTCTATCCTTTAATGGTGTAGTAAAGTTCAAATGATCTTTCTTTACTGTGCGGGGGTTGTGAAGCAATCTGTTATTCTCTGGTGTCAGTCGTCTAAGGCTGACATTCACTATAGTGATCTTCAGTGAGCAGAGTGTGCTACTGTACTGGGTATCTGCAAGCGGATGATTTGGGAAACTTTTTTCAAAAAGCTTAAATTAAAAAATATCCGGAGTAATGCAGAACATTGTTTTAATGATGTCAATGCCATAATGTTGATTTCCAGTGTCATTTTTATCCTTTGTCTTTTTACCTACCTCTCTGCAGCTCTAGCCTCTTCACTTTCTGTGGGTGGGCAGCAGCTCATCACATGATAATCAAGCGCCTGCATCTCCCAGGAGTGCTTCGCAGCCAGCTCTTGTTAACCCCTTCCTGTCTTCCTTCTCTGCAGTCTTTTAAACATAACGTTTCCACTATTACCTAGCACTATGGTATGTAATTTATGTAATGTGCCCCTCATTTTCTTCTCCACTGTCTAGAGAGATAGATAGTGGTATATTTCTACAGATTTAGGAGTTGGGGATGAAGGTGTCTGAGCCACTTCGCCTGCTTCTCTGTGAGATCATCCCTATGAGGAAGAAGGGAGCAGGGAAGGTACTGGGCGTGTTAGTCCACCTCTGAATGCCAGAGAAGGTGGACCAGAACTTCAACCAAGAAGTTTGCCGGCTGCACTGTGGGTAATGGAAGGCTTGTTTGGGTGGCATTGGGTAAAGTCTTCTATGGTGACTTGCAGGGCCGGTTTTAGACAAAACGTGGCCCTGGGCAAAATCAAAAGTGGGGCCCCAAATATTGTAATAATGTACTAACAACACAGTTATGTTCTGTCGATTCCGGCCCTCCCTCACAGATTTACACCCCATGAAGCTCCTCACACAGTTCTTCACCCTCATGACCCCAGAATACACCACATGCCCCCTCCCTTCACAGCAATGAGTTCCCCTCACTCACGGCATCTGAGAGTGTTAAAGACCGGAAGCGCGGGATTCCTCTTCAGGCGCACTTTCCCCCAGCGGAGATTGGGGAAAGCACCATGTTCTATAAATAAGCTGCAGCCTGTACTAGGCTTCCAGGCTCATTGTTGGTATATCCCAGTTCAGGCCACTAGATGGCAGCACTGAACTGTGATATAGTGATTTCTATACAGACTAAAAATGCCCCGTTCAGACGGCCGTATTTTTGCTGGTCCGCATTACTAGGTTTGTTTTTTGCCGCGATTTAACAAAAATCACTTCTTGGCATCACAATGTGAGTACACCATAAGGCCCCATTCACACGACCGTATATTACTGCGGACTCGCAAATATACGGGGGCCGCCGGCGCGTGTTCCGCAGCGCTCGGAACACACGCCAGGCGGCCCCATTGAAAATGCCTATACTTGTCCGTGCGTAAGTATAGGACATGTTCTATCTTTTCTTGCTGAGCCGCAGCTCAGCAAGATAGCGCGCCGCCCATAGAGGTGAACGGGCCCGCCCCTATTCCGCAAATTTGCGGAATAGGTGTGGACCCGTTCACACAGTCGTGTGAATGGGGCCTAATAGAGCAATTTACTGATGATTGTAAGTTGTGATCCACTTGGGGGACTTAGGAAAAAGTAAAAAAAAAAGTAAAAAAAGTTTTGAAAACACCTTAAAAATTAAAATCACCCCCATTCCCCAAAACAAAAAAAAACACAAAATAAAAATAGCATTATGGGTATCGGCGCATGCGAAAACGCAAAATTCACGTTTTTTCATCACTTTATCTCCCAAGAAAATTTAATAAAAAGTGATCGTCATACACACCCCAAAATGGTACTGTAAAAAATGACAGATCGCCCCCAAAAAATCTCCATAGAAATAACTATAAAAAAGTTATGAGGGTCAAAATATTGCGATAATATTTTACGAAGTGAGTCCTAATGAACGGATGCTGCTAGGGTTGCCACCTTTCCCAACAAAAAATACTGGTTACACAAGTTAAAAAGGTTGGTGTGGGTTAATACGGGTGTTATTTGATCATATTTTATGTTTTGCGCAATTTTTTTTTTTGCAATAAAATCAAACATTTCATTGTTGGGGACACCCTATGTATTTAAGTTTTATTTGGCCTCTATTTTTAAAATGTTTCTGTGGGGATTCGAACTCCCAACAATCTTCACTAAAGGCAAGAACCTTAACGGGTTATTCTCATTTTAGACAATGGGGGCATATCGCTAGGATATGCCCCCATTGTCTTATAGGTGCGGGTCCCACCGCTGGGAGCCGCACCTATATCCAGAACGGAGCCCCCGAACTGAATGAGGGCGCACTGCGCATGCGCAGCCGCCCTCCATTCATTTCTATGGGGCCGCCGAAAATAGCCGAGCGCTGGTTTGGCTACTTCCGTCAGCTCCATAGAAATGAATGGGAGCTGTGGCCGCGCTTGCGCACTGCGCTCCCATTCATTTCTATGAGCGCAGCGGGGAGCTGCGCCTGGTGGTGGCCGGACCTGGGGTCCTCCAGCGCTCCCCGCTCCGTTCTGGACCCGCACCTATAAGACAATGGAGGCATATCCTAGAGATATACCCCCATTGTCTAAGATGAGAATACCCCTTTAACCACTGGGCTATAGAGCTCAATGCTAACTCAGTGTTGAAAAACCTCATAGAGGTTTCTCTTGTATTAAAAACCTCATAGAAGTTTCTATGGTATTGTAGAAGAGAAACTTCTATGAGGTTTTTCCACCACCTACTTAACACTGAGCCCAGTGGTTAAGGTTCTTGCCTGTAATGTAGAAGGTTGTGAGTTCAAATCCCCACAGAAACAGTTCAAAAATAGAGTCAAAATTAGATTTATTTATACATAGGGTGTCCCCAAGCATAGTGACGATGCTTGGCACCACCTTTCATGTTGGTAACACTAACCCCATATATGGACACATCTATATATGGAGTCAGAGCAGGGACTCCTAAGCTGGGAAATTCCCCACTCCGGACTGTTCAAACATCTGTGAACGCTGCCATCGGGACTGAAGCAGGGGGGGCCCCTTAGAGAATCGGGGCCCTGGACAATTGCCCAGTTTGCCCCCCCTAATGCTGGCCCTGGTGACTTGTGTGCTTCCTTCACAAGAAATGAGGACAATCTTAACATGTTCTGCTTGGGATAATGCCATCACCTGTACAGGAGAAAAATCTCACAAATAAAGTGAACTAAACATGAAGCACACCATTGTTTTTCTGGCAAAATTCTCTACCACTTTCATACTGTATGTCACACACATACCTTCCCAATGAACAGCATTCAAGATGGCCGCTGTGTTGGTGACATGGGCTAAGAGGTTTCCTGCTTCTCCCAGTGTATTTGTTTATTACGCAGACAGTTCGTCACTGTGTAATGCTTTGTTTATCCTGAGGTGGCGCTGCATGGCAAGTGTACTCTTGCTGCCCGGTTCTTCCACATCTTATCCTAATTGTTGGGCTCCAAACAGAAGGGCAACATATGAAAACCTTGGATTATGGCTTCACCTAGTGGGTCTGTAAAAAAAAAAAAAAAAAAAAAAAAAATCTGCAGCGGATCTGACTGAAATCTGTTGCTTTAAATAATGCTGCAAATCTAAATTGAAATCCTGCCAATAGGAAACCTACAGCAGGAGTCGGTTTTAGACCTCATGCACACAACTAATGTATTTATTGGTCCTCAAATTGTGGATCCGCAAAAAACAAATATTGTTGCATCCTCATTTTTTTTGCGGATCTATTGACTTGAATGGGTCTGCGGTCCGCATTTTGCAGTCAAGTATAGGACATGTTCTATCTTTTTGTAGAACAGACATATGAATGTGGAAAGCATACCCATCATCCGTATGTCCATTCTGCAAAGAGATAGAACAGATCTGCAAAAAACAGACCATGGACCGATTGACCTCAATGGATCTGCAAAAAAAAATGTGGACAGCACATGGGCTACCTCCAAATTTTGTGGATCCTTGGTTCACAGACTGCAAAACGGACATGGCGCATGAAGCCCTGTGAATTTTCTTTGCAGCGTGTGAATGAGTTTTCTGAGCTCGGGTCTACTTTACCCCGAGTGTGACCTTTGATCCCTATTATTATGAGGATAAAAAATTGTCCAAAGTAGCGCTGCACCCTTGACTGCTAATATTGACCTTATTGCTATTAAATCTAAAATGTAACATTTACGTTTTGTTTTTACTGATCATTTACTGCATTGATAAATCTTGTGCTAAGTGGAAACTGCCAACAAGTAGGTTTCGTACTGAGCTTTTTTATTTATATATATTTTTTACATTTGTCTTACAGTAATCAGTACCCAAGACAGTGACAGTGCCCCCTCTATTAACACATATAACCAAATATGGGTATATAAAATGATTTTTCTAAACTAGACAACCCCTTTAAGCTTCTGTTAAGGGTCACTACCTTCTTGTGTCTTATCTCCGGATTCCTTTTTCTCCGTGGCGTCTGTGCGGCGCAGTGACCCATGTAACAATCTGAGTTCCTGAACGCATAACTTGGAACTGGCTGAGTCTACATATGAGGTCAGGCTATTTCCAGCTTTCTGACAAGTCCTGGAAAGTGAATGAACGGCACAGTCAGACCTCAGTTTCTTTCCAAGAGTCCTTTGGGCCAGAGTAAACTCCAGGCCCCCTGTCCTAGTCTTAAGCAAACATCCCTGACAGAGGAGCCAAGTGTAGAAAATGTGCACTGCCGTCATCACTAGTGTTGTCTAATAAGTACAGATGAACTTGAAGCGCAAGTCAAGAGTCTACATATTATCTATAGAAAAAGTTCTGTCTCTTTACATTATTTATCCTGTACTGATCCTGAATTACATCCTATAGTATACTCCAGAGCTGCACTCACTGTTCTGCTGGTGGAGTCACAGTGTACATACGTTATTTATACTGTACTGATCCTGTGTTACATCCTGTATTATACTCTAGAGCTGCACTCACTATTCTGCTGGTGGAGACCCTGTGTACACACATTTCTATATTTATCTTGAGTTGATTCTGGGTTACATCCTGTATTATACTGCAGAGCTGCATTCACAATTCTGCATTCACTGTGTACGTACATTGTTATATTTATCTTGTGTTGATCCTAAATCACAGATTCTAATATACTTCAGAGCATCACTCAGTATTTTGCAGGCATAGTCATTGTGTGCATTATTAACATTACTTATCCTGTATTGATCCTGAGTTAAATATACTCCAGAGCTGCAATAACTATTCTGCTGGTGGAATCACTGTGTACATTTACTTACCTTGGACTGATCCTGAGTTACATCCTATATTATACTCCAGAGCTACTCTCCCTATTCTGCACACAGAGTTACTGTGTACATACAGTACATTACATGACTTATCCTGTACTGATCCTGAGTTACATCCTGTATTATACCCCAGAGCAGCACTCAATATTCTGTTAGACTTAATCCCCGCAGTAACTCTACTAAGTTACATGCTGTATTATAGATTAGAGCTGCACTCACTGTTGTCATACATCACATTAGCCATCTTATACTGATATTCAGTTACTGTTTATATTATAATGTAGAATGCTAATGTATCTGCATTAAACTTCAGAGCGGTGTTCATAATTCAGTTAAAATACCGGCAGTCCCTTCTTGCTTATTGTTTGGATTGAACATGATGTAGTGATTTGCATTCTGGGAAGTGTTGTCTTTACATCATATTTTGTACATTTATCTGGAAAAAGGACTGCCCCGATGCCTTACTGGAGCTTAGCAATGTTTCTAGCTATATGTCTGCCTACAGACTTACTGACTGTTTCCAGTAAGATCCAGCAAAACATACAGCACGTGTTTATTTTGCTGCTGGTAGACTGAAACATGAATGTAACTGCAAAAGTAATAAAATCGGAAAAGTTTCCAAACCATCCACTGTAGGCATAGCTATGAGGGGCTGGCACACGGTAGGTGGGGGCTCAGGAGCTTTCTGTTACACCTCTACTGTTGGTGGAGGGGGAAATATTGCTTTCCCGCAATCATTTCCAAAGGGACCAGCTCTCTCCAGGGTTCTATTCCATGTTTATTAGGCATCTTATAAAAGTCCTATCAACTGTGACATGGGAGGTCGGGCGTCATGTTCTCTGCAAGTCTATGCCCCACTTTTTCAACCCCTCAGTTGGGTTCTGGTTCTTCCCCCATAAAATCATAGAAAATAATTACAAGAGAGGACAACAATGATAAAAGCTGCTGCTGCTTTCAACTATTAAGCTCTTGTATTTTTTGACTAAAGTAGGTAAAGTAAGTGCCCCCCCCCATACCGCTATATGTATTCAGTGTGTTAATTAGATCTGTTCTTCATCAGTGAAATGGACTCATTATGAGATATTAATGTGCCGGGGTCTAATAAAGACATTCTCCAAGGAATTAAAATGTGTGGGGGTCACTTGTGGGGCACACTTACTTTCTCATGAATGAACAATCGCCAGCCCTGTGATAATTACTTCCAACACAAAGGAACGGCCAATCTACCTTGCCGGGTAATTTTGGTTTGGAAAGTAATGAGAGAGACTCAAAAGTACGGCCCATAGTTGTATCCATTTACTGAACCGCTCACCGCTCTAAAAATATAGACGAGAATTTAATAGCTTATTAGTGAAATGATGGTAATGACATCAACACAAATGTCCCAGAGAGGTAAAAAGCCCCTACTAATTGCTGCACGGTAACTTATTAGTCCACCTCTGCCGAAAATGTATAAAAGTTCAGCAATCTAAAAAAAAGTCACACCTCTTATAAGCACATTCTTCAGTATTATAGTAATTATATTCTTGTACATAGGAGACAGTATTATAGTAGTTATTTTCTTGTACATAGGAGGCAGTATTATAGTAATTATATTCTTGTACATAGGAGGCAGTATTATAGTAGTTATATTCTTGTACATAGGAGGCAGTATTATAGTAATTATATTCTTGTACATTAGAGGCAGTATTATACTAATTATATTCTTGTACATAGGAGCAGTATTATAGTAGTTATACTCTTGTACATAGAAGGCAGTATTATAGTAGTTATATTCTTGTACATAGGAGGCAGTATTATAGTAGTTATATTCTTGTACATAGGAGGCAGTATTATAGTAATTATATTCTTGTACATAGGAGGCTGTAGTATAGTAGTTATATTCTTGTGTATAGGGGCAGTGTTATAGTAATATTCTTGTACATAGGGAGCTGTATTATAGTAGCTATATTCTTGTATACAGGGCCAGTATTATAGTAGTAGTAGTAGTAGTTATCATTAATGAGGGTGATATATACTGGGGCACCAAGCTTAGGCAATATTAGAGCAGTTATATTCTGGTACAGAGAAGGCATTATTAGAGTAGTTATACTCTTGTACATAGGGGGAAGTATTATAGTAATTATATTCTTGTACATAGGAGGCTGTATTATAGTAGTTATATTCTGGTACAGAGAAGGCAGTATTAGAGTAGTTATACTCTTGTACATAGGGGGAAGTATTATAGTAATTATATTCTTGTACATAGAAGGCAGTATTATAGTAATTATATTCTTGTACATAGGAGCAGTATTATAGTAGTTATATTCTTGTACATAGGAGGCAGTATTATAGTAGTTATATTCTTGTACATATGGGCAGTATTATAGTAGTTATATTCTTGCCTATTGGACCAGTATTCAAATGGTTTATGGATACTCTTGCCTGTAGCTGTATTATAATTATAGTTAGAATATTGCCTATAACGGCAGTATTACAGTGATTATGTTCTACATTGGGTGATATTTTGGTCATTAATTTTCAAAGTAATTGCAGAGCAGATTAGGGGAAGGGCAACATGGAGCCACTTGGATCTCATGCGGCAGAGGCAGAGCTGAACACCTGCGGCATGTTATAAAGCTGTATGAGAGCACAACAATGTGTCTGCAGAGGCGGAATGATCGTTGGCTACAGCCAAGCTACATCCAAACATATGATATCATCTTCTATATCTGGAGTCACCTTATTTCCGCTGCTCCGAACCAAAAGGCAGATGATTAAAGCTTTTTTGATGGGCCAGATGTTCCGGACAGGAATGTTTCAAAATTTCAAACTCCGAGCAGCTGGGTTATATGAAAAGTCATTTCTTTCCATTGTCCATATCCTATATCCCAGTTATCACTCACACTTTGTAAGTTCTGAACAGAATTGTCCACAAATCTGAGAGTCATTTTGTGCCAAACGTTCTGTTTTTGAGACAAAGCCTTTTAGGATTTAAAGGTCTATAATAAAAGACCCCATAGTCTGCAGCTGTGGATATGTATCCTAGCATTTAGCATCAAGACAATTCCATGTAGTGTAGGAGAGTCTCAAACACTTGAGCTATAGCACTGTCCGTCATAAACTTCTTGGTTCGTGAATAGAATGCTAGAGCTACGGTATAGACTGACACTGTATACTGTAAAATAATACCGATTTCTATGTCATATATGGTCACCCCAGATAGCTCTCTTGAATTGAAAGAAAGTGAAATTCTGCTTTAACCAATACATTTTAGACCAAAGAACTGGGTTAAAATGTTGTTACACCTTTATGTTCCTTTATGTTCCAGATGTCAATGAATGTGAAAATAGTAATGGCGGATGTGAAGTACAATGTTGTAACACCATCGGGAGCTTCTACTGCAAGTGCCCAGAAGGTCAAACTCTGAAAGAAGACGGAAAAACCTGTCAAGGTCAGAAACATGACAGCAGCAGACGGAGTACCTCACATATGAACGTGACATGAAATTTATTGAGGTTTTTTTTTTTCATTTTTGTGTATGAGGTGAGGGCGTGAAACTCTGAAAAGATTGGGCAGATGCCTATGAGCACATAGGGGGGGACCTTAACATTTTCACTTTGAATGATCACATGGCCTCTCAACAAAATTAAAAATCTCTCATTTAAGTATTTTATATTTCCTCAACTCTAAAGGGAACCTGACATGTTGAACATGGTGTCTGAGCTGTATGCAGCAGGTTACAACGCAGGAGGAGCTGAGAAGATTGATATACTGTAGTTTTGTAGGAAAAGATTCAATATAACTTTGTAATTTTTACCTTTAAATTCCTGCTCATTCTGGGGCTTGAAGTCCAGGAGGTGGTCCTATCAGTGATTGACAGCCTTCTTTCTATGACTGTGTATACAGAGACTGAAGTCCAGGAGGCGGTCCTATGAGTCATTGACAGCCTTCTCTCTATGCCTGTGTATACAGAGACTGAAGTCCAGGAGGTGGTCCTATCAGAGATTGACAGTCTTCTCTCTATGACTGTGTATACAGAGACTGAAGTCCAGGAGGCGGTCCTATGAGTGATTGACAGTCTTCTCTCTATGACTGTGTATACAGAGACTGAAGTCCAGGAGGCGGTCCTATCAGTGATTGACAGCCTTCTCTCTATGCCTGTGTATACAGAGACTGAAGTCAAGCAGGTGGTCCTATAAGTGATTGACAGGTATCTCTGTATACACAGTTATAGAGGGCAGACTGTCAATCACTAATAGGACCGCCTCCTGGACTTCAAAGCACAGAATGAGCAGGAATTTAAATGGATGAAATACAAGTTATACTTAATCTTTTCCCACGTATCAGTCGGCTCAGCTCCTCCTTCTCTATAACATGCTGCCTGCAGATTATTTAGCATTTTCATGGTGACTGGTTCAATTTAAAAATCTTCTATTCATACATGGAAGCCATCAACAAGCTCATGTTGGCGGACCTGTTCCTCTTACAAAGCAGGAGGTTTATCAAGACAGGCACTTTCTGCTCCGGTCTTGATATCCTCTATTTTTTTGCAGTGCACAGGCACGGACAGAAACCCCACTGAAGCACTCAGTAGTGCCTCCATAGGGTTCCATGCATCTGTTCCGCATTGGACCTTCTAGATTGTAAACCCATTCAACAACGTTTGTGTGCATGTGCCCTAAGTGTCGATTTGAAAATCAGTGTTTAGTACTTTGAGGGCATATGAGTGTCATGCTGTTCAGCTCATAAACACTTAATAGCCTCATGCACACCGCAGAGTCTGTTCATGGACCCTGTACGCAGTGCAGTACCGCCATAATACCCCTCATAATACTCCTCATTCTTCCCTACAACCTATGCTTCTTGCTAGTAATTTATGGGTAGCTCTATAATGCAGCCATGTTCCTGATCTGTACCCCGCCTGACTCACGGTCCATCTATGGTAATAGGACTGCTTGGAACATTCACAAGAAAATTTTGTGAAAAATAAACACATTATGAGATCTGTCATCAGCATAAAATCTACTTGTTAATGGTTTCCAAAACTTTTTTTTATTCCCCGCTGCACAGAGTAAAAATCAAGCTAAAAAATAAATATAAGACACCAAAATGAGTAATAAAGTAATAAATATTATACTATAGAGTTGCTTGATCTTACATTTTCTAGCCGTAAAGTAACGTCAGGGAGGTTGGCCTCCTAGATAGGCCGACAACCCCCTCCCTGCCTAAATCTCTGTCATCGTACATTTTGCTTCTATAAAAATTTTTTTTTTTTTTATTATGATAATTACTGTCAATTTATGTGATATCTGCATGATTATTCCTGTCACTGAGACAATACAGGGGGAAGGTTGCACGCGAGGTTCGTGGCTCCGTGTCTCCCCGTATGACACAGACCATGAAGACAAAGCCCAATGTAAATAATTCATTCGGGATATTTTCTAGCTCGACAATTCACTTCTATTGTGTCTCAGGGTGAACATGTTGGAACAGTCGGCTCTGCTGTCACTGCCCCATTCCTGTCATTTCTGCAGCTAAAGTAAACCATCCCCGTAAACCAAGGAATCCACATTCTTAGCATGACTTTGGATTCTTTTCGCCTAAAATGCAGACGTCGGACCCGTTTGCTGCGCAGTTACAAGGAGACGCTCGTGACAAGTGTAACAACCTCATAAATCTGTCACCAGTATTCTTAGTAATCTAAACTAATTGGAGGCTTGGGACGCACTCATAGGGATCAACTATAACGTATCATTGAGTGTTGGGCATCTTAAAGGGGTGGTCTAAAAGTTTTTTTTAAAAGGAATCTGTTCTCATACTTAAAGGGAACCTGTCATCTCCGAAACACCCCCTGAACTAGAGTAAACGGTGTATAGTGTAAGTGATGCTGAATACGAATATGTAAGTTTTATCTTCATACTCAATACCATTCCGACGTTGTGTTCCCACAAACCTGCAGTAAAATGCACTCAGTGGACTCCAGTGCTCACTCACATAATGGAGAGGACTCAAAGAAGAGTCCTCTCAGTGCATTTTACTGCAGGTTTGTGGGAGCACAGCGTCAGAATGGAAGTGAGTATGAAGATAAAACTTACATATTCGGATTCAGCATCACTTACACTATACACCGCTTACTCTAGTTCAGGGGGTGTTTCGGAGATGACAGGTTCCCTTTAAACTAATAGCAATGCACTCTAGCTCTGTGTACCATCATTAAAGCTATACCTTTGTTAGTGATATCCATCTTTCTGGACGGCAGAAAATAAACTAATAAAGTGGTGGCTGCAGGATTATTCTGTGGTTTTATGTCGGAACATCAGAAGGAGTTCAGTGCTAGGCCCACTACCACCGTGGGCCAAATAGTAGTGGCAAGGTCCACCTCCATGATGAGCACACCACTGCCTGGGAACACTGGAACAGTGGGAGGATGGATGCCCCAGGCAAGTAATAGGCTGAAAGTAGAGGTATCCCCGATGTAAGGCACTTGAGGCCCCTGGATGATGGAGGTCCCCATTAGGACTAGTGCTAGTGTAATAAACTGTATATATTATACTTACAAAATAACTGGGCCTTCATGTGAGAACCAGAAAGCCTACTGTGCCTTTAAGGGCTCATGCACATAAACGTATTTTCTTTCTGTGTCCATTCCGTTTTTTTTTTTTTGCAGACCGCATGCGGAACCATTCATTTCAATGGGTCCGCAAAAAAAACGAAAGTTACTCCGTGTGCATTCCGTTTCCGTATTTCCGTTCTGCAAAAAAATAAAACATGTCACATTATTGTCTGCATTACGGACAAGAACAGGACTGTTCTATTACCGGCCAGCTGTTCCATTCCACAAAATACAGAATGCACACGGACGTCATCCATACTTTTTGCGAATCCATTTTTTGCGGACCGCAAAATACATTCAGTCATGTGCCCACTGTTTTTGCACCTGTTTTGAAGGCATCTGAGCACTTATTTTGAGTTTTAAGACAAATTCAGAAGTTTTCTAACTTTTGCGCCTAATTTAAATGCTATTCATGTAGGTGCACCCTATTTTGAGCCAGATTTTGTCATAAAAACAGTCCAATTTCTACGCCAACTCAGGGCTAGAGTACTTTTCTGTCTCTGTTTTTAATGGTGAGTTGCACCACAATTTGCCTACTTTTATGAAGACGTGCGCCAATATTCAGCTCACTTGCGCCACATATTCATACGCCTACTATTTAGACCAGTTTGGTGAATTTGAATCTGTCTTACAAGAAGGGGACCACAAGATGTCAGGCTTAAACCAAAAAAAACAAACCTGATTTATTATAGGATCATAAATGAGGTGCAAATTGAAGAAGGGCTTTGCCAATGCGCCTGTTTGTTTAAGCTGCAAAAGATCCTAGAAATTTCAGCTGATTTACAGCTGGTGGCGCTGTTGCACCGTAACCATGGAAAAGTTCATGGAAACGTATATGTTACTCACTTAGTGGTAAAAAAGCGGTACTGCAAATTATTTTATATTCTGATTTCCATAAGGTGCCCACTGCTAAGCGGTCTATTTGGGTCTCATGATTCCTGCAGACCAAAACAATGAACAATCCTGCAGACACTGGTGGCTGTTTCCCTTTAAATGACACATTTGGCTCTACTACATCTGCATGTCCATCCTGATCCAGTGACTCTGTTTTGTATTAGTGCTCGATCTGACTTATGGAACGATTATGGTGGAATGGCGATGGAATTCACGTTGGATCCACGTCTGCAGACCTCAGCATTGTGCTTGGCAGAGCGGGGTTCTTCGTGTGGTTTTATGCTGCTTTAGGAGACGTTTTAAGTATTGGGAACAATTACGACTTTAACTCCAAAAATAGATTTTACATCACATTTTATAAATTTTCCATCCCGAAGAAAGGAAACATAAACAGGTTCTCCGCATGGCTTCTAATCCTCTAATTCTCCTGCTCCTTTTGATTAAAGTCCTGCTCTTGTACTGTTTGGATTGGGGCTGTTTTGTTACTGTGTTTTGCCTCAGCTTTGCCCAGTTTTGATTCTTAAGTCATTCCATGTGTCTGCCTTGAATTGTTAACTTAATGATTTTTTGTTCTTACTTTAATTATTATCTGTGGAGCATTATCAGAGGGATTTTGTATATAAATTAAAGGGGTATTCCCTTTATGTACAGGATATGGAATAGCTATCAGATCGGTGGGGGGATAACTCTACAATACCGGAATACTCCTTAATCATTGATCAATGTAGAATGAAAAGTTCTGCAATGTTCTAATCTGTTCATTGCTGCTTGCTGTCAGTGAATATAAATATATGTATATGCACACTGTGCGTATTATGCACTGAAAATCTGCAGCGTAATGCAGTACCAGCTAAACACATGAGATTATGAGCATCTCATGTCATCAAGTCAATCATTTGTGTGGGTATCTAGAGCAAAGCCACATCAAAATCCATGACAAGGCCCACAAGTAACACATGCAGATTTTGATGTCGATATGGTTCAGAAATGTAGCGAAAAAAACGCATGAAAATCCAAGTGGAAAATCTGCATAAACAACACTGCCATGTGCATGTCCCCTTAAAACCTTAAAAGGGTTGTCTGGGCTTTTAATATTGATGACCCGTCATCAACATCAGATCGGCGGGGGCCCAACACCCAGCGCCCTGTAGGAGGAGACACACGCAGTGCACACGTGTCATCTCCCGTCTCTCTTCTTATTCACCACTGCTGTCTATGGCAAAGCAGCAGCAGAGCAGAAAGGGAGAAGGGAGATGGCACGTGTGCACTGCGTGTGTTGTTTTCTCATACAGGGTGCTGGGTGTCGGGGCCCCGCCAATCTGATATTGATGACCTGCCTTGAGCATAGGTCATCAATATTAAAGACGACCTGTCACCTCATTCCCCATATAATAATAACAAGTCTGGAACATCTATTATTATGTCTCTATGTTGTGCCATTCCCTTATTATTTCCACTAGAAGTTATGAATGAATTGCTAGCAGTCTGCAGTAAGGGTACAGAGGGGTAACATAGTAAAAGACATCTGTCCTCGGCCTGTTATCCTGCAAGTTGATCGAGAGGAAGGCAAAAATTTTCCTCACTTTAGGGGAAAAAAATTTCCTTCCCGACTCCAATCAGAATTACTCCCTGGATCAACGACCCCTCTCTAGTAACTATAACCTGTAATATTATTACACTCCAGAAATACATCCAGGCCCTTCTTGAACTCTTTTAGTGAACTTACCATCACCACCACCTCCCTTCTTACTATATTAACCCAACTGCTGACTTGATAGTCCTGATCTTGCCCATCTCCTCCCACCTCCTTTTCACTGACCCCAGTCAAAAAACTGTTAAAAAACTGGAGAGAGGTCTAAGCCTCTCTCCAGTTTTTTAAAGCCTCTTTTTAATGCCCCTGAGTATGTCAAGCTGCTTATTTAGATCCAAGATCTGGGCTTCCAAATATGCAATGTGATTGCATCTCGTGCAAATGTATTCACCCTCGATGGCTCTTCAAGGCATGCATACATTGCACAGGACACACACTTAGTAGCATTGTCCATGGAGCACCTGTTAGATGGGGATATACAGTACAGAAAAACAGTAAATATGTGATAAGATGTGGTTTGCTGTAGTTGGAGGACTAGCTCCACTCAAGTTAACAACACACAAGGAAAATCTCTCCAACCTTACTGTTTTTTTGCTCCTTGTCTTAAACTCTGATTCTTTAAACTCCACTTATACACAGTCCACTTACACAGCAAGCCCAAGTCAGAGCGAGAGCGGGTGTTACCAGTTTGAGGTGTGTACCTGCACAGACTCGCTCTATCCAATCAGTGCTGTCATGTTCAGACTGTGCAGGTACACCCCCCCAACTTGTTACCTCCCCTCTGTACCCTTACTGCAGACTGCTAGCAATTCATTCATAACTTCTAGCAGGAATAATAAATAGGGATGAGAGAATGGACTACGGATGAAACATCCAAAGTCGATTTGCATAAAACTTTGTTTCAATACTGTACGGAGCGAACGCTCCTCACAGTATTAGAATGTTCGAATAATAACTTCAGAAATTGATTTATACTGTAACTCGGGTTCAGTTTCAAGGTACCACTTGGGTTTGTTACAAGACAGTCCTAGTAGTTTGCTACAATGTATCATTGCAGGCTAAATGTATCAGTCTGGAGGCTGACTCTGTAGCAGCTCATGGAGGGTTCTTTAGACTGTATACGTGGCACATTCCTAGGTGAGAAGTATCAGTTGTGTACAGGTCTTCAGCCTCTAGATATAAATATACATCCACATCACTGACAGCAAGCAGAGATATTTGTAGTGGGAAGGAATTGAAACAGGAAGTCAATTAGAAAGTTAACAGACTTTTTATTGTACAGTGCTCACACATTTTATATGGAGTTTTGGCTGTTAGCATGCACAAGAGGAGGGAACCCTATAAACAGAAATCAATATTCTGCCCCCTTCTGGTAAATTTCACTACCCTCCCCAATACAGAACATACCTTCCCTTTCCGAACATGTGCACCCCCGTATTGTGGCCCGCAAACAGAGGCTCCGCAATATACAGGTATTGACTATGTGTGCGTCGTATCACAGATGTGGTTACCAAAAAATAGGGAGCAGGCCTGAGGACATGGCCCTCTTCTGTAAGGGATAGAAAGGGGAGCCGGGGGTGAACAAGCCTGGATTTTTCTTAGCTTCCCTTGAAGAACACCACGCCAAGCCTTCTGCCAGACAGATGTGGCTGATAACAGGGAGCAACAGACTGAATTTAAGCACACAAGAGATGAAGAAAATAAAGAATTTAGGTTCTGTGTCCCTTTAAGTATTGTCTGCTATGGATAAAGTGGTTTCTAGAGTCATTAGACCTCTGTCTGCTGAAGGAGTGCCTCTGCTGGGAGGTGCAGCGACAGCCTTATCCCTGCATCCCACACATTCTGGCAGAAGCCGAGAGTCCTGTTGCCTTAGCTCCTTGCCAGATGTGCTTACTCCTTCAATTGTTAAATATTTTGTTTGAACAGAAGTCTGTGTGATAAAACAAAACCAGCATTTACGACCTGTTGTATCACGTAAGCGAGATTCCGTGCGCAGAGTTTGTGGTTTTTAGATTGCAAACTCAACTGAAATAAAATCTTTTTTGTATCACAGAAAGGTTTGGGAAAGTCCTCGCGCTCAGTAGATGGCTGTTTACTTATGAGGTTCAATTAATAAATGCATTGTTACATAGTGTAATGTAATGGGCCTGAACATGGGCCTGAACATAAAGGGAGGGGCTTCAGAAGAAAGGGGTCTGTCATATTTGAAATGTGGTTTTTGGTTATTTGGGCATTGCCTATTAATCTTGCACATGGGTCAAAGGAGTCCAGCCTTTTAGTAAGGGTTGGGAGCCATTTCTGTATGATGTCCGATCATGCCTCCTACAGCACAGTTAGAGTGCGCAAAATGTTACTTTCCTTTTGTTAGCCATCTATGTAATGGCAGATTAAGGATACCCATAGCCCCTGAGCTGTTCCCCAAACTTACCCCCCCCCCCAGTGGGATGCTGTAATTCAGTCAGGGGCCACACAGAAAACTTTCCGTCTTATATTTGGAATAATTGTCAGGATACAAATTCGAGGAACAGAGCACCTGGGCAACCCAAAGAAGAGTCCACCACGTCAGTGTGGCAGCCAGGGCTAAGAGGCTTAGGTACTTGGCTTACTAGGGGATGATGTCCACCAAGCAGTATTGATGATTCCTGCAGAACTCTTTAGAGGATGTCATCTTGAGACTAGACACTCTATGAACCTCACAAGAAGTTTTACGGCATGATCCAGATGGATGATGAAAAGGTACAACAATATGGTGTTGGACTTCAGCAGCTATGGGAAAAGTTGGTGAAGAAAGACCTTGAAGAGGGTTTCTTTAAAGTGTAACTGTTATTTCAGTTTATTTTTAATATAGTGCAACGAAAGGGAAGGGAAACATTTATGTAATAGACTTTACTAGGGGAAGGCGATTCATTGTTCTAAAAAACAGAGTCTTCATAGCAAAGCTCTGAGAGTTGCTAAGGAGAATCTGTCTTCAGTCTTCCGCAGTGGCGTACATAGAGAAGTAAGGACCTCATAGCAAGGATCAAACCACGTCCCCCACACAGGACAGAAGGGTTTCTGCCTAAACACCTTTTAATGACCCTTGGGACATTTTTCCACTGCCTCATTTGCTAAAAGTTGTTCCTTTAGAGAGTAGAGTCCTGACCAAGTTTTCACCTCCAGTAGAAGAGAAGATGATGCCAACTAAGACTGGACCCCCTCTTGCCCTGGGCCCCATAGCAGGCGGATGGTCTGCCGCTATGGTAGCTACATCCCTGGTCTTCCATGTCTGTTGAGCGCTGAAGATGTCTGTGTAATGAGTCAGATAGAGGTAGTGATGAGCATTGATAGTTAGGCCTTAGTACATAGTCACAGATGGGGTAGTGACAAGAGGAAGGCTGGAAGCTTCTGTATGTTACACACAGGCATCTTCAGCGCTCAGTAGAACTGAAGGCTGACTTTCCTTAGCAACACTGAGAATTGCATCCAGTCACTGGTTCAAATATTGGGATGAAGCCTGCGTTAAAATTCAACAAGAGATGCACGCATTCACCGAACACATCAATGTAGTGTATCATAACATCAGGTTTATGTGTGAAGATGTTTGGACCAACACACAGGCTTTCTTTGGCTGCTTGGTAACACTGGAAGAGGGAAGAATGCTGGAACCAGGAGTCTATAGTAAACTTACAAATATGGACCAGTACCTGCTGTTTGACTCCAACCATTCTCTGGATCACAAACTGGATATCATCAGAACCCCACTGGAGAGAGACGATCTCAACCAGCATGGGGGTAAGGACAAACAAATTCAGACACCTGAGAGGGGTCCTTAAACCTGTGGTTATCCAGACTGGGACTTTGTTAAAATTGAGAAAAGATGAGAAAGAGAAAAGAATGTCAAGATTGCCAGTAAAGATGCAAAGCAGGGCAGATAGAAGAACATGGTTCCTCCATATATAGCTGGAGTATCTGAAGATTTTTTATTAAACATTGCATCCCTGTCTGCAATAAACCTGGCAATTCACCGAGGCAGCGACCGGGTCACTTAAAAGACCCAAGGCAGAAACACAAGAAGATTAATATTGTGTATGCAGTCCAATGCAATGAGAAGTGCCAAGACATGTAAGTTGGGGAAACAAAACCCCACCTATACCAGCGAATGGCCCAGCACAGAAGAGCCAAAACCTTTGGTCAAGTTTCAGCTGTGTACCTACATCTTAAAGGGAATTTGTCATAAAAAAATGACCCATTGTTTAAATCAAGTTTTTATGTTAAACATATGTCTTTGTAATGTTTGGCGATGTTTTTTCTAATTTTCCATGTTCCTATCTATATTTTAAAATCATCTTAAAATCTTGCAGTTTTCCTTCTGGCCACTAGGCTATAATCTCAGCTGAGATATCCTGTTTGTCAGTGTGTCAGCTGTAAAGTAATGCTGCTACCGTAAACAGTGTAATTGGAGACCAACTCACATCACAGACAATAGAATCTCCCTGTAGAATAAACAAAAACTTCAAAGGAAAAAGCCTCTCAATGCATTCTCAATAGGACTGGAGCTGTCTATGCTGCCTATGGTCCATGGGGCTTGCTGTAAAGCATATCACTAAATGCTGTTTAGAACAGCTCAGCCAAGATGGCAGCCCCGTAAAAATGTTCTAGTAATGAAATTTCAAAAACTACAAGGCAATCTTTAATCAATGGACAAATCTTAAGACAAATGATTTGTTCAAAGAGGTGTGAAAGAAGCTATGTATGTCAAATTGGAGAAACAAAGCTTGAATACAGATGGAAGGGTACGACATCTATTGTCTGCAAATTACAATGCTGTTCAAACACCTCTCCCAAGACAGTTTAATCATGCCTAATAGCTTCAGTCATGCAACTTGCAATCAACATCTTGACTGTAAATTTCGTGTACAAGTCATACTAATTGAGAAAGCTGGTTGGATGACCATAAAATGTCTTTGAGAAAAAATACAAGTTCAAGTGGCTCTGACTTCTCCAATCTCAGCTGTGAAAGGCTGAGATGGGAATAATACTTTAAAAAATAAATCCTATATGCCTGCCAGTAGTCACTTCTAGATGGAGTTTAGTAGCTTACTGGATACTTTAATGTTAAATGCGTTATATAGTATGACATTATGCAGTGAACTCCCAAGCTCCCTCTAGTGGTAGCTGCAGACAAACATAGTTTATCATTTCATCCTTTGTCTATGCAGAGTATTTGGAGTTTTGTATCAGAAAAAGGATGGACATTCCCTTTAAGGCTTAACATTCCTTTTTTCATGTTTCCCTTACTAATGTAGATAAACTCCCTCTATTATGTTTTTCCCAATATTAACTTTCTTAATTGCGTTGTTTCCCTGATGTTAGCATTTCTCCTCCGTTACTAGCGTGACCGAGCTTTGTCTGTGTATTATTGTTCAGAAATACAAACAATTAACCTCCAGTTACTGTCGGGTCTGAGGCTCCTCGTTCTGCAGCTTAGTTTTTAATGTGCACTGCATTCTGAATAACTCCAAATTGGGCTCATCCGGTGATATTCAGATGTTTGTTATTTAGTTCTTTCTGCTGGAATTTCTAGATTGTCCAGTTTTGTACACAAATAGTAGAATTCATTAGATAGGCATCTGGGAATAGTGACAGGAAAAATAAAAGTGCATCTTGGGGTTATTTCAAGGGGTCGTCCACTTTTTTACAACTTCATTTCTAAACATGCTGACCCAGCAATACATATACAAGTGACCCATCAATCGTTTGATCTGAGGACATCTCCACTGAGAAGACGTTTGTTAGTGACTACCTGTGCATGCTGAACCTTATTCACACTTCCATATTACTGATCCTTGTTGAATGAATCTGTAATAGGGTACCCATATGCAATGTATGAAAAAAGAATCATGGGGTGCTCCAACACATGCCATACTATGGAGGTGTTTTTTTTCAACTGAATGGTCCTGGGCTGCAGTACCAAGTACAGCCACTATACAATGTATGGCGCTGTGCAGAGGCTGAGTGCCACAGCAGAGTCAGAGTGCCACAGCCTTTCCAAACTGCTGATCAGTGAGGGTGCTACATGTGAGACCCCCACCAATCAGATATTGATAACCTATCCCGAGGATAGGTCATCAGCATGCTAATGGCTGAACAGTTAACCTCTATCTACCTCTAGACTACTTGTCTTCAGTCTCACCACCAAGTGCAAAATGTCTTTTAATGTTGCTGTCCTGTTTGTAATTCATCCCCGAGGTATTGGACACATCCATGACTAAGTGATTCCGGACATTGCATGTGAACATCTCTTTATTTTCTCCTCTGTAAATCCTATTTTCATGCTCCTTAAATCCCAGATGTGAGTCTTGAATCTGGGGCGTCTTAATATCTCACCTTAAATCTACTGAGACGATCAGAGCTTAGTTTGCATAACAAACAAAAAATTTTGATAACTGAATTCTTGACATTCCCTTCTATATCTTCCATAGGCTCCTGGGATATCCATACATCATTCGTACATTCTTGTGGTTTTATTATCTATTTTATTCATTTATATAGTGCCAACATGTTCCTGAGTGCTGTACTGAGATTTTCGTCACTCACATTGATTCCTATACCCCTTAGGGAGGAAACCCATGCAAACAGGAGTATTAATTGCATTGTAAGCTACATTGTGAATATATTTTTTTCACATTTAACATAAATCTCATCATGCCTTGGAATGGAGTACATGTTTTATATTCTTATATTGTTACTGAGCTTTCTCCTGTGCTCATTGTCACCCTGCCCCATATCTACTATAATACTGCCCCATGTACAAGAATATAACTACTATAAAACTGCCTCCTATGTACAAGAATATAACTACTATAATACTGCCTCCTATGTACAAGAATCTAATGACTGTAATACTGCCCCTATGAACTGTACAAATATATACAATAATTACTTCAATAATGCCCCTATATTCTTGTACATAACTACTGTACGACTGCATATGTACAAGAATACTCCTACTATAGTACTTCCCTATCTACAAGAATAAAATAACTATAATACAAGAACAAAAGTACTGTAGTACTTCCCCTATGTGCAATAATATAGCTACTAAAACACTGCTCCTGTTTACAGGAATCTAACTACTATATTACTGACCTTATGTACAAAAAATATAACCACTATACTACTGTGAATAAATATAACTAATCTAATACTGGTTCTATGTTCAAGAATGAAATTGATATACTACTTTCCCTATGTACATGAATACAAGAATATAAATACTATAATACTGCCCCCTATGTACAAAAATATAACTATTATAATACTGCTCCTATGTACAAGAATGTAACTGCTATAATACTGCCTCCTATGTAAAAGAATATAATTACTATAATACTGCCACCAATGCATGTACAAGAATATAATTACTATAATATTGCCTCCTATGTACAAGATTATAATTGCTAGAATACTGCTTCCTATATACAAGAATATAACTACTAGAATATCACTCCCTATGTACAAGAATATAACTACTATAATACTGCCTCCTATGTACAAGAATATAACTACTATAATACTGCCCCTATGTACAAGAATATAACTACTATAATACTGCCCCTATGTACAAGAATATACCTACTTTAATATTGCCTCCTATTTAGAAGAATATAACTACTATAATACTGCCTCCTATTTACAATAATAGAACTACTATAATACCGCCCCTATGTACAAGAATAGAAATACTATTATACTGTCCCCTATGTAAAAGAAAAGAACTACTATAATACTGCCCCTATGTACAAGAATATAACTACTATAATACCGCCCCCTATTTACAGAAATAGAACTACTATAATATGGCCTCCTATTTACAAGAATAGAACTACTATAATACCGCCCCCTATGTACAAGAATAGAAATACTATTATACTGTCCCCTATTTACAGAAATAGAACTACTATAATATTGCCCCCTATTTACAGAAATAGAACTATTATAATATTGCTCCCTATTTACAGAAATAGAACTACTATAATATTGCCCCCTTTTTACAGAAATAGAACTACTATAATATTGCTCCCTACCTACAGAAATGTAAACATTTAACTGTTATAATACTACCCTTTCTGGAAAAAATATATCTATATAATACCATCAGCACACACCTCAACCAGGTGCAGTATGTGGGGCAATAGAATGTTATCAATGTGTTGACTTTGATTTTTCTCTGTTTGTACAAAATGTGGTTTGGATTTGGATTCTCTTGTTTCCATAGTAGAGCAAAACAAAAAAAAAAAGATCTTTAGAAAAGTGCCGCCCGGTCCTGTCTTGCTCTCTTCTCCTTGCCCTGCAGCCATCAACCTGGAATCTTTCCCTCTCCTTGTACTTGACACCCTAGTTTCCTTGAGTTTGCTCTGGGGAAGTGTGATGTCATGTGCCTGGCTGGGGCTTTGGCTGCAGACTGCTGGGGGCCGTTCAATACCTGCAAGAGATGGGCCAGGACTTAGTAACATGAAAGGACTCATGTGGGAGGGACATGAAGAATTCCCAGGACTCCAGAACATATACAGTAAAAAAAAATCCAAAACAAAATCTGCATCTGTGCAGGAGAGGATCACATACTGTAGGCTGCAAGTCATGTTCCCTGTCAGAATCCTACATCTTCTTGTATCATGAAGCACATTCTGTGGATCCTTTCTGTGGTTCTGGTCGGCTGCTGCATCCATGTGGGTACCACATTCAACTCCAGATTTCTTCGCCCCAACTGCTACCCATGTTATATAAGGAGCCAGGGATATAGTGCTATTCAGTCTAACAGTGGGAAGCCAGGTATGGATGAGCTCAGTTGTACTCCAGATATATATATATATATATATATATATATATATATATATATATATATAGTATTGTTTTATGTTTTGTTTTATATATTTTTATTTTATTATATATTATATATATATTAATATATATATCTATGATTCCCTTTTCTTTTATATTTTCTTTTATTGTCTTTCTTCTTTTCTTTAGGTACTTTTTATTTTTGCCTCAAACTTTTTTCCCTGTTCATTTTTTTAAAGAAATGTGCATCTTTTTTTTTTTTTGCATACTTTAGTATTTCAACAACAGAAGTATCCCATGACATTAAGGTGTTATGGTATAGATGTACCTTGCCTTTCTAATCAATGCTCTCTACATACTGGGTGAGAGTCAAATTTTTTTTTTAATGATTTATTTAGTTTTTTTCTTTTACCTTGCTATTGCTTATGTTGTTGTTCTGAAATGGCTATACTAGGTGTTTGTTGTACAAGCCCTTACCTCACAACTATACATATGACAATTACTGCTGCTCAAAGAGTAGAAGAAATGAATGAGCTGGATATACTGCATGTATAGCACAAAAAAAAAACAGCTGCAGTACCACTTGCGAACAAAAGGTGGTGATACAATGCTACATTGGTATTTTAGTCATTCTGTTCATTTTTTATGAGTACATCTAGTTTGTGAGGGGTTAATAGGCACATGAGAATGTTTCTTATTGGTGCCCAAAAAGATTTGGTACTTTCCTCTATTATGAAAGGTTATGTACAAGTTTTTACAACACTGGGGCCTAGAATAGTACAATTTATACAGATCTTCGTCTGAATATTTATTTTTTTCATTTTTAGATTTTCATTATGGGACATTTCCATCAGATACGTGTTCTGGTTTCTCTCTCATTTGTCATTTTCTACCTTTTATGGATGAAATTGACTCCATTCTCGCTCTAGACATACCTGAGCCCATACTTTGGTTAATATTTGGGAGGATGGATCTTCTGGGAATGCAGTGGTATGCAGGGGGAGTAATACACTTTTTATGTAGTCAGTGTAAAGCATACTGTATGCATATGATCCCATAACAAATCTTTCTGTTGAACCTTGTCATTGGGACATTGTGTTGACTGAAATCATCACCCACAGAAATAGCTACATGGTAACAGCCTTTATTGGAGCCCTTCGGGATATGAGCATTGATGTAGAGGGTAATTTGGACCAACACAATATCCCAGTGACAAGACGAGAAGTATTCTTCACAGAGATACAGGAACAATTGAGCACTAATAACATGAACAAAAAAATACACTGTTAAGCTACTTTATCTACTGTCATAGCTCATTTTTTTTTTATACAAAGCTCCCCTGTGTAGACCTGTTAAATTATATATTTCTGTTGGTATGCAGCCACCACTAGAGGGCGCTTAGGAGCTTACTGCATACTGTTCTGTTTATGTGTTTGTTTTATGAACACTTTACAGAAGCTCCCTCTAGTGGTGGCTGCAGGCATGTACCATCTAACTTTATGCCTATGCAGGGGATTTGGAGCTCTGTATGAGAAAAGCAGATCAATGTCTTCTATAAAGACATATTAAGAAATTAATGAGCACAGAACGTTGCAGCTTTTTAAGAAAGAAAAAAAAAGGTCTTCGGTGGTGGGCATTTACTCTAAGCCTTTGACGTGTGAGGCATTCCTGCTGCACTGTGCACAGTTGGGTTACAGTAGCTCCATCAATCAATGGGAAATAGCTGAGAATGAAAATACAGATTCCAAGATGTCCCTGAAGCATGAGACAGCAATGATCCCCTGCTGATACCCAGCAGGCGCAGTCACTGGCATCAAACATCAGCTCCATTATTCATAATGAATGGAAATTACTACTCATTAAGCAGTAGCTTGTACCTTGTAAAGCAGAAAGGTAGGGCAGCCTTGAACAAATTCCTGGGGCTTTCGTTTTGGTTCTGGAATAATAACCAAAGCTACTTTAGCAATAAAGAACCTTTTCCTTAAAATAATAATGAAAAGAACAAGTTCATTAATAAATGTAATTCTCTTGGAAAAGCTGGGTGGTATCAACTAACATGGTGGCCAGAACGTACATGGGGTGTCACTTAACTTTTTAAAGACCTGAGAATTTCAATGCTAGAGACGTAGCCAGGCATTCTTACTGGGGGCAAGCATTCTGACTGCTTCTGCTGGGCCGTCTTTTCCCCAACTCATTAGCACCCCCATACCACCCAGCACAAGTGGCCTTACAAATAGGGTGATATAAATGGATGGATGACAGAGCCAGAACCATCAGAAAAACATAGGAGTGCAAGTCTGGAGGACATATGGCGTTTCCCTATTCTGCTTGGTGCTTGTCCTCAACGTGACCAGCTTTTCCCAGACTCTTCGTGTTCTCAAGTTGTGGTTTGGGATAGGAAGTGAATCTGAGATCAGCTTCATCAACCATTCTTGAGGGTTTATTATTACATTAGGGATTCCTGAGGTCAGAGATCTTTATCTTACAAAATTGTAGGGTGTATACCATCATCTTTGGTCTCCTTGACCTTGGAAAGCTGCTATATATGATTCAGGGAAAGAAAATACCCAGTAACAACAGTGTTCCTCCATATCATAGGCAGCTAAGAGACTTCTATACAGCATGAAGACCCCATCAGATAGCTGTTCATATCTCAGATTCCTGGTTTGATATGAGCCTAGGAGTCTATAATGCAGAAGAGAATGGAAGAGAATAAGGGAGCAAGTGAAATATGAAGGCTAATTGCAACTGTATTACATGTGAAACCAGCCTTAGAGGGGTTGTCCAGCTTCAAAGTGCTTTTTAAATAACCCTTCTATTGACGCTGGTTCAACACCACCCAGCGGGACATATTAAGGGAAGCAGTTTTCTGCTCCCTGACTCCTCGTTTCGGCTCCGTGGGTCCACTGCTGTCTTCACTGCACTTCGGCCCCTGCTTGTAAATTTTTGGCACAGACTTCACTTGCGCCGCTGACCTATAGCTGTTACCTGTTGACCTATAGCTGTTGAGGTTTGACTTTAACATGTAATAAGTCCAAACAGGTGGCAATTTTACCACAAATGTGGTTGGCTGCTCCTTGTTTTGGAGAACACTTGTATTTACCGTCAAAATTGCCCTGGTTTGTAGTAAAACTGAATGTGGGTGAGGATTGTGGCCTAATCTTTACATGGCAAACCCTAAATGAGGAAAGGTTGTAAACCTGCTCCTATCCTACAGGCAGTGCTGTAACATCTGTATGAGATATGAGGGCTGTGTAAAGCACTGCGTTCTGCATTACATAAGTTCTAGTCATTCAGCCATGGTCCAGCATGTGGAATGTATCACACAGGATGAGACATAAGCTCACGTTCCACCAAGTGCACAGCTGTGAAGATCCCCTGATACACAAGTGCCGGCTGCTTCCTCTTTCCCATCCTCTTTATCGGGGAAGATGCGGCTCTGTAATGTGTCCCTGTGAGATCTCTATGGAAGAGGCAGACAACGCACTGAACCGTATAACAAGGCTGTCTGCAGAGGCTGTACCTGTAGTCAGGGCCGTATTTAGGGTTCATGCTGCCCTAGGCACTCTCTGTGATGACGCCCCCTCCCCAATGTGACCCATTCCCCCACGCCCCCAAATAGCATAGTAGCCTCTCCTCAGTCCCCCCCATCCCATAGTAGCCTCCTCCCCCCACAGTAGCATAGTAGCCTCTCCTTAGAACCCCATAGTAGCCTCGTTACCCCCACCCCCCATAGTAGCCTCCTCCCCCCACAAGTAGCATAGTAGTCTCTCCTCAGTAGCCCCCAACCCCATAGTAGCCTTGTTACCCCACCCCCCATAGTAGCCTCCTCCTGGACTTATTACAGTGACCTATCCTCCCCCCCAACCCCCTGGATACTGAAAATGGTCCTCTGCCAAGCCAATTAACCCCCGCCCAACTACCCCACCATCCCCATACACTCAACAACCCTCAGTCTGTACCCCCCCCACACCTGCCACTGGTGCACCTAGCTTTTCTGATGCCCAAGGCAAATATTGAAACGCCCCCCCATGCCAAATTCTCAACCTAATCCCTTCCCTCCAGTCCTACTGTTAAAGGGGTTGTCCTCTTTTACTACTAATGACCTATCCTCACGATAGGTCATCAATATCAGATCGGCTGGGGTCCTCCGGCACCCTGATGAACAGCTGTTTGAAGAGAGAGCAGAGCTCATATGAGAGCTGCTTTCTCTGCTCTGTTCACCTGCTTGCCATAGAATTTGCAGTGAAGAGCAGTAAACAGAGCAGACAAGGCAGCGCTCGTACAAAAAAAAAAAAAAAAAGACAACCCCTTCAAAGACAGACTTGGAAAACATTTCATACAGCACTACAGAGCATACAGAGTCATACAGCGCCACATATGTACCTCTTACATCCAGTGACTTCTCTTCTCTGATGACGTTTTCTTTCCTCTTCTTCTGTCAGACCAGACCGCCATGGTGACTTCTTTCAGCTGTGCCTCGTCTCTGAAGAGTTCAACAAACAGACATCTTACTTTCCTACTTTTCCATCATCCTCTCACCTTCTCCACATCTCACCCTGCCCACTCCCCATACTATACTACAGAAACAGCCCCCTAAAAAATACTGGCACCACACAGAAAAACAGTACCCCCCTTACCTTTCAGATCAGATCCCCATATCAAACCCCAGATGAGACCCCCCATCTACAGACCCCCATTAGACCTCCAAACTCCCATATCTGACCCTCATTAGACCTCCAAATCCCCAATCAGCCCCTCATTAGACCCCCAGACCCCCTATCAGACCCCTATTAGACCTCCAGACCCCCTATTCAGACCCCTATTAGCCTCCAGACCCCCTATCAGACCTTCATTAGGCCTCCAGACCCCCAATCAGACCTCCAGACCCTCAATCAGACCCCTCTAGACCCCCAGTCAGACCCTTCCCCTAATCAGACCTCCTTCAGACCCTAATTAGATCCCCAATCATACCCTCCCCCCTTCTGGCCCCATATCATACTCTTGTGGCCCCATATAGAACTCTCCTTCTGGGGCCCATGTCAGACCCCCCCTTTCTGGCCCCATGTCAGAACCCCTTTTCTGGCCCCATTTTAGACCCCCCTTTCTGGTCCCCATTTTCTGTCCATCATTTCAGATCCCCCCATTCTGTCCACCTTTCAGACCCCCCCATTCTGTCCCAACCATTTCAGACCCCCCCATTGTGTCCCCCCATTTCAGACCCCCCTGTCCCACCATTTCAGATCCCCCCATTCTGTCCACCATTCTGTCCCACATTCAGAATCCCCCCCCCATTCTGTCCCACCATTTCAGATTCCCCCCCTCCATTCTGTCCCCACCATTTCAGACCCCCCCCCCATTCTGTCCCCCACCATTTCAGATCCCCCCCATTCTGTCCCCACCATTTCAGATCCCCCCATTTCTGTCCCCACCTTTTTCAGATCCCCGCCCATTCTGTCCCCACCTTTTCAGATCCCCCCCATTCTGTCCCCACCTTGTCAGATCCCCCCCCCATTCTGCCCCCACCTTTTCAGATCCCCCCCCCATTCTGTCCCACCTTTCAGATCCCCCCCCATTCTGTCCCCACCTTTTCAGATCCCCCCCCATTCTGTCCCCACCTTTTAGATCCCTTTTTGGCCCCCACTTCAGACCTCAGATCAGACAAGAAAAAAAAAAAAAATTACCTCCAGTCCTGGCTGTGTCCCCGCTCTCTCCTCTTCCAGGGGCCCGCGCTGAAGTCACCTGACCTCCTGCCGCGTCAGGTCAGAGGGCGCTCTGTACGTCCTGACGCTGCAGGCAGTCAGGACACAGCAGGGCCGGCCTCAGGAAGAGCAAGCAGGAGGAGGGGTAAGTACTGTACAGCGCTACCAGCGCTTCACTCCTCCTCCTCCATTATGGAAGCGCTCGCTAGTATTCCCTTTATAAGATGCACTGCATCTTATAAAGGGAAAAGTTTAGCACCGGCATGGTCGCCGATACCCCGCGCCACCCGACAGCAGCACCCTAGCACTCCCGGTGCCTAGTTGCTAATACGGCCCTGCCTGTAGTCTGCTGAAGGGTATATACAGAACAGTATAGATACACCTACAATCTGCCAGCCTGCATGCTTGTTTCTGTACTGCTTGGAGGAGCGTGGGTGGCACATACAGACAGGGCTGGACACAGCAGTGCGCCCAGCTTAAAGGGCATCTGTCAGCAGATTTGTACCTATGAAACTGGCTGACCTGTTCCATGTGCACTTGGCAGCTGAAGGCATCTGTGTTGGTCCCATCTTCATATGTGCCCACATTGCTGAGAAAAATTGTTATAATATATGCAAATGAGCCTCTAGGAGCAACGGGGGCGTTGTCATTACACCTAGTGGCTCTGCTCTCTCTGCAGCTGCCGCACCCTCTACACTTTGATTAACAGGGCCGGGCAGGAGTGATCACATTTACACTACCTGGAACTGTCCATCACAATGGAGAGGGAGCGACAGTTGCAGAGAGAGCTGAGCCACTAGGTGTTAAGGCAAAGCAACCTCTTTAAATTGAACCTGCTGGTTCACTGCTAAAGGGTTACTGCCATGGTTCACTGCTTAAAGGGTTATCCATTTCTAAAAATTCCCATGCCCTTCCTATTGATCATACTTACCCCACTCCTCAGCACCTGTGTGACTCTAGATCCCTGTATGGCCGCCTCTGCATCTCCCCATCACGCGGATCAAAACATCTGGAGACAGGGGTGCCTTCTATTGGCTGACCCCCCCCCCTTCCCCCCATCAATAGATGTTTTGATCTGTGCAATGGTGAGCTGCAGCGATGGTCATGCATGGATACGGAGTCACACGGGTGCTGGGGAGTGGGGTAAGTATGATCTATAGGAGGGACCCAGGCTTTGTGGGGGGCATTTTTAGAATTGGATAACCCCTTTAAGTTATCAAATGGTTCACTGTTGACATTGTTAGGAAGTTTACTGAAAAGGTTAACTATGCACCACCATTGATACAGTTGGTTTATGTAAATTTGCTGTGCACTATGCATTTTAAAAAATTGAATATGAGTATAAAATAGTTTACTGCCAGTTCTTAGAAATAGTTGTAGTAAGCTAGACGCGTTTCCCTTGGTTAGAAAGTCTTTTGGTTTAGTGTGTGCTGATGCCAGGAAGACCTCATTCCTGTGATTGAAATCTGCCAGAAAAGCAACTTGGGTGAAAACTAACTTCTGAGAGAAAGAAGCATTGAACTTTTGCAGAAAGTTGAGGACCATTTAGGGCTGTGCTTGGACAAAGACAATATGGGTAATGCACGCATACGGCTTTAGACTTTACTGCACGTGGTTTAGTTTACATTGCTTCTGACGCCCATCACACTACTGAGACGGACTGACTATCCAATCTAGGGCTGCACCCCCAGTTGGGCATTTCAGAGAAATATTGAGAGTGATTGTAAGCCTGTGGTCAGTTGGGAAGATTACTAGTATCTATAAAGAGACTCAGGGAGCCTCTCACAGCCTTTGAGAAAAAGCCAACTCTGTATTTGTACTGTGACACCCAACACTATTCAGTAGAAGAGACACTTTATTATAATTAAGATAGCCTGGTCATTAGTCTTACTACCTGACCCCTGTTCTCCTGCCTTGCACCCCACTGCTCACCTTACAACACGGGCACTTCAACCACCACACGAGACCCAAAGTCCAGGATGTGCGCAGAAGGGAAGAAGGATTGCGTCCGATGCACGGGCGGCCTGGGAGTGCGGGAGTGCACTGGAGAAGGAATACAGTCACCCTCATTGCCACTGCCACAACTCCCATCCTCCCCACTACCACCCTATGCCCTTCTCCTGCAGGCTGGTGTGTACAGTATATAGGGACTAGTCTGCTCTTTTGTTAGCCAAAACGGCATCAATACCTGTAGCCATACTATGGCACCATAGTCTGATGAAGGATCCATTTTAATAGGATTATAAAAATTACTGTATGCATGTTCATAGCTGCTTGAATTTATCTCTACAGGTGTGAAATAAAGCAAATTTGAAAGACCAGCCCTTAGGGAAAGGATGCAATTTATGATACAAGTCCACATTCTGCCCCCTACAGTCCAGGCATGGAAGTGCTCAGCTCACCTAGGAGCCTGGCTTTTATGTAGTTACCTTGACAAATGTTTGGTGGTAAACATATAATCAATGGGACTTGGCTTTACCATGCATTCAGTCATTAAACATTCCCTGACATGTTGCACATTTTCAGTGCACTGACAGATTAATTAGAAAGGAATTTGGTTTTGGAAAAAAAAAATCCATCATTTGTTTTACTTTCTAAGCTCCATGTGAGGCTCTTTGCACGATCCTCTAATTGTTATAGGAGGGGAACATTTACAGACGGTACATGTTGTGAGCTGCAGAACGACAGGGTGCAAAAATAACAACAGCATATGAAAGAGCACATCACCAGGTCTCCACTATTGTGAGACTACAACCCCCAGGATTCCCTTACAACCTTCTATTATCCTGCAGCATGAAATAAACAATCTCATAAAACTTAATGCATGAAATAAAGATGATTGGTTATGTACTGTGGGGAAGTGAATGATAATAAATGTGCGATCCAGTGATACAGATGGCCATACCAGCCTGCTGTATTATTACCATGCCAGGAAAAGAATGGCAGGGTAGTTATTATTTGTAATAATTATTGTAATCTGGGGGTGGAGAGGGGGCAGCCCATCTCTCCTTAGTCTATATGTGTTTGTTTCCCTATACTCCCCCTTTTCCTGCTTACTGGAGCAGTTTAGTTGCTTGTATTTTTATATCATTCTGTATTTACTGGAATGAAAATTGGCTATGTATTTACACAGTAGTCTATATGAACAAGCAGATCTGGAGTGTAAAGCATGTAAGATAGGCAGTGGCGTAACTAGAAATGACTGGGACCCACAGCAAACTTGTGAACGGGCCAACCCGACCGCCCCCGCCCCCGCCAAACACTTACAGTATTTGCATCCCCCTACTTCCATGCAACCCCCACTCCTGTGACCAGTCAAGATGATCGCTCTTTCAGACCAGACCCGGCAGCCGCTCTGTCTGTTTCCTACACGCAGGGGCAGATTGGGAACTTTAAGTGGCCCTGGAAAAAAACCTAAAAGTGGCCCCATGTTGTAGGTGGGTCCAAATTGACAAAAGACCAAAACAAGTATGCAGGGACAACAGAAGTAGGCAGGGCCTGCACTACCATAGTGCAGCACAGAATACCACCCCAGCACAACCAAATACCACAGGCAGGAACAAAATGCTGCCACCCCAAGCACAGTATTCAACTGTATCACAGTTGAGTTCAGGAGGGCACCTGTGGCCGTTGAGCATCAGATCATTATGTATGTACCTGGCTTGCAGCCATGAAGAGGGCTTGAGTGGCCCCCTGGGCATCAGCCCACTGGGAAATTTCCCTGTAGGGTCTATGGCCAATCCACTCCTACCTACATGTACAGTACAGACCAAAAGTTTGGACACACCTTCTCATTCAACGAGTTTTCTGTATTTTCATGACTATGAAAATTGTAGATTCGCACTGAAGGCATCAAAACTATGAATTAACACATCTGGTATTATATACTTAACAAAAAAGTGTGAAACAACTGAAAATATGTCTTATTTTCTAGGTTCTTCAAAGTAGCCACCGTTTTGCTTTGATTACTGCTTTGCACACTCTTGATGAGCTTCAAGAGGTAGTCACCTAAAATGGTTTTCACTTCACAGGTGTGCCCTGTCAGGTTTAATAAGTGGGATTTCTTGCCTTATAAATGTGGTTAGTACCATGAGTTGTGTTGGGCAGAAGTCAGGTGGATACACAGCTGATAGTCCTACTGAATAGACTGTTAGAATTGGTATTATGGCAAGACAAAAGCAGCTAAGTAAAGAAAAACGAGTGGCCATCATTACTTTAAGAAATGAAGGTAAGTCAGTCTGAGAAATTGGGAAAACTTTGAAAGTGTCCCCAAGTGCAGTCGCAAAAGCCATCAAGCGCTACAAAGAAACTGGCTCACATGAGGACCGTCCCAGAAAAGGAAGACCAAGAGTCACCTCTGCTGCGGAGGATAAGTTCATCTGAGTCACCAGCCTTAGAAATCGCAGGTTAACAGCAGCTCAGATTAGAGACCAGGTCAATGCCACACAGAGTTCTAGCAGCAGACACATCTCTACAACAACTGTTAAGAGGAGACTGTGTGCAGCAGGCCGTCATGGTAAAATAGCTGCTAGGAAACCACTGCTAAGGACAGGCAACAAGCAGAAGAGACTTGTTTGGGCTAAAGAACACAAGGAATGGACATTAGACCAGTGGAAATCTGTGCTTTGGTCTAATGAGTCCAAATTTGAGATCTTTGGTTCCAACCACCGTGTCTTTGTGCGACGTAGAAAAGGTGAACAGATGGACTCTACATGCCTGGTTCCCACCGTGAAGCATGGAGGAGGAGGTGTGATGGTGTGGGGGTGCTTTGCTGGTGACACTGTTGTGGATTTATTCAAAATTGAAGGCATACTGAACCAGCATGGCTACCACAGCATCTTGCAGTGGCATGCTATTCCATCCGGTTTGCGTTTAGTTGGACCATCATTTATTTATCAACAGGACAATGACCTCAAACACTCCTCCAGGCTGTGTAAGGGCTATTTGACCAAGAAGGAGAGTGATGGGGTGCTACGCCAGATGACCTGGCCTCCACAGTCACCAGACCTGAACCCAATTGAGATGGTTTGGGGTCAGCTGGACCGCAGAGTGAAGGCAAAAGGGCCAACAAGTGATAAGCATCTCTGGGAACTCCTTCAAGACTGTTGGAATACCATTTCAGGTGACTACCTCTTGAAGCTCATCAAGAGAATGCCAAGAGTGTGCAAAGCAGTAATCAAAGCAAAAGGTGGCTACTTTGAAGAACCTAGAATATAAGACATATTTTCAGTTGTTTCACACTTTTTTGTTAAGTATATAATTCCACATGTGTTAATTCATAGTTTTGATGCCTTCAGTGTGAATCTACAATTTTCATAGTCATGAAAATACAGAAAACTCTTTGAATGAGAAGGTGTGTCCAAACTTTTGGTCTGTACTGTATATAATATATGTCATGTCACTCTATATAATGTCATTGTGTAATACTGTTGAGGGGTCCCTGACAATAAAATCTTTTACTCCTCCTCCTGGGTGGACCCCTTCTGAGCTCAAACCCCAAAGCAGCTTCTTCCCCTATAGCTTACACCCCTGAGAATAGGCAATGTCTGGGTCTGATGAGACAAGTGGAGTTTTCAGTCTTCCTCTGACTACTAATAGACAGTGCAGCTAAGCTGTGGCCTAATGGAGAACAGCATTCAACACCATGACCATGTGCCGCCAAAACAACAATAAACCTTTAAGGCACTGACTCCACACAACCTCTGAAGGCATCCTGTGGTGTCTGGCACTACCAAAGTTAGCAGCAGATTCTTAAAGTACAGTGCTAGGTGGGGCCATCACGGATCAATGGATCACACTTGTTTTTTTCAGCTCATCAGATAGTTCACATCGCGCAGCTCCATCAGATTTAGAGGCCATATCAACACAAACATTTTTCATATTCCTGAAATCATTTCTTTGCAGTATGTAAAGATAAATCGTCCTGAAAGAGGCCACTGTGATTAGACAATTGCTGCACTGAAGGGGTACTTGGTCTGAAGCAATCATTAGATTGTGGAATGTGTCAAAGTAACGTCCAGATGAAAGCCAGGAGTCAAGACTGGTAAAAAAAAAAAAAATGAGTGTCAGTACAAAAATACCCCCTTATAATGTGTGCCAGTGCAAAAATACCCCTTTATAATGTGTGCCAGTAGAAAAAATATCAGTGCCATTACACAAAAATACCCCTTTATAAATGTGTAACAGTATAAACAATCCACCTTATAAAATGTGCCAGTACAAACTCCCTTTATAATATGTGCCAGTAAAAGAAATGCCCCTTTTTAGTGTCCCCAGTAGAAGCAATGTCCGTTATAATGTGTGCCAGTACAAAAAATCCCCCCTCATGTGTGCCAGTACAAAAATGCCCATTATAATGTGTTAGTACAAAAAATGCAACCCTTTTAGTTCCCAAAGTGGAACCAATGCCCCTATAGTGCCCCCTAGTTATAATAATGACCCCCTATAGTGGCCCAATGATATGCTGCCAAATAAAAATAACAGGCTCAAATACTTACCTCCCTGCCGCTGTCAGGATACGGTGCCGGACACAGACCACTTCCAGTCTGTGTCCTGAACTATATGCTGTCCGGCTGAAGCAGCTTGTGACGATTTTGTCATAATGATGCGTGTGCTGGCCTCTGATAGGCTGCAGGCATCGCTCCCATGACCCGTTGCAGCATTTAACTCTATTGCCGAACTGAGAATGGCGATTCAGTTGTGAATATGAGATATGAGCACTTCCACAATGGAAGCACTCATCAGTTAATAGTGCGAACCTGGCATCCCTCCCCCATGAGGTAGCGAGGTGATACACCATGCAGTCGCATCCTTCGCTGGATCCTAGAAATGGCCCCACCAGCGGCATTCCACAAGACCTGCTGTTTTGGAGATTTACTGATACAGTTGTCTAGGCATCACAATTTGACCCTTGTCAAAGTTGGATCAGTATATGTATATAAATGTAAAAAATGTTAACAGCCAACTGGAGAGCTAAGCATGTTCTTTCACTACTAACATAAGGTTTGTATTGTATTATATTTACACTGAGCTGTCAAAAATGAGCAATCTGTGCTCCTGCACGGGTTGTGGAGCGATGACCTAATGTGCCCTGCCAGCCAAATGTTAATAGGACTTGTAGCTTTGGAGAAGACAAGAGAACCCCAGGCTGGTTGCACTGATAACAGTCTATCATAGTATAGCGTCTTCCACTTATTTCCCTTGCTTTCTAGCATTTTTGAAGACCACGTTGGCTGTTGTCCAGACTTTGCTTCCTGAGAACATTCCAGGAGCATTGAAGATATTATCTAAAATAGGCATGGAAAATGGATGCAAGATGAGGTCTTAAAGAGTTATTTTAAAGACACTCCAAAAGGAATGTAAACCTTGTACATTTCCTTATGTCACCAGGACGACGGGAAGTAACCTCCAAGACCGCCAGAGACATGCAGTCTTCATAAAATTGTGCAACATGTGATCTTACTTCACTTTAATGTTCTCCAGAGAAGATCTTTCTATAGATAATGAAGCTCAATTGTCAGTTCAGTCCATGATTGTTCGATGAGCCAAGTCCAGCCATAGATATATATGCCATTGAAAGGTCTTGAGCCACTGAAAATGAGTTTAGCAAATTTTGATTGGTCATTATTATCTAATCTTGATGGATTTTGAGGCTATTAAATGGCTATATTGTTTTATACAGATAAGAGGTTCTCCTGGTGGTCAGCTGTACATGTTACGTCCTGCTCACACACATGGAGTTGTCCAAAGTGAACAATCACTTTAAAAAAATCACCCAGGAATACCTATAACTGGATGGTTGTTGGTGGTCAATGTTTTGAGTTGATGGCTGACACAACAATGTGGAATGGAGACATCTGACTTGTGGAGCAACAGTATCGGAGCAGCCACCTAAACTCCTCGTGGATGCTGATTGGATCACCTATCTCCATAGAACTTTTCTTCCAGCAAAAGTAGATGTGTATGCATCCCATTGGCCCCCTGATTAAGAGTTGGAGGTACTACTTAGTTGGTATGATTTCACTGGCTATCTTGGTGGTAGAATTTATTATTTGCACTAGAAGTTATGAATGAATTGCTATTTGCCTTCAGTAAAGGAACAGAGGGGAGGTGACCAGTTGGGGGTGTGTACCTGCACAGACTGACTCTAGCCAATCAGTGCTGCCATGTTCAGACTGTGCAGGTACACACCCCCAACTGGTTACCTCCCCTCTGTTCCTTTACTGCAGACTGCTAGCAATTCATTCATAACTTCTAGTGCAAATAATAAAGGAATGGCACAACATAGAGCCATAAGAATAGATGTTCCAGAATTGTTAGTACGTGGGGAATGCATGAAACTATTAAAACAGGCATGTCAGAAGTGGTGAAAGGTCCTCTTTAAGATCAATCTCTTATGCTTTAAAATACTGAGAGATATCGTTTTTCCATTCCCGGCATATATTGGCGTCATCACCCACCCTGCCCTCTGTATAAATAATTATCCCTGTGCAGAATTTAACCATGACCAATCAGAGGGCATAGCTCTGTCTACAGCATGACAGTCCATACAACCTGACGGCACCAAAACAATCTTTGCCTTGCAGATGCCCAGGTGAGTAAGATTTTAGAGGTGCTTTTAAGGCTAGTTTATCCTTTGAAAAAATGGTAAACTAGGGGAAGTGACAATGGTGAGCCCCATCTGCAGGAGAGGAGATTTGAGTTTTATGCGATATTAAAAATAATTTTCATTTTTGTAGCCCTATTGAGTCTTTTATTTAGGAAGATCATTACCAGGAAAACAAATTATGCATTTTGGCCCACGCCTCCCACTATTTGGCTCAATAACTTTTACCTCTTTTATGGATTTCTTTTATTTTCGAACAATAATGCAGAGAGATACAGTAGTTAATGAGTTTGTGTATTAATCTCGGGACAGTGGTTGCAGTTATCATCAAACATTTCTGCTTCACTTTTTAGATGTCGATGAATGCCAAGTCCATAATGGAGGATGCCAGCAGCGGTGTGTCAACACCCCGGGGTCATATCACTGCGAGTGCAAAGCAGGCTTCCGTCTCCATGCAGATAGCAGGTCATGCATTAGTAAGTAATCACTAACCACTATTACATTCTTGCCTATAATCTGATTTTATCCATTTGGCACCAAGCTGGGCTCATATTTCCGTATTGTTTGGAATCCGGACAAGTTTTACCCTGCAGAATGCTCAAGTGCCATCCCAGTTTAATGTATATCATGGCTAGTTCATAAGTACGCTCATGAGTTTGATTGTCAAGGCCCCCATTTCATTTGTTTAAGAAATGTTTGGCTTCTCCCGTATTTTAATGGAAATCTGTGACCTAGAAGGTCATGCTGTGAAGCCCCTAGCCAAATTTCACCAATTCACCAAAAATATTAAATTTTTTCAGAGCCAGATATGTGCTCAGAGCAGTACAGTTGTCAATTCCCCTCCCCCATTGCTCTTTGATAAGATTCGCCTTGACACCAAGTTTCCTTGTGCTTCATTGGTAACAAATCGATTTTCCCTGAATGGCGGTAAAGATTAAAAGAATAAATCATACTTACCTCATCCGTTTGAGCGCAAAGAGCTAGCCAACACCATCTTGATTGAAGATCCCGCACACGGTGATGTATGATGTGACCACTCCGGCATCATTACGGGCTGCGCGAGATTTTGCGCTGTATCTACATTCAAGATGGCGACGTCTGGCTCTTCGCGATCAAATGTATGAGGGTACGTATGATTTTATTAATTTTGGGCACATCCCCTTGGGCTCCTTATGTGAGTAATTTGCATAACCTAAAAAAAGTTTTTTTAACATGAAATTCATCCCTAGGAAGAATAAGAATAACGTTTTTGCATTCAACACACTGAGCAGAATCCGATAGTGTGATTACCTTTATAGGCCAAATCCTGGTGACAGAATCCCTTTAAGTTTAAAAGGTCAATTTGTATCTACAGTCATGGCCAAAAGTTTTGAGAATGACACAAATATTATATTTTCACATGATCTGCTGCCCTCTGGTTTTTATGTGTGTTTGTCAGATGTTTTTATCACATACAGAAATATAATTGCAATCATATTATGAGTAACAAAAGCTTATATTGACAGTTAGAATGAGTTAATGCAGCAAGTTAATATTTGCAGTGTTGACCCTCCTTCTTCAGGACCTCTGCAATTCTCCCTGGCATGCTCTCAATCAACTTCTGGACCAAATCCTGACTGATAGCAGTCCATTCTTGCACAGTCAATGCTTGCATTTTGTCAGAATTTGTAGGTTTTTGTTTGTCCACCCGTCTCTTGATGATTGACCACAAGTTCTCAATGGGATTAAGATCTGGGGAGTTTCCAGGCCGTGGACCCAAAATGTTTTGTTCCCTGAGCCATTTAGTTATCACCTTTGCTTTATGGCAAGGTGCTCCATCATGCTGGAAAAGGCATTGTTGATCGCCAAACTGCTCTTGGACGGTTGGGAGAAGTTGCTCTCAGAGGACATTCTGGTACCATTCTTTATTCATGGCTGTGTTTTTAGGCAAGACTGTGAGAGAGCCGATTCCCTTGGCTGAGAAGCAACCCCACACATGAATGGTTTCAGGATGCTTTACAGTTGGCGTGAGACAAGACTGGTGGTAGCGCTCACCTCGTCTTCTCCGAATAAGCTGTTTTCCAGATGTCCCAAACAATCGAAAAGGGGATTCATCAGAGAAAATGACTTTACCCCAGTCCTCAGCAGTCCACTCCCTGTACCTTTTGCAGAATATCAGTCTGTCCCTGATGTTTTTTCTGGAGAGAAGTGGCTTCTTTGCTGCCCTCCTTGAGACCAGGCCTTGCTCCAAGAGTCTCCGCCTCACAGTGCGTGCAGATGCACTCACACCTGCCTGCTGCCATTCCTGAGCAAGCTCTGCACTGCTGATAGCCCGATCCCGCAGCTGAAACACTTTTTAGAGACGGTCCTGGCGCTTGCTGGTCTTTCTTGGGCGCCCTGGAGCCTTTTTGGCAACAATGGAACCTCTCTTCTTGAAGTTCTTGATGATGCGATAGATTGTTGACTGAGGTGCAATCTTTCTAGCTGCGATACTCTTCCCTGTTAGGCCATTTTTGTGCAGTGCAATGATGACTGCACGTGTTTCTTTAGAGATAACCATGGTTAACAGAAGAGAAACAATGATGCCAAGCACCAGCCTCCTTTTAAAGTGTCCAGTGGTGTCATTCTTACTTAATCATGACAGATTGATCTCCAGCCCTGTCCTCATCAACACCCACACCTTTGTTAATGGAACAATCACTGAAACGATGTTAGCTGGTCCTTTTAAGGCAGGGCTGCAATGATGTTGAAATGTGTTTTGGGGGATAAAGTTCATTTTCTAGGCAAATATTGACTTTGCAAGTAATTGCTGTTAAGCTGATCACTCTTTATAACATTCTGGAGTATATGCAAATTGCCATTATAAAAACTGAAGCAGTAGACTTTGTAAAAATTAATATTTGTATCATTCTCAAAACTTTTGGCCATGACTGTACATGTTATTCGACAGTAATAATACAACTGGTGAGAAGATGTCAGCACAAACTTGATGTTGTCTCCAGCACACACATCTTCAATGCGTACATTTATATCATGGAATAAAAGGATGCAGTGTAACACAGTGCATTAAATCTACATTTACAGTACATTACACCAGTGCCGTCCATTTACAGTGTCCTGCCCAAGGTATATTGACGCCAGAGTGGTGATATGTCGTCACAACCTACCTGCAACATTTTCCACCATTTGACGACTATGTTCAGGTCCCGTACAGGACAATTTACCCTCCTTAGTGTATAGCAGTACAAGACTTAGCACATAGGTAGTATATCATTGTAAATTTACAACATGGCATATTGATTTGAATGCAAGCACATGGCACACTTAAGTGCTGGAATATGTAATGCTGTATGTAAATGGAAAACACTTAAAGGATGACCAACACAACTATCAACAATAACTCAAAATTTCTTCCAATAAAGCGAAATAGATATAGGAGGCCTGAGATACTATAAACACCCTTTAGGGTCCATTAACACGTCCGCAAGTGTTTTGCGGTCTGCAAATTGCGGATCTGCAAAACACAGACACCGCCCATGTGCGTTCCACCTTTTGCGGACCGCACATGGCTGGCCCTGTGATAGAAATGCCTATTCTTGTCCGTGGCTGCGGACAAGAATAGGACATGCTCTATCTTTTTTCTGGGCCACGGAACAGAACTACGAATACATAGTGTGCTGTCCACATCTTTTGTGGCCCCATTAAAATGAATGGGTCCGCATCCTTCCACAAAATTGGGGAACTATTGCTGACCCATTTATACGGACGTGTGAATGGACCCTTAGTATCATTTTTTAAAAATGTTTGCATATTTCAGGTGTTTACTGTATGATTGATTGTTGCGTCTGTTGTGACTGGAATTGCCCTTTAAGGGACACCAGCGCCCTCTAGTGCCGACTCTGCCGCAAGAACAGTTTGCCAGACAGCATACTGAGTGATCAGTCAGCCAGGCGTGCAGAAATAGCAACACGACTCTCCTAATTGCGCTGGCAAGCACGCTCGTGAAATCATCACATTAAATTTTCTCAGTGTTGCTTTGTTGCTGTCATTATGAAATGAGTCCCTTCAGCCTCCAAGTGTGCGGCAATCTGCTGAGGCCAGACTTGGCAGAAACTGCACTGACAGATGTCATTCCTTTAGTGTGTCATTCCTTGTCAGTGGCATCTGTCTTACTGAACTCCTTCCAGGATTTGGGGATGACGAGAACTTTTTCGTACATTGTGCCCTCGCTTGCACTCTTTTGATCCTTTAAGAGAAGCCATGCTCTTTTTCAATGGAGCTTAATTTGGGGGAGGAGAACGTATTCTATTTTTGAGACACGGACAAGAGATGCTGGCGTTAATAGCGGCACAGGATTATAGTCAATTAGCGTTCAAATCACTGAAGCCATGCTGCAAGCTGGCGGTAAACATCTCCGCTAATTGCATATTTGTATCTGTCCATTTTCACTGATTACAGGAATTTATCTTCGGATAAGGGGCGTTATTAGGGGGCTATTCACACCTGTGCATTGGATGCCTGGAGATGTTTTTGACTATAGAAAAATTAATAATGTAATCTCATTAATTGTTTCTATAGCTCGCAGATTCAACAGTGACACCTGCAGGCCAAACAGGTAACTACAGCCTGAGCAAATCTAGGATTCTATCACCAATATGATGAACTTAACCCATTAATATAATACAATAATAGACATGCAATGTACAGTAAAAACCAAGAAGTGATTACATCACTGTGCATCATACCACATGCCTGCACACTGTTCACATATACTGTGTCCTCGTATGGTGGTCATGTTAGTTGTCACCCAGCTTTCCCAGGCAGAGATATATCTAAGAAACAGCTGAGTGAACTGCGGATCATTGAAATTCCAATCTTTATCGCCCACTTAAACATCGCTGGTGTTCTGCGCCATCGTAAACTGCAGCACCATGCACAGCCTGATCCTTACTAAGCTGTAAATGACCTTCCTCACATATGGATCCAGTTTACCAGATATAAATGCACATTTCAGGCTTGCTTGGTAGCATACCATCATCTTCTTTAACTATAATATATACTTTAATGGGGATGTAAATTGCAGTGGTTACAGTCTCTTAAAGGCACATTAGACATACTGGTTCTTACACGAAGGCTCAGTTATTTTGTAAGTATAGTATATACAGTTTATTACACTAGCACTAGACCTAATGGGGCCTCAAGTGCCTTACCTCGGGAATACCTCTACTGATGATGGTGATTATACTTGCATCACCATCCATCCTCCCACTGTTCCAGTGTTCCCAGGCAGTGGAGTACTCATCATGGAGCTGGACCTTGCCACTACTATTAGGCCCATGGTGGTAGTGGGCCTGGGACTAAACTCTTTCGGCTGTTCCGACATAAAACCACAGAATTTTCCTGCAGCCACCGCTTGGTGCAAAGAGATTTTAGAGCTTCCATTCAGTTCAATAGCAGCTATATAAATTCCTATGCACTGAGCTCCCTCTAGTGGTGGCTGCAGGTAGAAAGGTATAATAAACTGAGGAAGCAGATTAGCAGAACTGTATGGCGAACATTTATCAATGTATTTGATATGTCAGTTTTTTGTTGAGTAAGTGTGTAAATATTTGTTGAGTAAGTGTGCCACATTTCCAGAATGACAAGACCGTTTTTAAGGACAGTTGGCCAAATAATATCTGCTGAAGTAAATGTTGGTGAGGGTGTGACAAGTCACTTTTTATATACAGCAACTAGCCAGAAGTACTAATTCCTGCTTGCTGAATAAAATTTTGGTGAAGGTGCAGAACTTCACCACAATTACTAGAACTAAGTGGTACACCAGCAACTGCACCGCCAGGAACTTGGCCAGGTGGGGGTTTAGCTTGTACACGATCTAATATAGGCGCATGCGCTTTGAGTGCTTGAAGCCAAGGTGTATACACCCCCACTCACTACTCATGTTAGTACCCTAGCAACCTATTGAGTGCTTCTGCGCCTGTGCAAGTTTTAGAACGGTCAGGCGCTGACATGCAGGATACAAGGGGTGGGCTGGAGAGCAAGTGTGACTAAGTGACTCGCCTCAGGCAGCCACACCCTTTTCATAGTGTCAGGTATTTTTTAAAACATGATTTTTCTCCAAGAACCCCATTACTGAGTACATCAAAATCAGTTTCTGAAACTTGGCAGTTTGACCAGTACAAACATGTAAATAGTTTGATACGGTTCTGTTAACAGGTTCACTTTAACGTAACAGTATAATGCGTTGAATTCAACAGGTATATTAACACAACAGTACAATGCTTTGAATTGAACCAGTATACTAGTGCAGTTATACAATGCGTTGAACTGCACAATTTTAAACTGTAGCAAAATTGCAAATGGTTTTTAGGAAGAAAAGGTGCAGTTGCCAGTAAAATATATGCTGCATTGCTAGGATTTCCAGGGAATACGCCTATAAAACACTTATAAATTGTAAAAGCTTCATTTAAAAAAAAAAAAAAAAGCTGGCTGCTGAAAAAAATTATACTTCTGCAAGCACTGCAGGATTTTGATTATTGTAGTGCATTATATGGAGGTTTCCAGTGACCCTTTGCTTTCCCTGTCTTATAAAACCCTGAGTTTTCTACACGCGCCCCTAATCTGTCCCAGAGCAAGCCCAGAGACTCAAGGACCTGACAAAATCCTACACCTTGATTGGCTCACAGTCTGAACCAATCATTGCAAACCCCCACCCCTCAGTGTCATGTGATCTTCCATCTACATCCTACTTGCCCTTTCCCCTCCAATTTTCGCAGTAGAGTGAATCACCAAAAATTCAGATTCTTTTGGCAACTTAATTTTTGTGAAATTTGTAACGAATCTGACACATATAGAATTGATTCGTTCATGTCCAATGCCCCCCCCCCCCTTGTATTTCACTTCCTCACCATTGTCACAATCTCTGCTTGCTGGCAGTGAATAAAAACATTCATTGTTCACATTAAAAGGCTGAAAGACCCTCCCGACCTAGTTCTGTGCACAGAGCTTCGCCTGTGAAAGAATCATTTTCTGACGTGTTCAGACTGCAAACAAGAATGTGCCTATTTACTGACCGTGCAATTACTCATGCATGTATATGACCAACAAACAGGGACGTGAAGGGTGCTGAAGTGGCTTGCTGATGGGTATACTGTGCCTGACACAAGACTATCAGGACTGAGATTTATGTGGTCAGTGTGTCTGGCGCATAAAGGGACGTTGTTCCTGGCATTTGTGGGGACAGTAGCTGCCGAAGCCAAGGGACTCTGGCATATGGTAGCACTGAGGATTGCTCACTTATCATACATGCCAACAGCCTTCATTTTCTTCAACTGGACCGCAAAGGGATTTATGCTGATATGTCTTAAAGGGGTTTTCCAGGAGTACAATATTGATGACCTATCCTCAGAATAGGTCATTAATATCTGATTGATGGGGGTTCGAGTCCCCGCACCTCAGCCGATCACACCAGTGATTATAGCAGTCTCTTCCTAGGCCAGTGATGTCACATTCATCAGTCACATGACCTATGTGCAGCTCTGTCCTATTCAAGTGAATGGGCCTGGACTGCAATACCAAGTACAGCCACTATACAGTGCTCGGTGGGGGTGCTGGGTAGTGTGAGTAAATCGAAGTCAAACGAATTGACTTTGATCTGAATTTCAGTAAAAATTTGATTTGCCGCGAAGCTAAATTTCCTCGCACTTCATAGTAACGAATCAATTTTCCCTGAAATGGCTGGGAAAAATACTGTACTCACCTCATCCATTTGCATGCGAAGAGGCTGCTGCATCAATCTTAATTGAAGTTACAGTGCAAAATCTTTCATGCGGTGACGGCCAGTGTGATGACATCATAACATAACCACTTGAGATTTCGCTTGGTGTCTTCAAATAAGATGACCGTGGCGGCCTCTACACGATAAAATGGATATGGTCAATGTTAATCTTAGAAGCCACGATCAGTGATGAATGCGGCATCAGAGGGGTTCAATGAAGGGGGTCTGCACAATCACCGTTCCCCGTCATTGTGCCCTCTACATACAAAGAAATGCGCTTCGCGATGAAGTAATTAGTCACAAAGCGAATTTCTTTCAATTTTTGATAACTTCGCTCAACTCTAGTACTGGGAGTCATTCACTGATCTAATATTGATAACCTATCTATCACAAGTGAAGTGGTGGTGGGTCAGCAATACCATATAAGTGGGGGGCTGACACCTGGAACATTGAATGGGAGCTGATCTGCAGTAGCATGGCGCAGCCATTACACAGTGGGCAAATCACACTGCTCACACTGTGTTAGTATAGATGGCTGTGGCCACTGATAGCATCTGAACGTTGGGCTTCCTCAGTGTCAGACACAAAGGCCATGTTCACATCTGTGGTGAACGTTTCTGGCAGGCTGTTCCAGCAGAGAACAACCAGCTGGCCTTCACCGGATCTGGCATTGCCGGATTCTACAGATCACAGCAGGATCCTTATTGACTATAATCAGTGGCGTAACTACAGGGGAAGCAGCAGCTGCTTCGGGGCCCAAGAGGAGTAGGGGGCCCAGGAGCAGTGTCTTTCCTTGTACTATTCAGGCCAGGCCGGGCCCCCAGTGTGACTGTATCTACAAGGGGCCCAGTCTGGCCTGAAATGTACTAGAAATTGTGTATCAAGGACCTTTTTAATGCAGTAATCGTAGGCTAAAGGACCTTTGATGACGTCATTAGGTCACATGTTCGAAGGTCCTGTATCCTAACATTACTGCATTCCAAAGGTCCTTTAGCCTCCTAGAGACACCAGAGGAGAATGAAGAACCTACAGCCTGTAAGTAAATAAGTATCTCTGTGTATATGTGTATGTTTGTGTTTATCTGTGTGTGTTTATATGTGTGAATTTATCTGTGTATAATATATATATATTTGTATTTATAGATACGTGTGTGTGTGTATATGTGTGCGTATATATGTGTGCGTATATGTGTGTGTGTGTGTATATATATATATATATATATATTTTATATGTGCGTGTGTATGTGTGTTAGTATGTGAGTGTGTATCTATACCATCTGCAATCTGCTTATTCTGTATATAGGAGATATCTGTATATAGGTAGTAGTGTGGTGTGTGTGTATGTGTGTGTGTGTATATATATATATATATATATATATATATATATATATATATATATTTATAGAACACTACTACTCCTATCCAGATATTTAGGAAACTGATACTTGTTGGAAAAAAAAAAAAAAAGCTTTTTTACTATTGATGACCTGTCCTTAGGATAGGTATCAATATCAGAGGGGGAAAGGGGGGTGGGCCTGTAGAAAATTTCCTGTGGGGCCCAGTCAGTTGTAGCTATGCCCCTGACTATAATTGGATCCGGCGGTGACCTGGCTGCTTTCCACCATAAATGACGGGTATCAGCTGGACAAAAACCATTGCATGTAACAGTTTTTGGTCCGAGCGACAGCCGGCATTTGTCCCAGATCAGGCAGCCGAATCCTCTTGCTGCAAATGAGAACGCAGCCTAATTGATCCGATATGGATGACCTATCATAAGGTAGGTCGACAATACAAAAGTCCTGGAAACCCCCCTTAGACTGGTGTTTGGTATTCAAATGTTGGTAAGTAAGACTTATGGGGACAGTCAGGCTGGGGTCCTTCCTTCATAATGTTCTCTGGGTAATAAACAGTGAAATATTCACCACTTACAAGCTACACTCGCTAGCGGCCAGATAAATCAGGAGTGAAGTGAGAGGCTAAAAATTGGACCCGCTCTTTGTTATTTGTCTCCTTTGTCTCCTCTCTAAATATTACAATCACTTCCCGAGCAAGAAATGTCATTAATAGCGTCTCGCAAAATAAGTGGTGTTCTGTTCCAATGCCGTCTCCCACCTCCTTCATAAGACTGAGTAGCTGAAGTCACAAGTGGTGCGAACATTTTTTAGGGAGGGAATTTTGCAACCAAATGAGATATCCAGACAGTAGTTATAGTGATATGTGTCTCTGTTTAGGCGTCTACTGAAGGGTTTTTCAGTTTTCATTTAGTCTTCTTATCATAAGCAGGAATTCTATAATACAAAGACTCCAATAATTAAAATCAAATAAAAACCACAGTCCTTAGCACTGTCATGATCACAGGTTCCTCTGCCTGTGCTGGTGGCAGTAGAAATCCAAGGCTGAATGGGGATTAATAAAGGCCGTTGGCGGATTAGGTTGATTGATATCCATTCTTCACGATGGTCTAGGGTGGCTGTGGGTTAACGTTTGGGGGCCCATTTATGCACTGATATATTCCACTTTAGTTGCAGTTCCGTCGCATTCATCTTTTTGTATCCCTGTTTTTGGTGTACAAAATGACTTAAATCTACACCAGCAAGGAAGCTTAAGTAGATTTTAGATTGTCACATGTTCTGCTGGAGGAAGCGCCAAAGTTCTGTAGAGGTCTGTGCTTCCACATAACTTTGGGGCTTCCTCCAGCAGCATAGGCTCAATGAAGACCAGTGTCTAAATCACCAGTCTTAATAAATGTGGCCCTTAATATCTCTAATGGTCTAGGATGGTTTACCTAATATTCTTCTTAGTTTGCGAACCCTGGCCCCTCTTGTCTGACCTCCTCCAGAATGGTCCAATGTGGGAGCGAGACTACTTCTTTTACTGCTCTCTCTTCTATGTAGGCCTATCTCTGATGCATATCTCCCAAGTGTCCCTCTTTTGGAGGGACAATCTCTCTTTTTGACCCAAGTCCCTCTGTCCCTCTTTGATCCTTAAATGTCCCTCTTTTTGACCTGGGGAATTAATGCATAAATGTGCATTAATAAATTTACTAAATTGCTCCTTACTAAAGTATTTGTATGGTTTCTACCTGTATATTAGACCAGAACTTCATTATTTGGTGCAATTTGTACCTTAAAATATCTATAATCTGATGATTTATGTGCTAATCTTTATATGGACATTGAAACGCAAGAAAAAAATTGCCGCAGGGGCTCCAGTAATCATGCTTTGGGTGGACTTAGAGGCGTAGCCTAGGATGAAAAAAAACTGCCGTAATGTGCACCGCACACATTGTCCCTCTTTGCAATTTTCAAAAGTCGGGAAGAATGCTGATACATGAGGCATCCCAAAAAAAGGTGATGTGCTAGACATCTCTAACATCATCGAAGGGACAAACCCTGGAAAAATGATTCCGTTCTGAGTAACTCCTCGTCCAACTTCACCCTCAAAGAATCTGAGTGTGGCAGGGGGTATAGCAGTCTGTAATCTGCGTATCAGCGGGCTGTAATCAGTTTGCTAACACTGTTTTCCAGGGAACTCCTAAGCAAATTTCATGGAAAACTCCAAGTTTTTTGGAAACTTGAATGAATTTCCTTGTAGTTTTTGTAGCCCCCCCCCACATTTAGTGATAGCATTGGCAGCATATATTTTCAGAAGACCTCTGGTTTTGGGATCCAGCAGGAGATACGATGTTTTTCTGTTGGAGTTGTTGTCCATTAAGTATATTTTGGCAGATATAGATTATGTGCTCCTTACACTTCTGGCAACTCCATCTACAAACAGATCACACACGCATGTCTGTCTATTCCTCCTGGAACTATCAACAGCCCAAAGTGAATCCCATCCCAAAGAAATGATTTAATAAAGAGAACAGCTGCAGCTTGTATGGAGTTGGTTGGATTCTCAGTAGACATATGATCTGCACAAAGTCACAGATCACATTAGTGAAAGGAATGACATTGTTTCCGTACACCAGAGGATTGGTGGTAGATGGTAGAACTGTCTGACATTGGTCCTTCTGAAGTAAATGGTATTAATTTACACTGTTAGGATTTAAAGGGGTATTCCAGTTGTTATAAGTTATTCGCTATCCACAGGATTGTGCAACTGTTCCATTCATCGATATGGGAATTCTGGACATAGAGGAGGACTGTACTCAGCTACATCCAGAACTCCCATAGAAATTAATGATGCGGCCGCTGCGTTCATTTCAGGGGGCCCCAGAGGGTACAGGACCCTCATGATCAGTGGAAGTCCCAGCGGTAGGACCCCCACTGATCTGACCTGTGTATAGGGAATAACTTCTAACAACCAGAATATCCCTTTAAACTGACACCACCATCTGGATTGTTACTACATTTCAATGACTATGGATATGGTTGGGCAGACATAATTTGGGGCCCCAAAAATGTCAAATCCACCCTTTTTCAGTACAGAACCTGTCACTATGAAAATCCAGTGTAATCTGCAGGCAGCATGTTATAGAGCAGGAGGAGCTGAGCAGATTGATATATAGTTTTGTATGTGTTTTTGTGCTCTGGAGTCATGTGTGAGGTCCTACTCACTGATTGTCAGCATTCCCCGTATGCTTAATCATTGAGAATTAGCTGTCAATGGATTGGCCATAGACCCTACAGGGAAATTTCCCGGTGGGTTGATGCCCCAAGGGGCCACTCAAGCCCTCTTGATAGCCGCAAACCAAGTACATGATGATCTGAAGCACAACAGCTATAGGAGCTCTCCTGAACTTAAATGTGATACAGTTGAATACTGTGGTTGGGGCGGCAGTATTTTGAGCTGCCCTGTGGTGTTTGGTTCTGCTGGGGCGGTATTTTGTGCTGCACTGTGGTATTTGGTTCTGCTGGGCGGTATTCTGCACTGCACTACAGTATTGCAGGCTTTGCCTACTTCTGTTGTCCCTGTCTACTTGTCTTGTCCCGTCTTCTGTCAATTTGGACCCACCTACAACATGGGGCCACCCTTAAGAGCTGGTTCTTGCCTTCATTTAAGTCTCTTTCCACTCTCCCACTGAAGTCTAAGACACAAACAGCATAACATTTTTGGAAACATGGGATCCAAGGTTGCACCAATAGTCAGATATAAGGTGCTCTCACCACTGTGTCCATAACAGTTGACCACACTAGTTATCCAAATTAATAGACCTGCTACACCCTTGACTCTTCATTACATGATAGAACCTTGCATGTGGCCCCACCATTATTTACTGTATCATTCTTGGCACATTACACCAAATGTAATGGTCTGGTGCTCCATACACATCTAGTTGTCTGCAGACACCAACAAAATATGTTTATGGCCACCTTGTTCACCTTGATGATATTGTTGAAGAGGGTCCAGAGACTTTTTAAGGACTGTGGCTTTGGTTTCTATGTCCAGTGCAGTTATGCTGTCCACTGATTTCTAACATCAGTAGAACCAGAAGGGGCACCCCATGTTGACTTGCTATGGAAACCCCTCAATGTAGTTCCTCAATGAGTTCCTTGGAGAGAGAACATTGACCCGCTGAATGTCCTGACTCTTTAGAGAGAATACAAGAAACGCGTGGAGATCTCAGTCAGTGTTTACTACGGCAAAATAAACTATTCAGAGTGATTCCAGTTTACTCCTAGAAATTGCTGACAATAACATCTTGTCAGGCCTAAGACAGAAGAGGTATTATTGGGTAAAGGGGCTGGAGGTGGCACTCGGCCAGCACAAGTAGATTTAGTTCACAGGAGGATTTGCTCAGAATCGGCTTCTGGTTCCTATTAGCTGTTCTAGATGGGAATGCGGTTGTTTAATAATAATTTATAGTAACAGTCAGTTTGCCACTTAGCGCTTTAAGAGGACTGCATTCTGTTGCACAGAAGATAATGGTTGTGGACTGTGTGCGGACTGTTGCCTAGCGCAAAGCATTTTGTAGTAGAGCTGGAGAAACTACTGAGAAACATTGCCATAAGATTAGACCAGGCTAGAAATGCAGCAGTCACCACAGGGGTTGTCACTCAACTTATCTAGGATCCTGAATGGTAATCTCTGTTAGTGAATGGGAACATTGTTGTTAATTGGATGAAAACTTGAGTTGATTTAGGGGGGGTCCAAGGTTTTTTAAAAAATTGGCAAGGAGAAGGAAGCTGTATAAAGTAAAAGTCCCCACTGGTCCTGCGTTGATAACATGTCATACATTGTCCGTGTGACTGCTGCCAATCACTGCTTTCAGAGGTTACTTGGGCATGAATGGCTGCAGTGGGAGGCTCGTCCCCGTCACAGCCTGCTATTGGCTGAGCCCTTCCCGGTGTTTTGATCCGCACAAAGGGGAGATGCAGCGGCCGAGGGGGCATCAGAAGCGATGCGGGTGCCAGGGAGCAAGGTAAGTACAACCTGTGTTAGGGGCCTGAGAATTAGAGGGGGCATTATAAGGGTTGGAGAACCCCTTTAAGCTGTGGGGAGGCAGTGGCGCTCATCAGAGCTCAAGTGAGTGTTGCAGTTTCCTCAAACAGCTGATTGACAGGAGGGCCTGGAGTAGGACCCTCTCCGATCTCATGTTGATGACCTATCCTCAGGATAGACCATCAATAACAAAATCACAAAAAATCCCTTTCATTCACTGACAGCAAGCAGAGATCTTCAAAATGGTGATGAATTGAAACACAAAAGTATAATAGAAAGTCTGTGTTCTGCTATTTCTCTGGTTGGTATTTATAAGTGGTGACACTTCATTCATCTTATGTAATGAAAACTGTAGAGAAAAAGATATTCTACCAAGTAGATGGAAGAAATGCAGACTAAGGTAACTAGGAGCAGCACACTATATGTGCAGGGTCTGCACTCCTTGACATAGATGCACAACCGTATAAGTAGGTTTACAGTGAGGGCTTAGTCCATATGTTGTTTGTGTCTATTGTTATAGTTCACTTTTTTCAGTGAATTTCTAAATGTAGCCTTGCACATCCGCACAGTTTACTATCATAATGTGCAGGATGTATTGTATCTTTTTTCCGTAAATATTTTTTTCCAGTTCTACAGATATGCCACCAGTGTCTCAAATGAGATGACCCCTTTAAACGAGAAAACAAGACTAATTCTCTGTCTATAGTCACCAGGATTGTAAACCTGGGCACCACCCTTAATAATAGGACCTGGAATGTCCCCCTTGAGGCATTTCCAGCTATTAATAGGCACATCCTTGGTAGTAAAGAAGATGCCTTAAGATCCCGCTGGTCCTATCACCGCACAGAATTCTGTTCCCAGACATGTTATGCATTTGTTACAATCCGTAAAACTAACATTTATATTCCTAATCGCTCCAACAATATTAGCAGCCGTGCCGAAGCGACGCTCTGCAGGAACCACAACAAGTTCTTGTGTACTGAGTGAATATGGAAGAGAATAAAACACTGGAGCCTATTCATCGAGGTCTTAAGTGTCTACATTGTGCCACATTCTGACTCAGCATGAGCTGGCACCCTGCGTGCCATAAATATACAGATTATTCAACGCTGAACCTTTCATATTCACATGTTCTAATCCTTGCCAGGGGCAAAAGGGCCACAAAATGCGTGGGAGGCAACTATATGATTCATTTTAATGGGTCTCTAATGATAATCCCCAACTGGCATTTATTTTACAGAACTGCATGATCATTTTGAAATTCACCAGAAGCAGGATTTTTACTTTTAAAGGGGTTTTCTCACTGCATGGCATTTATCATGTAGAGAAATGTAATACAAGGCACTTACTAATGTATTGTGATTGTCCATATTGCTTCCTTTGCTGGCTAGATTCATTTTTCCATCGCATTATACACTGCTTGGATTCAGGGGTTATGGCCACACCAGGGCCGGACTGGGACTAAAAAGCAGCTCTGGCACAAACCCTCTGCCAGCCTACATAAAAATTGCCATTTTCACAACACTGGAGTATGTCAGTAAGGGTGGGTTCACACTAAAAGCATATGCGTTTTCACCAAAACGCATGCGTTTGGTTGATAGAAACATGTGTTTAGCATTGTTAATCATTATCATTAACCCCTTGGCGACAATGGGCGTACCGGTACGTCCTGGGCACGAGGTACTTAGTGCAACAGGGCGTACCGGTACGCCCTGCATGTAAACCCCCCTGCTCAGTGCAGGGGGGGTTACATGCTGTAATGGGTGCTGTTTAAGACACCCAGCCACCCATAGTTAAGGCCTCGGGGGTGCCGTGCACCCCCCATAAAGGCGATCGCTGTGAATGGCTGGTCTATTCAGACCAGCCATTCACAGCAGGCAAGGGGTACTCGGCGGGGATAGCGCTATTCTAGCGAATCCCGCCGAGTGTCAGTATTTAGGGGGAGGTCAGGGTGGCCCCCCCTGATTGGCTGTGGGCAGATGGGTGGGCGGGCGGGGGGGAGATTTGCAATGTGCGGGCGGCTGCCGCAAGTGCCGCCCGCAATGATTCTCAGGATGGCGAGCGTATGCAAGCAGAGTATCAGCATACAGCTGATACTCTGCTTGAAACTGCTGACATCGGTGCTAGCACCGATGTCAGCAGTTTAACCCCTTCCATGCCGCGGTCCATAGGGACCGCTGTATGGAAGGGGTTAACAGGGAGGGAGCGCTCCCTTCCTCTCCCATCGGCGCTGCGGTGCGCTGGCAGCGCCGATGGTGTGGGCAGATGAGAGGGAGGAAGCTCCCTCTCCCTTCCATCGGGACGCTGCTCTGCTGTGGCAGCGTCCCGATGGTTACCATGGCAACCAGACGCTTTCGTCTGGCTTGCCATGGAAGCCTGTTCAAGCTCCTGCTAAAGGCAGGAGCTTGAACAGGCTATAAGAAAATACACTGCAGTACACTATACAGTGTACTGCAGTGTATTGTAAAATACCAGACCCACTGGTTCTTGAAGAACCAAGTGGATCTGAGTCAAGAAAGTGAAAAAAAAAAAAAAAAAAGTTAAAAAAATTGATTAAAAATAAAAAAACACACAATACATAAACATGTTAGGTATCGCCACATCCGTAATAACCCGCTCTATAAAAATATTACATGAGATGGCCCCCCAGGCGAATGCTGTAAAAAAAAATAAAAAAAACTATGCCAAAATAGCCATTTTTTTCCCTCTTCCCTCACAAAAAGTGTAATAGCAGGCGATCAAAAAGGCGTAATTACCCCAAAATGGTATCAATTCAACCGTCATCTTGTCCCGCAAAAACTGTACCCTACCTGAGACAATCGCCTGAAAACTGAAAAAAATATGGCTCTCTGAAAATGGCAACACAAAAAAAAATATTTTATTCTGTTCAAAATGCATCTAATGTGTAAAACTTTCCAACAATAAAAAAGTTGGACATATTGGGTATCGCTGCGTCCGTAACAACCTGCTCTATAAAAATATTACATGAGATGGCCCCCCAGGCGAATGCTGTAAAAAAATTTTTTTTAAAAAACTATGCCAAAATAGCCATTTTTTCCCCTCTCCCCTCACAAAAAGTGTAATAGCAGGCGATCAAAAAGGCGTAATTACCCCAAAATGGTATCAATTCAACCGTCATCTTGTCCCGCAAAAACTGTACCCTACCTGAGACAATCGCCTGAAAACTGAAAAAAATATGGCTCTCTGAAAATGGCAACACAAAAAAAAATATTTTATTCTGTTCAAAATGCATCTAATGTGTAAAACTTTCCAACATTAAAAAAGTTGGACATATTGGGTATCGCTGCGTCCGTAACAACCTGCTCTATAAAAATATTACATGAGATGGCCCCCCAGGCGAATTCTGTAAAAAAATTAAAAAAACTATGCCAAAATAGCCATTTTTTTCCCTCTTCCCTCACAAAAAGTGTAATAGTAGGCGATCAAAAAGGCCTATGTACCCCAAAATGGTACCAATGAAAACCTCACCTCATCCTGCAAAAAATGAGCCCCCACATAAGACAATAACTCAAAAAAATAAAAATCAATGGCTCCCGCAAACCACTCCATCAAAATCTGTGTTGTAAAATCCATATGGCGCTCCTTCTGTTCTGAGTCCTGCCATGTGCCCCCACAGCAGTTTACCACAACATATGGGGTGTTGCCGTATTCAGGAGAAAATGGGTAACAAATTATGGGGGGCTTTTCTCCTGTTACCCCTTATGCAAATAAAAAAAATTGGGGCTAAAGCAACATTTTATTGGAAGAAAAAAAATGTTCATTTTCACAGCCAAGTGTTTCCAAATTCCGTAAAATGCTTAGGGGGTCAAAGTGGTCAGTACCCCCCTTAATATATTCTTTGAAGGGTGTAGTTTCCAAAATGGGGTCACTTTATGAGGGTTTCCACTGTAGGGGTACGTCAGGGTCTCTCAATTACAAAATGGTGCCTAAAAACTATTCTAGCAAATTTTGCCTCCAAAATCCGTATGGCGCTCCTTTCCTTCTGACCACTGCCACAAACCCATAGAGACGTTTACCACCACATATGGGGTATTTCTGTAAACTGCAGAATCAGAGGAATGTATATTGAGGTTTAGTTTGCTGTTAACCCTTGCTGTGTTGCAAGAAAAAAAATGTTAACATGAATAATCTACGAAAAAAGTGAAATTTTGAAATTTCACCTCCATTTTCCATTAATTCTTGTGGAACACCTCAAGGGTTAACAAAGTTTGTAACAGCAGTTTTTTATAATTTGAGGGGTGTAGTTTCTAAAATGGGGTCATTTATGGTGGGTTTCATTATGTAAGCCCCTCAAAATCACTTTATATCTGCATTGGTGCTAAAAAAAATGGTTTTGGAAAATTTGGTGAAAATTTGAAAAATGGCTTCTAAACTTCTAAGCCTCCTAACTTCCTAAAAAAGTAAAATGACGTTTACAAAATGATGCCAACATAAAGTAGACATATGGGGAATGTAAAATAATAACTATTTTTGGAGGTATTACGGTGTATTTTGAAAGTAGAGAAATTGAAATTTGGAAATTTGCAAATTTTTCAGAATTTTTGGTAAATTTGGGATTTTTTCATAAATAAGGGTGAAATATATTGACTCAAATTTATGACTGTTATGAAGTACAATGTGTCACGAGAAAACAATCTCAGAATGGCCTGGATAAGTAAAAGCGTTCCAAAGTTATTACCACATAAAGTGACACATGTCAGAATTAAAAAATTTGGCCCAGACATTAAGGCCAAAATGGGCTCTGTCCTCAAGGGGTTAATATTACAACGCTAAACACGTTTCTATCAACCAAACGCATGCGTTTTTGTGAAAGCGCATATGCGTTTAGCGTTGCGTTTTTCCCAATGCGTTTCAAAACGCATCACCAAAATGCAACGTGTGAACCCACCCTTAGGGTAAACTGACTGAGCTACATTTGCTATCAATTAGAAATACTTGGAGTGTGTGGTTTCACTGAACCCTTTTGTGTTTAAATATTAATTCTACACACATTTATAGGTAAACCTGGTGGCAGCCACCTATATAAACACTCTACTGAATCATGTTCAATAAATAACCCAAGGAAAATGGGAGAGTGTAAGCTATACATAAAACTTAACATTTAATATTGATCATTTAAAATGTGATCTGTTTGAGACCATCATAAAATGCCCTAGGCATAAATATACTCCAAAAATTATCAATTAACACCATTGCTGCATAGTTAATCTTGGTATTAGCTGTAAGATCAGGAGAGGATAACATCAAAAGTGGCCACCTCTCTTGGGCTTGAGGGTATCAGGAATACAGGGGTAATGATGAGTGGACTGTAAATGGTTACCGATGTAGGGGGCACGAGTCCCTATAATATCCCTGATATCTTGCCAGGGAGGGATCTATAGTGCCCCTGCCTACCTATACAGAGCACTTTCCCCGCAAGGGGCGACCCCGTCCGGATACCTGACCCTACTATCGGCCCTAACTCTAAGACATAGATATTCTCGTGCCCACCCCCGACGTGGCACGTTTCTGTCCAATCGAGACTTCCTCAGGGGAGTGAAATAGAAAGGCTTAAACAAAAGGGCATAACAGGACAATTCCCGATCCTCCTGGTCAGTAAGGAACGGAGCAGCAAAGCGGAGTGTACCCCGGTCAGGGGACACTCATCCACAAACGAACAGGAGCACGCTGGTCAGCGTGCAACTGATAAGGAGCTTGTCAGCAAAAAAAAAAAAAAAAATTAAATATTAATTCTGTTACACCAAGAATATCGGGGTGAAGACACAAGACACGGCCCGATGCGACGTCTCTTTCTGCAGCCGTCCTCCTAGGTCTGCTCCTGCGTCCGGCGTAAGGGCAGGTACGTGTGCGGCTCTGCCGGGTGGCGCATGCGTGAAGCAAGCATGCTGCGCAACGGCCCGTCAGGTCATGGATATGTTTACATAGTTAAAGGGCCTGCCCAGGGGCTGGCTGGCAAATTTTGGCCTGGGGGCAAGCACACAGCACTGGCCCATGTGTAGCGGGCCACCCTTAACCTGTTTAACTCCGCCTACCGTAAAGGCAGTATAGGTAAAAGAGCTTTAAATCGTCAAAAGGCGGCAGCCGATTGTGTTTTCATGTTGGATTCCAGATACATGACATGGCTGAGTCCGTAGCAACAGCTTGATCATTAGAGGGACCAGATTTACCAACTCTTGAGCTCTAAAGACTGCATTGTCTATAATGGGGTCTGCTCAGGATGCTGCTCCTTTACCAGACAAAAGGGTCTTGAATGCAGAACTTTTCTGTCTGGTCTTTTTGACAGAATCTGTGACAGTGACCCAAGCGCAAATGTGAATGGATAGTATTAGACGTATAGCATCAGATGTATGTTTAACACAAATGCAAGAGCAAGAACCAAGATCACTACATACACACAGCACCAGCACCAGAACCAAACCTATAAGTCAAACACAGCACCAGAACCAAGATCACTACATACATTCAGCACCAGAACCAAGTTCACTGCATGAATACAACACCAGAACCAGGCCCATATCTCAAATACAGCAACAAAATCAACAAAAAATATAGCACCATAACAAAACCCATAAGTCAAATACAGCACCAGAACCAAGTTCTCTACATAAATACAGCACCAGAACCAAGTTCACTGCATACATACATCACCAGAACCAAGTTCTCTACATAAATACAGCACCAGAACCAAGTTCTCTACATAAATACAGCACCAGAACCAAGTTCTCTACATAAATACAGCACCAGAACCAAGTTCTCTACATAAATACAGCACCAGAACTAAGTTCTCTACATAAATACATCACCAGAACCAAGTTCACTACATAAATACAGCACCAGAACCAAGTTCTCTACATAAATACAGCACTAGAACCAAGTTCTCTACATAAATACATCACCAGAACCAAGTTCACTACATAAATACGGCACCAGAACCAAGTTCTCTACATAAATACAGCACCAGAACCAAGTTCTCTACATAAACACAGCACCAGAACCAAGTTCTCTACATAAACAAAGCACCAGAACCAAGTTCTCTACATAAATGCAGCACCAGAACCAAGTTCTCTACATAAATACAGCACCAGAACCAAGTTCTCTACATAAATACAGCACCAGAACCAAGTTCTCTACATAAATACATCACCAGAACCAAGTTCTCTACATAAATACAGCACCAGAACCAAGTTCTCTACATAAATGCAGCACCATAACCAAGTTCTCTACATAAATACAGCACCAGAACCAAGGTCTCTACATAAATACAGCACCAGAACCAAGTTCTCTACATATATACATCACCAGATTTTAAAAGTTCAGTACAGATACCATCTGAGTAGTCAGGTCAGCCCTCGCCATATGACCTTGTGCGGTGTGAAACTACAGCTCCCAGTATGGCCTGAACAAGTGTAAAGGGATACTGAGAGTTGTTGTTGCACAAAACAGCATGCTACCACCCATCATCAGCTGTAGATCATCCAGGTGACTACAACACTCATAATACACAGTCAGTAGCAGAATAATCATTTCCATTTAGTGACTTACAGATAACGTCTCCTCCTGAGTTCTTCTCCATCTGGCTCAGGCCACCATGATGACTTCTCCCGTCCACAATTCAGCTCTGCAGATTTTGCCGAGAAGATCTCTTTAGCTTCATTCTTTACCAACACATTGGTATCCTGCAGACTGACACAGACTCATCTCAGTGCCACATGCTGTGCTCTAAATATAACAGCAGCATTAGTGCTACACACAGGGCCCCTAATAGTAGTGCCACATACTCTGTGCCCTCTGTATATAGTGCCACATACTCTGAGCCCTATGTATATAGTGCCACATACACTGTGCCCACTGTATACAGTGCCATATGCCCTCTGTGTATAGTGCCACATGCTCTGTGCCCTCTGTGTATAGTGCTACATGCTCGGTGCCCTCTGTATATAGTGTCATATGTCCTGTGCTCTCTGTTTATAGTGCCACACACAGTGCCCTAATGCTAGTGCCACATGCTCGGTGCCCCTTATAAAAAGTGCCTCTTATATGTGCCCCCTTTATGCATTGCGCTTCTTATATGTGCCCATTTGTGTATACTGCCCCTTCAGTGTGCCCCCTTTATGTATAGTGCCTCTTCTGAGTGCTCCCTGAATACAGCGTACACATCTAGCTTTTACCAAGTATTATAATACTCGGTAAAAGCTAGAATGCAGTGGGTATAGACGTCACTGGCTACAAGTTGCTGACGGTCACATGACAAGCTAGATGCAGTGGGTATATATAGTATATACAGCAGTGTATATACTATATATCTGTACACACTGCATCTATTATACCTCATACCTCACATATCAGTACACTGTTGTATATACTATATATCTGTACACACTGTATCTATTATATCTCATATCTTCTCATATATCAGTACACTACTGTATATATTATATATCTGTACACACTGCATCTATTATAGCTCATCTCATATATCAGTACACTACTGTATATACTATATACGTTTACCCACTGCATCTATTATACCTTGTACCTGACGTATCAGTACTCTGTGTGTATACTATGTGTCAGGTGTGAGGTATAAAAGATGTAGTGTGTACAGATATATGTGGACAGTCATATATTATGGTCACTGTGTGAGGTACGTGAGGTATTGGGGGTTGTAGTTAAGGTTCCGGTCAGTTTTAGGGATAGGATTAGCATTAGTGTTATTATATTAGGGCCAGTATTAGAGTTAGAGGTCAGTATTAGGGTTAGGGGCCAGTATTAGGGTTAGGGGCCAGTATTGGGGTTAGGGGCCAGTATTGGGGTTAGGGGCCAGTATTGGGGTTAGGGGCCAGTATTAGGGTTAGGTGTAATATTGGCATAAAGCGACATTCAGACGACCAAAAGTGTTTTGCAGTCCCCAAATTGTGGATCCGCAAAACACATTTTGCGGAACGCACAGTGCCAGCCCTATATAGAAATGCCTATTTTTGCGGACAAGAATAGGACACATGCTCTATATTTTTTGTAGGGCCACGGAAGGGAACTACGGATGCGGACAGTACACGGTGTGCTGTCCGCATCTTTTGCGGCCTCACGGAAATGAATGGGTCCACACCCATTCCGCAAAATTGTGGAACGGATGCGGACCCAGAAATATGGTCGTCTGAATGCACCCTTAGGGCCAGTATTAGGATTAGGGTCGGTATCGGTTAGGGGCCAGTATTGGGGTTAGAGGCAGCATTAGGGTACATTCACATGATCATATTTCCATTCACTTCAATGGGGCCGCAAATCTGTAGTTCCGTTCCACGGCCCTGAAAAAAAAGAGTATGTCCTATCCTCCGCAATCTCAGATGAGAACATGCATTTCTATCATAGGGCTGGGCATGTGTGTTCCACAAAATGTGGAATGCACAGGGCCAGTATCCGTGTTTTGTGGATCCGCAATTGTGGACCGCAAGCACATATGGTCATGTGAATGTAGCCTTAGGGTTAGGGGTCAGTATAGCGTACTATTAGAGTTAGAGAAAGTATTAGGGGTCAGTACAGTATATTAGGGTTAGTGGTCAATATTAGGGTTAGGGGGTCCAGGGTTAGAGGTCAGTACTAGGGTAGGGGTCAGTACTAGGGTTAGGGATGGGACATGGTCAGTATTAGGGGGGTGAGGCAGGGCCAGTATTAGAGGTCAATACTAGGGGGTCAGGGGCCAGTATCAGGGTTAGGGGTCCATGGTTAGAGGTCAGTACCAGGGTAGGGGTCAGGGGCCTGTATTAGGGTTAGGGTTCAGGCAGGGCCAGTATTGAGGGTCAGAGACCAGGGTTAGGGGTAAGGCAGGGCCAGTATTGGGGGTCAGTAGCCAGTATTAGGGTAAGGCAGGGCCAGTATTGGGGGTCAGGGGCCAGTATTAGGGTAAGGGTAGCATGTAGAGAGTATAGGGAGAGGGCAGTTTATACTTACCTGTCCAGGGTTAGGGTTCTCTCTTCTGGCGGGTCTGCTCCTGAGGAACGTCGCAGGCGGTGCGATGACGTCATCACGCCGCCTATGTCACATCAGTGCGCCGGCCACCGGGAATAGCAGAGCTGGGAACCAGAGGTTCCCTTGTTCCGCTGGCGCTGGCTTCTGCAGGCACAATTGTATCTGCATCTAGTGGATGCAGATAGAATTGAGTTCAGTAGCCACAGCGGCCCTGAGGCCCGGGGGGCATTCCCTCCTGCCCCCCGGCCCAGTCCGCCCCTGGGCCCGCCCGATATTTGCGCTGGGCGGCCCACCGGGCAAATGCCCGGTCTGGCAGATGGCCAGTCCGGGCCTGGCCACCACTGCAGCATGGATTCCATGGTCCCGGCCACCAGAGAGGCTGACGCTTTTTCCTATATTGTGCAAGCACGACCACCACTGCTGCACTACAGGGTGGTCGTAACCCCTGGATACGAGCAGTGTATAATGTGATGGAAAAATAAACCTAGCCAGCAAAGGAAGCAATATGGACAATTACAATACATTAGTAAGTGCCTTGTATTAACTTTCTCTACATAATAAATGTCATTTGCTAACATGAGACAACTCCTTTAAATGAACATATATATTCTCCTTTTCACTACATTATATTTAGCCTGTATTCATCCTGATCATCTAGGACAAGGATCCACAACCTCCATCACTCCAGCTGTGGCGAAACTACAACTTCCAGCATGCACACTTGCACACCTGTTCTTGGAGCTTCCTCAGCAGTGAATGTAGCATGCTGGGAGTTGTAGTTTCACAACAGCTGGAGTGACGGAGGTCGCTGATCCCTCTTCTAGGTTATATCATAAATATATCTTTAAGCCTACAGGGGTTAAGGTCCCTCTGCCCCATAGGAGGAGTAATAGTTAGGGAGTCCTGTTCCAAATTTACATTGGGGCTGAGTGAAGACTACTAATAACAGTCAAACCAAGGGTTTAATAATGTGCATGTATATCCCCGCCAGCGTTCTCCTACTATTCTACCGGTACAAAAACACAAAATCGCTTCTAATAACTGCGTCTGGGCTTCTAGGGGGCCAATTCCTCCACTAACATAGAAACTTACACTACATGAGAAATCCACCACTTGTAAAATGATAGATGCACTTCTGACAGATCTTCTCCTGCACACTTACAGTAAGGCCTCATTCACACGACTGCCTTTGTCATCCGCATTTTTGCAGATTGGATGTGGACCCATTCATGTCAATAGGTCCGTCCGCCTCCATATGTCTGTTCTGCAGTCCTGCAAAAAAAGATAGGACATGTCCTATATTCGTCCGTTTTGCGAACAAGAATAGGCATTGTTACAATGGGTCCGCAAAATAAACGGATGCACATCCACCTGGACGGACGGACCACACATCCACCTGGACGGACGCCACCTGGACATTATCTGTATTTTATGTGGATGTGCAAAATACAGACGGACGTGTGAATGCACCATAAGAGATATAAAAAATATAAGACATATAAGATACAATAACAACAAAGGGAGAATTCAACACATTGCCAGGGCCATCAGGAATACATAGATGTCTAAAGACCCTTTACACCGCCTGATAATCGGGCAGATTATTGTTAATGAACATATGTACAAACACTCATTACGATAATTGGCCCATTTAAAGGCGCCACTGATTACCCGATGAATGAGCGAAAAGCTTGTTCATCAGGTAATAGATCGTTGGTGCAGACACCTAAATCATTGCTTTCCGGCAGCAGATTGTGCCGTCTAAACAGCCACTGCTGCCGGCAAACAATGATTCTGTATGGGGTGAGAGATGGCATTAGGGATCACTCCTCCCCATACTGCGGAGGGGATCTTTGTATGTAATAATAGCAGTCTCCTTCACTGACAAGCAGGTGGCTTCTTCCCAGCAGTTGTCTTCTCCATTGAGCGGTGTAAAGGGGCCTTAACTTATATATAATGGCCTCAGGATATAATATTTTTTTTTTTACTTATAATGTTCTTTCCTGGGCCATCATAAGTTGAAATCAGACTCAACATACAAGCCTCAGATTCAACCAATCACCATAAACCTGCATTGGTTGTCTGGTGGCTCTTCTTTACAGTACAGAGCGGTACTACGTGTTCTGCGCTGCCCTCCTGTGCCAGGATTCCTGGTGAAGGGGACGCCATCTTATTTTCCTGGTACACTATGTAGTATACAGGTCCTTTCCTCACCATAGAAAGTTAGTGTGGAAGAGGCCTTATGTGCAGAAACTCTGCAAGAAGTCTGCACTTTTTTTAGGAGTATTTTTGGTGCATATTTGATGCGGATTTTCTGCAGATCTAACCCTTCCATTGAAAAAGCTGACATCCGCACAAAGAAAAAACCACAGCAATTGACGTGCTGAAAATTACAAAATCGGTCAATTTCTGCATCTAAGAAAAAAGAAAACTGTGTGTTTTCTGCACTAAAGTCAAGCAGGAAAAAGCACATGTAATCCGCATTGTGTGCAGGAAACCTTACTGGATCAGATGACAAAGACCATGCTTGAAATTTTTGGACGATCGTTGGACGAAAGGTCATTTGTTCAAAGAAAGATGGTTTGTGGATGGAAGATCTTTGCCGCCATTGAACATACATGGCCAACATGGACTAACGTGTCTGCATCAGCGTAATAATCCTTCACCAGATGATGGTTTGTCCAGTGGTTGTTCAACCATCAACCAAATTCTGCCTAATGTATATGGTCACCTTAAGATTCAGCCTCGGCTACAGTTCCTGCATACTATTCATGAACCAGGAAGGTCAGGCTGAACACTGCTCTAAGTCCCCCTCCTTTATGTAGGTAATTTACTTATGATTTCTTTATTTTCTTTTTTTTCCACTTCCTAGCGCTGTACTCCTGCTCCCTGGGAAATGGCGGCTGTGAGCACGACTGTGTCCAGATCACCGTGGCTCATTACCAGTGTCGCTGCCGACAGAATTACCAGCTGAAGGAAGACGGCAAACACTGCGAATGTAAGTGAGATGAATTAGGTGTGATTAGATTATATTGTGGATCGGCATCATGGCAGTCAGACAAGATGGAGGCACCCTGCTCATCATAGCTGGACCACAAGCATTTCAAGATGTCCTCCATGTTTATGCCAGTGCTTTTTTTTTTATAGAGGATGAATCTTGAAAATTGTAGTTTTTTAGGCTTCAGCAGCTCCTTACATTGTCATCCCCCCCTCCTTCCTTACGTCCCATCATTTTCTTCCCTGGGGCCACTAAGGGCCTTTCTTTACATTTCTGAGGAATTCTTTGTCAGAATAAGACAGAACATGCATGTAATTTGGGACTAAATGATGAGATATATGGCATTATAATGATAATACTGTATGTCAAGTCAGGAAGAAATGCTTCATGTCCAAGCTCTAGTAGAAGGAGAATATAGCCTAAGCCTTAGGCTTCATTCACACGTCCGTATTTGTGCACATCCTGGAAAACGGTCAGTTTTTTGCGGATCCGTTGTTCCGCAAAAAACTCAGTTTTCCAGGACATCCGTTCCGTTTTTCCATAAAAAACGGAAAGAATGTATCCATATGTCATCCGTTTTTGGAAAGGATGAGTAACATCTGTACCTTTTCTTTTTTTTTTTCTCCCCTCCTGGAACGGAATCCGCAAATACGGATGACATGCGGATGCCTTTCCGCATGTTTTCCGCATTTTTTGCGGATCCATAGACTTTCATTGTGCTACAGACGGCAATTCGGGAGAAAAGTAGGACAGGAGGATTTCTTTATGCGGACAGTCGGAACGGACACACAGATGCGGACACAACACGGTGTACTGTCCGCATTTTTTCGGGACCCATCGAAATGAATGGATCCGCATCCTATCTGCATAATTGTCCGCAATTGCGGAAACAGTTTTGGAAAGGATGCGGACACATTATACGGACGTGTGAGTGAAGCCTTATAGAAATCTTCATCCCGAACCTCCTGGTTCCTACCTTTAAAACCAGAACTGCATAGAAGAATGTGGGTGACAAACCCTATTACATTGCCTGGCATTAGTGATTGTCACCACCTACTTCCATTAAAGGGGTTCTCCAGAAACTAACAAAATGAAAATACTTAAAGGGAACCTGTCATCTCTGAAACACCACCTAAACTAGAGTAAGCGGTGTAAAGTGTAAGTGATGCTGAATCCGAATATGTAAGTTTTATCTTCATACTCACTTCCATTCTGACACTGTGCTCACACAAACATGCAGTAAAATGCACTCAGTGGACTCCAGTGCTCACTCACATAATGGAGAGGACTCAAAGAAGATCCTCTCAATGCATTTTACTGCTGGTTTGTGGGAGCACAGCGTCGGAATGGAAGTGAGTATGAAAATAAAACTTACATATTCGGATTCAGCACCACTTACACTATACAACACTTACTCTAGTTCAGGGGGTGTTTCGGAGATGACAGGTTCCCTTTAAATATTATTTTATTATAAATATATTCCCACCTACCTTTCATTAGTTATAATGGCTCATTTTGTCTAGGGAGCAATCATCAGGAGAAACAAAATGGCCACTGTCCTATTAATACACACAAAACCTGTCCTAATCACAAAGCAGGACAAGTTACTTCACAGCACTGAGGTAAAGAACTGCCTCGTCCTCCTCTCTTACTCGTCAGGGATTATGATCCTGAATACAGTTTAATATGATCTTCAGCTGAATCTGTGTAGGAATGTAGTTCATGAGGGGAAGTACAGAGGTGGGGTGAGGCTGATGTAGTCTCCATTACCACAGCCGCACATTACCACAGTCTGTCCTGTACTTCATGTCTCTTAGAGAACTCCATTTCTACACATTCATCTGAAAATTTTATCATCTGTTTTCAGGGTCATAATCAAGGAGAGTGGAGAGGAGGATGGGGCAGCTCTTTACCTCAGTGTTGTGAAGTAGCTTGTCCTCCTGTGAGATTAGGACAAGTTTTTTGTGTACTAATAGAATGGCGGCCATTTTATTTCTCCTAATGATTGCTCCCTAGACAAAAGGAGACATTATAACTACTGAGTATTTGGGAATATATTTATAATAAATTAATATTTAAGTATGTTCATTTTCTTATTTGCTCCTTAGTTCCCGGAGAACCCCTTTAAAGATCCCCTTTAATGGAAGTAGGTGGTGATGCCATCACTCTTTCTTTCGCACCAGGTCTCACTCATTCTTGGCTTTAGCACACCTATACATCCTTGATGCACACTTGGCCTTTCCTCTTTGGACCTCTAGTGCTACTGATCGGGCTGTGTCATTCTGACAGCTTTATAGAGATGAACCGGGAGGAACTGGATGAACAGAGCAGCTATAGTGATATATGGCATGTGGGCCACGGTAAAGGTACGGGTCTTTGTTGCAGTTGCTGTTTACAGTGTATTCGGAATTGCTTATTTTTGGCATCATTAATAGGAAATGGGATTGATCCGCAGGAGCTCCGGTCATTTTTCATGTTTCCGTTTTTTATTAGTAGCACATTTCTCTCGTTATCTCCTGTTACTTCTAATTAGCCTGAACATTCATTCTTTTTCCCCACTCGGCAGCACAGACATGGTGGAGTTCAGTAGTAGGAAGATCTGTGCAAAATTCCTCTTTAATTGGTTCAATGTGTTTCCACAGTGAATAACCCATGTTCAACCAGAAACGGCGGCTGCATGCACCAGTGTACCAACGATGGAGGACGGGGGAAATGCTCGTGCCACCCCGGGTACAGGCTGGCAGCTGATGGAAAGACATGTGAAGGTGGAGTAGACTGAATCAATGGGCTCTCAGTATAAACCTCTGGTACCATGAATCCAAATGGCGAAGGGGGCCCCAGAGCTAATGGGCCGGAAAATGTTTTCCATATTTTGTGCTTTCTGCTCAGTAAAGATAAATGAAATTACCTGAAGGACAAGAAATCAGCCTGTTAGTCTAGTGAAATGTGAAAAATCTTACAGCTTCTCTAACTGTGTTCCAGTGACAACACAATCAGTTTCTATGGTAACGGTTCAGTGTTATCATAGGGACATCTGTAGGTCTAAATCAACAACCGTGTGAGGCTCTCAGCCTGGGAGCGAGAGCAGGCATTGCCAGCCTATGCAAGTCACAAGAGGTCCTTCCCTTAGTATATAGAACTAATAAGCCCTATTCTGGGTCTTACCAGACCAAGAAGATCACTACATGTGTAAAATGTCCCCACAGGGCTACTTTGCATGTCCCACTTAGACTACATGCATAACTGTATCCATTTTGTGGTCTGCAAACCACGGACCCACAAAATACGGATACCTTCCCAGTGCAATCCACATTTTTCTCAGTCCCATTAACAGAATGGCTATTCTAGTATTTATTCTAGTAAAGTATTCTAGTAAAATGGGAAAGAATAGGACACGTTCTAGAATTTACGGGATGGACATACCAACTACATCGTTGATGAATGGGTCCACAAGTCATTCAATGCGAATGTGAATTGGATGCAGATCCAAAATACATACGTTCATGTGCATGAAAAAAAGTGTCAATGTCTCCCAGAGGTCTTTTATTGACCTATTAGATGACTTATTATGTGCCAAAAATATACTGTATTAGTAAAAAAGTAAAAAAAAAATATCATAGACAAATATATATATATATATATATATATATACACACAGTACAGACCAAAAGTTTGGAAACACCTTCTCATTCAAGGAGTTTTCTGTATTTTCATCACTATGAAAATTGTAGATCCACACTGAAGGCATCAAAACTATGAATTAACACATGTGGAATTATATACTTAACAAAAAAGTGTGAAACAACTGAAAATATGTCTTATATTCTAGGTTCTTCAAAGTAGCCACCTTTTGCTTTGATTACTGCTTTGCACACTCTTGGCATTCTCTTGATGAGCTTCAAGAGGTGGTCACCTGAAATGGTTTTCACTTCACAGGTGTGCCCAGTCAGGTTTAATAAGTGGGATTTCTTGCCTTATAAATGGGGTTGGGACCATGAGTTGTGTTGGGCAGAAGTCAGGTGGATACACAGCTGATAGTCCTACTGAATAGGAAAGGAAGACCAAGAGTCACCTCTGCTGCGGAGGATAAGTTAATCCGAGTCACCAGCCTCAGAAATCGCAGGTTAACAGCAGCTCAGATTAGAGGCCAGGTCAATGCCACACAGAGTTCTAGCAGCAGACAGGGGCGTAGCTATAGGGGGTGCAGAGGTAGCAGTCGCTACCGGGCCCAGGAGCCTGAGGGGGCCCAAAGACCCTTGTGCCGTATAAGAAGACACACAAAGTACTGAGGGAAGGGGGGCCCAAGCTAAACTCTTGCACCAGGGCCCATGAGCCTTTAGCTACGCTGCTGGCAGCAGACACATCTCTACAACAACTGTTAAGAGGAGACTGTGTGCAGCAGGCCTTCATGGTAAAATAGCTGCTAGGAAACCACTGCTAAGGACAGGCAACAAGCAGAAGAGACTTGTTTGGGCTAAAGAACACAAGGAATGGACATTAGACCAGTGGAAATCTGTGCTTTGGTCTGATGAGTCCAAATTTGAGATCTTTGGTTCCAACCACCGTGTCTTTGTGCGACGCAGAAAAGGTGAACAGATGGACTCTACATGCCTGGTTCCCATCGTGAAGCATGGAGGAGGAGGTTTGATGGTGTGGGGGTGCTTTGCTGGTGACACTGTTGGGGATTTATTCAAAATTGAAGGCATACTGAACCAGCATGGCTACCACGGCATCTTGCAGCGGCATGCTATTCCATCCGGTTTGCGTTTAGTTGGACCATCGTTTATTTATCAACAGGACAATGACCCCAAACACACCTCCAGGCTGTGTAAGGGCTATTTGACCAAGAAGGAGAGTGATGGGGTGCTACGCCAGATGACCTGGCCTCCACAGTCACCAGACCTGAACCCACTCGAGATGGTTTGGGGTGAGCTGGACCGCAGAGTGAAGGCAAAAGGGCCAACAAGTGCTAAGCATCTCTGGGAACTCCTTCAAGACTGTTGGAATACCATTTCAGGTGACTACCTCTTGAAGCTCATCAAGAGAATGCCAAGAGTGTGCAAAGCAGTAATCAAAGCAAAAGGTGGCTACTTTGAAGAACCTAGAATATAAGACATATTTTCAGTTGTTTCACACTTTTTTTGTTAAGTATATAATTCCAGACGTGTTAATTCATAGTTTTGATGCCTTCAGTGTGAATCTACATTTTTCATAGTCATGAAAATACAGAAAACTCTTTGAATGAGAAGGTGTGTCCAAACTTTTGGTCTGTACTGTGTGTGTATATATATATATATATATATATATATATATATATAAAAAATAATCTTATATATCAAGATATCAAACACAAAATAGGGAGCTCATTTTAGTAAGTTGGTATCAGTTTAAAAAAATACAATTTTATTTTTTGCATTTTTCCCTAAATAAAACTAAAAACTAATCTCTAAAAGAGGTTAAAGGGCTCCTTTATCTTGGCGTCACAGTGGGCAGCATAAAGCATCGTCAGTCACGCTGATTTCTGCTCTCTTCTCACTAGTAAAGTTGCTGCTGGGAAATTACCGTGTAATGCCAGTGCGCCGTAGAAGAGTCCAGCTTATTCGTGAGCCTCCTCTCTTCTTCCCCCCTGCTGATGATTGACAGTTTTCTCTAAAGGAGTTAACTAAGGAGAGCACTGCAAATCATTGCCAAGGGGGCGGGGAGAGGTGGAGCTCATGAATAAGCCGGACTCTTCTCAGGGGGACCAGCATTATACAGTAAGTTCTCTGCAGCACATTTACGTTAGCAGATGAGTGACAGACAGTAGCTCCGCAGCCTTCTCGCAGTGTAGCCTAGGCCATGAGACGTCACGTTCATTGGTCACATGGCCTAGGCGCATCTCAGCTCCATTGACGGGAATGAGGCTGAACTGCGATACCAAGTACAGCCGATGTGTGGTGCAGTGCTTAGTGAGCAGAGAGAAGGCTGCGGCGCTACTGTGTGCACCATTGCTTTCTCAAACAGCGACCACATGGTCTTCCTCTATGATATGTAGGCCTTTATTAAATACAGCTCAGCTTCACAGTATGAGCAGAGGAACTCTCTAACCAGGTATTACTAAACTCGTTACAATGTAACAATAAGCAATTACTCTTCGTTTTGGCAGAAGTTCCCGTGCTTCAGCCCCTGGTTTTCATGTTTAATAATCTCCCTCCGATATCCCCTGCTTCTCCTTACAGACATTAATGAATGCGTGACCGGCCTGGCCATGTGTGCTCACAGCTGTCTCAACACTCGAGGTTCGTTCCACTGCGGTTGTAGCCCTGGATATGAGTTAGGAGCTGATGGGAAACAGTGCTACAGTAAGTGTTCCATGGGGGGGAACGTTTCTAACATCTGCAGAAAATCTGCTGCTTTGGCTGTGAAATATTTGGGGTCTGTCCTTGCTAGAAAAGCACAATTACATAACCTTTGGTTGCATTGCAGCTTCACTTTCAGAAGTACATATAGATTTAAAGGGGAACGCCACTTTCAATTCACAATTTTTTTACACAATCCTGCAGTTAAAGAGGCTCTGTCACCCTGTTGTAACCTATGTATATTAATACATAGGTTAATAGGGGCAGTTTTCCTATGAAGGCACATACCTGAATAGCAGAGTATAAAGCAGTGGTTGAGGAGAAATCCTTACTTTAAAAATTATGCTAATGAGCCTTCGGAGCACCGGGGGGCGGGCTCTTTCCTTCCGAGCACTGGTTCTTCACCGCCCTCCCGGCTCCGAGGCTCGCTCCCCTGCCTAAGTGCACGCCCCTTCGTTGAGTGATTGACAGCGCTAGACCGAACGCGCCCTGCCTAAGTGCACGCCCCTTCGTTGAGTGATTGACAGCGCTAGACCGTTCGGTCTAGCGCTGAAATCCCGCGCCTGCGCATTGTAATCGTTCCCCTGGGCATGCGCAATAGCTCTTGCAGTGCCGAACACTGCAAGCGCTTCCATTCATTTGCCCACGCGCCGTCACTTCCCTGAACCCGGGGTTACTAGAATGATGGAGCGCTTGCAGTGTTCGGCACTGCAAGCGCTATTGCGCATGCGCCGGGCACGATTACAATGCGCAGGCGCGGGATTTTCAGCGCTAGACCGAACGGTCTAGCGCTGTCAATCACTCAACGAAGGGGCGTGCACTTAGGCAGGGGGGGCGAGCCTCGGAGCCGGGAGGGCGGTGAAGAACCAGTGCTCGGAAGGAAAGAGCCCGCCCCCCGGTGCTCCGAAGGCTCATTAGCATAATTTTTAAAGTAAGGATTTCTCCTCAACCGCTGCTTTATACTCTGCTATTCAGGTATGTGCCTTCATAGGAAAACTGCCCCTATTAACCTATGTATTAATATACATAGGTTACAACAGGGTGACAGAGCCTCTTTAAAATCTACATACGATAGGAAACTTTATAAATCCTTTTGCTTTGCTTTCCTCTTGTAACTTTTTTATCCTGTAATGATTTTGATTTACGTGATTTTCTTTTCTCTATTTGCATCTACCATATTTTTTGCCCTATAAGACGCACCTAGGTTTTAGAGGAGGAGAATAAGAAAAAAAAATTTTTCATTAGACCTCAGATCAGACCCCTAATGTTAATAAGACCCTCAATCAGACCTCAGATCATACCTCCAATGTTAATAAGACTCCAATAAGACCTCCAATCAGACCCCCAATCAGACCTCCGATCAGACCTCAATGTGAATTACCCCCAATCAGACCTCAGATCAGAGCCCCAATATGAATGACCCCCAGACCTTAGATAACAGCTCCATTATGAATAAACCAACCCTCATTCAGACCTTAGATCAGACCCCGAATGTGAATGATCCCCAGATCCCAGATAACAGCCTCATTATGAAAAAAACCTCCCTCATTCAGACCTCAGATCAGACCCCCAAATGTGAATGACCTCAGATAACATCCCCATTATGAATAAACCTCCCCCCATTCAAACCTCAGATCACACCCTTGAATGGGAATGACCCCCAGACCTCAGTGCTCATAGCAAATAAAATAATCAACTTTCCTCACCTGCTAAGGATGCCGCCACCTCCGCTCTCAGAATCCAGCTCTCTTCTCCTCCTGCTGCGTGCTCTGCTGTGACCATAATGCAAGGGATCATTAGTATTCACCCCCATAAGACATACTGGCATTTTCCCCACATTTGGGGGGGGGGGGAGTGTGTCTTATTGGGCAAAAAATATGGTAATTCTAAATTCAGAAATGTGCAAATTTCCTGTTACCAGAGGGCAGTGCATTGTGGGACCTCAGATGCTGACTACAGATTTGGAAAACAGCTGTTAGACGGAGTGTAGTTATGCTGTTGTCTGTTACTAAGGGCAACCAGCAGAACTTTGAAATGCGCTATAGATGTGACTGGAGGAAGACAGGAAATGACAGTAGAAAACCAGACTAAGGCCAGTTTCATGAGATGTAATACAGCCACATTTTAACATCCATATTAAAGCTTTAAGACCTGGATCCCTGCAGATCTGATGATTACTCAGACTCCACTGCTTGTGCTGCTTCAAGATGAGGGTCTGGCACCAGGAATGCTGAATGTTTCCAATTTGCTATTTCTGAACAATGTATTTTGTCATCTAGGGATAGAAATGGAAATTATCAACACTTGTGAGATCAACAATGGCGGCTGTTCTCATGAATGTCGACACAGCAGCACAGGCCCTGTGTGCGTCTGTCCACAGGGGTTAGATCTGGACACTGATGGAAAGACGTGTGTAGGTAAGAAGGGTTTTTGGTGATTTTATGTTTCATGTTTGCTGCCTGTGGGGAAAAGTGAAATGCGCCCCCTACTTCCAAAATTGGAGGAAAACTGCCGAGATGGATTGTACTGTATATGTCAGAATACTGCCCCTGTAGTCAGGGAAGTGAAGAGTGCAGCCTCAGGTAAAAGACCCACCTAGCCTCCCTCGCTGGGGAATAGTAAGACCAGGGGTGCCCAACCTGCTGCCCTCCAGCTGTTGCAAAATTACAACTCCCAGCATGCCTGGACAGCCTACAGCTGGCATGTTGGAAGTTGTAGTTTTGCAACAGCTGGAGGGACACAGGTTGGGCATCCCTGTGTAAGACTAATGTCATTTGTCAGGGGCCTGACTCCAACTTGGCCTCTCATAGTCCCCCAGGTAAGAACTGTGGTCCCTAACTTGTAGCGCTCTCAGGTTGACACAAACTATAGACTTCCAGTGTGCTATGGCAGCCAACATGCTGGGAGCCAACATTCCTCCAAACCATCCTGGATCTGGTGGGTGCCATGTTCCAATCTCAACGTCTCAGGATGCAGATACAGCGACCCCTGCCATCTGTGGCTTGGCACAGGCAAACGAGATGCAGTGACATAATTGTGTCTGCTGGGCTGAGACACAGACAGCAGAGACTGGAGGAGACCGAGTGATCTGCTTCATTGGTAGTGGGAATGGCACTAGGTGAGTACCTTTTTATTTTTAGGAGCACTATTTCTGGGTGTGGGCACTAAGGGCCAGCATTGTACTGGGCGGGGCACTAAGGGGTCACTATACTATATGGGTTCACTAAGAGGGCATTATACTGTGTGTGGGCAATAAGGGGTCATTATACTGTCTGAGGGCATTACACTGTGGGGTCACTAAGGGGGCATTATATTGTTTAGGTAAACCTAAGAAGGCATGACCACTGTTAGTTAAACAAAGAATGGCACTATTACTTTTTATGCGCAAAAAGAGACTTGGTGGGTATGGGCAAGGATAAGGGAACTGGGCAGTGTTAGCGGGGTGGCATAAAATAAGAAAGTTGCATGCATCACACAAGTTCTCCCTCTTTATGTCCTTTGAAAATTGGGAGGTTGACAATCACTGGTCTGTAAAAAATCATGCCAATGACACATCTACCCATACTGATGCCACGCCGTGGGCCGGCACAGGTGTTGGTGCAGTGCACGGACTATTTATCCTCTGGTTGACAGTCCACAGATGCTTCTCTTTATGGAGATGGTTTGTGTTGTATTATATCCAGGACCAAACGCTGGCTACTTCTTCACACTCCAGTCACGCACAAGCCGGATAGATACAGATATTGCCACCAGCTAAATTAAATTGTTTAACCAAGATTGTCCAACAGGAGGTCGTGTGAGTCTACAGTGCTGCCCCGGGAGCTTCAGACATGAGAAGATCTGACTGCTCGCTCTTAAAGGGGTTGTTCTGGTTTTATGCTAGTAAAGTTCTGCAACTTTCTAATATAGTCTGTGCTTCATTTCATAGGCATTTTCAAGATCTGCTTGCTGTAAATGAATAGGGAGTAGAAAACGCTTTAAAGACCCAATACAGAGAGTTTGCTTCTCAAAAGGGGCCAAACTGACCCTGATAGCCTGGGCACCCAGAGTTTGCACCATAGACTTTGTGCCCACACCAATGGAAAGGCAATTGGTCATCTTAAAGGGGTATTCCGGTATTTTGTTATTGATGACCTATTTTCAGGATAGGCCATCAATATCTGATTGAAAGGGGGCAGGCATGGAATTCAGCCAGTTTCTTCCAGTTCTCCAGATCCGGTTGTTAAAATTACAACTGGATCGGAGAACTGTGTTACCGGTGTCCCGGTCCCGATCCGGTGCTCTGGCGGCGGCAGGGCAGCTGGAGATGTTCACTTCCATTGCTTCACTCACCGCTGATAGATTAGCTCCTCAGTTGGGTGATATGTGTGTGTAGTGTATATATAGTGCATTTATGTATGTGTACCATGTATATGTTGTATTTATGTGTATGTGTGTTGCATATACTGTGTATGATGTATGCATATGTAAACATGTGTCGTGACGCCGCGTGTCCGCCGTTGCGTAGGGAACCTGTTGTTAAAAATTCAAATCCCACCCCTGGATGGGGGGGCTTCCTACACTCCCACCCCTGCCAATCAGCTGTTTCACTATAGCTAACAGAAAAAATAAATAAAAAATTTGGACCATATTGCAACTAGTATAGAATGTAATACATACATCCCAACCGTCCCTGATCCAGCGGGACTGTCCCGGATTGCAGCGGCTGTCCCGCTGTCTCGGTACAGGGGAGGTATGTCCCGGTCTCTGGCAGCTGTCCCTGCGTCCATAGGACGTAGAGACAGTTGCCTGTATGGTGATGAAGCAGAGAGCTGGCTCGCTGCTTCATCCACTCTCCCTCCCGTCCCCTCCTGCAGGCTCTACGTACCTCCCTGCCACTCTCCACACCTTCGGTCTGTGCAGGGCCGGCCGTCAGTCAGCCTTGGCTCCACCCCCTCCAGACTAAAGAAGATGATGTCCTGCTGGTGATGCTGCTGTTTTTTTATTTTTTCAATTTTCTGTGAGTGGCACAGTATGGGCATATTACTGGGGGCACAGCATTACTGGGGAGCACAATATGGGCATATTACTAGGGGCACAGCATTACTGGGGAGCACAATATGGGCATATTAATGGGGGCACAACATAAACTGGGGAGCACAATTTGGGCAAATTACTGGGGACACGACATTACTGGGGATCACAATATGGGCATATTATAGGGGGCACATAGCTGGGCATATTACTGGGGACACAGCTGGGCATATGACTGGGGGGCACAGCTGGTCATATTACTGGAGGCACATAACTGGGGAATAATTACTATGTGGGACAGTAAGGGGACTGAGTGGGATTAGGTGTATAGTTATGTTTTGGGCGGAGTTAGAGGCGTGGCCTAGTGGCGAAAAAATTTGCTTCGCGCGCCGCACAATTTGTCCCTCTTTCTCTGCTTACAATGTTGGGAGGTATGTGTAATATTCTACCAGGTGACCAGACGCTTCTACATTGGGGTTTGAGTAGATGGTCTCCTTTAGCCTTCATTGTTGTTTCTGGTGCTCGTTGTATCTTACATTCCACCATATACTTTACTTATTAGGCCATTTATTCTTATGTGTCATTGATGTTTTCTCCCTGATATGTCCATTTTTTTTACCCTGACTGATGGGGAAAACTTGGTGGTTATCAAAGAGGGATCTTATATAGGGCTTGGGGATAAGGTAAGCCTTTTCAAGACGGGGCTATATTTTATTTAGGGTTTATAGGGTACATAAAAGGCTACAATTTACAGACCTATGGCCACTGACCTGACCTGGTAGCATTAGTCTGTATTATTACATTCTGTACCAGTAAGTATACAGCAGACTTCAGTTTTTTTTGTTTTATTAAGATCATTGCTGAGCATTTGCCTCCCAAGTCTTCTAAGTAAGTTTTATTAAACTTAAAGTGTAACTGCTGTTATATTATTATTTGTGCAATGTATCGAGGCAGTGATACCGACCATTTTTGTAATATACTTTAATTACTGAAATCATACATTTTTATTAGAAAAATAGCTCTAAAATGGCCCATTTTGAACCTTAGCAACGCTCCTCTGTCTTCTGTTTATATAACTTGCTCAACATTGACTTATGTAAACAGAAGACAGAGGAGCATTGCTAACGGTCAAAATGGGCTACTTTGGAGCTATTTTTCTAATACAATTGTGTGATTTCAGTAATTAAAGTATATCACAAAAATGGTCAGTATCACTTATCCTACACATTACAAAAATAAAAATAGAATGGCAGTTACACTTTAACTTAGTTAAAGGGATTATCCCATGCATAATGTAAAAAAAGAGAATCAGACATCATATAGGACATCCTGTTTCTAACAATGCTTGAATCAGCCCTGTATCTCACATGGGTCCAGAGATCTCCACATTCATTGCTCCAATTGTTTTGCTAGATTTATTTCAAGCTGTCAGCTCAGGGGGAGCGGGTCATGTCCCTTCTCAGTGAGAGTGTCCTTTCTGATGCAGCTGGTGGCAATTGAAGGATGGAACTGAGCGTGTGCTTTCATCTCCGTGAGAAGGACAAAGAATTTTGAAAAAGAACGAACAGCAGGTGGCGCTATACAGATAGATTTTAGTGAATTACTCAGCGGCTATACTAAATTTTTAATTACATGCAATTAAAAATGTATTCAGAGCCAGGTGCTGGTTTGAAAAATGTAATTTTTTTTCATGGGATAACAAGCCTTTATCACATGCAGCTTTTATTGTTTCCTGTAAGAAAATGTTACTTAAATCTGTTGGCTTATCGTTTTTCTTTCTGTGCAGATGCCGATGAGTGCACCAATGGTGCGTCCTGCTGTCAGCAAGAGTGCTCCAATTACGTCGGGGGCTACGAGTGTGTCTGTTACCCTGGTTACCGCCTCAACATGGATGGCTGTGGATGTGATGGTAAATGGCTCATGGTATTTTATTTTGGTAAATAAAGCATGGCGTTAACTTCCAGGTAGCTTGACATAGATGGAACATGATTAGAGTTATAGCCTACTACTAATCCAACCTAATCTCCATAGATGTAAATGAATGCTTATCAAACAATGGAGGATGCCATCAAGTTTGTGAAAATCTTCCTGGATCGTTCCAGTGTAGCTGTAATCCTGGATACAGACTGAACACTGATGGAAAAGGCTGTAGTGGTAATACTCACATACCTTGGACCATACCATTATAAGTACACTCTTGTTTGGACTGTTCATTACCTCAAAGGGGTTATCCCATCAGATATCATATAATACTTGACAATCTCTAACAAAGCTAGAACCAGCCCTGTACCTCACATGGATCCAGAGATCTCCCCATTCATTGCTCTGCTAGATTTATATCAAGCTGACAGCTCAAGGGGAGTGTCTTTTGTGCTGCAGCTCAGGGGGCGTGACTCATCTCTCCCTATCACAGCTCAGAGGGAGTTGAAGGATGAAACTGAGCATGTGCGGCCATCTCAGTGAGCAGGACAAAGAAATAAGAAAAAGAACAAACAGCAGGTGGCGCTATACAGATACATTTTATTAAATAACTCAGTGGCTATACAAAATTTTAAATTACATGGAATTACAAAATTATTCAGATCCAGGTGCTGGTTTCAAAACTGTAGAATATTTTTTGTGGGACAACCCCCTTAAGGGTTATGCCTACTTTTGCAATCCTATCTTGAATAGCTCCAAAGCATTTAAAATAAAGGAAATAGATTCAGTTTAAAAATAGTCTTGATTAGAAATGTCCTACTGTTGTTTTTATACAGCTCCTATGCAGACCTATGTGTCTCCATAGTTACAGACTACAAGCAAACCTTGTGTAGTCTGGTATTGTAGTTATACTTCCTTCCATTTGTACTCTTCTTCTTCTTGCTTATCCACAAAATGAAAACTAGTCACCTTTTTTTTGCTAATCTTCTTCTCTCTTCCCAGGTCTTCAGGAAACTAATCCCGGGCAGCTCCCTGCTGAACACTCCCTTCCTCAGGTAACATTATTGCGGGATGAATTCTCCCAGATATTTGATGATGATTATGATGAAGATGAAGAAGCAGAACTACGAGGAGAACACACACTGTCTGAGTCATTCGGTAGGCAAGCAAAAAAAAAAAATTATCATTGCTGTTCATCCATCAGCATTACACTAATCTCCCCCTTTATGAAATCACCCTTGAAATAATATCCATTTACTGGTTATTACTGGATTTAACCCCAGTTAGCTTACACCAGGGGGGATTATGGTGCCATTAAATGGTAACATAATCCCTCTTTACACTGACTTATTAGTGCATATGGTTCTCATAATACAGAAGAGTGATTAGTTGAATATTCTTCATATTGAATGTATTGGGGGGAAGGGGGGGTGGTTAAAACGTATAATAAAATAGTGGTAAAAATAAACTGAAAGAGGTCCAGAAAAAAAAAGTTCCAAAAATGTTACAGTCTCTTTAATTATATATATAGAGAGAACATTTTGAAAGAACTTAAAGGGTTTGTGTCACCTTGGACAATGGGGGCATATCGCTAGGATATGCCCCCATTGTCTTATAGGTGCGGTTTCCACCGCTGGGACCCGCACCTATATCCAGAATGGAGCCCCGAAAGTGAAGGAGGGCGCACTGCCCTCCATTCTTTTTCTATAGGGCTGGCGAAAATAGCCGAGCCAGTGCTTTTCCATCGGCTCCATAGAAATGAATGGGAGCGCTCCCATTCATTTCTATGGGGAGCTGGCTTGGTTGAGGCCGGACCGGAGTCCTCCGACCACCACCTTGCGGGGCTCCGTTCTGGGTATAGGTCCAGGTTCCAGCAGTGGGACCCGCACCTTTAAGACAATGGGGGCATATCCTAACGATATGCCCCCATTGTCCATGATGAGACAACCCCTTTAAGGGTTTTCCGAGAGTTGAATATTGATGACCTATCCTCAGACTAGGTCATCAGTATCAGATCTGTGGGTGCCAGATTCCCAGCACCCCCCGCCCAGCTATTTGAAGGGGCGGAAGCACTCAGACAAGTGATGCAGGCTCTTCATAGTATATAAAGCACAGTGCCACTCATTGAGTGTGAATCAGCTGCGCAACGGCCATGTGATCGATGAAAGTGACATCACAGGTCGAGAAAGAAGACGGAGCATCAGGCATCTTCCAACAGCTGATTGGCAGTGATTTCTGGAGTTGGATCCCCATCGTTCAGATATCAATGAATTATCTTTGAAGTGTTTTGTAATCTGAAACCCAGATAATCTCAACCCCCGTGATATCATCAAGTGACATCACCAGCTCTCCACCAGTAACTCCACCTCTTATCCCTGCTGTCTACACTCACATACTTTATTTGCATTATCTTAGGCCTCCTGCACACGACTGTGTCCGTTTTTGTGGTCTGCTAATTGCGGATACTCAAAAATGATGTAATAGCATTCAATTTTACACTAAGCTATAAAATGAGAGTTTCTTCTTTTTGGACTGGCCTCCAGTAAATCCTATTTGATCTGATGTCAGCACATAGAACATTTCATCACTTACTAGTACCTGGATACACGTGAAAAAAATACTGCCGATAAGTAAAATAAAAAAAAAGTTTAGATTATTGAAAGATATGTCTAACGTTATTGAACCTTTAAGGGGTTCGAAATGGCCAATGCCAGCGATGACTGACCTTCACCACTCCAGCTCTGGTGAAACTATGACTCCCAGCATGCTCCATTCATTTCTATGGAGTTCTGAGAACAGCCAAGCAAGTGTGCATCTTGGGAGTTGTAGTTTTACCACAGCTGGAGTGCCGGAGGTTAGCCATCACAGGCCTATGCCATCCAGTTCAGCCATTGTGTTACTATCTAATGCTTTGATTGCAGTGTGTTTTGATGGCACGTTTGGCGCAGACTGCACGCTAACCTGTGACGACTGTCAGAATGGCGCTACCTGTACCATAGAAGAGGACGGCTGTGTGTGCACTGCAGGGTGGACTGGACTTATCTGCAACCAGAGTAAGTTGTGTGGCATTAATCAGTAATTAATACCTCATGTTTCTGTTATCATGAGGAAATGTTTAGATCCATATCAATGTCCACATCGGCACTGCCTTGACTATAAGTGGATATTGACGTGCATTATGATTTGGATTCAAATAATGTTCCTATGATAAAGCTGAACTGCCAGCAGGAAGGTGGACAGGAAGACTTTTCACGAATCTAATGCGATCCTATACCTCATTAGAGATGAGTGATGTGGTCCATCTGGGGTTTGCTCATTCTGGTGATTCTACCAAAGATAAAGGTGAAGGTCAACTCTTGCCCAACTTTGGTTGTTTCTTGCTATTGACTTGATATGTTGTGGTAAGTAGTTGCCACATCAGCAGAGGATCCATGCTGAAGAAGCCAAGCCGCTAGTTGATGGAGCTTTGGTTGGAGATCTGGATTGTATCAGCCTGTTGCTTTGATTTGGCGCCGTGAACCCAATCCTGTCTTGTGGTATTCTATTCTGGTTCTTGGAGCAGCTTTATGAAGACTTTGTGTGACTGCAGATTATTTCAACATTTCGAGGCTGTTGGTTCCTGTTCAATGTAAATTTCCTCACTGCCAAACTCCAGAGACCTGGATTCAAGTTCTTGTCTTGGGGAGTGTAGTATCCATTTTTGGTTTTTAAGGAATTATATGAACTGTTCTCTTGCTAAGTACAACTATTTTAGTTGGAATTTAGTTTTCTTCTGTTCACCTATTTTATTTTATTTTTTAATGGGAAAGCAATGTTGTCCATTTGGCCAAATAATCTACTACTAGATCTTCCTTGGATACATCCAGATGCAGTTAATATTCTGCAGAATATATCTTGATATCTTCTGCTTTGCTGTAGTACCTTATGCTGGTTTGGAGGTCCCTGGTCTGGTTGTGTTTAAAGGAAACCTGTCAACGGCAAAAGCCATCTCACACCACCAGCAGTACCTTCAAGTAGCCGGTGGTGAGTTTCTAATGAAGATAGTGTTGCTGTATTCAGCTGAGGCAGAAGTATGAAAAACATTCTTTTATCCTCCGTCTGTGCTACTTTCCAGTCAGACTTGAAGTCAAGGGGGCAGCGGCCTCCTTGCTTCAAGTCAAGGTAACTGTGCCCCCTTCCCTGCCCCTTCGCCTGTGACTGATGGCGCTTATGTCTGACAGCCGGCTGGTTTTGCCAAACAGCCGGCTGTCAGTCACAGGCAAAGGGGCAGGGAAGGGGGCACAGTTACCTTGACTTGAAGCAAGGAGGCCGCTGCCCCCTTGACTTTAAGCCTGACTGGAAAGTAGCACAGACGGAGGATAAAAGAACGTTTTTAATACTTCTGCCTCATCTGTATTCAGTAAGTCATCTGAATACAGTAAGACAATCATCATTAGAAACTCACCGCCGGCTACTTGAAGGTACTGCTGGCGGTGTGGGATGGCTTTTGCCGCTGACAGGTTCCCTTTAAGGGAGACTGGGTAGTTAGCTGTGTCATACAGAGCTCCTTGCTATGGCTTACCTGATTAATTCTGTCTGCAGCCACCACTAGAGGGAGCTTAGTGCATACAGGTTATATACTGAATAATTCAACTGTATGCAGTAAGCTCCCTCTAGTGGTGATTTCAGACAGACACAATGTTTTCATTGAAATACAGGTCTATGCAGTAGAATTGGCACTGGCATCAGAAAAACAAAGCTCTATAAAGATTTATTAATTAATTTATATTTTTAATTATATTAATGAATAAAGATATATTAAGAAATCTATTAGGACAGGATGCTGAATGTAAATCCAACAAAGTGTCGCAAATGTTCACAACCATTGCCAAAAATATTAAAGTAGTTCCAATCAGTCCTATAACATTTCAGAGTTTAGTATGCAGGTTGAATTGCATCATAGAATCACAACTATACCTCAGGCTATCAGATGCTAGCCTTTACAATTGTGACCACAGCTTTGGATGTGACTAGAGTAGGACACGTGATCATTGATAACTAAACTAAAATATAAGCCTGCGTAGAAGATGGCAGCAGAAGCGGAGTCAGCAGTGCGGGAGTTCACAGACTTATAATTTTGTCATCACCACGTTACAGGGATGTCATTGTTTTTTCGTGGCACCAGACTCCTAAATCTTCAGCTCATGATGAGTGTTTGCTTTGACTGGCCGGCGTTCCCTAGTCTGGATGACGTGTTTATAGATCGTTCGCCTGCTTTATATAATTGGCGGAACAACTTTACGGTCAGTTTAGCATGAAGGAGATTATGACGTTTAATGTGTTAACATCCTGACTACTCGCTGATGTTTGCATTATCGCACCTCCAAATGGGGTATACAATTTTAGCTGCAACTTATATACGCAGGAGGAGGGGGAGTCGGTCAGAGTATTTGTTCTTTAGTGAAAATTTTTCTTTGGAGCTGAAAAGTAATCCCCATTTTCTGCCAATGCCTTTCCCTCTGTAATATTAACATTATATCGTACTGACGGCTGCAATGAGGGTGGTTGTAGTCCTTACGGTGGCCAATCCCTCTGTCCAGCGCTTTCCCCAGGCCACATTTGCATCAGATGGAGGCATGCAACCCTTGTTCCCCTGAGGGAACTCCCTGGGCTTTTGAGGGCCTAATGTCTGGTGGTGGCTGTGGCACCCACGATGTTAAGTAGATGGGTAGCAGGGTGCAAGGCAGGAGAGCAGGGGAAGGGCTGTGGATGGTGGAGGCAATGACAAGGCCACTTGGTTAAAGCAGAAAACAGTCCCTTTACTGAGGATGATAGATGTCACAGTGTAATCATGAGCAAATGTACAGCAGTGGCAGGCCAATGGCAAGGACACAACTGCGCTCTCTCAATATCTCACAATGGTCGCCTACAAACAACATCTCGGAAGACTGCCGGAGGACCCAAGATGATAGAGTGTTATCTTGCAGTGCTAGATGCAGGTCAGGGGAAGCAGCTGCTTCAACACAATGGGGAACATTTATTAAGCATGTTGTGCCAGAATTATCGCGTAAAAAAGTACCAAAAAAAATAGCGTTTTCATTTGCACAAAATATATCAACTGTTTTCTACCAAGTTTTCACCACAAAGAATGCATCACACTAGAAATGTCAAAGTGTGCGGGGCTATCAAATTGTCGCATATTTCGCCTCATTTATCATCCTCTTATCTGCAGAAATGGCTCAAATTGTTGTGGACAATTAAGCCAGCTTCTGTGGTGGTGTTTTGTGTAAAAAGTCGCATTTACGGCAGAAAGATGCAACTTTTTGTCAAAAAGTTGCATTTATGAAAAGAAGAACCAACTCGTCGTGGGAACAAGTGTAGGTTAGTATTAAAACAGGATGATAGAAATGAGCTAAACAGCAGGGTTCGGTAAGTAAAGTGACATTCAACAAAAACGTCCCGAGTCTGAGACAAAAGTCGCAATTTACCAGTGAAAATGTTGCAAATATGTTTCAAAAGTCTCAAGTATGGTCTGGCAGGATTGGCTGAAATGGTGCATTTTGGTTTAAAAAAGTTGCAAGAAATAGGCAGATAATCAAGTTTATATTTTAAAAAGTCACATTTTAAAAGTGGCGAGCGCCTTTTGATATATGAGGTGAAACAAATCACCACTTTTGATTTGTAATGTTAGTATTTTTTTGGCGCAAATTATTCCATTATTGATAAATGTCCCCCAATGACTGTTTTCTGCCCTGCCATCCCTGGGCACTGCTTGCTTATCACACCCCAGCTCCAACCTTCAGAGTAACCAGATCTTGCCCTCTCTCTCCTGGGGCACTCCGGCTGGTTTTTATTCCATCCCCTGTGGCAGTGCGATCAGCTAGCCCTATTATCCCGGGCTGGGAGCTGCGACTTCCTCTTTGCCAGTTTCCTTCCTTCCGTCTTCTCCTCCCTACCATCCTAGGGCCACATCCTATGGGTACTGTACAGTATCTGACTGTATACGTCCGATATACAGTTGGCTAAAAATATGATACAGTTGCGCATAGCGAAACGGGCTGAGACAGAGTCTGGGCGCACTGGGTGTCGGCGCAGCACCTCACAGGTAAGTATACTTCAATAGTGACCTTGATATTGGGTGGCAGGAGAATAATTAAGTAACTTGCACCTATCAAAATGATCTGTAGCAGTGACGCAGCCACTTTCTTTAGGTTGTCTCCACGGGGATAGGACTACAGAAGTGTCAATCCACTTACCTGAGTTTTAAATAGGGGTCTTCTGGCGTCCATGTTCAAGTCTGCCCATTACCCCTGCGGAAGCCAGCATTGCTGGTGAAACATGTTGGGGGGCAGAGCTAGTTTTTAATTTCTGCTGTGACTGAATGCCGCTTTAGTTTAGTCAGCACCTCAATAGGCAGATAGGATTGAGCAATGTGTGTCTGATGGTATATGGAGGTTATCTCACCAGTGGAGTAACTGGATAAGCCTCAATATAATAGCGACAGAAAGTGCGGTGAATTGGAAAGTGTGCTCATTTCCACAATTACCGATACACTATAGGTCATTGTTATAGGGCCGCAATCAGTTCCAGCAGGGTTTTTAATTAGGGACATCTCATTGTTAATAAGTTTTAGGAGTTATCAATAAAAGCTATATTTTATGGGACACACCAGTCCATTTTTGTATCTGGGTCAAGTAGGGTAAAGAGGCACTACTAGTCATTTGTGGTAATGTGCTAAAAATATGATGGGAACAATGGTATGCCTAAATTTCTATGCACAGGCACAATATCCTGCCATATATTAGTATTCCAGTGGATTGTAAGGTGAAAAAGTGTAAAGTTAAAGTCACTTTAATGTAAAAATAAAATCGCAAAATGTAAAGATTATGTGTATAGCGTGTGTGTATATACTGTATATAGTACAACTTCCAAAAAACAAGACCCCACACAGCTGAAAAGAAAAAAGTAAGTTCTAAAAGAGTTTTTGTATTTCCTTACTCTTTCTTCGATGTAGTACACAGCCCTATTACTTTATAATGAGGATGTCTAGTAATTGGGTCCTGTATACAATGAATAAATCCTTTCCTCGCTTTGATTGTCTTAAAAATAAACAGTTACAAGATGGCCGTCTTATACCTTACAGATGTGGCGCACACTACATTCACCTTTGTTACTCTTCTCTCTTGTAGCTTGCCCAGAAGGAACGTTTGGTCTGAATTGTAGCCAGAAATGTAACTGTAAAAATGGAGGAACGTGTGACGCCATCACTGGCCAGTGCCGCTGCCCCCAGGGAGTGAGCGGGGAGTTCTGTGAGGATGGTAAGAGTCTCTACACTAGGACCTCTCTGTTCTGTGGTGGACAGATATGATAAAATAGGAAGGTAGTGGGAACATTAAAGGGATTCTGTCAGCAGGATATGCTGTATAGAGATAATGACATCTCTGTATTGGTCTTAGTGCTGTCATTCTAAATATGTTATTCTTAATGTCATCAGAGCTGTACTTTCCACAAAAAAGCGTTTTAATTCATATTATAATTACCCACATAAGGAGCCCAAGGGGATGTCCTGGGGGCCGTTGGAGCCCAGTCACGCAGCATATTTTCGTGCCCAGCACCGCCCTCCCGCTAATTATTTACTCCCCTTCATTGCTGTGTTCTCCTCCGGCTACGGCGAATCCCGCGCATGCGCAGTACCTAGTAGGAGAGCACAAGGATGAATGGGAGTGAATAATTACCCGGAGGGCGGTGCTGGGCTCGAAAATATGCGGCGTGACTGGGCTCCAACGGCTCCCAGGACATCCCCTTGGGCTCCTTATGTGGGTAATTATAATATGAATTAAAACGCTTTTTTGTGGAAAGTACAGCTCTGATGACATTAAGAATAACATATTTAGAATGACAGCACTAAGACCAATACAGAGATGTCATTATCTCTATACAGCATATCCTGCTGACAGACTCCCTTTAAATTGACATCATTGCCATCAGTAGGCTACACACTACCATTTGCAGCACTCGGTCTCCTACTTATGGAGCTGCAGTAGCAGCAAGGAATGTGATATCTCCGCTGTTATCCTGCATAGACATAGGTAAAATTCTGGCTGCCTGCAGCCACCACTAGAGGGAGCTTACTGTATACCCTTTCTACATGGAACCTAATAGCAGCAGTATGCAATCAGCTTTATAGCTCCCTCTCCTGAATGCAGATAATATTTAACTTGGGTTTGGACTGCTTACTGAAATATTAACCTGCCTTTTTTTATAGGTTGCCCAAAAGGATATTATGGTAAAAACTGTAAGAAGAAATGTAACTGCGCCAACAAGGGCCGATGCCACAAGATCAATGGAGCCTGTCTGTGTGAGGCTGGCCTGTATGGGCGTTACTGCCACTTAGGTAAGGTGGCTTTCTTCATATTGTATGTAATCTCTAAGGTCCAGTATATTCTCATTATACACCAGATATACAGCACCGATGTATAATATAGAGGATCTGTAGGAAATACTGGAAGGTGATGATAGTATATGAGATATTGAAAATAATAGTATCTTTTAAACCTAGAACAGAGCATTGCTCCTATTATATTAAGCATTGGCTTGACCTGCTTTTCCTTGACGAGAACCTGTAACCTCCCGACATGTCTGTTGTAGTAACTACATGCATCCCCCATGTAATAACAATTCTGGATCATCTATTCGTATGGCTCTATGTTGTGCCATTCCTTTATTATTTCTACTAGAAGTTATGAATGAATTACAGTTTGTAAAGAAGGTCCAGATGGCTGTTACCAGTTGTGGGGTGTCCCTGCACAGTCTGACTTTATCCAGTCAAGGCTATCAGGGTCAGACTGTTCAGGGACACCTCCCCCCCCCCATTTTGGAGAAACAGTGCAAATAAGTAGTTGTCTATTGTCCCTTGGTTGATTTCATGTTTCAGGTCATGTGCCATGGGAGGTGGGGCTTAACTGGAGGGGGTGTGGCTTCATTTTGCTTGAGTTGCATTGCAACTCAATGCAATGCATTGGCTGGATCTTTTCATGACTTCTTAAGAGATAGGTGGAGTATTTTATGTTTGTTTCTAAATTTTAGCTTGTCCAAAGTGGACTTATGGACCCGGCTGTTCGAAAGAGTGCACTTGTGTACAGAGCAACACACTGGAATGTGGTAAAAGGGATGGGACGTGCACCTGTAAACCCGGCTATCAGGGAGCATCCTGTGAAAATAGTAGGTATCCAATAAAAGGCTCCGGTCACTTCATGCAAGACATTTACTTTACTTCTGAATATGAAATAATTTGGTTCCTTGGTGATAGACGTCACTTTGGAGCTCAGTGACTGTCACTTACCTCACATTGCTGTCTCTTACCAGTAATATAGCACCACCTGCTGGCCATAAAATAGAATGCAAAATTGTGTTTTCATCAAGGGGTTGTGCAGAGAATTGTTATACTGATTACCTAGCCTCAGGATAGGTCATCAATATCTGATCGGTGGGGGTCCGACACCCTGCACTGCTGCCGATCAGATACCCAGTATAGACAACCAACATAGAAGCAAGTAGCCAAGCTGACTGTGTTTAAAGGGGGTGTTCAGGGATTTTACATTGATGAACTATCCTCAGGATAGGTCCAATATTAAACTCTTGCACCACTCCTTTAAGACAGTCAGCTGTTACAGACAGTTACAGCAGGAATTAACCCTATCCAGTCTGCCATGAGGTGGAATGTGAATTGGTGCTCTTTTGTCGTTTTACAACTACACAGCCATTGTACCTATAGGACATGACTTATTTCTGACCGGCTTCTTTGCCTTCACCAGAATGCGACTCAGGATTTTATGGAGTTGGCTGCAAAAATAAATGCACCTGCCAGCAAGATGTATCCTGTGACCACACAAGTGGGAAGTGTCTGAAGCAATGTCCTCAGGGATACCACGGGGAAAACTGTGACCAAGGTAATAAAAGCACAATGGAGGGGAACTGTTTCTATGTGTGATATGAAATGTTCTCTGAGACTTGATCTAATGATACTGCAAATGATAATGGGGCACTCTGCCCAAGTGCATTAGGCTTGTTTGGTATCACCCCTGCCAAGGGCCTCTAATGATTCATCTGGGAGATGTTTGGATGATCCATGTCTGACAGTCTGGTCACTAGGGTCTGTAGAACTGATCTTATGAAAAGCATTTCAGACATAGGAGGTCCATGTCCATGTGTGCATACAGTGTAATGAAATCAGGGGTGGGTAAGTTATAGCGATTTTTGGAAGAGATGGGTCTTTGGGTTGCATTTGAAGAGATGAAGAATAGGGCAATATGTGGGCAGTCCAAGGTTGGGGAGAGGCACTGGAGAAGACCTTGTGCTGACAAATTAAGGAAGTGAAAAGAGAAAAAATGATCCAGTGCAGAATGGAGACTAAAGGTGTGCTTGGTCATTAGGAGGAGCATTTCTAATCATGTCCGGGAAAATATTTCTTATGGTGGCACAATGGTAAGGATGAGTGTAAGGTATATTTTCCTTCTTTCACACTGGTCAATTATCATAACGATCCCTTCACAATCTTGACGATAGTTGACTAGTGTAAATGGGCCTTCAAGGGGTTGTTATGACAGATTATAATTATCTGAAGAGAATCTGAAGGTTGTGTGTTGAAGGGGAGCATCAGATGACTTTTCTTAAAGGAAGTGAGAGTGAAGAGGTGAGAAAATAAGTGTGTCATGTAATAGTGTGCCCAGGGTGGTACACATGTTACACTATGTGTGTCTATATTGTGCACTTTGTTTTGCGTTGACGTCAACACTTTTAGATTCTGTTCCTTGTAATGTTTGACTTGCACTGCTGTTTGGATGTCATGGTGGCAGACCTCCTAGTAGCAGCGGTTTGGGCATCGGTCTCCTCGCTACATTCTACATTCCCAGTCACTCTTTCTTGAGAGGCTTGTTTTGTGCAGGACATCTTGGTATCGCATTTGGATGGAAAAATCGCTTGTTTGAAAGAGACCTAAAGTCATGGCCACTAAGGGTCTCACTTCCACCTAAGTTTCAGTCCACTGCCTGTTGTCATGCATGATCTGTTTCTGGTAATAGAGACTCAGAAGACTGCTCACAGGAAATGGGGGCGTGTCAGAGCTAGTTAAGCTCCTGAGCCTGATAGAACCACTGCTTCTACACAGGTTTTAAACATCACAGGAGCCTCCTGTCTTTCTGTAAGTGTGACTTATACTTCCTTATCAGCAAACATAGTGAGAAGTAAGGGAAGTGAGGTCTCTGCATACAATGCTGGCAGAAGGGAGATACCTCCTGCTTCTGAGAGAAATGCATCTAGCTGTCCAGCTGAAACAGGGAATAATATGGCTGAAAGAGACTTTAGGAAAGCCCAAACATAACTGTTCCTTCACAGTTATGATTTTAAAAAGAAGGACAGCCATTATGCAAACTTTATTTTTGAAAACTCAGGTATGCTTTAATGTGGTTGGGCCCCCAGGTTGTGATGCAGCAGAGATGATGTTGAGGAACAGAAGCATATTTAGCTGAGATAGACCAGAGTGTGGTGCTCTGAGACTCATCAGAAGCCAATCAAAGTGAGTGCCAAACTGTGCAGGCCCATTTTTGGAGAGGGAAAATTCCTGGAAGACCAAGTGTGGGTGAAAGAGGAAATCTGACCTGCAGGAGTGACTCTAGGCCTGAGGAAAAGCCGTCATTAACTGTGCAAGACTACTTAACTGGGGCATTACCAAGCTAGTGTACCATCAGATGAAGCGGTTTACCAGCAAAATTCAGAATAGTGACAGGTGTCTGGGATCTGTGCTAAACATTCCTGGCAACCGGGACAGACTGGGGAAAGACCCTACAGGGGAACTTCCCGGTGGGCCCATACCCAGTGGTGCACCTGAGCCCTCCTGACAACCGCCAGTGGCTGTTTTTGGGGCAGTATTTTGTGATGCACTGTGGTATTTGGCTCTGTTGAGGTGGTATAATGTGCCACAATATGGTATTGCTGGCCGTACCTACTTGTGTTGGCCCTGCCTTCTGTCAATTTGGACCAAACTACAAAATGGGGCCACTTTTAGTTTTTTTCAGGGCCAGTTTAAGTTCCCAGTCCATAATTGCTGGTAAACACAACGGTAAAAATAAGCTGGTTTTAGGGGAGCTGGCATGGATTGTGTTACTCAGAATTGCCGACCTACAGGCACCACTGCCATCACTATTGCATTGTAGGGGAAATGTGATAAAACTGGACAGTTTATTGCATATAATCTGTTAAAATGACCGTGTCTTGTCTGAGATGGAGATATTTGGCCATTCATGTCAGGGTTCCAGCACCCCACGTCACATGCAGACCATTGCTCCCTCATTGACTTGCATCCTTCAAGCTATAACGTTTAGTGGAAAAGCACGGAATTGGAAATAGAAACATAGAAAAAGTTTTCTACTGAAGTTCTGCAGATACTTTACTTTGACAGCACATTCAGGGGCCATTGATTGTAGTCAGGGCTCGTTAATGCAATTACAATTAAAAGTGCTGTGTTTCGACAAAATGCACGATCGATCTAGATCCGCACATTATTCATCATGTACTACGGACGAGCTGGCTGACTCTTTATGACTTCATTGTGTGAGCTTCTGGACACAACTTATGGCCCTATGGCTGTCTGGGTCAATGAACAGTACAATAGATATAATGGGACAGGACATGTTGTGTGTCCCGATGCATTGTTTTTTACCTCACCTTTTGTTCTCAGGAACATTACAGTACATGCATATAGATCATTTATGGGGGTATTATTATATCATTATTTTTGCCTTGCTCACAGAATGCCCGGCAGGGACATATGGACTGGACTGTCTGAAATTTTGTTCTTGTGGAGGAGCTCCGTGTAACCACATTGATGGCACTTGCATTTGCCCGGCTGGTAAAACTGGCTCAGACTGCTCTAAAGGTAGGCAAGAAGCAAATAAGCCTCTAGGACTCCATATATTACATTACATATACTAGCGAACAGTCAGGGACATAGCTACTTGGGATCCAGATGTAGCACTACACCTGGGCCCTGGTGCTATATTAGGACACCACCATTATCCGGTAAAAGGTACATGATATGTGGCAGGCCGGTTACAGATACTGCATTGAGGTCCATGTACTAGAGTGTTAGAGTGACTAGTAATAAAGCACGAGCCAAATACAGTAGCATAAAAAGGGATTCTCTGGGCTACAGATATTGATAACCTATCCTCTGTATAGGTCATCGGTATCAGTTTCAGATCAGGGGGGTCTGACACCCGGGAGCCCCGTTGATCAGCTGTTTGAGGCAGCTGCTGCATCAGATACTATACAGTGTACTGTGCTGGAGGCAGACAGCTCCGTCCACCATGTAGTGGCCATTGCATCGCAACTTCCATACAAGTGAAAGGGAGCTGAACTTCAATACGTGGAGCTGGAAACTGCGGAGTGTGCAGAGTCTTCTGCTTCCGCTCCATACACTGTTGGTTTTCAGTGCAGAGGCTGCCCAAAATAGCTGACAGGTGAGATTCCGAGTGTCGTACCACCACCAATCTGATATTGATGACCTTTCAGGATAGGACATGAGTATCTGTAGCCTGGAGAACCGCTTTAAAGGAGTTGTCCCATTAAGACAACGTATCTCCTACACTGTGGATAGGGGATAAGAGTCTGATCAGTGCCCCCCATTTGTACCAGGGTATTTACTGTGGGTCCATTCAGAACAATACACTGAAGCCCTCAAAGTAGCAAAGGCACTTACCACCCATAACGAGATCTCTAAGCAACTGCTAACGTGTACATTGAAGGTTTCTGCTTCATTTTTCATCCCACCTTCCCTAAATGGCAAAATGTAGCATGTCCTCCCCACCCCTGACCCTCGGTCTTCCTAGACAAATGAAGCGTGCTGCTTGAATGGAGTCAGGTGCAGTTAATATGTGATATGACTGCTCATCATGGTTCTTACTGACTGACTGGTGCAATTTATGGAAACTTTATCTATCAGCATATTTCATTCCAGCAATCACAAACCGAAATATAAAGAGGAAAATAACAGTGCATTTATGGCGCCGCGGGACAGAGTATACAGTTTATATACCCCTCCTCTGTGCTGTGCAGATAAATGTGGTTATTTCTTTTTTGCCGTTTCTCTCATCTTCTCCATTTTATCAGGGAATTAGCAGCGGAGCGGCTGAAGTCTGAGCTCTTAAAAGTGATTTATTGGAGCAGGCAGGTTGTATCTCTTTTATTTTATGGCCAAAAAAGGGAAAGTACAGGTTTTTGTAGAGAACATGGATCCTCGGTAATTTAATGTTATGTGGAGGCTCCAGTGCATTATTTATTTCATGATGAATATGCTGTGAGAGCGGCCAATTAGACATTGTCTTATACCAGCCCCAGAGGAACGCAATTGTTAGCATGTCAGGGACATAATATAACAAATGCGCCCTTACTCCTCCTGCTTCCTCTGCCAGTTCCTCTCCTTCTTGATTGACACTGGCATATTCCTGCATAATCTTCTCTCCTGGAGTGGCTTGGCTCCGCCCTCAGTGCTCTTAACTGCTCATTTGCATTTGGGTTAAAAGTACTTTTTCTCCAGAATGAAGCAACAGATCTCTAAGTGAAACATATAATTACATGCAGCTAAGCTAGACCTACATTGTGCAAGAATTGCGAGTTTTTTGGCAAACCCCTCCACTTGGCTGAACCTGTAAAAGGAAGGGAAGCTAACTTACCTGCTTCACAGTGCCGGCTCTCCACTCCTTCTGCTCACGGCATGCGTTCCTCTGCATAGCTCCCTCTCAGAAAACATTTGGTTTGACATGGCTGCAGCCAGGGGCGTAGCTATAGGGGGGCAGAGGAAGCACTCACTTCTGGGCCCAGGAGCCTGAAGGGACCCAAAGACCCTTGAGGTGCATAAGAAGACACTGGTATTATAGAAAGTGCATCCTGGTCAAGTTACTCCTCTGGCTGGAGGGAAGGGGTTAGGTCAGAAATTTGGCATGGGGGGGTTGCCGTTTCAACTTTTGCCTCAGGCGGCACAAAGGATATGTGCTTCCCTGCCCCTGGCCACAAAGGGGGGGCCCAAGCTAAACTCTAGCACCAGGGCCCATGAGCCTTTAGCTATGACAGTTACCGGCTCCCCTTACATCATGACAAATGGTCACATGACACAAATGTTTGGCTAAAGTCATGTCAAACTGCCCATTTTCAGCAAAGCAGCCCAGCGGAGTATCATAGGTTAAGGGTCCATTCACACGTACGTATGAATGGTTCCGCATTCGTTCCGGACCCATTAATTTTCAATGGGCTGCTAAAGATGCGGACAGCAAACAGTGTGCTGTCCGCATCCGCACTTCCATTCCGCGGCCCTGCAAAAAAATCGAACATGTCCTGTTCTTGTCCGCAGCCACGGACAATATTAGGCATTTCTATAGTGCTGGCACATGGCTGGTGTCCATGTTTTGCGGATCCGCAAAACAAATGTGGACGTGTGAATGGACCCTAAGGGACAAGCCAGCTTCAGGAAGCAGGTAAGTTAACTTCCCTTTACAGGTCTGGCCAAGTGTGTGGGAGGGTTGCCAAGGCCATTCTTGCACAACCCCTTTAAGGGTGATTTTCCAGGGAACAGACTCTCTTTAAGTCCCAGCTCTCAGCTATTTCCTAGCGAATGATGGAGAGAGCCCAAATCTGGAGAGTGGCCCATTTTCTGCCAGATTTTTACAAGACTCTTTCAACAGCGTGTAGTATGTGATATATTGTGCATGTAAGATTGATATTACATTGCTGGGAAGATGTAGGAGTTCATCTTCTATACCGAGTAATTAACATGATGTGTGACCATGAGCTCGCAGCTTCATCCCAGCAATAAAATCATTTACAAAATGTTTCCCATTGATATCATCCTCGTCCTTCCCTGTCATCAACTGGCATAGACGTTCACAGTTTGTTTTTATATGATGTTTTATATCTATTAATTCCTTTTGAAGAATCTTTCTCTATTCTGAGGAGCTAGGGTACACTGTTATGTGTTTTTCCTGCAGATTTTCTACATGACTTCAATGAGTTTAATGAGAGTTTTTATTTGGGCTGGAGGAACATTGACTGGCACCCCCTGAAGTTGCTGCTCATGTGTCTTCTTTCTGTCTATCATCACCCCAGCCCCCACATCATGTCTACCACCACTTTACAATCTAGCGTGGTTCTTTTTCCTTTCTGCTGCCAGCTCTCAGATTATTTGTAATATGAAAAGTGCAGATTAACTGCTACTAGGGTATTTTATTATGGGTTCTGTGTGTCGCTTTTTACTATTTTAAGTGCACAATTGTTCACAGAGCAGATAAAGTTCCACGTTATCTACTTTATCAGAGTAGCTAATTAACATTTGGATATTCCTGTAGTAACTAGCGTTGATGCAAGAGAACCAGAAGGCCTCACGCACACGGCCGTTAGGCTACTTTCACATTTGCGTTTGCAGGATCCGTTTGTCAGATCCGTCCCAGGCTCTCACAAACGGTCCTGAACTGATCAGTTTTGTCCTCATGCATTTTGAATGGAAAAGGATCCGTTCAGAATGCATCAGTTTTGCTTCAGTTCAGTCTCCGTTCCGTTTTGGAGGTGGACACTAAAACACTGCTTGCTGCATTTTTGGTGTCCGCATGAAGAAACTGGTGCAAACGGATCCGTCATGACTCACAATGTAAGTCATTGGGGACGGATCCGTTTTGTCTGACTCAATAGAAAACAGATCCGTCCTCCATTGACTTTCAATGGAGTTCTAGACGGATCCGTCTTTGCTATGTAAAAGATAATACAAATGGATCCGTTCAGAACGGATGCAGAAGGTTGTATTATCATGACCGATCCGTTTGTGAGAGCCTAGACTTATCTCACAAAGGATCCTGCAAACGCAAGTGAGAAAGTAGCCTTACCCGGCTGTGCCGGTATTGTGGCCTGCAAACAGTGGGTCCGCAATACATGGGCACCGGGCATGTGCACCCCGCATCACGGATGCGGACCCATTCACTTGAATGGGTCCGCAATCCGGAGCTGCGGTGTGAAATGGAGGCACGGAACACCACGGAAACACTACGGAGTGCTTCTGTGGTGTTTCTCTCCGTGTTCTGTTTTTTTACGGTGTGGACAGTCGGATGCGGATCGCGGACCCCATTCAAGTGACCGCAGCACGGGTAGCACACATTTGTGTGCATGAGGCCTAAGGCTACTTTCGCATCTGCATTTTCCTTTCTGGTTTTGAGATCCTGTAGAGGATCTCAAAACCGGAGGAAAACGCTTCAGTTTTCTCCCCATTTATTTTCAATGGGGATAAAACTGAATAGACTGGAACAGGGTGCACCAGAATGCATTCTTCTCCGGTTCGTTGCGTTCCCATGCAAGCAGCGTTTTTGTAGGCAGCATGGGAAACTGAACATGCCAGATCCAGCACCAAAAACTATGTCAGTGGTGCCGGGTCCGTTTTTTTGTGTCCAGAATGTTCATTTTCAATATAATACATCCAGATCTGTTCTGAATGGATGCAGTCAGTTGTATTATTCAAATGGATGCATTTTGCAGTGGTTTTGAGATCCCCTGCCAGATCTCAAAACCGGACAGTAATATGTCGAAGTAGCCTAATTTGTGGGCAGCATATTAGAGAGCAGGAGGAGCTGAGCAGATGGATATATCTAATTTTATTGGAAATGTAATTGTAATGTATACACAATAATTTCTCTTTCTGAGCTCAGTTGTACAGGGGGAGGAGCTGACAGAGAAAGCAGGAGGAGCACAATGCACAGAGTGACTTGGGCTCACCCTCAGTGCTCTTAAAGGGGTTGTCCAAGTTATGGAAAAAAAAAATATAGCACTGTAAATCTGATGGGTAGCAATATATAACTAAGTTCAGCAAGTTTTAGGCAAAAAAAAATCTATATTTCCTCATTTCCCTGGTTCTCTTCTGGCCTTTGTTTACATGCAGTAATAACAATCTTTGCCCCTCCCCCCTCCCCTGCAAAGGCAGTGAATATAAGTGCTGTGAGTACATGTCTGCCTGCTGGGATACTCAGCAGCATGTTGTTTGTGTAGGACTACAAGTCCCAGCTGTACAATGACACTGCTGATACACACAGGAAATTCTCCCTACCTGTTCTTGTACAATACAATTCCTCTATAGCGCCTTGCCCAGCATTTGTCTCCTCTCACTACTGCAGCTACTATTTGTTATAAAGCCTTGAGCCCTCAGTGTGTTCTGGCTGAAGGGGTTAATGTTTTATCTGAAGGAATCCAGGGAGAGAGCAGATAGCAGGAGCCCGGCAAAGAAAGGGGGCGTGGCCAGTGACGTCTCGTGTACAGACTGTTATCTGAACTCTGAGGCTTGTACACGAAACATCACAGACCAGGGAGATAAGGTGACATCACAGGTCATGTGACCCTCAGTCAACTCTGAGAAACCAGCAGCTTTAGAAACACAAAGTATATGGGAAAGTTGTTATACCTGACATGTTAGAAACATATAAAGAACAAAAAAATAACTCGGACAACCTCTTTAACTGCTAATTTGCATATGGATTAAAAGTAGTTTTTCTCCAGAATGAAGCAATGGATTCATAGATTACAAGTTATAACTTGTAATTTATGTATAATAACCTCAACTCTTTCTGAGTTCAGTTGTACACGGGGCTGTCTTATCAGTGACTGGCAGTCTTCCCTGTATAAGTGTATAAGTCACTGATGAGACCATCCCTGTGTACAACTGAGCTCAGAAAGTGCATAGATTATAATACATACATTGTATTCTAGAAGTCTTTAGACCCTTTCACTTTTTGTTACATTTTGTTATGTTGCGGCCTTTTGCAAAAATAAAGAAAAAATCAAGTTTGTCCCCATCGTTCTTCACTCAGTACCCCATAATGAGAAAGTGAAAACAGAATGTTAGACATTTTTGCCAATATATTAATATTAATATATCTAAAATCTTGCATTGACATAAGTATTCAGACCCTTTACCCAGTCCTTAGTTGAAGCATCTTTGGCAGCGATTACAGTCTTCTTGGGTATGATGCCACAAGGTTTACACACCTGGATTTGGGGATTTTCTGCCATTCTTCTCTGCAGATTCTCTCAACCTGTCAGGTTGGAAGGGGACAGTCGGTGGACAGACATTTTCAGGTCTCTCCAGAGATGTTTAGTTGGGTTCAAGTCAGAGCTCTGCGAGGCCAGTCAAGGACATTCACATCATTGTCCCTAAGCCACTCCTGTGTTGTCTTGGCTGTGTGCTTAGGCTCATTGTCTTGTTGGAAGGTGCACATTTAGAGATGCAGAGCACTCTGGATCAGGTTTTCATAAAGAATATCTCTGTACTTTGTCCATTCAGCTTTCCCTCATCTATGATCAGTCTCCCTGTCCTAGCCGCTCAAAAACACCCCCTCAGATTAATGCTGCCACCACCATGCTTCACTGTAGGGATGGTGCTGGGCAGGTGATGAGTGCCTGGTTTCCTCTAGATATATGACCCTTAGAAATTAGGCCACAAAGTTTAATATTGCTTTCAGAGAAATTTGTTTCTCACAAGCTTGTTTTTGTTGTGCTTTCACATGTTGTTTTTTTTTTTTTTTTAATTGAGAACATGTTTCTTTCTGGCCACTCTGCCCAAATTGGTGGAGTGCTGCAGTGATGGTTGACTTTTTGGACATTTCTCCATTCTGCACCCAGGATCTTTGGAGCTCAGCCAGAGTGACCATCAGGTTCTTGGTCACCTCTCTTACCAATGCTCTTTTCTCCCATTTAGTGGGGTGGCACGCTCCAGGAAAAATCCTGGTTGTTTCAAACGTCTTCCAACTGGTTTTGTACCCTTCTCCAGATCTGTGCCACCACACAATCCTGTCTTTGAGCTCTACAGGCAGTTATTTCCTGTTCATGGCTTGATTTTTGCTCTGATATGCATTGTCAGCTTTTGAGACCTTATATACAGTGGCTTGTCTTTCCAAATCATTTCCAATCAACTGAATTTACCACAGGTGTACTCCAATCAAAGTGTAGAAACATCTCAAAGACGATCAAGGGAAATAGGAGGCCCCCAGAGCTAAATTTCAAGAGTCATAGCCAAGGTCTGAATACTTATGTCCATGCAAAATTTGTTTTCCCTTTTAATAAATAGCAAAAATCTAAATTCTGTTGTCACTTAGTCATTATGGGGTATTGAGTGCAGGCTGATGGGGGAAAACTTAAAGGGGTTGTCCGGGTTCAGAGCTGCACCCGGACATACCCTTAATTTCACCCAGGCAGCCTGCCTGATGTTAGCATCGGAGCATCTGGATCGCGCAGGGCAAGGGCACTTTTGTTGGCAAATACACACTGCCGGCCGGCAGGGTGTTCGGTGACGTCACCGGCTGTAATGGACCGGCTTTAGCACTGCCCTAGCCGTTTTACTGGCTAGGGCAGCGCTAAAACCCGCCCATCAGCGCTGGTGACGTCACCGGGCTCACTGCTGGGCGGAAGCCTCCGCCTGGCAGAGCCCGGTCCGTCACCGAAACCGGGCAAAATGCGTTTGCCCTGCGCTAATTAGGCAGGCTGCCTGGGTGAAATTAAGGGTATGTCCGGGTTCAGAGCTGAGCTTTATTTTTTTTCATTTTAGCACAACATTTTAGCCGCAACATAACATGTGACATTACTGTATTTTACTGACTGTAAAATACACGTTTTACTGACTCTTTAACCACAAAACTACAGTATATATCAGTCTGCTCAGTGCCTGCTCTATTACATGCTGCCTGCAGATTGCACTGTTGTCTTGCAGCTTTGTGGTCCTGGATTCAAATCCAAGAGTGCCATCTCTTCATGGAGTTTTTATGTTCTCTCCAAGTTGTATGACCCCTTTAAAGTGTCCCTTTAAATCAGGAATGACATTCAGATCTGCACCATAGTGCTTTGCTATAAGTTGGGTCGGTTTTGAATGCAGCCCCCTGCACCAAGATGTACCCGCATGGCCGCTCACGTCAATACTACAGGCCTAACAAGGGAGCAGTTAACGGTAGTAAATGCTTTGCCACGTTTCAGGATTTATGAGCAGCATTTTGGAGCCAGGGTGCGAGCTCAGGAATTAACAAGTGCCCTGAGCTTGTAAATTCTTCTCATTCTCCTGTGTCTGTTGCAGATTGCCCTATAGGACGATGGGGGGACAGCTGCCAAGAGATCTGTCCGCTGTGTGTCAATAATGGCAGCTGCGACCCTGCCACAGGGAAGTGTATCTGTAAGCCAGGCTACACTGGAGATCACTGCAGGGACAGTAAGTGACACGCTGTGACGAAGCTGCATCTCTGTAAATAAACCTGTCATTCAAAGCTGTCCTCTATTCACATAGATGATGATTACTATATTAAATGCATCGTTTTCTTTGTTCATCCTGATCCACCTGATGCATGAACAGAAAAATCCCTGAACTACCATAATAAATGAAACTTAGGACTCATGCACACAAATGTATTTTTTTCTGTGTCCGTTCCGTTTTTTTTTGTTTTTTTTTGCGGCGTGTGTGCGAAACCATTCACTTCAGTGGTTCAGCAAAAATACGGAAATGACTCCATGTGCGTCCCGTTTCCGTATGTCGCATGTATGTTCCCCCAAAAAAAGCGAAAAAACATGGCTTATTGTTGTCTGTTTTGTGGACAAGGATAGGCATTGTTACAGTGGATCCGCAAAAACCCCCCAAAACAATGCAATACAGATGTCACACAGATGTCATCCATATTTTTTGCGGACTACATACATTTGTGTGCATGAGCCCTTACACAGACAGGGCAATAGGACAGAGAGGGCATGTGGTGGGCAGGGGAGATTTACAAGCCGCTCAGGGTTGATGCCCTCTGGGTAATATAGTAGCAGCCTTATCAACCAATTACATGTGTCGGCCCTTATGTTATGCTGTTATTGGTAGCATGTATGACTTTTTTTTTAATCTGCAGGCTGCCCCGCTGGTTGGTTTGGGCATGGCTGCCAGTCACGATGCCTCTGCCAAGATGATAGCCAGTGTGACCCTGTAACTGGAAGGTGTGTGTGCCCACCTGGATTTACCGGACACAGCTGCAGGAGAGGTATATAGAATCCATGTTTTCTGGATTGTCTAACATTCTGTATCTTCTTGGTCTGAGACTTATAACCTGTCCTTGCCTTACAGCTTGTGATAGCGGTTACTGGGGAGCAGACTGTGTTCATAGCTGCAACTGCAGCAACGGTGACTGGGGTTGTAACCCTCTGACGGGGGACTGTGTCTGCGAATCCGGATACACTGGAAGGCAGTGTGATCAGAGTAAGTTCATGGCACTTTCCTAACTAAGGCTAGTTTCACACTAGCGTTATTGCAGAATCCGGCAGGGTTCAGCAAAAACGCTTCTGTTACTGATAATACAACTGTCTGCATCCGTTATGAACGGGTCCGGTTGTATTATCTCTAACATAGCCAAGACGGATCAGTCATTAACTCCATTGAAAGTCAATGGGGGACGGATCCATTTTCTATTGTGTCAGAGAAAGCGGATCCATCCCCATTGACTTCAATTGTGGGTCATGACGGATCTTGCTCCGCATTCCCAGGACGGAAAGCAAACTACAGCATGTTGCGGTTTGCTCTCCGGTCTGGGAACGCAACTAAACGGAACGGAATGCATTTTGGAGCACACCGTTCTGTTCAGTTCAGTTTTGTCCCCATTGACAATGAATGGGGACAAAACTGAAGTGTTTTTTTTCCGGTATTGAGCCCCTATGACGGAACTCAATACCGGAAAACAATAACGCTAGTGTGAAAGTACCCTAACTGACACTACAAGTCCAAGCAAACCCTGACAACTAGGTTGGGAGACTTAAATGATATAGACATCTTTGGGGGCAATTTTGTCATTATTGTATTGTACGAATTGTGAGCTTAAAATCTTTTTTTTTTTTCAGTTGGTTTTTATTTAAAATGTTGAGCCCCATTCTCAGTACAGCCTTGAGATTCTCTAGTAGCATGCTCTGTGTTTTTAATAGGTCCTGTCAGGCAGCTCAGCTGATGGCTCCTTATCTCTGATCTCTGACCTTATAACACTCATTGTAGCTCAATTCTTATCTCACTGACAAAAATGTGGCTTAAATAAGTATTTTTGAGCTATTAGTAATTTAGAGATAAGGGTGATTAGATGACCAGCACAAAGTGAAAGTGAAAATACGATTCTCACAGCTAGGCAGCAGTTAACTCTTTTTGACAAAGCTGCTGAATATTTTTAATAAAGACCAATTGAAAAAATTATTTTAAGCCCAAAATGAGTAAAACACAATCATAAAAAGGGAATTCTGGTTACGTTGTTATCCCCTATTTATAGGATAGGGGATAACTATTAACTCGCTTAGAGTTCTACTGCTGGGACACCCACTGATCACAAGAACGGGGACCTTGTAGCCCGTGGAGCCCTCAACAAGAAAGGGACGGCTGGTAGGGCATATGCGCAGCCACTCCATTCATTTCAATGGGAGCACCAGAGACAGCGAAGAGCTATACTCAGCAAAACCCCATAGAAGTGAATGGACCAGCTTCGTGCATGCCGATCCATTCTGCTTCCCAGTATCGATGATTTAAGTGACCACATCAACTATGCTGCTCCCTGATGAACAAGCATTTGCTCATTCATAAAGTGATCAGCAGCAACTTTACACAGGGCAATTACTGGAAACGACTATTCCTAGGAATGCCCCTTCCCGATAATTGCCCCGATCATTGGCCAGTAATAATTGTGCCAACGGATCAGGCAGATGGATCTTCTAAACGGAGATGTGAACGAGGCCAGGTCTTCACTGCAAGTTCACATCTGCATTGTGCTCTGAGCCACTCTTGTCCACTCTCTTTATCCGACATATATGCCGGCTTTCAGCTGGACAAAAAAATACTACACACAAAATTTTTTTGTCTGGCCGAAAGCCAACTTATGTGCTGGACTGTGACCTGATCCCCGTCAGATCCCATTATAGCGAATTGGGACTCGGCGGTGCATGGTGGTGTCCAGCTATGCAGGATACAGTGAATGCTGGCAGTTGGTTCCTCTGCCAGAACAGACAGTGTAGATGTGAACGCAGCCTTATATCATCAGGAATACTTCTTTTTTTTCCAACAGAGTGCCCAGCCGGCTGGTATGGTTCAGACTGCAGGCACCAGTGTCAGTGTGAAAACGGGGCCATCTGCGACCACGTGAGTGGAGCCTGCACATGTGCCCCAGGCTGGCGAGGGACCTACTGTGAAATTGGTAAGTGTATCAGTGGTTAATTCTACAGCCGCTCGTATTTCATGGTTTAACATGGTAACATGGGGGATCTCAGTAGTTCATTTAGGCTTCTGGCTTCTAGTAATTGCCTCAGGCGGAATGACAAATACAGCCAACATTAGTCAGACGGAGGAAACGGTTTGTTAGGATCCCAGACTGTTTCTTGGCTTTCTGCCATATAGCCAGTCATCATGTAATTTAGTGATAGCATATAAATAAAAGCCACTTTACAAGTATCTAAAAGCTGGGGTCTGCGCAGTGCGGACATAGACAACAGGGGACTCCGTGCTAGAGCAACATGTGGCCCCTTGCTCTTGAATAGCTCATCCCCTTATGTCTAACAACCACCAGTATTTGGGAGTCATGGAATTCATTTGGTCAGTCTCTTACATGACATCTAATACATGGTAGAAACTGGGCCTCCTTGCCTACTGGGCCCCTGTGCATCTGCATTACTTACATGTATAGGATGTCCACACCTGGGTATGCAACATGTGGTTCTCTAGCTATTGCAGAAGTATAATTTCCAGCATGCTTGGGTCATGCTAGGAGTTGTAGTTTTCTAACAGCTGGAGAGTCACAGGTTGCAGAACGCTGGTGTTGGAGGCTAAAAAAAGTGTAAGGGTACACATCCTTCAGAGAAGTGGTCTCCATATGTGGTAGACTAGAACACCCATCATGTCCTGAACATGCTGGAAGGTGTAGTTTTGCCATAGACAAGTGCCATAGAGGAAGCCACTGCTACTGCTTTTCAGCACCAGGTAAGGCAGGAGCATGGGCGGACTGGCCATAGACCCTACAGGATACATTTCCTGATGGGCCGATGCCCAGAAGGCCTCCCAAGCTCTTCTGTTGACCACCAGCCAGGTACATAAAGATCTGATGCATTAATGTAGGCAATATTTTGTGCTGCTCTGTGGTATTTGGTTTTGCTGGGGTGTATTGATCAGAGATGAGAAGTCACATTTCTGTTCTGTAACCTTATTTCAGCATGTCCAGAAGGATTCTATGGTACTGACTGTGCCAACAGCTGCCAGTGCGCCAATGGTGCCAGCTGCGACCATATTGCTGGGACCTGCACATGCCAAGATGGTTGGTTAGGACCTACATGCAATAAAAGTAAGTTATGTAACATGGAGACAACATCCATTTATGTACTGACATTCAACTTATACCAGCCCAGATATTACAGCTGAATACTGGTCTATGTCCATCATGTTATGGAGAAGTACACTGCTCCAGTAAACAGATGCGTGGAATGTCATGCCATGGTTGTGGGCCATAATGGTTAGAAGTCCTTGAAGTCAATTTATTTTGATATCCTAGTAACCTACTGTGGTGGGAAAGGGGGGACCCCTTTAATGATATCTGTATCTGGAAATGCGGGGGGACTGACCATATATTGACCCACACCCATACAGCTCCCACACTTCTAATATATATGTTCACTACTTTAGGAAATTTAGGTGACAATGCCTGAAGCTGTCAGAAAGGGACGCCGGGTTCAAGAAAAAAAAATCATATTAACTGGGGATCAAAAGAACACCTACATGGTGACATGGTGACATGGTGACCTCCCTTTCATCTGCAAATCTACCGATTCCTGAGCTCCTCTTCTGCCATCCAAGATGGCTGCATCGCTTCTCAGACTAGCTGACACACACACTGTGCATCGGCAGCTCAGGACACTTCCTACTTGTCCAGCCCTGCTCTTGGATTGTCCAGAATTGGTCACATGAGTAGTATTGGCCAATCCAAGGACCGCAAAAGTATCTTGGATTACCAAATGCACAGTATGCGTCAGCTAGTCTGAGAAGTGGTGCGGCCATCTTGGATGGCAGAAAAGGAGCCCGTGGATCTGTAGATGAAAAGGAGGTCACCATGTAATTATTCTGCTTGGTCCCCAGATTATGTGATATTTTTTTCTTGAACAGGAGGGTCACTTTAAAAGCCTTATTGATAGCTACCAAGATTTCACAGAAGAGAGGATTAAATCCTTTTATTGTAACTGTATGTGGGAAAGCTGGGTGATATCTATTACAGCTCCCACAGCTTTCCCAGACACAGATACAAAGCGGAGCATACATTACAGTGTAATTCTGAACTGTAGGAAAACCACCGCCTGGAGAGGTCTGTTAACTGTTATAGTTGTTACTATCTGGAGAAAGAGATATAACTAAGAAATGGTAGAAATAGAGGTTTTGACAACTTGTCAGAAGTGACAGCTTAAATTCAGTTTTTATTTTTGGGGAGAACTTCCTTTAAGGGGATCTATCACTGTTCAGTGGCGATAATATCATAATGTATCTCCTCTAATTACACAATACCTTGTAGAATGTGAAGACAACAGATATGGAAGAGGCTGCAAGGAGACATGTCTATGTGAGAATGGCGGCAAGTGTAACCATGTCAGCGGGGCGTGTATTTGTACGCCAGGTTGGACTGGACCCCGCTGTGAGCAAGGTAAGTCAGCGCTTGGGAGAAAAAAGATGCTGTCCTTCAAGGGTCTGTCATGGACTGTCACACAGCCTTACCATTAAAAGACTAAGGGCTCATGCAAAAATGAATCAGCAAAAAATACGGATTACATCCATGTGTATTCCGTATTTTGCGGAACGGAACAGCTGGCCCCTAATAGAACAGTACTATGCTTGTCCATAATGCGGACAATAATAGGACATGTTCTATTGTTTTGCGGAACGGACGAACGGAAACGGATTGCACACGGAGTAACTTCCGTTTTTTTTTGCGGACCCATTGAAATGAATGGTTCCGTATACGGTCCGCAAAAAAAAACGGAACGGAAAGAAGCGGAAAGAAAATACGTTTGTGTGCATGAGGCCTAAGAAGCATTTTATACGCCGGTCTTAATTAGGCTTCATTCACACGACCGTATTTTGTTTCCGTGTTCGTTCTGTTTTTTTTGCGGACCGTATGCGGAACCATTCATTTCAATGGGTCCGCAAAAAAAAACGGAAGGTACTCCGTGTGCATTCAGTTTCCGTATGTCCATATCAGCATTTGCTGACAAGGATAGGCATTTTTACAATGAATCAGCAAAAAAACGGAAAAACGGATGCCATACGGAACGTGATCCTTTTTTTTGCAGATGCCGGCCCGTCCCCTTCCCTGCGCACGCCATGCCCACATTTGGTGTGATTGAGAAGTCACAGACAGTTCGTTGCACCGCCATCTGTGCCTGAAATACGCCTAATATAGGTGTATTTCAGTATAATAAATGACCCCCTAAGTATGCGACGTACACCCACTTCAGAAATTGGGGCCCTGCACAAAAGGCATACTTAGGGTTTTGACCACCTTTTTTCAAAAGTTTTATTTATAATCTAAAAAGCTGCATGTACAGTATAAAGCACATATATTGGCTGACTATGCCAAAATGCTACCTTACTATGCCAAGTAATGCTTCCACACAGTACTCAGATAACACCGCCATATAATGCTGATATAGCATAAATAATAACACATACCACTACCATATAATACACACATAACAATGAATAATAAAACATACTACCATATAGTACCCACATAATACCTGCTGCATTGTGCCTAACATACAACCAGATAACTTCCTGGGACTGTGTTGTGTGATTTAACAGCTGCACAGTTCTCTCTATGATGGGGCTGATCTCTCTGTGTATATGAGCCAGGGCAATGCCACTCTACAACATCACCAGTAGGCCTCCCATGACAGCTATAACATTGCATGCTGGATGTGTGACAGGTATCTCCATACTTACAAGTGTATAAGTGTATGACTTGCATTTCTCCAGCTTGCCAAGATGGTTTTTATGGAGAGAAATGTCTTCAGCAATGTATCTGTAGAAACGGAGGAACCTGCAATCACGTCACAGGACACTGTATTTGTCGTAAAGGTTGGACAGGATTGGCGTGTGAACTGGGTAAGGAATTTCCCATGTAAATTCGGTGGTCGCTTGTCATAAATGCTTACACCCGGGTGTAGCTCCACTGCTGACAAAATATCTGGGACATTTCTATCTAATTTTCTCTTTCTGTTCTAGAATGTTCTCCAGGAAAATTTGGAGATGACTGTCTACAAAATTGCACTTGTCAAAATGGTGGTCTATGTGATCATGGCACGGGCGCTTGTAAGTGCCCAGCAGGGTGGACTGGAGAATCCTGTGAGACTGGTAGGTGAAAGCATTAGGGAGATGTTGGAGAAATATTAATATTTACAAAATGAAAGAAGATCTGTCATAAGCTAAGCAGATCTACCATTCAGGCCACCAGAAAAGCTGTGTCACAATGGCAGCCATATGCATCGAATACTGGTCAGGAGTGTAGAACCTACGAGTGTGGCATCTCCTTCACTGTTCTTCAGGCACAGTGCCCTATGTTTGGTGGTGGTTGTGCTTAGAATTGCAGCTTAGTCCTATTCACATGAATAAATAAGAGTTCAAGACTGTAGAGGGCAAATAAATGTCCCCGTAACTGAAGCCATAGGGCTCCAATTGTTCTTTAAACTGGTTTTGCCAGGGCTACTCATAAGGGAACAATTGCCCAGAACGGTAAATCTATAGCAACCCTCAAAAGATTTGCAAAAAAATGATGTAACCAATTTTATATTGCAGCCTGTCCAGCAGGGATGTTTGGAGTCCAGTGCCTGGAGAAATGTGAATGTCGATATGGTAATTCCTGTCACCATATCACTGGTGCCTGTGACTGTCCCACAGGATGGAGAGGAAAACATTGTGATAAGCGTAAGTTCTGAAAACTGATTTTGTAAAAGAATAAAGTTAAAAAAGAACTACACTAATGTTGCTCCCTATGTACAAAAAGATAGTACAAAAGTACTATCAGGGGCGGATTGGCCATAGACCTTACAGGGAAATTTCCTGGTGGGCCGATGCCCAGGGGGCCACCTGAGCCCTCCCCACGGCCGGTCTGTGGAAGTTTTTTGGGTATGTATTTTGTGCTGCTGGCAGTATTTTGTGATAGACTGTGATATTTGGCTACGTTGGGGCAGTTTCATGTGCCACAATATGCTATTGCTGGCCCTGCCTTCCATCAATTTGGACCAGACTACAAAATGGGGCCACTTTAGTATTTTTTCCAGGGCCACTTTAGGTTCCCAGTCCGCCCCTGAGTACTATAATACTACCTTTATATACGAGAATGTAACTGCTATAATACTGCCTTCTATGTACAAGAATATAACTACTATAATACTGCTCTTACGTACATGAATATAACTACTATAATACTGCTGCATATGTACAAGAATATAACTGCTATAATACTGCTCCTATGTACAAGAACATAACTATTATAATACTGTTCCTATGTACAAGAATATAACTGCTATAATAATGCTTCTATGTACAAGAATATACCTACTATAATACTGCCTCTTATGTACAAGAATATAACTACAATAATACTGCCTCCTATGTACAAGAATATAACTCTATAATACTGCCTCCTATGTACAAGAATATAACTACTATAATACTGCCCCTATGTACAAGAATATAACTACTATAATACTGCCTCCTATGTACAAGAATATAACTACTATGATACTGCCTCCTATGTACAAGAATATAACTACTATAATACTGCCTCCTATGTACAAGAATATAACTACTATAATACTGCCTCCTATGTACAAGAATATAACGACTATAACACTGCCTCCTATGTACAAGAATATAACTACTATAATACTGCCCCTATGTACAAGAATATAACTACTATAATACTGCCTCCTATGTACAAGAATATAACTACTATAATACTGCCCCATGTACAAGAATATAACTACTATAATACTGCCTCCTATGTACAAGAATATAACTACTATGATACTGCCTCCTATGTACAAGAATATAACTAACTGCCACTATGTACAAGAATATAACTACTATAATACTGCCTCCTATGTACAAGAATATAACTACTATAATACTGCCTCCTATGTACAAGAATATAACTACTATAATACTGCCCCATGTACAAGAATATAACTATTATAATACTGTTCCTATGTACAAGAATATAATTGCTATAATAATGCTTCTATGTACAAGAATATACCTACTATAATACTGCCTCTTATGTACAAGAATATAACTACAATAATACTGCCTCCTATGTACAAGAATATAACTCTATAATACTGCCTCCTATGTACAAGAATATAACTACTATAATACTGCCTCCTATGTACAAGAATATAACTACTATAATACTGCCCCTATGTACAAGAATATAACTACTATAATACTGCCTCCTATGTACAAGAATATAACTACTATGATACTGCCTCCTATGTACAAGAATATAACTACTATAATACTGCCTCCTATGTACAAGAATATAACTACTATAATACTGCCTCCTATGTACAAGAATATAACTACTATAATACTGCCTCCTATGTACAAGAATATAACGACTATAACACTGCCTCCTATGTACAAGAATATAACTACTATAATACTGCCCCTATGTACAAGAATATAACTACTATAATACTGCCTCCTATGTACAAGAATATAACTACTATAATACTGCCCCATGTACAAGAATATAACTACTATAATACTGCCTCCTATGTACAAGAATATAACTACTATGATACTGCCTCCTATGTACAAGAATATAACTACTATAATACTGCCCACTATGTACAAGAATATAACTACTATAATACTGCCTCCTATGTACAAGAATATAACTACTATGATACTGCCTCCTATGTACAAGAATATAACTACTATAATACTGCCCACTATGTACAAGAATATAACTACTATAATACTGCCTCCTATGTACAAGAATATAACGACTATAACACTGCCTCCTATGTACAAGAATATAACTACTATAATACTGCCCCTATGTACAAGAATATAACTACTATAATACTGCTCCTATGTACAAGAATATAACGACTATAACACTGCCTCCTATGTACAAGAATATAACTACTATAATACTGCCCTATGTACAAAATATAACTACTATAATACTGCCTCCTATGTACAAGAATATAACGACTATAACACTGCCTCCTATGTACAAGAATATAACTACTATAATACTGCCCCTATGTACAAGAATATAACTACTATAAATACTGCCTCCTATGTACAAGAATATAACTACTATAATACTGCCCCTATGTACAAGAATATAACTACTATAATACTGCCTCCTATGTACAAGAATATAACTACTATAATACTGCCTCCTATGTACAAGAATATAACTACTATAATACTGCTCCTATGTACAAGAATATAACTACTATAATACTGCCTCCTATGTACAAGAATATAACTACTATAATACTGCCTCCTATGTACAAGAATATAACTACTATAATACTGCCTCCTATGTACAAGAATATAACTACTATAATACTGCCTCCTATGTACAAGAATATAACTACTATAATACTGCCTCCTATGTACAAGAATATAACTACTATAACACTGCCTCCTATGTACAAGAAATATAAGCCTTCAAACTATAAATACTGCCTCCTATGTACAAGAATATAACTACTATAATACTACCCTTATGTATAATAATATAACTACTATAATACTGCCTCCTATGTACAAGAATAGAACTACTATAATACTACCCCTATGTAGAAGAATATAACTACTATAAAACTGCTCCCTATGTACAAGAATATAATTACTATAATACTGCCTTCAATGTACAAGAGTATAACTAGTATATTACTGCGTCCTATGTACAAGAATATAACTACTATAATACTGCCTCCTATGTACAAGAATATAACTACTATAATACTGCTTCCTATGTACAAGAATATATCTACTATAATACTGCTCCCTATGTACAATAATATAACTACTACTGCCTCCTATGTACAAGAATATAACTACTATAATACTGCCTCCTATGTACAAGAATATAACTACTATAATACTGCCTTCTACAATGTAGAAGAATGTAAGTACAATAATACTGTTGATTGATATCTATTATAATATCTCCTAGCTTGTCTCCCGGGAACATACGGTGATCAATGTTCGAAGCTTTGTAACTGCCCCCATGGGACCCCATGTAATCACATCACTGGGGAGTGTGGCTGTCCACCCGGATTCACAGGCAACGGATGTGACCAAAGTAAGTGATAAAGAGTAAGAAGCAGAATTTCATACTCCTATCAGGTCTCCATCGTCCATTATATGCATATAACAGAGGGCATGGCAGATGCCCAGGTGTACGTGTTGCTGATATATTTTCTATACTTTATATGCAGTATGTATTAGGTTTATCAGGCGTCTGAATTGCCTTTCCTCTACCCCTCCCCTAGCTTGTGTTCCAGGAACTTACGGCTTGAATTGTGGCAATATATGTCAATGTCCTGGTCAGCATCAAGACTGCCACCTAGTAACCGGGGAGTGTATCTGCTCTCCAGGCTACCACGGACACGCGTGTCAACTAAGTAAGTGCCTCATTCTCCACAGCGGTAAGGGTGTCATTTCCAATAGAAACTGTTACGGATTTGCCTTGGAATTTGTGGTGATTATGTGTTAAACAAAGATTTCCCAGCAGGTTTGCCCTGGGTATCAGCCTACGCATTGTGAAATCCACAATGAAAAACCGCCATATAAATTGACATTCTGTAGATCTGAAATCTGCACTGCAGGTCACTCCTATATTGTGTTGTCCTGCAGTGATGGCTCATACATAGCATGGTGAAGATAAGTTCAGTGGCTCACTAATGTAGAAAATGGATATGAGGTGCTCTCACCTCCGATTCAACCAAAATCGTCAGTGAAATAATATTAAAAGGGGTTATGGGTGGAGCACTCTCTTATTTGGTAGTTCATGCACACTGGAGAGATGTAGTATATTTGCAGAGTATAATTACATGGACGATATATAAAATAAATATGTAAAATGAATGATATAGTTTGTAATAGATTTGGATGATATGCCCAATATTATGAATTGCATACAATCAACCACGCATATATCGTCAAAACATATTTTGCAGATGAATAAAAATACAAATACAAATACTATTTAGTTAATAAAATAATCCTATTTATTTTAATTATTAAAAGTATCTTTCGTTTAAATAATATTAAAAAATATGGGAAAGGTAAAAATAAAAGAGAAATAAAAAATAGAAAATAAAAGGTGAAAAAATAAATAAAAAAGTAAAAATAAAAATAAAAATAAAAAAGTGAAAAATAGTGAGAAAAAATAAAAGATAAAAAATGGAGGGTTTTTTCAAGTGTGGCACTGGTATAATAATGTTGAGGAGTAAGTCATTTGGAAGTAAAAGGCCTTTTTCACTTGATCTCTATAATCGGGAGTTGTGTCCCGGTTTTAGGTATGACTGAGTACTGTTCATATAATAGTTGCTTTTATCTCATAGTAAAAGTACTAGTAAAAGTTTAGGGGCTTTGCTGTGGTACTTTACCCCTCTGGCAGCTTTAATCGCTATCCTTCAGTCCTTGTAATACACTGCGTTCCTCCGGCCGGAGCTGTATGGTTTCGGCGGTGTGCGGACTTGGCGTGGATCTTTTTTTTTTTTTTTTTTTTTTATTTTGGCGCGCGCTCTCGGCGTTCCACGTGGCGTCCCACGTGGGTGCCGGCTCTTTCTGTTCGCTTTGATAGGGGTTAGTATAGATAATAGTCCCACTCTTCGGTTAGCGTTTGTTGTACATCAGCTACAGTTCTCCTGTTGTGTGTATATGATAATACCAATGCAGGCTCAGTAGTTCCCAGACGCGTTTCGGGGGATAGACTGCCCCCTTTCTCAATGGTTAACTGGCCTGCTAATCTATGATCAATGTACCGATACACAGGGAATACACCTCCCTTCTCGTTGTCAGAGACGTCCCCGCATTATCCTGCGTCTCTCCTCCACGGCCACTGAATTCACAGAGAATTCGGGGCAGTCTATCCCCCGAAACGCGTCTGGGAACTACTGAGCCTGCATTGGTATTATCATATACACACAACAGGAGAACTGTAGCTGATGTACAACAAACGCTAACCGAAGAGTGGGACTATTATCTATACTAACCCCTATCAAAGCGAACAGAAAGAGCCGGCACCCACGTGGGACGCCACGTGGAACGCCGAGAGCGCGCGCCAAAATAAAAAAAAAAAAAAAAAAAAAAAGATCCACGCCAAGTCCGCACACCGCCGAAACCATACAGCTCCGGCCGGAGGAACGCAGTGTATTACAAGGACTGAAGGATAGCGATTAAAGCTGCCAGAGGGGTAAAGTACCACAGCAAAGCCCCTAAACTTTTACTAGTACTTTTACTATGAGATAAAAGCAACTATTATATGAACAGTACTCAGTCATACCTAAAACCGGGACACAACTCCCGATTATAGAGATCAAGTGAAAAAGGCCTTTTACTTCCAAATGACTTACTCCTCAACATTATTATACCAGTGCCACACTTGAAAAAACCCTCCATTTTTTATCTTTTATTTTTTCTCACTATTTTTCACTTTTTTATTTTTATTTTTATTTTTACTTTTTTATTTATTTTTTCACCTTTTATTTTCTATTTTTTATTTCTCTTTTATTTTTACCTTTCCCATATTTTTTAATATTATTTAAACGAAAGATACTTTTAATAATTAAAATAAATAGGATTATTTTATTAACTAAATAGTATTTGTATTTGTATTTTTATTCATCTGCAAAATATGTTTTGACGATATATGCGTGGTTGATTGTATGCAATTCATAATATTGGGCATATCATCCAAATCTATTACAAACTATATCATTCATTTTACATATTTATTTTATATATCGTCCATGTAATTATACTCTGCAAATATACTACATCTCTCCAGTGTGCATGAACTACCAAATAAGAGAGTGCTCCACCCATAACCCCTTTTAATATCATACATAGCATGGCCGTCCTGGTGCACTTACCCTATGGGTTTCAGAAGCTGGACACCTTACAAGTAAAAACGTCTTCTCGTGGGTCGCCCCTTGTTGTCCACTTAAAGGGAATCTGTTATCAACTTTATACTGCCCATACTAATGGCAGAATAAAGTAGAGTCAGGTGAGTTGATTTCAGCGGTCTGTCATTTATAAGATAAAAGTAAGTGGTTGCCGAGAACCAACATCACAATCATTGCAGACTGGGCCTGGAAAAGAGTCACTGCCACCTGAGAAGAGTCATGGTTATTCATGAATTCCTGCTCTCCTTGCCCACATGATGATGATTAACAGTCTTCTACCTAGCTTTCTCCCTTTCTCTCTAGGAGAGAACTGCCAGTAATCAGCAGATGGGTGAGTGTGCAGGGGATTACGAATTACCATGACCCTTCTCAGGTAGATTTGACTCTTTTCAAGGCCTGAGCTGCAATAATTTTGATGCTGGCTCTCTTCAACCACTTACATTTAGTTCATGAGTGACACATCACTGAAATCAGCATTCCTGTCACTAATTTATACTGCCCTCAGTGAGGTCAGCATAAAGTTGATGACAGGTTCCCTTTAAAGGGGTAGAATTGATTCTTAGCTAAGTCTTTTGGCCATAATATGGGCTCCAGATGCCCCTGTGTGAATGCTGCCTTATAGTCTGTTCTGATTGTATGAACACCCATCAGAAGGGAAAAAAATGAAGGCTCAAATGCTCAGTACAGCCTCCTAGTGTCAGATTCATATAATGCATAAACATGGCTTCTCGCTCCTCCTGACATATCTGCTTTAGTGACTACCAGGGACGGACTGGGAACTCAAAGTGGCCCTGGAAAAAAATAAATAAATAAGTGTCCCCATTTTGTATGCAGGTCCAAATTGACAGAAGGCGGGGCAACCCAAGTAGGCGGGGTCAACAATAACATGGTGCAAAATACCATCCCAGCAGAACCAAATAACACAGTGTAGCACAATACTGCCCAAAAAGCTGACCCTCTGTGGTGGCCAATAATAGCTACCATCTTCTGTCCTTCTCCAGTTGTCTATGGAGCAGGGGGCTTAGGAGGTGAGATACAGACTACAGCAGTTGACTTCAGGAGGGCATGTGACTGGGTACATGAGTACCTGATTCTCACATAGTTAATTACTGCTGAGAGCTCATTATGTACTCTAATGCCAATGGTCCAATGACAGAAAGAAGGACTTGGGTGGCACCCTGCGGCATCGGGCCACTGGAATATTTCCCTGTAGGGTCTATGACCAATCCACCACTGGTGACTACTTGTACCCAACATAATATAGCAATTCTGGAGCATCTTTTCTTATAAGCCTACTCTTATAACCCTCTGTTATTCCTCCTAGAAATGTATGAATAAATTGGCAGCTTAGTGTTATAACATTCTGATGTGCTGACAGTATATGAGCTTCTAGAAGCTTAGGGTACAGGTCTGGAAAAGTCTCATTTTTCCATCACTGCCTTCAAATCATTGTCCGTTTAGCTTTGGGCTGAAGACCTGGGTAACCAGATAGACTGGTTGCTATGGGCCTGTTGCATGACAACCTCACATGAAAGTATATGTCTGTAAAGTATATATACCCCCACTGAATGTTACACATATTCACGTTCCAGGATGTGCCAGTGGATATTATGGCCGAAACTGTGAGCATGAATGCAAATGTAAGAATGGCGGCCATTGTGAAGCCACTACAGGAGCATGCCATTGTCCGGCGGGTTACCTCGGGGCTGATTGTGGCACTGGTAAGTGTTCATCCTAGGGTTGATGAAGATCTAACACTCTCGTCACCTCATGTAATTGGCGCTTGTGTTGTGTTTTAGTGTGTCCTCCAGGGAGATACGGAAATGGATGCATCCATGTGTGTCGCTGTGGCCCCAATGGATCTTGTGATCATGTGACTGGCGATTGTGTCTGTGCGCCTGGAAGAAGAGGAAAGAACTGCGAACACGGTATGAATGGCGATCATAGACTGCTGCAACAGAGCAATATATCCCTTGAAGGGGTTGTCACTTTTGAAAGAGCTCCCCTGTTGATGAGCAGTTTGGGGCTGGGGGCCTTTGAACCCTTTAAAACACAATATGAGAATAAACAGATGGGGGGACATCAGTTTGCTTCAGGAGGACCAACCCTCTCAGACATGGCCGCTGTTTTTTTCTTTACTTTCAGTCTGCGCCAAAAACTACTTTGGGGAAAACTGTCAGCAGATTTGCTCCTGTAAAAATGGCGGATTGTGTAACCCGGCCAACGGAACGTGCAGCTGTGGTTTGGGATGGACGGGAGTCACGTGTGAGGATGGTATGTACTGTGCATTAACACTACCAGATGGATCACTGAAAAGCAGAGATCGCCAACCTCCGGCGCTCCAGCCGTTCCAAAACTACAACACCCAGAATCCTCCTGCCACTTCAGGTGGAAGTTACAAGAACAGCCAAGCAATTGTGCATACTAGGAGTTGTAGTTTCACAGCATCTGGAGTCCCGAAGGCTGCTGACCCCCGTTGGAGAGTCTGGTTCCTTACTGGATCTTCTGGACATGATGTGGGCTCTGTATGAACACGGACGGCCAGACCGAAGAAAAAACAAAAAATAAAGGTTCACCCGCCTAGTGGTCAGATTAATATAAAACCTAAACATAACCTGTCTCCCTTCCTGACACATCCATTTTGGTAACTACTCATATCCAACATAATATAGCAACTCCGTGCATCTTTTCTTATAGCCCAGTGTTGTGCCGTTCTGTTATTCCTCCTAGAAATTTATAAATAAATTGACAACTTAGCATTACAACATTCTGAAACTGTTCAATCAGAGCTCACAGTATATGACTGCGCATTGACACTCCCTTTAACAAAGGGAATGATAACATCCAGTTGTCAATTTATTTATACATTTCTAGAAGGAATAACAGTGGAACGGCACAATGCAGAGTTCTAAGTAAAGATGCTACAGGATTTGTATTCCGATACAAGTATTTTCTAAAATACCACAAAATTGTTAATCACATGCAGAAGCTGAAAATCTATGCCAAGGAAATAAGCACTATTACAGCTGACTGTTTTTTACTGTTGTAAAAAACCAAATCTAGCAGCACAAATTCCTCTGCTGTCCTCTGCTGTCCGTTTTTTAATGTATCAATATAGGTACCTTTAGCAGTTTTAGGTCATATGCATTGTCCGTAATTGTTGCACACAGTCCTGTCCATTTCCCAATAGAGCAATGGTCTAAGAGGGTAATTTATTAATATGCAACTTTTTGTATTTTTTTGGAGAGTCTGCTTGGTCTGAAGTCATTATTTTCGTAACAAATTTACAAAATGTCGTACACCATTTGTTAGAAAAAATAGCCATGGATGTTTCAGTCTAAAGTCTAATCATATTCATTACAAAAGCTCAGGGGACTGGGCTACACTTGTGACTTTTTTACAACTTTTTGCAAAAGGTCACACTTCTAATTCTGTAGCCATGCCCACCCCTTAGTAAATGTCCATTGCTTGGCATGGTGCAAACCACCGTAAAAATGGCGCAGATACATCAGAAATTTGTTGCATAGAACTACTCCACCAATAAAACAGGCAAACTCTCTCCCCGTTTCTGGCACAGTACACTCGATACATCTCCCCCTAAGGGTGCATTCACATGACCCTATAAATTTTGCGGAACGGGTGCGGACCCATTCACTTCAATGGGGCTGCAAAAGATGCAGACAGCACACACGTTGTTCCGTTCCTCAGCACCACAAAAAACATAGAGCATGTTACTATGTTACTATGTCCTATTCTTGTCCGCGGACAAGAATATTCATTCTCCATATAGAGATGGCCATGTGCAGTCTACAAAATGCGTAATGCACATGGCCAGTATCTGTGTTCTCTGGACCGCGGACCGCAAAACACTTACGGGGGTGTGAACGCATCCTAGGAGTTCTCCTCCAGTATGAGGTTTCTTATATAGACTCTTAAACAATGCTGTGTAAATATTCGGTAAAACCCTGGTTGAGATCATCACTGTCATTCATCGCAGGATGTCCTCCTGGGAAATATGGAGCCGGCTGTCGGATGGATTGTTCCTGCCTGAACAATGGGACGTGCGACAGAGTAACTGGAACCTGTCAGTGCTCCAGAGGGTTCTTCGGAAACGCATGCCAACACCGTAAGCTGCCCCGATATGCCAGGCTGTCAGGAGGAGGAAATGCCTGTGATAGGAGGAGGGGGTGGGGGTGTTAAGAGGGTTCTGACGTCCCCTCCCAGTCCCTAGGGGGAGATAGACTACAATGTCTATAGGTTTACCTAAAGGCTTGGCCTTCTTATGATGATATGGGCCACGACCTATGGATTTCACTATCCCGTACAATTGTCTCTAATCTTATCTTCTTGTCCATGAGTTAGTGAGGGTGGCATAAAACAGAAATGGATACGGAGGTGCTTAAAGAGCCAGTCCCATCATTTACTTTTATAGCATATATATATGTATATATGATCCACATCAAATTAGCAATAAAAGCACCAATGTGCTCCTGATGTTTGAAGATCCCACCACTTCTGGCATAGGCTGTGGATGTGCCATAAATGTATTTGATGGGGAATACCCCTTTAAGGGTCCATACAACACCCTTTCGACATCTATAAAGCCAAATAACGGGTGAGATGTATTAATACTGGAAGATTTCAGTTGCCCATAGCAACCTAATTGGTTGCTATGAGAAATAGCCATACTTTCCCTTTACATCTGTTGAGTTAAAAAAAAGGGGACATTTTTCAAACTGGTGTAAAGTAGAACTTGCTTAGTTGCCCATAGCAACTAATCAGATTCCACCTTTCATTTTTGACATCTCTTTTGGAAAATGAAAGGTGGAATCTGATTGGTTACAATGGGCAACTAAGCCCACTTTCCTTTACACTGGTTTGGATGAATCTCACCCCAAGGTGTTGGGAGCTCAGGGGCACATCTTAAGGGTAAGCAGGGTGAGACTGGCCCACCAGATTATCCCCGTACGTCCAGGCCGTGGCACAATGATGGGCCCCAAAAGTCCAGTAAACTCCACTTGGAGGTGACATGGAGCCAATCACTTGTCGTTAGGGCCTAGTTATTCACAAATGACCTAAGGAAGGAGGAGCGGGTTTCTTAAATTGTAGGCCTCATGCACATGTCCGTATGTATTTTGTAGTCGGCAAAATACAGCCACCATCCGTGGTGCTTCTGCATTTTTTGCAGACCCACGGACTCCAATGGTCCATGGTCTGCATTTTGCAGACAAGTATAGGACGTGTTCCAACCTTTTGCAGAACTTACATGCGGATGCGGAAAGCACATGGATCTTCTGTGTTTTCCGCATCCATTTGTCTCTTCCACAAAAAAGATAGAAAATGTCGGCAAAATGCAGACCACGGATCCATTGAAGTCAATGGGTGCACAAAAAAAAGCGGACTGCATCCGTATTTTGCAGCCCCGTGGTTTGCGGACAGCAAAACAGACACTGTCGATTGAATGGGGCCTTATAGGAATATGAAACTAACTTTTAGTTTGTTTTGCAGGTTGTCCCAGTGGTTTCCATGGAAACAAATGCCAGCAAATGTGTGACTGTGAAAATGGAGCATCGTGTGACCCGGTGACAGGGACGTGCTACTGCCTGGCTGGTTTCTATGGAGACAGATGTGAAAAAGGTCAGTGTTACACGGGGGCCATAAATGACAAAACGCCAGAATGTTAAAAAAAAGAAACTTAAAGGGAACCTGTCATCTCCGAAACGCCCCCTGAACTAGAGTAAGCGTTGTATAGTGTAAGTGATACTGAATCCGAATATGTAAGTTTTATCTTCATACTCACTTCCATTCCGATGCTGTGCTCCCACAAACCAGCAGTAAAATGCACTCACTGGACTCCAGTGCTCACTCACATAATGGAGAGGACTCAAAGAAGAGTCCTGTCAATGCATTTTACTGCTGGTTTGTGTGAGCACAGTGTCAGAATGGAAGTGAGTATGAAGATAAAACTTACATATTCGGATTCAGCATCATTTACACTATACAACGCTTACTCTAGTTCAGGGGGTGTTTCGGAGGTGACAGGTTCCCTTTAAATGTTACAGCGAGAAGAAAGGTTAGAAAATCTTCTAATCAGGTCAAACAGATGACGTGTAGTAACCTTTAAATACATTTTTTTTATATGAATATTGTTATAGTTACTCTATACAATATACTCATATTTTTCATCTTTTTATGTGTCTAAGGGCTCATTCACACGAACGTGATGTGGAGGCATGGACAGAAAACCACGTAAGCACTCCGTAGTGCTTCCATTGGGTTCCATGTCTCAGTTCCGCACTGCACCTTCCAAATTGGAGACCCATTCACTCATCCGTGATGCACATTGGCACAAACGGCCAGTGCATCGGCGAAACAACAGTCGTGTGCATGAGCCCTAACCCTTACAGGGTCCAGAATGCAGACCTCAGATCAGCAGAATGTGCCCCCATCAGTCCTCACATCAGCCTACTGTGCCCCCATCAGACCTCAGATCAGCGTATTGTGCCCCATCAGACCTCAGATCAGCGTATTGTGCCTCCATCAGACCTCAGATCAGCATATTGGGCCCCCATCAGACCTCAAATCAGCAGAATGTGCCCCCATCAGACCTCACATAGCGTATTGTGCCCCCATCAGACCTCAGATCAGCGTATTGTGCCCCCATCAGACCTCAGATCAGCCCATTGTGCCGCCCATCAGACCTCAGATCAGCCCATTGTGCCGCCCATCAGACCTCAGATCAGCGTATTGTGCCCCCATCAGACCTCAGATCAGCCCATTGTGCCGCCCATCAGACCTCAGATCAGCCCACCCAGCCACATAAGATTAAAATAAAAAACCTTTCTTACGGCCGGGGCGCACTATGACCTGACGGTGCGTGTCATAGTGCGCTCCGGCCAGGGAAGACAGTGGAGCGCCGGACCGGAGGGCAGCCGCAGCGTAGGACAGGTAAGAAAGGTTTTTTTATTTTAATCTTAGGTGGCTGGGTGGGCTGATCTGAGGTCTGATGGGGGTCCCTAAATACAAGTGAGCGCTTCCATAATGGAAGCGCTCACTTGTATTCACCTGATAGTTTTAAGGTCATCCTTCCTGGGCCCCCCTGAGTCACTGGGCTCGGAGCCGTCGCCCCCCCGGTAGCTACTCTGATTGAAGGTGTGGCTACTTCTTTTAGTCGTGCACTCCTGACCAGCCTGTCTGCCCCATAGGCTGATTTTAATTAGTGTAAGTATAAAGCTGTAGCCTGCTCTCCCTGCACTCACTGGAAGCCTTTTGGCACCAGGAGAGGTATAGAGTGGACTCTCATTGCATTTAGTGGTAGCCATTTGGCACCAGGTGAGGTATAGAGTGGGCTCAGCATGCATGTTGGTACCTGCATTCACTGAATTTAATGGAGGCCATTTTGGCACCAAAAATAATAAAAAGCAGAGTGGACCCAGCATGCATGTGGAACCTGCACTCCCTGAATTTTATGGTGGCTGTTCTGGCACATAACAGGTAGCATTTAGTGTTAGGTTCCCGTCTAGCAGAGATCACCTTGACATTTGGCAGACAGGCCCAAATAATTTTGTACAAAATATATTTTCCAAGAATCTCAAATTTACTAAATAAGCGTAGCATAAGCTCCAGAATACTTTCTATTACTATGGCATTTTTGTACTTTATTTGGTTTGCAGAGTGCTGTTGCATTGTATTTTTTTCCATGAGCAGAATAGTGAGTGCAGCTCTGGAGTATAATACAGGATGTAACTAAGGATCAGTTCAAGATAAGTAATGTATGTACACAGTGACCCTACTAACAGAATAATGAGTGCAGCTCTGGAGTATGTATAGTAACTCAGGATCAGTACAAGTTAAGTAATGTATGTACTGTACACATTGTCTCCACCGCAGTGAGTGCAGCTCTGGAGTATAATACAGAATGTAACTCAGGATCAGAACAGGATAAGTAATGTATGTATACAGTGACTCTAGTGGCAGAATAGTGAGTGCAGCTCTGGAGTATAATACAAGCTGTCATTCAGGATCAGCACAAGATAAGTCATGTAATATACAGTGTGTACACATTTACTCAATATATACAATTCACCTACATAAAATAATGTGCAGAACTGTGTTGAAAATGCAGTCCAATCTGAAGAGAAGGTTGTCCTTCGGTAAGTAGGACCGCCCACTGGACTCCTAAGCATAGCATTAGCAGGGATGAATAAATAAATACTTAAAGGGGTTTTTCCCTAGACTTAAAGTGGTTTTCCAAGACTTTAATACTCGTGACCTGTCCTCTAGATAGTATCTGATCGGTGGGGCTCCGGCACCCGGGACAAACAGTGTTTGTACAGCACATACTTTACCATGATGAACTGTAAGGTTTACCAAGCTTCTAATGTAGTAACGTCCTATAGTGCAGTACACGGTATGACGGGTGGTTGCTGACCTGAGGATGTAGTATCAATGTCAGAGACTCGAGATCCGTTCAGTCACGTGTTGTCCCATCTCTGACCGACCTGATCCAGGGTCTTATGTCTTCCAGGCTGCAGCTCAGGGACATTTGGAGAGAACTGTGAGAAGATTTGTGAGTGTGAAGGGAACGGACCTTGTGACCCGGTGACTGGAGCTTGCTTTTGTCCACCTGGGAAGATGGGAACAACTTGTGATCTAGGTACAGTATCCCAGGCATTCTGGATTCAGTACGATGGTATTTCAATATTCAAGCTCTGGTTTTTCCAAGTCAATTTTTCCTTAGCCCTCTTTCACACTAATGATACGGATTGGCTCAGGATACGTTCCGTTCAGTTTTGTCTGCAGTTGCGTTCAGTATTTTTTCCGTGCGGGTGCAATCAGGTTTGATGCGTATTTCACATGTGTGAAAAAAAACTGATGTTTTACAAACAACATCTCCTAGCAACCATCATTGAAAAACGCATTCCATTCCAAGCCCCATTCACTTCTATTGGACCAGGGCTGCGTGAAAAACGCACAATATAGAACATGCTGCGATTCTCACGCAGCGCAGAAATGATGCGTGAAAAACAATGCTCCTGTACACAGAACCATTGAAATGAATGGGTCAGGATTCAGTGTGGGTGCTATGTGTTCACTTCACACATTGCACCCACACGGAAACTTGCTCGTGTGAAAGTGGCCCTAATGAGGTTATTCAATGATTCATGTAAAAAATGAAAATCGGCAGTCTCTTTCTAACAAAGCTAGAACCAGCCCTGTACCTCAAGTGGGTCCAGAGATCTCCCCATTAATTGCTCAAATTGCTCTGCTAGGTGTATTTCAACCTAGCAGCTCAGGGGGTGTGTCTTTTCTCAGGGGCTGATTCCTTTAGCTACAGATGATGGAACTGAGGATATGCGTCACTTCAATGAGGTGGACAAAGAAAGTAGAAACAGAACAAACAGCAGGTGGCGCTATTCAGATAGATTGTATTGAATAACTCAGTGGCTATGCTAAATTTTTAATTACATGCAATTACAATACTATTCAGAACCAGGTGCTGTTTGAAAAATGCAGATTGTGGGACAATCCCTTTGAAGTTGGCTTCACACGTGGTAGATTTTGTTTCAGAAATTTCTGCTACTGAAAATCAGTTCCATCCATCTGAATGGGGTTGTTTTGGCAGCAAGCACATGGATTTCCGCAAGCCTCATTCAAGCCAATGGGACTGTTTTTTAGTCGCTGAAATTTCTGCAGTAAAATCTGCCGGATGTGAGGGCAGCCTAAAGAAACCTAGACTTCTGCAGTTGGAAGCAAAAGTCCAGTAGATGACATCACAGAGCTGCTTGTTTTTCACCCCAGACTGTAGGATAAATCACTATGGACCGAACTGCAGCCTGAGCTGTGAATGCGGCTGGAACGCACAGTGCAATGCCCTGACCGGAGGATGTATCTGTCTTAACCGCTTCATAGGAGCCACCTGCCAGGAGGGTGAGGATCTTCTAAAATATTTCCTAGGAGACTGAATGTTACATCACATGCAATAGGGGGGTTGGGGAGGCCAATAGTCCTTCTCCCACAGATGGAGACACTTAAGTCCTACATGGTCGGTGGGGGCCTGTAACAGATTTTGCTTTGAGGTCCTGGAGGTTCTCATTACTCTTCTGATAAATCCTGCACAATTCCACGTGATGGTTACACCTGATGATTCCACGTGGAACGTTGTGTTTTAATTCCTCATCATTTTCAAGATATCTGCTTCCCGTACGTGAATGAAAGCATTCATACTTTTATTTCAAGGACTGAAATCTGGTCACGACTAGGTCTTGGTCACAGAAGGGAAAGTCTGTTACAATGGACCAGTGTACGTAGGTGATCCTATATGAGCTGCACACAGCAGCAGACCACCTCTAACTATGTGGTACTTACCTCCACTCATCCATTGTGACAGATCGTCAGGATTGACTTGCTTAGGTCTCTTTAACATGTGAGTAATAGAGGCACAGTGCCCAAACTTCCTGCAGTCAGGCTCTATTGATCAGTAGAACCTTGGGGGCTGGAGGTTTTCAATAAGGTAAATGTGATTCATCCTAATTGCAGACAAACTGCACATCACATAGGTCCGTTGTCTGCATGTCCCTGGGCTAGGAGTGCTGAAAAACTATTATAGAGCAGTATTTTGGGATGTATTTCAGACTCTAAACTGTTTTATCTGTATGTATTTTCAGGAGGCCCTCCCCCGCTTATGTCCGCTCAGCTACAGGCACTTAACCGTAAGTCTTGAACTTTTGCTCATCTTGTCCCTTCTTTTCTGTTGAGCATAGTCCTAGCCCCGATGATATGTGATTGGGATAGTTCATCATTTCATTCAGAGGTAGTTTCAAGACTAAGGCTGGTTTCACACCAGCGAGTTCAATGCGTTGAACTCGCAGCGTGTGTCTGGGAGAGCGCCCATCCTGACCTACGTAGCACAGATAGCTTCATAAATCTATGCTATGTAATCCTATGTAACTCTTGGAGTTTTGGGATGTATTTTACACTGACATAATGCTGTCAATGTAATTCAATACATTCCAGAACTCTAAGGATTATATAGCATCATAAATCAGTATAATGCTATGCGATCCTGTCAGTGCTACATAGATCAGGAGCTCTTACAGACACACGCTGCGAGTTCAACGCATTGACCTCGCTCGTGAGAAACCAGCCTAATATGTTGATTTGCACTTGGAGCTCACAGAAAATGGACAAGAATGGAGTGGTTTTCAGGAAAAGGGATGAGAAATTAGATTCTGGACAAAACTGTATAATAAAAATACATGGAATATCTTATTCTTTTCCAAATTCATCAACTATCAAAATCTGGGTACTGTGTTTTTTTTGAAGTGTCTGAATCCAGCCATATGCAGCTTGCAGGAGAGACCACTTGGTAACAGACTGCTGTAAAATACCTGGATCGTATGGCCATCTACGTAGGTTTGGTTCAGTTGAACTACAGGGGTGGTCTGGCTGTAATACAGGCACTAAAATGCAGGCACCCAGAAGGCTGGAGGTTTACACCGACAAAATGCAAAAAACAAAATGCATTTTAAAAATGTGTGCTGTTTATATGATATGGAAACTGCCCACAGGGTTTTACAGGTGAGACACAGTAATTTAAAGGGGTTGTTCCAGCTCAACATTAATGGCATATTGCTATGATACGTCACTTCTAGGACCTGCTCCTTTCTCCCGAACAGATCCCCTGTACTGAAGGGAGAGCAGCAGCTCACTGACAGCCACCCTCCATTTACTGGTATGGGTCGAAAATAGTCAAGCACATGTGCGGCGTCCACTCAATTCACTCATATGAGACCTACAAAAATAGGCAAGCATGATCGCCAAGCTAATTTCGGAAGTCACATGGTAAAGAATAGAGAGGACGCCATGCATGCGCAGTGTACTCTTCTTCCCTTTGGGGTCTTATTCTGGAGAAAGGTGCGGGTCCCAAAGGTGGCACCCATGTTAAAAACTATGTGGGCAATTACTGCATCGCAAATTATGGCAAATCAAAGTAAAAACGCATTTTTACAATGCAGTTTTTTTTTAACTGCAAATTGTAAACCGAGCCTAATTGTGTTCCATGGGAAACAATTTAGATGTACAGTAGTAGTTGTGAATGCACAGGGGTTGGAGGTCCACAGTCTTCTCTGCTATAGCACAAGTTTAAAAGCAGATACATTTGAAAGAAGAGTTACTGAGAGGGGAAGTGTCCTCTTCTTCACCTTTCTGAGAACTGTGGTTACTCACAAGTTCAGTGAAGATCCATGGTGGAGAAGAGTGTCCAGAGTTTCAGGATGCAGCTGTTGCTCGACTACGTTTGTTCTTCTCAGGACCACATATGGTCAGTCTCTTATTTGGCAGAGTAGTCAGTGACTGAAAAGGCTGAAGGTGATAGCTGGTCCTGCAGAGAATCGTTCCTGCCTTCGTCTTGGTTAAATAAGGCGAGAGGAAGTAATTTTTTTCCATTAATTTCTACTAGAATGGATTCACATAGAGAAAATTTGAAGAGTCAATGGTTTGGCCCAGATCTTCTACATCTGTATTAGGGGCATTTACAACTTTTTTTTTTTAATATGTTTTCTGCTTTGACTTTCAGATGTGCAGCCTCAATCATCACCTCGATCTTCAGTTAGATATTTAATACATTCAACCAAACATTGGCCATAGACTCGTTCTAGGAGTAAAATCCATTGCAGGCCCCACCATAAAACCACTATCTAAATGGGATAATGTTCATTTATGACCATACTGGAGAGACTATTTTGGAGGAAAGACCTTTTGAAGATTCATTATTAAGGGAAGCCAAGTTTGAACACACTTGATAAGTTGTGCCATGAGAAGACCACCATTGACATGACACTGAGAAGGTCTTCTGTGGAGCAATGGTCCACCTCTGCTGTCTTCTGCTTTAAAACAGAAATCATGATCTCATTGGCTCAAGATACGAAATCCTCATTTGTCTTGAATTAAATATGGACCAACAGATCCCTGGAGATCTTCTGTCCTTGGTTTCAACTGACCTTTTTGATGTCTTGGTTCCTACCGTTCATGACTTGTTTGCCTGATACCTAGTGAGGGAGTCTGTATATGTTGACTTTATGAGCCAGATTCTTGAAGCCCAGCCAAAGGGTCACACACATTTGGTGACCATATGTCGTCTTGCATTATCAAAAGAATGTCAGATCTGAGGTTGTTGATGTCTTGCCATGTACAAATCTGTCCATGTAACCACAACACATTTTCACCAGCTATATCTCTTGTAGTGTTTGGTGACAACCAATATGGTTCCAAATACAGCCTCACAGGGGTTGTCACAAAGCTTTTTCAGAGTGCTAAATGGCTAAATTTGCCTAATGATGCAGAAGTGTGGGAGCGGAGGATGCGTGAATACCTGCCAATGTGCATTCGTCTCAGTGGTGGACCATTTTGGGCCACCCACCATTCCTAGGAACAGAAACATGGTTGCTTCTTTTGCCAGAGTTCATTTCTTCAGCAGTGAAGATAGCAGCTGAGGTCTCAGAGCAGCGAGAGTAACGATCTTTAGGTGTGTAAGGTGTTAATATATAACTGGAGGGATCTTATTTGTAGGAAGATGTGCAAATAATTTTGGTGCTTTAAAAATACATCAGCTTTTCCTTAGTACTTGAAAAACTGTCCCAGAGAAGACCTTGCTGAGGCCTGCTGGCTGTAGGATGTGATGTTTGGGTTTTGTAACTAAGAGGTACTATATTATTTTGTGAATTTTTGACAGCACTCCATGCAGCAACTGTTGAAAAAGGTTTTCAGCACCTCTGCTTGCTTTCAGTAAATAGGAACACTTTACATTCAGAGGCTGAAAAATCAACCGTATGCCTGCTTAAACAGCTGCAGTTTGTAACCGTATCACTGTAAGTAGGGCACCAGTGAAGACTTTCACACGGCAGTATTCTGCATCAGTATCGCGGTACACTGTAAACCCCTTTCAGATGAGTGAGTTCCACCCATTGGACTTGCAGCGTGTGTCAGGGAGTGCACCCGTCCTGGCCTCTTGGCACTGATGGGTTGCATAGCATTATATTGCTTTATGATGCTATGTAACCCTTACAGCTCTGGAATGTATTGGCAAACACTGACAGCATTACATTTGTGTTATCCAATACATTCGAGAACTGACAGGTGAGTTCCACGCATCCAACTTTCAGCGTGAGTATACAACAGCTTGCAATAATGCAATAGCATTATATTGATTTATGATGCTATGTAACCCTTACAGTTCTGAAATGTACTGGATAACCCTAATGTAATGCTGTCAGTGTTAGCCAATACATTCCAGAACTGTAAGGGTTACATAGCATCATAAAGCAATATAATGCTGTTGCATACTCACGCTGCAAGTTGGATGCGTGGCACTCGCCTGTCTGAAAGGGGCCTAAGGGTATGTTCACAGGACAGATTTTGAAAATATACCTACAAAATTCAGCACGTTTTCCATGCAGTTTTTCTACTCAGTACAAAACTGCCTTTTCAGCCCATGGTTTTTGGCATGGATCTGCCCCATAAAACATGCTGACACTTTCAGAGCATTTTTTTTCACACTTTCATTTCAAAGTGAGATTCAGCATGGATTCCACCCAAAGATGGAGCACACTGCTTCACATTGAAATGAATGGGATGCTGTTTTGAGGCATTTTTTTGAGCTGATGTGGAGTCAAAAATGTGCTAAAATCAGTGCCAAAAAAGCATCAAGTGTGAACTGGCTTTTCTAAAGTAGAAGGATGATGAAGGCCATACAGCCTGAAAACCAGGACAAATATTTGTGCTGGTGCTGTTTACCTTGCCATGTCTTTGCCTACACTGATACACTGAAACAAACCCAAGCTTTGTGTGCAGGACTGGGTCAGGTTTTGAATGAAACTAAATGTCATTTGAAATGTTACTATGAGGAAAAAACACTGGATCTACATTGCACAATATCCGGAAACAGTCACCCATGATGAATTTAATAGATCTAAAAGTAGAAACACAGAATTTACATATCCCCCCTCTAACCTGTAGGGGTCACTGTTATTATTAATTTCGGTTACAAGTTTCAACCGATCCTGCGATCATAATGGACACACAATCAAGTCAGACATGGTCACAGAAGATATTTTACAGAAGTGTTGTCACCATCTTGTCTTGCTTAGATCCTTCAACCACTATAAATGCATTTTCAGTATGTTCCTTTACTATGTGTTGAGAGGAGGCCCTTATGTATATTTAGGAAGCAGTGTATAACATGTATAGGTTCCACCCCCATCACCACAGAACGGTCGTTATGTATGTACTGTATTTATCAATACCGAGGTCATTACATAATTTATACTTTTTCACATTTGGAATGAGATAATTACTTGGAATGCAACATGATCTTAATAACAACCATTTTATGTAATAAAACACTGTGTCAAGTGATCATTCCAGCTACCAGCACTGGGTCCTATAGATCTTGGACCCCATGCATTGTTTTTAATCTTGTCTACAGTATATACAGTTGTGCTGACATCTAGTGGGCACTGGGATAACTGAAATTTTACACTGCTGGGTATATGAACAGGGTGTCAGAGAAAGAGATAACCACTTTTAAAAGGGATACCAGCAGAGTGTGGTGGGGCTACAACACATACAGGCTAAGCATAATTCTTCATGTACAAAATTCACAGCAAGAAGGAGGCTGCAGGACCTCAAGTGACATCACAGGATCAAGGTTCTTCAGCCAGGCACTGCACAGGAGGAGAACTAAACTAAGGCGTACATAGTATAAGTAAAGTAAATGTGTGCACAAGGTTAGTAAACTTTAGATGCTGTTTGTATAGGGCAGAGGTCAAGAACCTGCCCTATTCATTTCTATGAGAGTTTTGAGAAGAGCAGAGCCGGTATGCATGCTGGGAGTTGTAGTTTCACAACAGCTGGAGTGCAGGAGGTATAGGGTTAATGTAGTCTATACAGTGTGCATATAGATTATGTATATGTTATAGTGATTTTTGTTTATTTTTTTTATGATTGGGGGGGGGGGGGGTGTTAAAAGAATATTTTGCACAGAGGGCCATTTATCCTACAGCCCAGTAGGGCATATTGACATCATAGAGGATGAAGGGTTGCACCCCAAACTCAGACCCTGCACACCACCCTAGATGTGCCAGATTGTAAAGCCCCTCTGTAAGGCCTAGTTCACACTTCAATGTTTGAGCCGTGATTTTCATCAGTGATTGCGAACCAAAACCAGGATTGGAGCCTCCACAGAGATACGGCATAACAGCTTGTGCACAAGGCTGGTGGATGGCTGTGCCCGTGCTGGGGAATGGAAATTGCGGCCCGCAATGCACGGGCACCTACTGATCTACGCATCCGACTGTCTGCACCGCAAAAAAATAGAACAAGTTCTATTTTTTTTTTACAGTGCGGCGGCACGGACAGGAACACCAGGGAAGCACTCAAGTGAATGTGTCCGTGATGCACATGGCTGGTGACCGTGTATCGTGTACCCGCTGTATGTGGGCTGCAATTTGAAGGGGTTGGCACACAAGGCCCCCAAGTGACTGCACCAGGTACACCATTTACAATCACAGAACCCAGTAAGGGGCACAAGTGAGATCTGAAGTGATTCTAGGTGAGAATAAAAAGGAAATTTGGAAAGTAGCAAACACAGCATTAAATGTTACTGACAATTACTGTGATATGACAACTAAAAATCACTACAAATAAGACTTCATTTAGATAAGTATATTGTGCCTATGTTCAGCAGTCTGTATCGTGAATTTATATCCCCCACAGGACCCTCAGCACCGGTCTAAATTAGACCTATAGGAAGGCCACGCCGAATTCAAGATCACAAATTGTATCACACTGCCACCTTGTGTTTAAATTTAGGTACTACAGCATCATTACTTTCGCAAATTTATATTTCCTTATCTTGACATACCTTTATCAAGGTAAGGCACAATTAGTCTGCTGCTACATGATAAATGATTAAAATTTAACATTAATCCTTGGCTATAAGTGAGTGGAACAAGGCTGAAATACTCAGAACACCAGATTTTTCATAGTAACTGTTCAGTTTATGAACATCAAGCAGAGCAAGGTAAATATTCTGGCACAAGCTCCACAGTCAAACAGCTGATCAGCAGGGGCTCAGAGTCATATCTAACATGGATTACTTGTCTTGAGGCTAGACCATTACTATCAGGAAGCTGGATAACATCCTGATAATGAGCTGTGATGTGCCATCCATATGGGCGTCTACACTGCCAGTCATTCAATGGCTTCAGCAGCAATGTGTGCTGGTACAGCATGTGATTGCTGTCATTGCTGAAGCCACACTCCAGTCCAGCAAGGACTGGAAGGGGAGGAGAAGTGAGCTTGATGCTGGAACATCAGTGACAGACGAGTTATTTTTCTTCTAACCCATGCACCTTGCTTGGCAATATTAAAAGGGATTCCCAGTCTGACTGGTCCTGGACCTTCATATACTAAAGGCAGGTTGAAAAATCCTTTACCTTAAAGGGCATCTGTCAGCAGATTTGTTCCTATGACACTGGCTGACCTGTTACATGTATGTTCTGCAGCAGAAGGCATCTGTGTTTGTCCCATGTTCATATGTGCCTGCATTGCTAAGACAAATGATGTTTTAATATATGCAAATGAGCCTCTGTGAGCAATGGGTTCGTTGTCATTACACCTAGAGGCTCTGCTCCCTCTGCAACTGCCGCATCCTCTGCACTTTGACAGGAGCAGGCAACGTCTCAGTTGCTCCTAAATGCTCATTTGCATACATTAAAACGTAAAGTAAATAATCTGCTATTTCTCTATTAAAGAGGTTGGCAGATGACTACCAATGTCTAAATAGATGTGGGATCCACACCTATTTCTACAACAGAGCCTCCATAGTGAAGGAAAGCGTACCGCACATGTGTGGCATGCTCTCTATTCACTTCTATGGGAGATTCAAAAAATAGCTGAATTGGTACTTGGATTTTTTCAGCATTCCCATAGAAGTGAATAGAAGGTGGTCATGCTTGAGTAGTGTGCCCTCATTCACATTGGGGGCCCCATTTTAGAGATAGATTAGGTCTCAAACAGGGTCTCTTACCTGTTGGACATTGGGATCATATCCAAGGGCGAGATGGGCCACCCCTTTAATGGAATATAACAAGTCTCATACATATAATTCATAGCTGTGGTAGCATGTTATAAGGTCAAATATAAATGGCTTAGATGCATTATGTATATTTGCTCAGGTTTCATTTTTCAGAAGTCCTTTGGAAAATAATCAGTCTGTTGGTTTTCCTTTGAGCCAACCACTTATGATAAATCTCCCCAAAAGAGTAATACAATTGTATGAAGTAAAATACTGTATATACAAAGGAGAAAACACACAAAATGGATTTACACTGCCTCCTTGTGTTTACTTTTGGGCACTGCAGTTCAACTTTGTTCCAATCCTTACTTTACCATCTACTGAAATTATATAATAAATCATCTTTATGGAGTTTCTGCTTATACACAGCAGTCATGCAAGGCTTCAGTGCAAAACTTGGTGGATAGGCAGAACAGTAGTCGGCCACTCATGAGACAAGGAGTGGGTTTTAGATTCTAAGATCTTAACTGAAGTCATTCATTCTAGCAGGGCCCTAATGAAGTAACGCCAAAAAATAGCCAAACACACACAAAAATTCATTTATAACAATTAAAACAGAAATACTACGGATCCATGAATACTTCTATATGTTCAGGCATATAGATATTTCCTTTATACCACTGCCACCTCCGTACACTGTATGATTATGGGTATCAGATCTGTGACCCCCTTGGCATTCTGGCCCTCAGAGACACCAGTTTATTAGCTTACATCTGCATTACCTTAAGAGGATTCTGTTAATAACAGTCACTGGTCAAAAATAATAGGATGCCATAGTAAACTTGTTAGGGGCCACCAAAAATCACAGCTTAAGGCTACATGCACATGACCGTATGTATTTTGCGGTCTGCAAAAAATAAGGGTGATGGCCGTTTGACATCTGTTTTTTTTTTTTGCGGATCCATTGTAATAATGCCTATGCATGTCCACAAATTGGACAAGAATAGGACATCTATAGTTTTGCGGGGCTACGGAATGGAAATACGGATGTGGACAGCACACGGTGTGCAGTCTGCATTCTTTGCGGACCCATTGAAATGAATGGGTCCACCTCCTATCCGCAAAACCGACAAACGAAATACGTTTGTATGCATGAGGCCTAATAAGAAAAGACGCACATAGAGATACATAAAGTATAAACAGGTTTTTTTACATGTACAAATAGAGTTAGCTATAGATACACACAGGGTCGGACTGGAGTACCTAGGGCCCACCAGAGGAAATAATTCTTGGGGCCCACCATAAAGAAATATCTGTGTGTATTATCCCTGTACGGTGACATCACTGTGTGTATTATCCCTGTACAGTGACATCACTGTGTTTATTATCCCTGTACAGTGACATCACTGTGTTTGTTATCTCTGTACAGTGACATCGCTGTGTGTATTATCCCAGTGCAGGAAGAGGTAAGTGGTCTGTGTTTGTGTGTTTGTTTTCTATTTTTCAGGGTCATGAATGCAGAGGACTACGTCGGATTCTGTGGACTACGTCGGACCAGCTTTTTTTTTTTTTTTAATAAAATGGTCAAACAAGGGTCTGGGGGAGTGTTTATTTCAATAAAACGTTTTATACTTGTGTTTGTGTGTGTATTTTTTTTTACAATACTACAGTTTTAGTAATTATGGCTATCTACAGGCGGCCCTGATTACTAATACTGGGCTTAGTGCTTGCCGGTATGGCAGGCCAGCACTAACCCCAACATCTATTACCTCGGCACCCCCGCCACCAGGGGTGCCGGGAAGGGCCGGGTACCCGCAGGACCGGACCTTCTAAATTGAGGGTCTGGCTCTGGGGCGGCTGCAGGCTGGTACCATTAGGCTGGGAAGGGCCAATAACCGTGTCTCTTCCCACCCTGGTAGTGCCAGGCTGCCGCTGCTGGTTGTATCTGGCTGGCAAAGGAAAAAAGGGGGGGGACCCACGCCATTTTTTTACAAAAATAATTAAATAATTAAAAAAAAAATGGCGTGGGGTCCCCCCTTTTTTCCTTCGCCAGCCAGATACAACCAGCAGCGGCAGCCTGGCACTACCAGGGTGGGAAGGGACACGGTTATTGGCCCTTCCCAGCCTAATGGTACCAGCCTGCAGCCGCCCCAGAGCCAGACCCTCAATTTAGAAGGTCCGGTCCTGCGGGTACCCGGCTCTTCCCGGCACCCCTGGTGGCGGTGGGTGCCGAGGTAATAGATGTTGGGGTTAGTGCTGGCCTGCCATACCGGCAAGCACTAAGCCCAGTATTAGTAATCAGGGCCGTCTGTAGATAGCCGTAATTACTAAAACTGTAGTATTGTAAAAAAAAAAAAATACACACACACAAGTATAAAACATTTTATTGAAATAAACACTCCCCCAGACCCCTGTTTGACCATTTTATTAAAAAAAAAAAAAAAAAAAGCTGGTCCGACGTAGTCCACCGAATCCGACGTAGTCCTCTGCATTCACGACCCTGAAAAATAGAAAACAAACACACAAACACAGACCACTTACCTCTTTCTGCACTGGGATAATACACACAGCGATGTCACTGTACAGGGATAATAAACACAGTGATGCCACAGTACAGGGATAATAAACAGTGATGTCACTGTACAGGGATAATAAACACAGCGATGTCACCGAACAGAGATAATAAACACAGAGATGTCACAGTCCAGGAATAATAAACACAGTGATATCACAGTCAAGGGATAATAAACACAGTGATGTCACAGTCAAGGGATAATACACAGTGTACAGAAAGTTAAAAAAAAAAAAAATTATACTTACCTTTTTCATAGCAGCAGGGCCAGCATCATCAGAGCATATCTTCTGCTCATGTCTGAAGGGGGCGGAGCCTATGCTGCCGGCCGGCCCCGCCCCCCGCCGAGACCTGAGGCATGCCTGGGAGGTACAGAGAGCTGCAGGGGGGACAGGAGGGAGGATGGAAGAAGCAGACAGCCGATCTCCTTCCTGCAACAGGCAACTGTCTCTACGTCCTATGGACGCAGACACAGCTGCCAGAGGCTGGATCCGGGATGGTTGGGAGCAGGGGCGTAGCTAAAGGCTCATGGGCCCTGGTGCAAGAGTTCAGCTTGGGGCCCCCCCCCCGCCTAATATAGCGCCCCATACCTCTTACATCCAGTATAATACAGCGCCTCATACCTCTTACATCCAGTATAATACAGAGCCCCATACCTCTTACATCCAGTATAATACAGCGCCCCATACCTCTTACATCCAGTATAATACAGCGCCCCATACCTCTTACATCCAGTGACGTCTCCTCGGATGTAGATCTTCTCTTTCCTCATCTTCTCCTTTCAGACCAGACACCATTTTTCAGCCATTTCTTATCTCTGCAGTTTGACAGAAAAAAAATCTTAGTTTACTACTTTTCCATCATCCTCCCATCTTCTGGACAAATCATCCTACACCCCCAGTACTGTGCCACTAGTACCACACAGATAGTGCCCTTCAATAATTATTGGCACAGTGTCCTAAAATAACTGCGCCCAGCAAATAGTGTCCTGTAATAGTGTGAACATAACGTGCCCCAGAAATAACTGCGCTGATACTGTGCCAGGGTGCCCCCCACAGTAATAGTGCCCCCCACAGTACTAATGTCCCCACTGTGCCCCAGAAGTAATAATGCTTCCAATGTGCCAGTAAGAAGTGCCCCAATAATGCGCCAGAAGTTCCCCCCATTGATTCCCCCCCAAAATCATGTGCCAGTAAGAAATGCCCCCAGTGCCCCCATGTGCCAGTAAGAAATGCCCCAGTGCCCCATGTGCCAGTAAGAAATGCCCCAGTGCCCCCATGTGCCAGAAAAATGCCCCTAGTGCTCCCATGCCATAAAGAAATGCCCCCATGTGCCAGTAAGAAATGCCCCCAGTTGCCAGTAAAAATGCCCCAGTTCCCCCTTGTGCCAGTAAAAATGCCCCATGTGCCAGTAAAAATGCCCCCATGTGCCAGTAAAATGCCCCCAGTGCCCCCTTGTGCCAGTAAAAATGCCCCCATTGTGCCAGTAAAAATGCCCCCATGTGCCAGTAAAAAATGCCCCCAGTGCCCCCATATGCCAGTAAAAATGCCCCCATGTGCCAGTAAAAATGCCCCATGTGCCAGTAAAAATGCCCACAGTGCCCCCATGTGCCAGTAAAAATGCCCACAGTGCCCCCATGTGCCAGTAAAAATGCCCACAGTGCCCCCATGTGCCAGTAAAAATGCCCCCAATGTGCCAGTAAAAATGCCCCCATGTGCCAGTAAAAATGCCCACAGTGCCCCATGTGCCAGTAAAATGCCCACAGTGCCCCATGTGCCAGTAAAAATGCCCACAGTGCCCCCATGTTGCCCAGTAAAAATGCCCACAGTGCCCCCATGTGCCAGTAAAAATGCCCCCATGTGCCAGTAAAAATGCCCCCATGTGCCCAGTAAAAATGCCCCCATGTGCCAGTAAAAAATGCCCCCATGTGCCAGTAAAAAATGCCCCCATGTGCCAGTAAAAAATGCCCCCATGTGCCAGTAAAAATGCCCCCAGTGCCCCCATGTGCCAGCAAAAATGCCCCGTGCCAGTAAAATGCCCCCAGTGCCCCCATGTGCCAGGAAAAAATGCCCCCATGTGCCAGGAAAAATGCCCCCAGGGCCCCCATGTGCCAGTAAAAAATGCCCCCAGTGCCCCCATGTGCCAGCAAAAATGCCCCGTGGCCAGTAAAATGCCCCAGTGCCCCCATGGTGCCAGTAAAAATGCCCCACCAGTGCCCCAGTGCCAGTAAAAATGCCCACAGTGCCCCCATGTGCCAGTTAAAAATGCCCACAGTGCCCCATGTGCCAGTAAAAATGCCCACAGTGCCCCCATGTGCCAGTAAAATGCCCACAGTGCCCCATGTGCCAGTAAAATGCCACAGTGCCCCATGTTTGCCAGTAAAAATGCCCCCAGTGCCCCCAATTGAGCTCCGGTCGGTGACTGCTACAATAAAAAAAAAACAAAAAAACTTAACACTTATACTTACCTCCATGGTGCTGGGGCAGCGATGCGATGCAGGGCCTCTCGGCCTGTGTCCGCGCTGTACGGCTCAGGCGGGCGCCGATGACGTCATCGCGCCGCCTGAGCCGGCCTCTGATAGGCTGCAGGCCAGTGCCTGCAGCCTATCAGAGGACGGCAGGGGAGACGCCTCTCCCTCCCCTGCCCAGTACAATACAGGCATCTGTATCGCCGTCCTGAGGACGGCGATACAGATGACTATTGAGATGAGCACTTCCACAATGGAAGCGCTCATCTCCCTCTGCCCCTATCTGTGCGCAGGGCCACGCCGCACCTGGCTAATTGGCGGTTCGGCCCTGGAAGTGGCAAGGGGGGCCCTCGGGGCCCCCCTGGCTTAGGGGCCCGGTCGCAACTGCGACTGCTGCGAACCCTATAGCTACGCCACTGGTTGGGAGGTATGCGGCAGCGGGGGGCTTGGGGCCTACCGGAGGATCCTCCGGTCCTCTGGTGGGCCAGTCCGACACTGGTACACATGTACCTACCTATATACATACATGAGCGCACACACACAACCAGCTTCACCACAATAAAATGCAAATTCAATAGATGCATCATATATGGTTCTACATAAATTTGCGTTGTTTATTAATAGGATTTTACATACATACATACATACATAGGTTGAATTTAAATTGCACATATACAAAGAAGGGAGAGGTTGAAATCAGGGACCTTGGACAAACTCCATCTTTGGCCAAAACCAGACCAAGCATTCCAACAATGAAGCCACCACTAGAGGGAGCCATCTGAATACAGCTGAAAAAAATTGCAGTAATGGCCCCCTAGTGGTGATTACAGGCAAACAAATATTGACATTTAATTCTATGGCTATATTGGCGTTGGCGCTCCAGATCCCCTGCAGAGACATATTAAGAAATTACCGTAATCAGCACACAAGTTTGGATCTAGAACAGGATTAATGTTAGAGCTCATTTACATGTGGACCTCTACACAGATGACAAAACTGATCTCATTGCTCCCTATTGAGTCAGTTGCAGGAAACCGTAAGTGCTCTGAGTCCGTAGACATTATACTGTCATATGTGGCATGGTTAGGCCTCGTTGAGGAATCGGAGGGTTTGGAGCCCATCAGTCTAGAGAGATACTTTTCTCAGTTTCCAGAAGGAAAAAAAAAAAAAAAAAAAAAAGTGGCTAGAGGTATAGAGTAATCCCACCCGGAGCTGCAAATTCCTATTAATTTCATTCACTCAACAGAAGTGAGAAATCATGAGTATCTGGAATAAACCAACACCTCCTATATACCAGTATCTACACAGAATCCATATCCGCTCGATAGTGGTTCAGTTAGACCCCTGTAAAATATATACAAAAGTAAGGCCGCATACAAACACATCCCAGGCACAGAATACCGTCCTATAGCTGTCAATGGCTGCCTTGTTACAGATCCGTACAACGAGGCATAAATGATTTTGTCAACATTGCTATTAATAAGTTTTTTATACATTTCTGTTTTAAAAATCTTTTTTTAAAAGTACAAAAACTAGAAAAATTCAAAGATCTTTCGAAAAATATACATTAAGATTGTGGATCTCAGATAAAAAGAGAAATTATACTCCAGAAGTCAGTGATAGAGGATTGTATACACCAGAGAGCCCCAGCAGAGAGAGACAGAGGTGAGCACCACATCCAGTTGTAGGATTCTTCATGTGAAAACTGAGCCGAGTCCCATGAACCGGAAAAATATTCCTACAAATGTAATACCGCCGTGATAGCTGGTGTCTTGGTTCTGCAGTGTGGAGAAGTCGGTGGTATAGTTTGTGTCAATGCACCGCTCATCCTCGCGTCATCTACACGTCCGTTTCTATCCTCAGTCTCTCCATTCGTTTAACGTTACGTTCCACCGCCATCTGGTTAGTGATTTCCTTGGCACAACTCTGAGGAAACCATCCCCTTTCTCCATCTCTCAACCTCTCCCCCTGATACCAACCTGAAAAAAAAAAAAAGTTTAGTTCAATTGGTTGTCAGGTTCCGCCTACTTTTTATGGCGCTGTAAATTAATACCTTAGCACAGCTCTGTCTTATAGCTCAGGACTCTAGGGACACATTTAGAGTAGGCATAAAAAAACATGGGCTCTAAGGATACTCTCAAATTCTTCTAGTTGGAGCCTAGCTAGGAGAAGACTGGGAGGACATGGTATTAAAGGGGTTCTCCGGGAATTAAGAAAATGAAAATATGCAAATATTACTTTATTATAAATATATTCCCAAATACGTTTCATTAGTTATGATGGATTGTTTTGTCTAGGGAGCAATCATTAGGAGAAACAAAATGGCCGCCGTCCTATTAGTACACATAAAACCTGTCCTAATCACACAGGAGGACAAGTTACTTCACAGCACTGAGGTAAAGAGCTGCCTCATCCTCCTCTCTGCTCCGACTGTCAGGGATTATGATCCCGACTACAGTTTAATATGATATTTAGATGAATCTTTGTGGGAATGGAGTTCATCAGGAGACATGAGGTACAGAGAGGATGGACAGGACAGACTGTGGTAATGGAGACTGCATACAAGAGCTGCTGCTTATTAGCCACATCTGCTCATGAACTCCATTGCTACAGAGATTCAGCTAAAGATCTTATCTGTATTCAGTATCCATAATCCCTGGCAAGTAGAGAGGAGGAGGAGGCAGCTCTTTACCTCAGTGTTGTAAAGTAACTTGTCCTCCTGTGTTATTAGGACAGGTTTTGTGTGTACTTATAGGAGAGCAGCCATTTTGTTTCTCCTAATAAATGCTCCCCAAACAAAACGAGCCATTATAACTAATGTAAGGTATTTGGGAATATATTTATAATGAAGTAATATTTAAGTATTTTAATTTTCTTAATTCCCAGAGAACCCCTTTAAGAAGGTGGTGGGCAAACATCCACTTTGCTTTCGTCAGGGGCAGAGGAATGCGCCTTTGCTTCAGGCGAAGGCAGGCCTAGATCAGGGATCTGCAACCTCCTTCACTCCATCTGTTCTAAAACTACAACTCCCAGAATCCTCCTTTCACTTTTGAAGGTGTTACAAGAACAACTGAGTACGTTTGCATGCTGGGAGTTGTAGTTTCACAGCAGCTGGAGTGCCAAAGGTTGCTGATCCCTGGCCTAGATTCTTGAAAGTGTCCCTCATCCCACCACCATCCATAGCACTGGAACCTCTTAAATGAATGCGTACTTCCAAAGAGTCAATAATGACCAGTGGCCTACTTACTATGGAGGCAGGACACACACTCTTCACTGGTCTGCTTTTCAACATAAATCCATGGCATTTCCTGCAGCTGCCACTAGGGAGCCCAGTGCAAAGATATATTTACAGCTGCCACTGAATTGAATGGTAACTGAGTGGGTGGGGTGTTAAGGGGCTTACTAATTTGAGCTGTGGGGCCCTATGAGATCTGTGTCCCTGTATATAGGCTATTACATATATTACCATCTTCCTCCTGGAGGACCAGAACAACATCGGCTTGCTGAAGTGAGACTTCATCGGCTTGTTTGGCCATATACGCCTTTGTGATTTCTACTTGACGCAACCCTGAAAGAGAAGAGACATAAGTTTCTGTTCATCCAAAGTGTCTAAAAAACCCACAGACTAACATTTGGAGTGTTCAGACAGTTTACCTTCTATACTGTTCTGCCTGCACGGAGAAAGGGGATTCATTACAAGGCAGCTTCAGACAGGATGGAACTTAGGGAGAGGTCACATCACCGTTTCATTTTCCATGTTTCTGTCCCATCAGATTAAAAAAAAAAAAAAAAAAAAAAAAACGCACGGATCCTGCCAGCTGGCATCTGTCTGAGCCATTTCTGTCTGAGCAGTACTCCCCCCCCCCCCCCCCCATGTAAAAAAAAAAAAAAAAAACGATCTCATGGAAATGGCTCAAATGCATGCATAACTGATGCAACAGGATTTTTTTTTTTTTTTTTACAGGATGGATCAGAAGAACGGAAAATGAAACTGAGATGTAAACTATCCCTTACTTATTATTTTACATTGTGCAAAAGGAATACAGGTACAGAAAAATCACCAAGCTGCTCTTAGTAAACAGTTGTTAGTACTTTGAGTGCGCATAGCAGAACTAATTAACACCTTAAAAAGGGCTGTCCAGCAGGATTTTTTTTTAGTACTGAAGTAGCAATCCTTCTCTTGACACAGTCACCCATTGCAGCCGACATCTTTATACAGTACCTGCATGTCGAGATGGGCCCAGAAGCGGAGAGCAGAGGGTTTGACAACCCCTTTAATACCTTATCCTCTAAATGCTACCCTCTAATGTATTAACACATAGCATTGCTTAAATGTTTATTATGCCCCTATAGTGCTAATAAGCCTGCTTGATGACTGTTTCTGGTTGAAGGTGAATAGGGTTTCCAGATCACTAGGTACCAGATAAATGTCTATTTTTAACTCCATCCTTGGGAACAAATTTAAACCTGTCCATGAAATAATCCTGTAGAACTTTTAATGGTACTTTTAGAAGACCAAGGAATGCATGGAATGAATGAATTACATTAGGGGTGATGGTTACTTATTAACATGGGAGGATTGTGTCAACACAGAAAGTACTAAAGTGCAACAGGCTGAAAGGAGCAAAAAGTATCTCCGAAGTACGAGCTTACATCTTATCTGTCATTGAACTTCAAATCCCCTGCCTCTTTTCTCACAGCCATAGAGTGAAAAAGCATCTGTCAGCAGGATCAACCCAATTAAACCAGACATACTGCTGATTAATATACTAATTGCAGAGGACTACAGACCCATTGAAGTCAATGGGTCTGCCAAAAAGCAGATGCAACATGGACAGTATCCTTATTTCACAGATTTGCAATTTGTGAACCGCAAAGTACATACGGTCATGTGGATGAGGCCCAATTGTGTATACAGAAGTAGCTGTCAGTCACGGATAAATGCCCCCCACAGACCCAACTGTACACAATAATAAATCAGTCTTCCTCCTTGTGCCTGCGAGGAGATTTCTGGTTGAACTGTAAGTCAATGCAGAGGGTTTGGAGCTCTGTATCAGAAAAAGAAGCTTTAAGTGGAACTCTTACCTGCAGTCTTGGATCTGCTGTATCGCTTATTTTCTTCCTTTACCTCAAGTGCTGTAATCCATCGTGCCCGGTCACTTCTGCAAAACAAGAAATGACAAGATTAACTGAGAAGATGGTAAGCCAGAACTATCTGATCAATGAGAAGGCAGTCAGGGGGCGTCATCTGGGGAGTTTAGGAAGTGTGTGTAGAGGAGGTTGTAGAGCAATTCACATGACTCCTGCGCTCGTATTACCTATAACATTGTATTCTTACTTGACCCCTGTGATCTCCAACCTGCGGTTTTCCATCTGTTGCACAACTACAACTCTCAACATGCCCTAACAGTCTTGAGTAATACCTTGAGTTTTGCAGCAACTGGAGGGCAATAAACTGAAGAGCATCAATCTGTAAATGTCAAAGGGTATAACACTCCAGAAATCTATAAAATTATTGCAGATTTTTTCAGGAGGCTCCCAAAAAAAACAAAAAAACGGGAGATCTCCCAAAAGTGCTGGCAAATCTCATGGGTGCCTAACTGATTTCACAGCAGTGGAGATGTGATGGCAAGACATCCCTTCCCTGTTGCCTCGCCTCCTTACAGCGTGCAATAATTTCTTCATACTATTTTCTACAGCACAGGGCACTGTATATATCAGCACTGCTCCAATTAATATCTATCGGAGTACAGGAGTGCTGACATACTGTCCTGTGCTGTAAAAAAATACTATGAACAAATGACAACATGCTCTAAGGGGGTGGGGCAACAGGGAAGGGACCGGTCACGATCGGCAGATGGGACATCATACCGCATCACTGAAAGCCGAAATCTTGTAGGGTTACATGATCACACGGCGTAATGGGGGTTGCAGCCCAGTCAGCTGTATGCCCCTAGTAATTGTGTTATGAGGGTACTTTCATTACTCCAAAGTATTACCTCACTACACAACACCTTTAATGCCATTCTTATAGGCGTATGCGAGAACCAAAAAACAATATATAAATGTATGCCCCCTTGTATCCACTATGGACTCCGTTTGACCTCCTCTCTGAAGGTTTACGAGTTTATCACTGGACACAATATGAAGTAAACCACACTGCCATGGGAGCAGCCATGACTGACGGGAAGGGGGCATCAGAAACCTTTTTGCTGCACGTTCCCCCACTGCTTCCTGCCTACCCCTGCTGTATTTATCTGCTGCCTTGCCTAATGTAGCGATCCTATGCTGTGCTGCCATGTGATGAACGCCCTTGTCATGCCAAGCCAGTGTCCTGTTAGAGGAGCTTCAAAGGGAAGTGTCCTTTAAAAAAAAAGGGGATGACCTGTGACCAAAAATTTTGTGCACTCGTCACCATCTCAAATCTCTCTGAAAGTCAATTTTCAAAAGTTGGCAAGTATGATTATAGATTATATATTTAAGGTGGTTCTTATAAAAACCCTTGTGACACAAGCACTATTAGGCGGGGAGGGGGGCTACATGACACTTGACCTTGACAGTAGTCACGTGACCAACAATCGCTGTGTAGTACCACAATCACTGAACTCCATGTAGAACAGGTGGACACAAAACACCCCATCTCCCATTCCCCCTTCACGTACAGGGTTTCCGCTCCCAGCGCAATTTGGTCCTGTCGTCCTTCACTGTTCTTTCTCATTGTAATCTGGAATAGAAACAGCCCGGTTGGACTTCGGTTGCCAATGGTCCCGGTTTTTGAGGACACAGGGATCTGGTTGTCTTCATTGTCAATCATATCAACTTCGTATTGATCGGTCTTCACATAATCCGTCACCATGTAGCTGTCCTCACTGGGGAGTGAAATTCAGAATACAACATATAAGATCTGACAAGAAGGTTTCTTTGATTTGACATACAAGAATATCCCCTCTGTTGAAATCACTGATGGACATTATCATTCTTGACCCCAAAGACTCAGGATGTACAAGATGGTGGCAGAGTCTCATACAGAAATGCATAGGATTAAAGGGATTACCTTTTAAGTACAACCCATGTCTACATGCCCTATTAGGTGGGAAGATGGGGAATCTCTGCTTGGAGCAACCTTCTGCAAGCCCATCCAGCAAGAGTGGTATTAGCTTGGTAAATCCTATGGTACATTACATTACAAGAGTCCTTATTCAGGACTCTTAGCTGAAAACTGTTATTGTACTGAGATAAGACATATGTGGATATCAGGAAGTAACAGGTTTCATGGATATGGTGATGAATGTTGTACTGTGTCTTCTCTCACAGGAAGATGATTCTAGAAGTAAATGTAATAACGGTCATCATATTATGTCTGGTTTACATGTAGAGCCATATGGTAGGACCTCTAGCAGGGAGGGAGTACATTGTCTATAGTGCTAGTAGATGGGCGAGGTTGACCGTGTAAAAACCTAGGGCATCCATTTTCAGAGTAGATGACTCTTGAGATGCAGAGGGCCACAGAGTATCATCACGCAAGGCTTACTCATAGACCCTGGAGACCCAAAGGAGAAAACTCCAGCATATCCCCACTCAAAAGGTAGAGACCACCTAGAAATGAGAGAGAACTATTGACTAGGACATCGAGTCGGTTCCACTCTGCTGTTTCTGAAAACATAGCAGTGCAGTAAGCTATGCAGGTTAAGATAATTCGTGAGTTGCCGAAACAAAGTAACTCCCATACACTGCTATACAACTCACGAAATCAGCGACGTGCAGCCCACTTGCCCATTTCCATGACTCGGTCTACCCCGGTCTGTGTTTACGTTATTCCCATCTTGGTCATGACATGTGAATAAGCATTTAGGCTTTGTAACCTCTGTGTATTGAAAGCAGAAGTAAAGAAAAATTTGGAGTTTTACAGGAGTTGTGCAGTGCCACGACATTGATGACCTATCCTCAGGTCACTTAGATTGGTGGGGATCAGATGTTCTTCAGTGCTTACCTGCATGCAGTAATGAATATGAGAAGAAGCTATAATTACACTGCACCACCGTCACAATCTAGATGGCGTGCAGGCAAACACTGAAGAGGATGCAGCGACTGCTTGAACATCATGGGTTCTTCAAATCGTTGATTGTGGCGATGCCGGGAGTCAGACATGTGTAGTGTCATGATATTGATAACCTAAGTCCCTTAAACTGCACTCTACATCTTAGTGTATTTCTCTCTTGCATCTCCAGGACATCTCTGGGGTATGAACTACACATTCATAATACATGCCACAGGAGCAGTAACATGTGAATCGCAATTTTTATGCATCTGCACCCAGGAAATGAATAGGTATCCTCAGGATAGGCCATCAGGATCTGATCTGCTGGAGTCCGACACCAGCTATTTTGCAGTAGTTCCGACACTCAAACTAAACAGCACCATCTATTGTGTAGTGGACAGACCTGGTAACTGCAGCCAGTGCTGCTCCCACTGAAGAGAATAGGAGCAACACTACCGTTTTGGTTTTTTGGTTTATTTTACCTGTTTTTGGACCTGCGGAGAAGATTTACCATAAAAACACAGCATATTCCTCCTATCAATCATTATGTTCCACTTACCTTTTCTTTTTTGTTATTATAAGAACATCATTAAACAGGAAGAGATAGCAGACGGTTCTCCCAAAGCCTTTCCAGAATACAGACTCTTCCAACTGTACAAGCTCTCCTCTCTTCAGGAGCCAGCGAGACGCAGATATCAGAGGGAAGGGCTATGAAAGGTGGTAAAGTGATTGAATATAAAGAATTCAGAATTAAGATGTGTGACCGTATCAAAACTGGGGTCACCCATGACAGGAACAGCACCTATACTAGGTGGCCAGAACCCATCAGGGTAGCTTTAGAGCTGGACTGCAATTTAAAGCCTACACAGTAAAATAAGCATTTAAAGGGCATCCGTCACCAGCGACCTCCCAATCCAACAGTGTGTGCGTTTTCCCATTTTGCATCTCCCTTAGCACACTAAACAGCCAATGATCTTACAGGTTGCCTAGCAACCACTTAAAGGGGTTATCAGGAAAAGATATTTATGACTTATCCTCAGGATAGGTCATCAATATCAAATCTGTAGGGGTGTGACACCTGGGACCCCCACTGATCAGCTGTTAGAAGAGGCCTTGAGCACAGCAGCCTCTTCCTAGGCCAATGACGTCACCGTATATTGGTCACATGACCTAGTTGTAGCAAAACCCCATTCAGGTCAATGAGGCTGAGCTGCAATACTAAGCACAGCCAACATACGGTGAAATGCATTGTCTGTGGAAAGCTGCCGGAAGAATGAATTGTTCACCACAGCTCTGATGAGTGTAGTGGCTCCCCTGATCGGCAGGGGATGCTGGAACTTGGACCCTCGCTGATGTGATAATGATGACCTATCCTGAGGATAAGTCATTATCTTTTCCAGGATAAACCCTTTAACTTCCTGTCTGGGTGACCACCATTTTAGTAGATCTACAACATTTCAACCAAAATGTAGGAATAAGATCTAGGGACAGAACTAGTAATAATGATCACACCACAGCAAATAGTTCCTCCTACCAATGCAAGCGATGGTTATGTTATACAATCCCTTACCTTGATTTTCCCAAATTCTAGTTGTGTTTGTAAGGTATACATCTGTTCCGTCCTCTCCATCTTCCGGGCCCCCTCGTTGCATTGTTTCACCAACTGCAAAATAAGGAGGACATTTTTACTCCTCGAAAAGTAGAACAAAGACACAAGAAAGATGGCAGAAGCTGATATTCCCTAATAGAGTCACACGGGATTAGACCTGATGTCCACATTGACTTGAGTGACCCTAAGTTCAGAGAAGTGATGTTGGTTGGGCAAAGTGGCTCCAACAATGGACCAGCCACCTCATACTGGAGTTAAAGGGGTTGTCCTGTGTAATTACACTTCTTCTTCACATTGAAGTGAATGTGATGGAGGAGCTGTAAGTACACTGCATGTGTAACTGACTACAAGGCCAATGAGCCAATTCACATGCCTCGTATAGAAGTATTGAACTACTTACCTTGCTGATGGCTTTCAGCGCTCTAGTACAAGCTTCATATTCTGGAGAATAAGGATCTACTTTTTGACATATAGTCTGGAAAAAAAAAACATTGAAAATAATCATTGATAAAAATGTCCTATAACAAGAACAGACCAGAATACACACTCTACATAAACTATGATACATAGGGTTTACATGGTTTTTCATCAGACTAAAGGCCAGGAGTTATCCAGAAAACTATTTGTATTTTGTCTTAGACACTCAAGTGCATTACTCACATCCATCAGCAGGGGGAGCCGAGTAACCCTCTGCATGGGAAGGATCAGGAAGGAGAACATAGGGAGACCTCCACATTCCGGCTTCATCTCAATCTGCTTCAGCGTTTCTTTGAAGGCCACATTTGTGGTTCTGAAATGAATAGTGGAGAGTTTAGAATGTGTGCTATAGAATTTCCCTGTAGACAGGTTCACCATGGACATATAATGTATGTACAAAGCAGAGGCATAATCTGAAGCTCCTGGACTGCAGTGCAAAACAACAACTAAAGTAAAGTAAAGCCATACTAATAAATAAAGGTGTCAACCCACAATTTTTTTTAAAAAAAATCTAGAATAATGTACACCATCATTTCAACTATATTAATTCAGAAAATGCCGCCATCCATTGTAATCTCCACCTTTTTCTATTTTCTTACATATCTGGGAGGACTTCCCTTTCTGTGCGTAGGGAGGAGCATCATTCCTTGTGGCAGTAAAGCACCACAATTGCCCAGGTGGGTACTGCCATCAGCTTGTTAACCCCTTCCTGCATAGAAAATATTCCCTCACACATAGCCCCTGCCATCCCACTAGATATAGCTATATATATATATTTTTATAGATTTAGACGTAGACATGAATGCCTGAAGATGAGGTGCCTGGACTACTTCTCCTGTTTCTCTATGAAATCACTACAGGGGATCTAAGAGGAGGAAAGGAGCATGATGAAGGAAAAACAGCAGGGAACGCTACCAGAGAGAAAAATGCACATAAAAAAACTAAGAATATTTTAATTGTATGTATATTGCAGGGATACGTCATTTGAAATGCTCTAGTCATTGCACAGTAATAGTTTTGTGGGATATCTCCCTTAAGCTCTGACACTGGTAATACTCCAGTGGTTGAATGGTACCATCACGACATTTAGGAGAAAAATCATTTGGATAAGAGGAGTCAGATCAGCTTTACATTTGGAAAACTGCATTTTCAATTTCACCCAGCAGATGGCAGCAGCATCCATTGATAAACTAGGACACAGCTAGTGGTAAGGTTTCTGATGGGTCACTGTGAAGAGCCAGCCATTCTAGCATTCTCTAAGCACCAGGGGTCCGCAGCTGTGCAGAGCGCCTCTGCCTTCCATTAGTTTTCTAGTAAGACTAGAAGTGCATTGGAATTAACCCACTGATGGGTGATGGTCTTTACATTTATCATGCCGCTGATGCAGACATGTAATGACTCGGTTGTTAGATTGCAAGGAGTGTCCTAGGAGGGCAGGGTGCCATTACTTGGGAGGTATTTCATCTGCCAGTTCTATTAATGTAAGAACACAGATACCGGACCACACACCAAACTCAATGAAACATCACCCACATTTAACACTATGCGTCTACAGCGCAGAAACCGAGGAGAGCCGGGTGACAACCCAAGATGCAGTAAATGCAGAATGGACTTTTGGACAACTTAAAGGAACACTCCATGAAAACTGTTATGGGGCGGAAATGTTAGTGATTCTGTGGGGTGCTATAACTGTAGCACCAAGATTAAATCAGGTGGACAGGGGCCCTGATGCCTCTGGGCCCTTGATAACCACCATATTACCAGTCTTTAATATAATTATTTTCAGAATGCGCTCAGAAACATGTCTTCCTTGGTAGGCGTTGCATCATGTTCTATAAGAGTTGACTAATAGGTCTCCCCTTGCCACACTCCCGTCCCCACCACCAACCATTATTCCAATCATAGGAGTTCCTCAAAAGGTCCAATACAAATAGACTGTGGAATATTAGTATCATTGCATAGAAGTCAATGGAACCTGACACTGACCCACACTGCTAGTCCAAACAGATCAGTTGGCCAATCTCCCTTAACAAAACTAAGAGCAGGTTTCTGATGGTTCTCTGGTTATTTAACTCCTCCTCTCCCCCATATCCTAAAAGGTTTCCCTCAACTCACAGCAGCCTCTGCAGAGTCCGCTGCTGGTACACTTCATTGGAGCAGTAGATGACATATGGTTGGAAATGGTTTAAGGCGTGGTTCTCTACAATGTCACTGATGTCATGGATGAATGGATTATCCTTGTGCCGCTTCTCCAGATCTTCAAAAAATCTGAGAAAAAAAAAAAAAAAAAAGATTATATCCTGAATCTCACCATGTAAAACGGATAGCCGAGTTCTGAATAGTGCAGAGCCCTTAGAAGGTCCAGATGGGTTTTACCAGTTGGGGCTGTGTCCCTGCATAGTCTGACACAATCCATTCAGTGCTTCTAGTGCAGAGACACACTCCCAACTTTTAACACCCATCTGGACTTCATTGCAAACTGTTAGGCCTCTTTCACACTAGTGGCAGTCCGGATCCAGCAGGTGAAGGGTGCTGTTGGATCCGGACTGCCACAGGGACATGTGTGGGGCCAGAACCGCGTTCCGGCCCCACACGTCACACAGTACCATATACAGACATACACACACATACATACTTACATACTCCAGGCAGGCAGGCCGCACGTCTTCACGCCCAGGAGGCGCGCAGCTATGACGATTCCCCACAGCGCCCTCTGCTGGGCGTGTAGGGAATCCTCATAGTGGCGCGCCTCCTGGGCATGAAGACGTGCGGCCTGCCTGGAGTATGTAAGCATGTATGTGTTTGTGTGTATGTGTGTTTGTGTGTATGTATGTATGCATGCCTGTCTGTCTGTCTGTGGTGACGGATCCGTCCTGAACTCCATTGAAAGTCAATGGAGGGCGGATCCGTTTACCATGTTGGTCACACCAAAGGAATCGTCCCCATTGACTTGCATTGGGGGTCATTCCGGATCCGTCTTGGTGCGGATGCCTGGACTGGAGAGAAAACCGCAGCATGCTGCGGTTTGTTCTCCGGTCTGAAGACGGAACAGAATGCTTTCAGGAGCATGCCGTTGCCTTCAGTTCAGTTTTGTCCCCATTGACAATGAATGGGGACAAAACTGAAGCGTTTTTTTCCGGTATTGAGCCCCTATGATGGAACTCAATACCGGAATTTAAAAACGCTAGTGTGAAAGTAGCCTTAGCAATTTACTCATAACTTCTAGTAGGAATAATAAAGGAATGGCTCAACATTCAGTCATAAGAATAGATGCTCCAGAATTGTTATTTAAATGGGGAATGCAAGTAGTTAGTAAAAAGGACATGTCAGGAGAGATGAGTTTCTCTTAAAAGTAAAAGACATAACGATCGCCTCCTCCAGATGTAGGACAAGCCTCTATGATTCACAATACACCATCTGGATTGGGGCCATCTCATGGTACAGATTGTGCAAATTGGAGGTGGGGATCGTTTAATCAATTGCAAATCTTTTGGCAATCCAAGGCTACAAACCACATCATCTTCCAATAATATCCATTAAACCAATACACATGTAGCAAGGTTGAGATGGTCGTGTTGTTCAACTCACTGCAATATCATACCTTGTTTGTTGTGCCTTGACGTAGCACTCTAGCTAAAACCATAAACAACACAATTGACATGACACAATCACATCTGCTATTTTTGCAGAATGTTGTTAGTAGCACCTGCTGGACTGGCTGGGGCAGGACAGGCTACGCTGCCTGTCACACCGCTTAAAAGAGCTGCACTGCTATGAAAACTTTAAGAGATGGATTCCACAGAGTGGAGTTTGTCATTGAACATTCTGACACTACACCAAGTGAGCATCATGTAAAATTGTATACTGCAGTCCTATTTCAGAGTTCTGTGAAACAACATACTCAGTTCTGCTACACTTTGATTTATGAATCAATGTAACACACAGGATACTGTTTGATCCCCCGCAGTCTGATTATGAGGAGATATATATAATATATGGGTTCATCTCCTCCCCAGCTGGGCTGACACAACTTCCTGTTATCAGTCTAATGCTTTCATTATGTGACGGGGTCTCTGCAGCGCTTGTGACCTTTTCCGGGGGGGGGAGGGGGGGAGGCTGGGATTACTGGGTCGGGGCCACTACTGGAATGCTTCTTTTCTGGATCCCATTAGAAATGGTGACCAGGAGAGGATTCCCATAGAGGATTCTGTCAGACATGTGGGAAAAATATCCAGTTTGAATCAGGCTGCATGTCATGATCGGAGCTCAGATGTCCTGAGATGTGGGGGGCTGGCCGCATGTAGTGACAATGGGGGGGGGGGGGGGGGGTCCCATCATTTTGTTTTATAACCTTGAGAGTAGGTTTTTACTGTATATTAGTTAAATTACTGTAATATTACCATAATTCCCCATTGTGAAGTTACATTTTTAGCGCAGGGATGGACTGGCCCATCAGCACCAGAGGGTCTGCCATTGGGCCCAGGTTCTGACACAATAATAAGACTTGCCCATGGGCTTTATTTTTAATGACTTGAGGCTGATATTTCCCATTAGACATGGAGAATGGGCCTAAGGTACCCTGGCCGACACTACGACCACTCATATGGAATTCCAAAAGGCAATTTGATATCTAGTGGTCCTGGGTCTTTCTTCCCTTCAGTATAGGATCCTAAAATCAGCCTCCTGGGGTGGACAGCACAAGATGCAACAGGAGGTGCTTCATACAAGAGGTCCAGGGGGCTCAGGGCAATATCCTTTAGTAGGGGAAGGCAGGAGAGAAACCCCAGACCTCCTCTGTGTCCATGGAGCCAAGTGAGGTGACATTGGTTTGGGTAGGACAACATGTAATGTAATGCGTTTGCGGGCACTTTCACTCTAAGCGGACCATTCTTGAGCCAATTGTGGGATAGAGCTGCCCAAGAATGGTTCAGCAGAACTGAACAGCACAACTTCTGTTGTCAGCTGTAATACCATTCCATAGAAAGAAAAAAGTCCTACCACATAGACGTAGTCCAGTTACCTTTTGCTGCATTCAAGGATATCTGCAATGTTGGAGAAGAGATGATGGTGGTCTGTGCCATTAATGGTCTGCTTCAGCTCATCAGACTTTTTGAAGAGCCGGAAGAGGATGTCGAGACTGTGCTGGTAAGAATATTCTGAGGTAATTATTTCAAATATGGCCTACAAAAAGAACACACAGTACTGTAAGTACAGCGTCAAAGCTGAGCAAACACTGCACCCCAGCGCTATACCACTGGTTGTCTCCTGCATGCCTTTACTATGCTTGACCTCATCATAATAATAATAATAAAAAAAAAATAAAATAAAACCTGTTCATCCATCCTTTTAGATGGTAGTTACTAAAGACCCTAGAGACTAATGGTCTATGGAGAAAGAGTCTCCCCCATAGATAAAGCAGGTCAGATTTGTCCTGCCTAGTCAATTTGGATATCTCAGAAACTCTCCATCCACAGAACTGACATAATTGGCTTCTTCGAGGCGGCAAAATCAGCAGACAAGAAATGTCAATCAAGGTAAATTTTCCTGAAGAAGACATTTGTAAAGGACTTTGGAAACCTCACTTCCGACTAGGCAAGGTTTTTGTTTCCCCCTCAACGATAACATCCCAGAAGGAAGGAGGATGGACATCTTAGAAGGTCCAGAACCTAACAGGCCATACAAGCATCAGACAGCAAGGTATTCACTCGTGTATGGCATAAGAGACTTTGCTGTTGTGGAAAGGATAATTGCCTGTAGCACCCATCACACTTTGGGATGAACTAGTCATCCTCATCTTTATATCTCCACTGTAGAAGGAGTTAATATGAACCTAATTGCAGGTCTGTAGTTATTTGGAGAGACTGGAAAGTGTCCTTAGAAAGAGTCAGGGACTACTCTATTACCATCATTGTTGCTACCACCACTACTGGGAGAAAGACTACACTGATATACTTTTGAACTGTACCTTTTGCTGTTATATTTATGACTACTACTCCTATCATCAATCCATTAAACACAGACGTTATTTATTGCAACCAACGGGCCTGGTTAATGTCTCCACCATCTGTCGGCCTCTGCCCTCCTGCCTTGTACCCTTCCAAATAACTAACATCAAGGGCACTACAGCTTACACTAGACAGGAGCCACAGTGCCAGGGTATGTCCCAAGGGAAGAATAGGTGTGTCCTCCAGTCACAGCCTGACCCCAGGGACCTCAGTGGGGAGATTGCTATTGCGAACTGTGACTACTACGCCACTATCAGCCACTACCATTCCTCCCATCCTTGCCTCCCCTGTGGGTTGCTGAAAATGTATTATATTTCTGCAGAATGCAATGTTAGATACTTCACTCTTATTACAATTTCAACCGCAATATCTTGCTGGGGGGGGGGGCGTAGAATGGCAGACATTATTTAGAGGAGCTCCTCTATGAACACTGTATGTACTAAAGCCAAACCTGTCTACTGTACACGACAATAGTGAAATATTCTACCTCTTGTTTCTTGCGTTCCTCTGGTGAGATTTTATCTAGAATTCCAGCTTCTTGTACCTGTAAGAGATCAGGAGATGCATCACTTCAGTAGCTTATATCCCTTCTGCTGATAAGTTCTAAATACTATGGCTGCCCCTACTGTATCTACATAAGTTCCCATTAATACAGTTACATAGCCACATTTGAGGTTGAGGTTTCTGGGATGGTGATACTGATGGCCTATCTTCAAGATAGATACTACTGGCCTAAATGGGGTCTGAATCCTGGCTACCCCACAGATCAGCTGACTGAGCGAGCGCAGCATTCACATTATTGTCCACTAGGCTGTGTCTAGTTCTGCAAATCTGCGTGAATGAGATTGCACTACTGTGAACTGCCTCAGCAGACACAGCTCCGATCAGATCTACACAACTGAGCCTGGTGAACAAAGAAATTCAGCAGATTGCTGGGGGTGTTGGGAGTCACTACTCACAATCAGAAACGGGTGACCTATCCTAGAGACAGACTACCAATATTGCAGTCAAAACATTTTTTTTTCCAATTGCTATTTGTTAAAAATGTTTCATTTTAGTTCTGCAGCTTCTATATTTCACAGTACATAGCAAGCTGCAGAATTCCATGATAAATCCATCAGCTCGTTCTCCAGCCACTCTACCCTCTCTTGAGTGATCTTTTAAGCCAGGGGTCAGCAAGCTCTGGTACGCTGTGAAACTACAACTCAGCATGCACACTTGCTCATTGCTCTCACAGCTCCCATAGATGTAATAGGAGCATGCTGGCCGTAGCAGTTTCACAATAGCTGGAGTATCTGAAGTTGCTGATGCCTGTCCTATGCAGATTTATGATCACATCCATGTTTAACTCTGATGAAGCCAAATAATCCAAAGTTTTTAATAAAAACTTATTACAAAAATGTTTTCAGCCCAAAATGCATCTAAGTTACGAATAACTTATCTTGTAGCCTTTAACGATTTTATAATGAACTCTACAACTGTGAAATATAATGTGTTGAAATTCATCACCATGTTGAAGTTCTCTGTTTGCAGTCTGCGATTAGGGACAACCTCTATGTCCAGGTGGAGTAGCCTTCTTGAGGCCATTAAACAATATACTTGAATTTAACAATTCAAGAGTCCTTGAATTCCAATCAAATTTAGACTTTATGGCGAGCCAGCCAGGAGATAAAGCAAAAATCTTCAGATTTCCATAAAAAGTGTAGTAGCATGCAGACTTCAAGACTTAAGATATGGATACATTGTACGTGACGTTTACCAGTCTGCCTGTAATGTTTAGTGAGGCAGGTGACTTAAAATGTGCCTTTGTAAGTGCTCGTGATCTCACACAATGACTCATTTGTCTTACCACAGATTACAAGCCTTGTTTTATGATTCCATGTCATTTAGCTCGAGGAGGTAATACAATAAGTGTCATAGCATTACCATTAATGAGCTCATAAAACAATACGCACATAGGCACTCTATTCAATAACCACAGAGCTTATAAAATGTGGTTTCTTTAATATTTCTAGAAATGATTGTGCCCCCAGGGGAAAAATGGTAAAACATGGCAAGCTGGCCTTCATGGATTAAAAGCAAAACATCGCTAGAAAGGGTGAATGCGAGTAGGTGAAGCTGCATATTTCTACGGAAAGAGTGTAAAGAAGCAGACAAGAAGCTATTCTCCTTGCACTTTACAGGGGTTATATGAAGGATCATGGTTGGAGTCAAACTGCGGTTGAGTAGAGAGGAGACTGTATGAAAACCTATGTACACCTTTGCATTTTACTCATTTGGGGCTAAAAATCATTTTTTCAAAATGTTTTTTATTAAAAATATTGAGCCGTTCTGTCACAAAGGGGTAACTGTTTTTCTAGCTGTGTAACTGGTACTTTCACTTGGTCATCTAATAACCCTCATCTCTAAATTACTAAGATATCAAACACTTAAAGGTGTTGTCTCCTCAGACAATGGGGGCATATCGCTAAGGTATGCCCCCACTGTCTTATAGGTGCGAGTCCTACTGCTGCGACCCATACCTATATCGAGAATGGAGCCCCGAAATAGAAGGAGGGCGCACTGCGCAGCTGCCCTCTATTAATTTTCTATGTGGCCGACGAAAATAGCCAAGCGCTGGCTCGGACATTTCCCCATAGAAATGAATGGGAGCTGGGGCCGCAAACGCGCGGTACGCTCCCATTCACTTCTATGGGGGAGCCAGCTTGGTGGTGGCCGGCCCAGAGTCCTCCAGCCAACACCTTTCGGGGCGGGACCCGCACTTATAAGACAATTGGGGTATATCCTAATGATATGCCCCCATTGTCTATAATGAGACAACCCCTTTAAGTTACATTCTTATCAGTAAGATATGGATTGAGCCTTGATGAGCGTTTATAAGGTCAGAGGGCAGAAATAAGGAGCCCGTCAGCTCCCTGACTGACAAAAAAAAAAAAAGAGAAAATTGAAATCCCTCTATTAGAGCATCTCAGCTCTGTACAGAAAAAAAGGATTCCATATTTTTAATAAACACCAATTGAAAAAAAATGTTTAGCTCAAAGAGTACAATGCACTAATAAAAAAAAAATAAAAATTGCCCCCAAAAAGTGTACATAGCCTTTAACGTGGTTGTCCACTTACCTATATCGAAAACCTTTCCTCCGAGTAGGTCATCAATATCAGATCTGCGGGAGGCAGACTGCATTATCGTCATGATTTACTTGCTCGTAGTCATCACTGCAGCAGCGAGCAGGTTTAGTTACAGCTCCTCTGTCCCACTCACTAGACTGGGAAGGAACTGTTGTAGTTACACTCTGTTCTATTCACATGAATGGGATGGAGGAGCTGTAATTACACTGCTCGCTGCAGCAATGTTGATGGTGAGCAGGTAAACCGTGAAGAGAAGGCAGTGTTCACAGCTGATCAGCAGGGGTGCCGGCAGTCAGACCTCTGCCTGTCTGATCTTGATGATCTATCCTGAGGATAAGTCATCAATATAGGAAAGCAGACAACCCCTTTAAAGGGACATTTACAAAGCAAAAATTGTCTACACTGTGTCATAAACTGAGATGAAATAAAGGCGTTCATGAGATGTACCAAACTCCTCTACTCCTGCATGCATGTACCCTACAGCACTATTCATATACTGTATCTGCCCCATTGTCTCAGTGTCAGGGATTCCTTTAACTGAACTTCTTTTGATTTCTTCTGATCCCACAACAAGATGTCACATGTTGTCCGCCCACTCAGCGATAGCTCAGGCATTCCACACAGTTATAATTTCCCTTACAACTTGTCTGTAGAGTTCATATTCCACCAGAACACAATAATCAAGCCACATATTACCCTAAAGCTCATTACCATATTTTGCATCCACGCCAGATAACATACAGATCCATCCATTTCTACGGATCTGCAAAGAGATTGGACAGCGCACAACATCCGCATCCATATGTTCTTCTGCAGGTTTTAGAACATGTCCTATTCTTGTCTGTATTACAGAGGAGAATAGTTATTTCTAGGATGGGAGTGAGAAAAATGTGGATTGCACACAGAAGGTGTACGTATTTTTCAGATCCATGGTTTGAGAACATTTGTGCATGAGGCCTTAGATAGAATCTGCCTATTAGAGGAACATAAAGACAGCCATACACCGATGACCAAACCCACCAGTTTATGTGGGACTGGATGACTATTTCACGTGTACGGGTTGTGCCCACTCTGCCCCATTGATACATGTTGGTGGAAAGAAGGATCATGCATGTTGGATTTCAACATGCCTGATCCTTTATTCTCATGGGAGATAAGACACTGTCAGAGGCGCCTGGTAACTTATTTTCTCCCTGTTGAAAACACAGTCACACATGCAAGTAAATGAGGGAGTTATCAGGAATAGCAATTGGCCAAAAAAGCATTTGGCCGACTTGTATAACCACCTTAAAGCGGTTGTGTCACTTCAGCAAATGGTATTAATCATGTACAGAAAGTAATTACAATTACTAATGTATTGTTATTCTCCATATTGCTGGCTTGATTAATTTTTTCAACACATTATACACTGCTCGTTCCCATCACTAGCCTGTTATTGGCTGCAGGGGAGCATGTGACCATGCCCACGCTATAGAAAATGTAAACACCACATGGAGACCATATCATAGACATGCGAAATGCATTGCAGAGGACCGGAGTGGCAGGCGCAGGTAAGTATAAATCTTCTGTTTATGTAGGCAGGTTGGGGGCACTTGCAAAAAAAAAAAAAATCATTATTCCTGAAGAACCCTTTTAATGGTTGTAGTAAAATTCACTCAGGTTAGAAAAAAACAAAACTTGTGCAATGTCATAAAAAGGGACTAGTGTTTATACCAGAGCTACATAGCAGATCAAGATGTGAGGTCATCAAAATGAGAAGAACAAAGAAGCTTCACCCAAGAACTGGAGGTTTCAGCTGTGAGATTATCTAGCAATCATCATCTTATAAGTTAGGCAAATTGACACAATAAAAGGGTTGCCCATTCCTGTCACCAATGATGAACAGATCCCAAGGGTCTGGTCAATAAGTACAAGTGCATCTCAATAAATTAGAATATCAAAAAGTTGTTTTTTTTCAGTAATTCAGTTCAAAATGTGAAACACATATATTATATAGTCATTACAAACATAGTGAACTTTTACAAGTGTTTATTTATGGTAATGTTGATGATTATGGCTTATAGCCAAGGAAAACCCAAAATTCATTATCACATAAAATTAGAATAATTAACCCAAAACACCTGCAAAGGCTTCCTAAGGCCTCTTTCACAGTAGCGGATCCGGCAGGTGAAGGGTGCCGCAGGGACATGTGTGGGGCCGGAACCGTGCTCCGCCCCCACACATGTCACACAGTACATACACACAGACATATGCACATACAAATACACATACATACTTACATGCTCCAGGCAGGTCTCCACAGCGCAGGAGGAGCAGGACGGCACGCACATAGAAAGATTCCCCACATCGCCCTCTGCTGGGCGCCAGGTGGAATCGTCCTATGTGCGCGCCGTCCTGCTCCTGCTCCTGCTCCTGCTCCTCCTGCGCTGTGGAGACCTGCCGGGAGCATGTATTTGTATGTGTATATGTCTGTGTATGTTTATGTGTGTATGTATGTACGTACGTACGTACGTACGTGTGCAGGTGACGGATCCGTCATGAACTCCATTGAAAGTCAATGGAGGACGGATCCGTTCACCATTGTGTCACACCAAACGGATCCGTCCCCATTGACTTTCATTGGAGGTCATGACGGATCTGTCTTGGTGCGGATGCCTAGACCGGAGAGAAAACCTCAGCATACTGCGGTTTGCTCTCCGGTCTGAAGACGGAACGGAATGCTTTCAGGAGCATTCCGTTGTCTTCGGTTCAGTTTTGTCCCCATTGACAATGAATGGGGACAAAACTGAAGCGTTTTATTCCGGTATTGAGCCCCTATGACGGACTCAATACCGGAATTATAAAACCCTAGTGTGAAAGTAGCCTAAGCCTTTAAAAAGGTCCCTTAGTCTGGTTCAGTAGGCGACACAATCATGTGGAAGACTGCTGACTTGACAGATGTCCAGAAGACTGTCATTGACACACTCCACAAGGAGGGTAAGCCACAAAAGGTCATTGCTAAAGAAGCTGGCTGTTCCCAGAATGCAGTATCAAAGCATATTAATGGAAAGTTGTGTGGAAGGAAACAGGGTGGTAGAAAAAGGTGCACAAGCAACAGGGAGAACCGCAGCCTTGATAGGATTGTTAAATTTGGGGGAGATTTACAAGGAGTGGACTGCTGCTGGAGTCAGTGCTTCAAGAGCCACCACACACAGACATATCCAGGACATAGGCTACAAGTGTCACATTCCATGTGTCAAGCCACTCATGACCAATAGACAACGCCAGAAGCGTCTTACCTGAGCAAAGGAGAAAAAGAACTGGACTGTTGCTCACTGGTCAAAGGTGTTGTTGTCAGATGATAGTAAATTTTGCATTTCATTTGGAAATCAAGGTCCCAGAGTCTGGAGGAAGAGTGGAGAGGCACTAAATCCTGCTTGAGGTCTAGTGTGAAGTCTCCACAATCAGTGATGGTTTAGGGAGCCATGTCATCTGCTGGTGTATGTCCACTGTGTTTTATCAAGACCAAAGTCAGTGCAGCCGTCTACCAGGAAATTTTAGAGCACTTCATGCTTCCCTCTGCCGACAAGCTTTTTGGAGATAGAATTTTTATTTTCCAGCAGGACTTGGCACCTGTCCACACTGCCAAAAATATCAATACCTGGTTTAATAACCACAGTATCACTGTGCTTGATTGTAGTTTGCAGGTGTCGTTTCGCTATAGGAAACAGAAAAGGCGCACCATAGGATAGTATGGGTAGGGATATTTTTAAAAGCATCCTAATATCTAATTGTGAGAGGTACATACCGTATAGGAATAAAATAAGAACCAAGAAAAAACCAATGTGGATAAATAGAACTGTAAAAAAAGCAATAAATGACAAAAAGAAAGCATTTAAATCACTAAAACAGGAGGAGAGCGAGGAAGCATTGAAAAACTTATAAGGAAAAAAATAGAATTTGTAAAAGACAAATAAAAGCAGCTAAACTGGAGACTGAAAGACTAATTGCTAAAGAGAGTAAAACTAACCCTAAAATGTTCTTCAATTATATAAATACTAAAAAGTATAAATCTGAAGGTGTCGGCCCCTTACAGAGTAATGAGGGGGGAGTAGCAGAGAGCGATGAGGAGAAAGCAAAACTCTTAAATATTTTTTTCTCCACTGTATTCACTGAGGAAAATAAACTGTCAGATGAAATGCAGAATATAAAAGTGAATTCCCCTTTAAAAGTGTCCTGTCTGACCCAGGAAGAAGTACTGGGGCGTCTTAAAAAGATTAAAATAGACAAATCGCCAGGACCGGATGGCATACACCCACGTATCCTAAGAGAATTAAGTAATGTCATCGCCAGACCCTTATTTCTGATATTTAAGGACTCTATACTGACAGGGAGTGTTCCACAGGATTGGCGCATAGCAAATGTGGTGCCAATATTCAAAAAGGGTCCAAAAACAGAGCCCGGGAACTATAGGCCGGTAAGTTTAACATCTGTAGTGGGTAAACTGTTTGAAGGTTTTCTAAGAGATGCTATCTTGGAGTACCTCAATGAAAATAAGCAAATAACTCCATATCAGCATGGCTTCATGAGGGATCGGTCGTGTCAAACCAATTTAATCAGTTTCTATGAGGAGGTAAGTTCTAGACTTGACCGCGGGGAATCAATGGATGTCGTATATCTGGACTTCTCCAAAGCATTTGACACTGTACCACATAAAAGGTTAGTATATAAAATGAGAATGCTTGGCCTTGGAGAAAATGTCTGTATGTGGGTAAGTAAATGGCTCAGTGATAGAAAACAGAGGGTGGTTATTAATGGTACATACTCAGATTGGGTCACTGTCACTAGTGGGGTACCACAGGGGTCAGTATTGGGCCCTATTCTCTTCAATATATTTATTAATGATCTTGTAGAAGGCTTGCACAGTAAAATATCAATTTTTGCAGATGACACTAAACTGTGTAAAGTAATTAACACAGAAGAGGACAGTACACTGCTACAGATGGATCTGGATAGACTGGAGGCTTGGGCAGAGAAGTGGCAGATGAGGTTTAACACTGACAAATGTAAGGTTATGCATAAGGGAAGGAATAATGCAAGTACAGTACTACTACAGTACATACTAAATGGTAAAACATTGGGTAACTCTGACATGGAAAAGGACCTAGGAATTTTAGTAAACAGCAAACTAAGCTGCAGAAACCAGTGTCAGACAGCTGCTGCCAAGGCCAATAAGATAATGGGTTGCATCAAAAGGGGCATAGATGCCCGTGATGAGAACACAGTCCTGCCACTTTACAAATCACTAGTCAGACCACACATGGAGGACTGTGTACAGTTCTGGGCTCCTGTGAACAAGGCAGACATAGCAGAGCTGGAGAGGGTTCAGAGGAGGGCAACTAAAGTCATAGCTGGAATGGGTGGACTACAGTACCCAGAAAGATTATCAAAATTAGGGTTATTCACTTTAGAAAAAAGACGACTGAGGGGAGATCTAATAACTATGTATAAATATATCAGGGGTCAGTACAGAGATCTCTCCCATGATCTCTTTATCCCAAGGATAGTGACCATGACGAGGGGACATCCTCTGCGCCTGGAGGAAAGAAGGTTTGTTCACAAAAAAATAGAAGAGGATTCTTTACGGTAAGAGCAGTGAGACTATGGAACTCTCTGCCTGAGGAGGTGGTGATGGTAAGGCTACTTTCACACTAGCGTTTTAAAATTCCGGTATTGAGTTCCGTCATAGGGGCTCAATACCGGAATAAAACGCTTCAGTTTTGTCCCCATTCATTGTCAATGGGGACAAAACTGAACTGAAGACAACGGAATGCTCCTGAAAGCATTCCGTTCCGTCTTCAGACCGGAGAACAAACCGCAGCATGCTGCGGTTTGCTCTCCGGTCCAGGCATCCGCACCAAGACGGATCCGGAATGACCCCCAATGCAAGTCAATGGGGGTGGATCCGTCTGGTGTGACCATAATGGTAACCGGATCCGCCCTCCATTGACTTTCAATGGAGTCCATTACGGATCCGGGTACACATAGACACATACAGACATAAACATACACACACATAAAGACATACAAACACACATACATACTTACATGCTCCCCGGCAGGTCTTCGGAGCGTCAGGACGGCTCACACAGGTCACGATTCCCCACAGCGCCCTCTGCTGGGCGCCTGGTGGAATCGTCAGATGACGATTCCACCAGGCGCCCAGCAGAGGGCGCTGTGGGGAATCGTGACCTGTGTGAGCCGTCCTGACGCTCCGAAGACCTGCCGGGGAGCATGTAAGTATGTATGTGTGTTTGTATGTCTATATGTGTGTGTATGTTTATGTGTATGTATATGTATATGTATGTACATGTATGTACTGTGTGACATGTGTGGGGCCGGAGCGCGGTTCCGGCTCCACACATGTCACTGCGGCAGGCCTGATCCGGCAGCACCCTTCACCTGCCGGATCAGGCCTGCTGCCAGTGTGAAAGTAGCCTAAGTTCACTAAAAGAGTTTAAGAGGGGCCTGGATGTATTTCTGGAGGGTAATAATAAAAAATATATATATACAGTGGGTCTAATATAATATTCTAATTTTCTGAGATAATGACTTTTGGGTTTTCCTTGGCTATAAGCCATAATCATCAACATTAACAGAAATAAACACTTGAAGAAGTTCACTCGGTTTGTAATGACTCTATATATGTGTTTCACTTTTTAAATTGAATTACTGAAAACAAAACCTTTTTGATGATATTCTAATTTATTGAGATGCACTTGTACCTAAGGAATACAATCACATGTTTGATCTACTATAGCCAGAGTTGTTCTTATGAACCCCCCTTAACGAACTGCACTTGGTCTAGCAGGCGATATGGAAAGGTATGGTCCAAAGCTGATAGTTTCTTTTAGTTCAATGTTTAGTCACTTTAAAAATCTATATTACAATGTCAACTATTCTCCAATACTGTATATTACATTCCTTTTATTGCATACTTGAGTCATCCAAAAATTATAGTAAAGAACTGCAAAAGAAATATCAATGCCAAGATACCTCCCAGGTGAGAAGCACCAAGATGAAGTTTTACATATAATACAACTACACCCTGACATGTTAGGGAGGCATCAACCTTCATTGATGGTGCTTCAAATGAGTGAAGGTCCCTTGCCAATATTTTTACACTCAGTTTAGATACACAAAATTACCTTACCTCTGGAAGCTGGCTCCAGATAAGCTGAGCAGGGCGATAGTTCTTAACCACAATGCCATCATCAGGTTGGGGTTCAGCCTGGACAGAGTTATCATCCAGCAGGTCGTCATCGGACTCCTGGTTGTTGGAGCTGAGCCCCCGTTCTCTGTACTCTTGATACAACCTGGGGTCTGAAGAGAAAAGACGATTGAGGAATACAGAGAGACTCTCAGTAAAGCCTTTGATATTCTCACAGTTCTCTTCCACAGCCTTGTTGAAGGATGACAGGAATTTAACCGTAACACTGTCTCTTCTTGTCCAAGTAGACCCAGAAAGAGAAAGCCTTCGGAGAACACCCAGCACCACATTCTCCTCTGCTGTGCTTTGTTCCATGGCTTAGTGTGACATTCTCCCCAGGAGCTGCTCATCTTCTTCAGTTACTGAAGTAAAATTGTAGCTGAGTGTTGAATTTAACATCTTGGACTCAAAAGTATTGACACTGATATGCAAATGAATCTTTACTCTGAATCTTTACAAGATTCCCTGTACAAAGAGTGGCCTTATTAAGTCCAAAAATACATAACAGAGATCTCAAAAAGCTTCACCCCTGGTTCAGGATTAGGAAAATATGGCTTCTTTCTTCTATGAACAGTGCCACACCTGTCCACAGCTTGAGAATGATATTGCAGATGAACTCAGGTGCTGCACTGTTTCTGTAAGAGGACAGGCATGTTCTTATGCAAATGTAGGGTGAATGAGGAGTGTGTCCCACCTTACCAAAGGAGATGTTGGTATGGTACAGTGTCTGCCATGTTATCTTATAACTTGTGACATGGTGTGGGATGTATGGAGTTGGCAGAAGCCTGTAGTTTATCTAGATAAAGTTAGTTCTCTGCATGATCTTGATAGATATATGCCAGGTGACGTGCCCTAATAATATGGCGCTGGTACTGTCAGCTCCAGCTGCCATAATTGACAGTAGAAGACTGCATCATTATCTTCAGTGGCCAATGTAGAAAAGCTGATGCGCCGAGGTGTGGGAGCACCCACGTGGGCTAGAGCCAGACTATAAAAATGGTGGGGCTTTTCCCACCACTCAGGAAACAGGGCAATGAAAGCTGGTTGTAATAAGGCTACACTGCTGAAGAGCTGCTAATACAGTACGTGTCCTTGGTATACACCCAGAAAACCAGGGTAAGATGGGATGCAGTATTGCCTAAGGTGGACGTGTTACAGTGGACTAGGTCTTGAAAAAAAAAAAAAAATCCAGCACATGCACTACGGATAAAATCCAGTCTCTTTATTGTAATCCTTTAAAATTCCATGAGCTGATCAGAAAGTTTTTTCGGTCTACGCGTTTCGACAGTCTGTCTAATTCAATCTGTCTCGGTCATGAAGAAGACAGATTGTCGAAACGCGTAGACCGAAAAAACTTTGATAAAGAGACTGGATTTTATCCGTAGTGCATGTGCTGGATTTTTTTGTTTTTTCAAGAAAGTGTTTCCCTGATCCGGGTTTCTTTGCACGCCTATGGAGTGGAGCAGGTGAGCTGGAAACATTTTGTTATATGACTGTTTAGTGGACTAGGTCATCCTGCCTAATGAAACACAAATCCCATAAAATGGTCTGACATCTAGCTTTATGGCCATCCCTTTAATACAAAGATGGCTCAAGTCCACAAGAACGGGAGTCCTTCTTTATGATGATATTGACAGGGATGGTATTTATGAGACAACGCCTTTAAGTAAAAGTACCCACCTAATGTACAGAGTATACACATTCCTGCCATAATAGTTATTGCAAAATATTGTAATGAAATAGAAATAATGCTGATTAACGCTTGATCCAAGCGTTACAGGAGGAATTGTACAACTCAGAGGAGTATAACCTGTTCTGCCACCTTGACGGCCATGTGACCATATGAGAAATTAATTGCTCAGAACTGGGTGGATGGCAGTAAATTGTGAGGAAGCAAGTGAAACATACAGTCCATGGATCCCAGTTATAGCTGGTTGTGTCATAGTCTGGGGTTTCCATATCACCTTTACACCTTAAAACCCAATAGGATGCCAGGTTAGACCGGTCCTTCAGGTTTTGTGCCTGTGTGACAGCAGAGTGCCTATAAATTCACTATCCTCACTAAGCCAGCACTGGGTTGTGGCCACCATCTTCTTCTCTCTTGGAAGGCAGGCCTGGAAGTGCAGTTGGTGCATATGAGTACTCACTAATAACACTTCTACCCAATGATACCACCAGCGTGGAGATCCCGTGTAGTCACCTACAAGCCAACAGTCAAAGCTTATTCAGTAAGAAGCCCTCTAGCTACCACTAAGGGGAGCTTAAAGCATACTGGGGCAGATTTACTAATCCAGTCCTTTTTTTTTTTTTTTTTTTTTTTACAGTATAAACGTAGAGTAGACGGTCTAAAAATGTACCAGATTGATCACAGTGGCCGATGCTTGCCTTGGCTTATTCCACTTATTAGTTGGAATTTTTTTGTTTAAATTAACACAACCTTGTAGCAATTGTTGCATCTTAAGCCACACCCCTTCTCTGCCGCCACACCCCTTTCCCACTACCCCCACCCTCTTGCCAGAAGAGGCAAAAAAAATGTGTCCAAAACACGGTAAATATGGTGCAAAGCGTGTAGACAAGTTTTTTGTTTTCTTGGCAGAAATTTGCCAGAATTACACCACAGTTTGATAAGTAAATTGCCCCACTTACGTAAATTTAATTCAGTAAGCTTTAGGCTCCCCCTCCCACCACAGTATTACCACCTGGGAATAAGATGGGGTAAGATACACCAACTGTATTACTTAAATGAAGTAAAAGAAGCAGCACCATAGTACATGGAGGGAAAAAATCCTCTAAAGACCAATGACACAGAGTTTTCTGAGTGTAAAATGCAAAAAGGCGAGGCAGCACCCGGATGGAAATATATAACTCCTTAGGCCTCTTTTGCAATGCGTTTTTCACCGATAGTAAGAAATGGTTGAAAAACACATGCAATCTGGACAGAAAAAATGGAAACACTGAACGCAGTCACAGACAAGACTGATTAAACTTGCATGTAAAACCAGGGCTGTGGAGTCGGTAAGCCAAAGCCCCGACTTCAACTCCTCAATTTCCCCTGACTCAGACTCCCAATCTGACTCCGACTCCCTCATACATGGCACATGTTTAAGTGATAACTTTAAACAAACTTTGCCTAAATCAATAGTACAGATATGTCATGACAAAAAGTTTGTGATATATATTTTACTAGATACCTTTACTCTGAACTTTCAGTATCAGGCTTTTCTCTGGGTACAGCTCACTATGGGCCTGATGTATGAAAACTGTCCAGGTCTAAGACTTTCTTTGTTGCCCATAGCAACCAATCAGAGCTCCCCTTTCATTTCTCCAGAGCACTATATGAAATTAAAGGAAAGCTCTGATTGGTCGATATGGAACAGTTTTCATACATAAGGCCCTAGGTGTTTTCCATCATACTGCTTCACAGTCTAGAAAGTGACACTACTCGCAGTGCTAGATAGCAAAGGCTTGGCAATGGCTTCTACACTTATAGTACTTTATCACAAGTGTGTTTCTGTATTTCTGAATTTGAGATGTTAGAAAACAGTTTCCCCCCTTATATTCTATGTATAGCATATAGAAGCCATCAGAGCAGTTAACCTCTCCAAACATGAGCTCAGAGGAAGCATACAGAGAGAACATGCACTGGACAAGTGATTTATGCACAGTTTATTGAAAGTTTAGATATACTAAAAAGTAATTGCCTTAAAGGTTTTCTTTAGCACATTGATTCACTGACTGACAGGCAGTTTACACTCACTCTGTCTCCTCAGGCTGTGGGCGGGTCTCCAGCAGTTATTAGCATATATTAACTTACTCTGACAGAGCAGGAGATTGTGATCTCTAACACAATTACAGGTAAAGCCATCCTTCTCAGTCCTCACAACACATTTTGCTTACTGCAGGTAATCACTCAGAGCTCAGTCCCATCATTCCGTGGGGGTGAGGTCACTCCTGCTCTCAGCCAATCAGATAACAGTCTTTCTGGTCTGCAGGTTACCATAGAAACCCGTGTACAGTGAGAGACCTGCTGAACTGTCTATAGTTCATGACTAAAGTAAAATCTACTGAATACTGCATTTAGAAAATGTCTTCTTTTAACTGTCCCTTTATGATGAAAGCTAATCTTCGTAACTAGTGAGAAAACTTCTTTTAATCCTGTTTTCTCCAGCAGATCTGAGTTGAGTGCAGTTATTCCTTCCCAGTGTCTTTTTCCTCTGATCTGAGCATCTACATAAAGGGCAGCACACATTCATCTCAACTAAAAGCATGGATCTTTAGTTCAGGAATAAAACCGACATTTATAGGACATTTCATCTTGTTCCCAAATTCTTATGAAAATATATTCAGCACATACTGCATTGAACTAAATGTACAAATTTATTATATATTTTAGGAGTCGGTCCATTTTATACCGACTCCAACTCCACCAAAATGGACACCGACTCAGACTCCACAGCCCTGTGTAAAACCATCAGTTTTTTTCTTGAACACACCCGGATTCATTCAGTATCAATCGTGTGAAAGATGCCTTATTGACCCATAATGTGTAGATTTTAGATAAAAAAAAAAAAAGTCGCCATTTTTTGCACAGATGCCAGATTTTTTTGGATGCCAGAAAACACAAGGTTTGATTAATTTCTCCTATTTCTATGCAGAGGACCACAAACAGCTTGCTGTGAAATACAAAGGTTTGGCAGAAGGCGGCAGGAATTCACTCCAGTCTACATTCCACAGCGTGATCTGCAGGATGCTCTGTAACAGAGCTGTACTAATAGGCATGGAGAGCAAATTACTGCAATACTGCAGGGCTGGAGCAATGGCCGGAACAGGGCATGTGATCACCTGTGAAAATAGAAGAACACCCCCCCCCCTCCCCCAGGTGCTTCCCTTTCTACAGAGAAACAAGGGGATGACACCCTTTATAGCACATAGATCTATAAATCTGCACTGCTATGTAGAATTGTGTCCCAATTCATCTCTCCTACTGTTTGTCAGTCTTCACTGTAGCTCTAGAATTCTATTCATGAACCTGGAGCGTGCACAGTATTATTTCTCGCAGACAGAGGGCTGGAATGTGATAGAACAGATAAAAATAGAATTGGAAGTGTTTGATGAATATTATGCAGTAAGCAATGCTGCATCTGGAGCTGTAATCTATGGGGCCTCGTGGAGGGAAATCCTGGATCACAGCACTGTTTATTACAAGATGCAGATTGCTCCACCCGATGCCTGACTGTCCCTGTCTGCAGAGGATGTAATCCTCCATAGGATTGCTGCTGGCAGAGCAGGATATTTAGCTCCGCCTGACCCCAGCTCGGTCCTCTCTCTTCTCATGTATAAACATGTTCAGCATCAATGTTAAAGCTACAAGTTACTACATGACGATAGAAACACCACAAACAGTAAAGTCCTGTGCAAAATCTGATAGATGATCCTTGGTGTTATATAGATACATACCACTGTGTGCAGCCAATATATGTATAACAGTAGTCACCCAGTATGGGGACAACGTAAACTATACGAGGGGCATGAAAAGCTTATCGTTAATGAGGGTGATATATACTGGGGCACCAAGCTTAGGCAATATTAGAGCAGTTATATTCTTGTACATAGGAGGCAGTATTATAGTAGTTATATTCTTGTACATAGGAGGCAGTATTATAGTAGTTATATTCTTGTACATAGGATATGTATTATGTGCTCCTGAGGAAGGGGAGATTTTACTAAATCCCTGAAACGCGTTGAGCTTTTTGAAAATAAAGAAGTATTTGCCTTCCTAAGAAGTCCTGGTTATCATCTTTCAAGGACGAGGGCTATGGATAATCTACAGGCAACCTCGGCGAGGGAGGTGTGGGTGACAAGTGTCTTGAGTTTATCGTGTTTCACCCCCCTCCCTGGTGAAGTAAGTCCCCCACTATGTTGGGCCTTTCATGTTTTTATTATGGAAAGTAATCCTTTGTATTTTAATATTTTTTTACTTTCACCTTGTGTAATATACAGTCATGGCCAAAAGTTTTGAGAATGATACAAATATTAATTTTTACAAAGTCTACTGCTTCAGTTTTTATAATGGCAATTTGCATATACTCCAGAATGTTATAAAGAGTGATCAGCTTAACAGCAATTACTTGCAAAGTCAATATTTGCCTAGAAAATGAACTTTATCCCCCAAAACACATTTCAACATCATTGCAGCCCTGCCTTAAAAGGACCAGCTAACATCGTTTCAGTGATTGCTCCATTAACACAGGTGTGGGTGTTGATGAGGACAGGGCTGGAGAGCAATCTGTCATGATTAAGTAAGAATTACACCACTGGACACTTTAAAAGGAGGCTGGTGCTTGGCATCATTGTTTCTCTTCTGTTAACCATGGTTATCTCTAAAGAAACACGTGCAGTCATCATTGCACTGCACAAAAATGGCCTAACAGGGAAGAGTATCGCAGCTAGAAAGATTGCACCTCAGTCAACAATCTATCGCATCATCAAGAACTTCAAGGAGAGTGGTTCCATTGTTGCCAAAAAGGCTCCAGGGCGCCCAAGAAAGACCAGCAAGCACCAGGACCGTCTCTTAAAAGTGTTTCAGCTGCGGGATCGGGCTATCAGCAGTGCAGAGCTTGCTCAGGAATGGCAGCAGGCAGGTGTGAGTGCATCTGCACGCACTGTGAGGCGGAGACTCTTGGAGCAAGGCCTGGTCTCAAGGAGGGCAGCAAAGAAGCCACTTCTCTCCAGAAAAAACATCAGGGACAGACTGATATTCTGCAAAAGGTACAGGGAGTGGACTGCTGAGGACTGGGGTAAAGTCATTTTCTCTGATGAATCCCCTTTTCAATTGTTTGGGACATCTGAAAAACAGCTTATTCGGAGAAGACGAGGTGAGCGCTACCACCAGTCTTGTCTCATGCCAACTGTAAAGCATCCTGAAACCATTCATGTGTGGGGTTGCTTCTCAGCCAAGGGAATCAGCTCTCTCACAGTCTTGCCTAAAAACACAGCCATGAATAAAGAATGGTACCAGAATGTCCTCCGAGAGCAACTTCTCCCAACCGTCCAAGAGCAGTTTGGCGATCAACAATGCCTTTTCCAGCATGATGGAGCACCTTGCCATAAAGCAAAGGTGATAACTAAATGGCTCAGGGAACAAAACATAGAGATTTTGGGTCCATGGCCTGGAAACTCCCCAGATCTTCATCCCATTGAGAACTTGTGGTCAATCATCAAGAGACGGGTGGACAAACAAAAACCTACAAATTCTGACAAAATGCAAGCATTGATTGTGCAAGAATGGACTGCTATCAGTCAGGATTTGGTCCAGAAGTTGATTGAGAGCATGCCAGGGAGAATTGCAGAGGTCCTGAAGAAGAAGGGTCAACACTGCAAATATTGACTTGCTGCATTAACTCATTCTGTCAATATAAGCTTTTGTTACTCATAATATGATTGCAATTATATTTCTGTATGTGATAAAAACATCTGAGAAACACACATAAAAACCAGAGGGCAGCAGATCATGTGAAAATATAATATTTGTGTCATTCTCAAAACTTTTGGCCATGACTGTACACTCTTTTGTGTGGTGACCCTTACCAGTGCTGTATAGATCATTGATCTCTATCCTAAAGATTAGTTATCACCACTCCACATTTCTGGGGTCTCTTACCCCAAATCTGTTGCTGAATCGCACTTTGTGTTCTGGCGCCCCACATATATATTTATTCACTTGTTTATCGCGGTACACATCCAGTGGAATCGTATTCTCTCTTCACAGTGGGTTGCAGCCGGTGACTACAGAATCTGTCCAATTTTCTTTACTTGGTACTGCACCTCCCCTCTGGCGCTCAGCCAAAATCTCCCTTTCCCGTCCTTCCTTCTCCGACTCACTCCATTTTTTCTCTCCTTGTACATAGGAGGCAGTATTATAGTAGTTACATTCTTGTACATAGGGAGCAGTATTATAGTAGTTATATTCTTGTACATAGAGAGCAGTATAATAGTAGTTACATTTATGTACCTAGGAGACAGTATTATAGTATTTATATTCTTGTACATAGGGACAGTATTATAGTAGTTATATTCGTGTACATAGGGAGCAGTATTATAGTACTTGTATTATTGCTCATAGGAGGCAGTATTATAGTAGCTATATTCTTGTACATAGGGGGCTGTATTTTAGTGGTTATTTTCCTGTACATTGGAGTAGTATTTTGTTAAGTACCGTATATTCTTGCACATAGGCTTCAGTATTATAGTAGGTATATTCTTGTACATAGGGGGTAGTACAGTATTATAGTAATATTCCCGTAGAAAGAGGGCGGTCCACAGAGGGCAATATTATAGCCGTATATTCCTGTAGGAAGAGGGCAGTATTTTTATTGTAATTATAGAACATCCATTCTCATTCCGAATCATCACCAACATTAACACAAATCTTTATAATTATCTTTACAATGATCATATATTTGAGCTCTTACTATATGAAATATTCAGCAGTGTTAATGATCCGCTGCATTATTTATACCAATTCCCTTATAACTTAATTGTGTTTCTTTAAATGCATACTGATCACGTCTCATCCATCAATCTTCCACTGTATTAAGGATTTCATTTTCAAAATTTATTACATTTAGGCTTAATTACCATAGAGAATTAACTTTCCACTCACCGTCTTTAAAGGAGCCAGGAATATTTCTTTGAAATTTCTTCTTGGCAAATGTTTTCTGTAGGAAACAAATACAGATAAGTCAAATATTTTTTCATGGCAGTATTGGGACACTGACACATTACATACTGTACAGACCAAAAGTTTGGACACACCTTCTCATTCAAAGAGTTTTCTGTATTTTCATAACTATGAAAATTGTAGATTCACACTGAAGGCATCAAAACTATGAATTAACACATGTGGAATTATATACTTAACAAAAAAGTGTGAAACAACTGAAAATATGTCTTATATTCTAGGTTCTTCAAAGTAGCCACCTTTTGCTTTGATTACTGCTTTGCACACTCTTGGCATTCTCTTGATGAGCTTCAAGAGGTAGTCACTTGAAATGGTATTCCAACTTTTCTTGAAGGAGTTCCCAGAGATGCTTAGCACTTGTTGGCCCTTTTGCCTTCACTCTGCGGTCCAGCTCACCCCAAACCATCTCGAATGGGTTCAGGTCTGGTGACTGTGGAGGCCAGGTCATCTGGCGTAGCACCCCATCACTCTCCTTCTTGGTCAAATAGCCCTTACACAGCCTGGAGGTGTGTTTGAGGTCATTGTCCTGTTGATAAATAAATGATGGTCCAACTAAACGCAAACCGGATGGAGTAGCATGCCGCTGCAAGATGCTGTGGTAGCCATGCTGGTTCAGTATGCCTTCAATTTTGAATAAATCCCCAACAGTGTCACCAGCAAAGCACCCCCACACCATCACACCTCCTCCTCCATGCTTCACCGTGGGAGCCCGGCATGCAGAGTCCATCCGTTCACCTTTTCTGTGTCGCACAAAGACATGGTGGTTGGAACCAAAGATCTCAAATTTGGACTCATCAGACCAAAGCACAGATTTCCACTGGTCTAATGTCCATTCCTTGTGTTCTTTAGCCCAAACAAGTCTCTTCTGCTTGTTGCCTGTCCTTAGCAGTGGTTTCCTACCAGCTATTTTACCATGAAGGCCTGCTGCACACAGTCTCCTCTTAACAGTTGTTGTAGAGGTGTGTCTGCTGCTAGAACTCTGTGTGGCATTGACCTGGCCTCTAATCTGAGCTGCTGTTAACCTGCAATTTCTGAGGCTGGTGACTCGGATGAACTTATCCTCCGCAGCAGAGGTGACTCTTGGTCTTCCTTTCCTGGGGTGGTCCTCATGTGAGCCAGTTTCTTTGTAGAGCTTGATGGTTTTTGCAACTGCACTTGGGGACACTTTCAAAGTTTTCCCAATTTTTCAGACTGACTGACCTTAATTTCTTAAAATAATGATGACCACTCGTTTTTCTTTACTTAGCTGCTTTTTTCTTGCCATAATACAAATTCTAACAGTCTATTCAGTAGGACTATCAGCTGTGCATCCACCTGACTTCTGCCCAACACAACTCATGGTCCCAACCCCATTTATAAGGCAAGAAATCCCACTTATTAAACCTGACAGGGCACACCTGTGAAGTGAAAACCATTTCAGGTGACTACCTCTTGAAGCTCATCAAAACAAAAGGTGGCTACTTTGAAGAACCTAGAATATAAGACATTTTCAGTTGTTTCACACTTTTTTTGTTAAGTATATAATTCCACATGTGTTAATTCATAGTTTTGATGCCTTCAGTGTGAATCTACAATTTTCATAGTCATGAAAATACAGAAAACTATTTGAATGAGAAGGTGTGTCCAAACCTTTGGTCTGTACTGTACATCTAAAGAAACATACATTCTAAATCCATAGGCATTAATATGGAGTTGGTCTCCACTCTTCTGGGAAGGCTTTCTACAAAATTGTGCAGTATGTCTGGGAAGTTTTGCCCATTCATCCAGAAGAGCATTTTTGAGATCAGATGCTGATGTTGGATGAAAGAGCCTGGCTAGTTCATCCCAAAGGTGTTCAATAGGGTTTAGGTTAGGGTTCTATGCTACCAGTCAAGTTAGTCTTTTATGGACCTTGCTTTAAGGAAGGCCCTTTTCTGTTTGAGTGCACAAACTGTTTCCACAAAGTTGAAAGCATACAATTGTCCAAAATATCTTGGTATGCTGAAGGATTAAGGTTTCCCTTCAATGGAACTAGGAGACCTAGGCCAACTCCAGAAAAACCACCCCATAGCCTTATCCCTCCTTCAGCAAACTTTACAGTTGGCACAATGCAATCAGGCAAATAATGTTCTCCTGGCATTCACCAAACCCAGAGTCATCCATCAGATTGTCAGACAGAAGTGTTATTAATGACGCTACAGAACACGTTTCCACTGCTCCAGAGTCCAGTCGTGGTGTGCTTTACACCACTTTATCCAACACCTGGCATTGTGCTTGGTGATGTAAGGCTTGCTTGTAGCTGCTTGGCCATGGAAATCCATGCAATGAAGCTCCCGGCACACAGTTTTTCTGTTGATGTTAATGCCAGAGAAGTATTGGAGCACTGTAGTTATTGAGTCAGCAGAGTGATGGCGACTTTTATGCACCTCAGTGACTGCACTCTGTAACTTTACGTGGTCTGCATTTTGTTATGGTTCCTAAATGCTTCCACTTTACAGTAACACCACTCACAGTTGATGGTGGAATATCTAGGAGGGAAGACATTTTAGGAAGTGACATCCCATTACAAGACCACACTGGAATTCAGTGAGCTCTTTAGGATGAGCTACTTTTTCATAAGTGTTTGTGAAGGCAGACATGGCTAGGGGCTGGATATTATACACCTGTGACAGTGGGACGAATTGAAACACCTGAATTCAATGATTAAGAGGTACGTCCCAATACTTTTGTGCATATAGCGCAAGTTTAAAGGGTATAGGAAGCTCATATTGACAAGGCACTGGCACCATGCAATGGTGAACACAGAACTCATAGGGTCTCATAACAGTAATTTAGAATGGACCTCCTTCCAAGTAAGTTCCCGTTAATGGGGAACAGTTGGACCTGGCATTGTTTTCTGTCACTTTGCTACGGCTTCCATCACACACAGTTGTTTGTGCCCTTTTTTTTTTTTTTTTTACATACTACACCTAGTGCATGCTGTGTTTTGGGGGGGAAAAAGTCACCAAAAGTGGGAAAAAAATATGGTTTGCAGTGCATTTTGTATTTCTCTATTGTTGACTAGAGATTTGGCGGCTGCTGCTGTTTTCGGGGGGGGGGGGGGGATGGAGTATCTGTTATAGTGATACTGATTGTTAATACGGTGCTCAACCAAAACGTTATTTTCAGTGTATTTATACTATAAAACAGCCATAAATACATGAATTTATACAGATGCTGTACAAAGCTCTATGCATTGAGCTCCCTCTAGCCGCGACTGCAGGAAATTCACTCAATAGCGTCTCCAAGTAGTAAAATAACTCAATGTTGGGCCCCCTCTTCCCTGGGCCCTGTATAAGTAGTGTGGTCTACTTCCATGCAAGGTATGCAACTGGCACCATGCCTGAAACCTGTGGCGTGAAGATGTAGCTTCATGACCGAATTGTATAAGTCTGTATGCAGTAATCTCCCCCTTGTGTAGGCTCTATGCGGCCAGACATTTATCATTTAACTCTATGGCTGTGTGAAAGGAAAAAAGAATTTCTAACAGAAACACAGTGCCAACCCTTATAGTCAAAAATTTAAATAGCTATTGCAGAATTTCTTTAAGAAAGAAAATACCTTTAACATGCAGAAGAGTTTTTGTGTTTTGGGACAACTCTCCTCTCATAGTCCGGAGAAGATTGCTGCATGTAAATACAGTGGTCTCCTCCACTAGCGATCAGCAGATTGTTGGGAAGAAACGCTTCCTTCCTGACAATCTGCTGCTATGTTAACCCATGTAAAGGGACCTTAACGCTTTCTGTCCCTAAACATAAAAAAATTAAATGCAAGTTACACTTTAAACCAGTCATTAATGACAACATACAGGCGTCATCTACTGGTTTGCCCCAGTGTATGTGTGTTATCAATGGTGAGAAGGAAGAAATTCAGCAATCTTACCCCCCCCCCTTTCCCCGACATTAATTGGAAGCTTCCCAAACAAATTAGACGGTTGGGTGAACCTGCAGAAAACGAAGGTTCTGGCTGACAATACTCAGATGTGTATGGGGCCCCAACCATCGCTCTGCTACATTGACACATCAATAGAAATGCTCTTCTGACATTTACTATGCCGTATGCACGGTGTGAAAGCTGCTGATCAATGAACTGTACAAATACTCATACTTGTGGGAACAGCTGACAATGTGCTGAACAGGTCTTGACCTTCATTTTAATTCAAAAAACCGGTTCGATCACTGAGCTTTTCCAGAGTCTTGAATGAGAAGCCTGCCTAGTCATGCAGATTGAGGATTACTGGGATTCATCACTGCATAACGAGGCAGATTTGTCTTCTTGGCGATGGGTAACATAACCCCTGTAATGTTTATTAGCATCAATCATTCCCAAAAATGTACACCAATTGTACAGAAAAGAACAAGCTGTGTTTCTAAGTGATTGGTTGGTTTCAGATCGGGGGGTAGCTATAGATGAAGCTGCTGCTTTGGGGCCCGAACTCAGAAGGGGCCCACCCAGGAGGAGGACTGCAAGAGTTTGTTGTCAGGGCCCCTCAACAGTATTATAAAATGAAATTGTATACAAAGACACTGTAGGAAATGGACTTAGTGGCTGCCTGGCCTCGTCAGAGAGCGATATTGACTAGCCACAGGAGTGGTAGGAGTTGGGAATGGGGTGGGGTGGGGTGGGGGCACATATAAAAATTTGTGGTTGGGCCCAGTCATTTCTAGTTACGCCACTGTTTCAGATGGTCATGTTATTAACTCCTCCTTGCTCAATGCCACACTATTCTGTCTCTAAGTGGCAGGTTAATGCTCAGTGCCATCACTGAGCCCACGCTATAGCCTCTGGGTACCAAGTGTCTCATACAGCAGAGACCCTACTCTCAGCTCAGCTGCCACCCTCCCGTCTCTGCTGTGCATAAGATGCTTAGAGTTCATTGGTGTAAATGATTAATCGCTGCCATTACTTCTCTGGTTTTACAAGTTTGTGTTTCTGAACTTCCAAGCACTTAACAATCTAAATATTTCCAACAGGATTTGGCTCAATACTCCGGATAGGAGCCAAGACAGATTCACTCAACTGACTGAAGCCCATGAATCACAAGAGGATAAATCAGCATCTATTCCAATACTACCCTCCTCATTTACATACTTAAAGGGGTTGTCCTGTTTCCGATATTGAGGACTGCTCCTTAGAAAAGGTCATAAATATCAGAATGTGGGTGTCCGACTACCAGCACCCCTGCCAGTCAACTGTTTGAATGCTAGTGCTGCATTCTCATCCCCGTTTACCTGCTTGCTGTCAGCATTGCTGCTGCGAGCAGTGTAATTACAGCTCCTCTGTCCCATTCACTTGAATTAATTTCTATGGGAGTAATGGAGATAGCCGAGTTCAGCGCTCGGCTACCTCCAGAATTCCCATAGAAATTAATGGAGGGGCTGCATGAATGCTCGACCTACCTTTCCGTTCATTTCAGGGAGTTGCAGGGGGTAGAAGGTCCCCATTTTTGTGATCAGTGGGGGTCCCAGCAGTAGGACCCCCCTCCTGTCTAATAGTTATCCCTTATCCATAGGATAGGAGATAACTTAATGTAACCTGAATACCTCTTTATAGACATTTTGGAGCTAAAATACATTCCCAGATGCAACTTGTGGACAAGTGTGGTGCTTGTTTCTGAAAGAAAGCAACCATATTTTTCTCATCATAGATAACCATCGCATTTTGCAGTCAAACATAAAAATGTCTGCTTGATGGATATGTATGATGGTTCCTCAGTCATCAACAACCCTGCCCCCATATCTCCATAGCCACTTTCTGTCCACCCTAGAATTGCTGGCTCTCTAACAGTGCCTGTACATGCTGCAGTACATGACACCTATAATTGTCTGCTACATCTGTACTTTTTGTTGCTTCAAGTTGGAAGTACAGGTGCAGCAAGGTACTTAGCAGTGTTCTGCATGTGGGGGTGATGGTTTGGCTCTGACGCAAAGGCCTCTTTTTCAGATTTAATGTAATGGAATCCGCTGCTAATGTTAATGAATAGAGCTATTCACATGTGCGATTAATTTCCGTTAGTATTTGAAATCCGCAGTATGTCTGAGTTTTGTGCGGATTTGTTTCCAAATATGCACATTACAGTCTGTGTAGTGCATAAATAATGAAGAAAACAAGCAAACCTGAATATATCATTAGGATCTTGAGCCAGAATGCTGAAGGATATCAACACCCTCGTCTGAAAGTTACCAATAGCAAGCAACTAAAAGACTTTTAAGAGTTTAAAAAGGGCCAAATTGTGAAGGCTAAATGACTGGGTCAGTGCATCTAAAAAACAACAGGATTTGTGGGGGACACTCCTGCTCTGTAGTGGTTATTGACTACAAAAAGTGGTCCAGGGAAGGACAATCAGGGAACAGACAAGAGGGTCATGGGCCCCTAAGAATCATTTGAGCATGGGGAGCAAAGCCTGAAGAAGTTACTGCTGGCTATGATAGAAATTGGTTAGAACACACAGTGCTTCACTGCCTTCTGAGTTTGAGCCTGTGTAGCTGCAGATCTGTCAGAGTGCACATGCTGCGCCCACCCCCTCCCCCCCCCCGCCTACAGTGAACACATGGGCATCAACACTATCATGGAGCAATGGAAGAAGGTTCCTGGTATGATGAATCACATTTTCTTTTACATCAAGTAGACAGCATGGTGCATGTGCATGTGACAATAGACAATAGAGAAGACAACAAAAAGCACTATGATAAGAGGACAAGCTGGCAGAGGTAGTGTGATGCTCTGGGCAATGTTCTGATGAGAAACCCCGTGTCCTGGCATACATATGGATGTTATTGTGACAAGTACCATTTAGAGCAGTGATTTTCAACCAGTGTGCCTCCAGCTGTTGCAAAACTACAACTCCCATCATGCCCAGGCAGCCTACAGCTATCAGCCTACAGAAGGGCATGGTGGGAGTTGTAGTTTTGCAACAGCTGGAGGCACACTGGTTGAAAAATCACTGATTTAGAGGACTCTCAGCATGATAATGCACCCTGAAAATTTTCAGGAATGGTTTGAAGAACAAAGAGTTTGAGGCGTTGACTTGGCTTTATATTACCCAGATCTCAATCCAATCGAGCATCTGTGGGATGTGCCGTAAAAATAGTCCAATCTATGGAGGCACCACCTCACAACTTGGAGAACTTAAAGGATCTGCTGCCAGTATCTTGGAATCATATACCACGGGACACATTCAGAAGTCTTTTGGGGTCCATACTTCAATAGGGCCAAGCTGTTTTGGCAAAACAGAGGAGCAACTACAATATTATGTTTTAATGTTATGGCTGATCAGTGTATGTTTTGCAGTTCTGATTAAAGGGGTTGTCTGCTTTTAGCCATTGATGACCTATCCTCAGGTTAGGTCATCAATAGCAGATCTGCAGGGGTCCAACTCACAGCAGCCCCGCAATATCCTATATTGATAACCTATCCTGAGGATAGGTTATCAATGGCAAAAAGCGGACAACCCCTTTAAATAAAAGGAAGAGAGTAGGCTAAAAGTAACTGCCCAAAACTCACAATCAAGCATTAGTGTTTAGGGGAGGAACAGATAAGTGTTGGCCCATGGTCCAGAGGAATGGCTTGAACCCTATGAGTATGTTGTGTAGGCACAGGGACCCATGATTTCAATTTACTGGTTTAGTCCGTAGCACGTGGTCCACTTTTTTTTTTATGAGAGTATTTGTCTTTTATTGGACGCTTATTTTTCCCTCCTTGGCATGGAAGACACTACAATGGCTGCACCATGTGATTGTTCATTTGTTCACTCTCATGTGACATACAGTATTAGGTGATGCAGGGGCGGACTGGGAACTTAAAATGGCCCTGGAAAAAAATGGCCCCGTTTTGTAGTTGGGTCCAAATTGATGTAAGGCAGGGCCAGCAATACAATCCATCACAAAATACTGCCAGCAGCACAAAATACATCCCCAAAAACTTCCACTGGCCGGCCGTGAGGAAGGCCCAGGTGGCCCCCTGGGAATCCGCCCACCAGGAAATTTCCCTGTAAGGTCTATGGCCAATCCGCCCCTGAGGTGATGAAACACAATACTCGGTATACATTAATAAGTAATACATACCTTAGATCTTCCTGGGCTCCTTGGAGGTGGTGCATTTGAATCTTCTGAAACAGGCTTTAAGGAGGAGACTGGCTTTAACGGTTCATAATCTTCATCCCTAAAGCCTTTCATAGCCGCCCGGTAAGACTGGTTCCTTAAATTTCTTTTTAATGTCCCACCACCTTCAGGCTCATCTTCTGGGGAGTCTATACAGATGTCAGGTGTAGACACCCGCTTAGGGTCAATGCGGATAAATTCTTTGCTAAAGGTTGATGCAGCAATAGTGTGATGCCTTGGGACTTTGGTTTTGGAGGCAATGGCCAAGCCTTTTGGGATCATTTGTTGGGTTCCAAGCTTCTGTGCAGCAGGACTCTCTGTGCTCAGTATAATCCGGGATGCCTGTACTGGGGAGGGATTTTGATCTGGAACATAAGATGCGTTATCCATGGCGTTCACAGTCTTTTTCTGTACTGAAGAATTTGAGGTGGTGTTAAGGTCCAAATATTTATTTTTCTCCAACAGATGGAAAGATTTCTCCCCCACTGATGGATCCGAGTAGCGTTGAGACATAGCAAATGTTGTACCTATAAAACAGAACCAGTCCATATTATTAATAGAGCCTATTAACTGTAGCAGGACCCCTATAATGGACATGCACGTCAGGGATCTAACGAAAATTATACACTCCTTGACTATGCAAGGCTATACAAAGAAGCAAACCTGAAATGAAAGCAAAGCTTTAGACTCAAGAGCAATAAATCCCATCAAGCAAATACTTATCCCACTGTTTAGCTATAAACTGATAAAATTCCAACACAGAAGATAACTAGAGGATTTGAAGTGTGTCCCAACTTAACCTATATAGATGTGTGCGGAGGCGATGTGCTATTTTCACATATGTATGGATGGCGCGGAGAAAGGAGAATAAGCCACTGGCAGACTCCCATAGGGACAAGCATGTTGGATTTCAGCATGCCCAATCTTTTTTCGACACATTGTTCATATCGCTGTCCATAGGACATTTTCCACCACAGAACAACATGGAAATCACTGTGAAATCTCTCAGAAATGTAGAGATTTCACAGCGATTTCTCCCCCATTAAATTTCTCCAGCAAAGTCTAGGGCCCTATGACACGGTAACCAACACCAACATGTACCCAGGAAAATTTTCATACCATTTTATCACTTGATCAAACTAAGCGTTCCACCTGAAATACAACTGACCAAGACTGAAAATTTATTTCACTCTGGTCACATTATGAGAAAATACAGGTCATTCAAGGAAACAATTCCTCTGAGAAGAGGAAAATGCAGTGTACTTGCAGCTATAATGGCGGCTTATGAGCTCACCTGAGCAACAGAGTAACCAGCTAAAGTTTAAGAAAAGTACACACATACATTGGTGCACTGTTGCCTTGCAGAACTACACCTTTGGGCCATTCCAACAAAGTCAGAATCCAAATGCTATATTGGTTGCTAGGTAGACAGATTGAGGTACGAGTTAGACTTTTTTGTGGCCTGGCAGTAGAAACATCCATACAGACTTAGGCTCCATTCACACGTCCTGTTTTTCTTTCCTGATTCGATCCTGATTTTTTCAGGACCCATTGAAATGAATGGATCCAGATCAGGATCGAATCAGGAAAGAAAAACAGGACGTGTGAATGGAGCCTTAGGAAGGCAAACCAAAAAAGTTAATATTTAGAAGAGAATTTGTGATGTAAGAAATGGCAGTCTTAATAAATCACCCCCTCCCCTTCTTGAAGATCTTGACAAATTAATTTGTAACCCCTGTGAACTTATAGGTACTCTACTTCACTCAAAGATATTTACATACACAAAAGTCCCGTGTGCCTGGAATGGTCACCAATTTTCAAGACTATCTCCATACTTTATACAAAATCATCATTCCTTGGTAGCAGATCCCTGTTTCAACAGCACGATCTGGCTGAAAGACAGGATCACCTGATAAACAAGCCTTTGCTCCAAAGATAGTCCACAGGACCTATGCTTTGATGGGCCACAAAGGTCCTGCAGAAGATAACCTCATTTGGAGGTACTTTGGGTGAATTGTTTGGCACTAGGGGCCATTACTTATGGGCTGTTTGATAAGTTACCCATTAGATTTTTTGTCCTATATGTACAAATGATAATAGCAAAGATACTGTAGTTTACAATGCAGTTATATGAGGACGTGTAAATGTTTCCTAGATATAGGGTGACCTCACAAATCAGGTCAGATGGGCCCAAGGAACCCCAATCCAAATCTGATTAGATGTAACATCAGTTCTCTACACGGACTGAACACTTCTGACACCAGAAATTGATTAGAAGTTATCCCCTATCCACAAGAGAACCAGAGAGAATGAATGGAGAGGGAGAGTACATGCCCGAACTGCCAATTCATCAGATAGGAGGCACGGGACCCTCATTCTTGGGATCAGTTGGGATTCTAGTGGTCGAAACGGCACAACCCCTTTAAGATCTCTCTGGTTTAGTACCTCCATTTTGCACCCCCAGTGCTTTCAGTTTCGTATTTCTAGAGACCTTTTACTTCTGTCCGGCTGTATAACCGGTGTTTTCCAGATCATGTGAATCAGGACCTTAAACCAGGATCTCAGATTACAAGCTTAATAAGTCTTTATAACAGGGCTACACCCTTTTTGTGCAAACTTTTTGTGCAAACTTATCTTTCATACCAAGTGGACAAACAACACAGCAGGACCTGAGGGCGTTTATGACATTGTAAACAATATGGAGAAAAACGAACCCCCCCCCCTCTATTCCCAGTGACCTGTACAGTATTGAAAGTGTAGAATTCCCCTCACCTTCCCTACTGGGACACAATAAACACGGTACAGTATCAGAGCTTGGGGAGGGGGTGAGTCTTTTTCAGATCTCTGCCTTCAGGCCAGGGAGAGGGGGACATAGACTTTTACATACCAGCAAAGCAAATTGGTATAGGGACAGGCCCCACATCTGCAGACATGTCCCACAGCCTGATAAATCTGGGCACAACTTGTGCCCATACTGAAATAAATGTGAACGTTAATGTTGCAGTCATTGTTGGTCAAGCGTTCAACTAACAACCATTTGATGTGATGCCGTTCTTATTAAATGACCCCTAGCGTTCCTAAAGGGCTTTACTCGTCAGCAGTACCTTTTACATTATTTCACTGACAAGTTTTCTTTTTCCAGTCTCATGAGCTCACAATTTTAATTTTTCAACTTGAAAAGCAATCCACACCTCTAAACCCCGTAACACCATAATTATACTGTATTTGAACGTAATATATCGATCATAGAACCCTGGGAAATCCGTATGGAGGCCACAGTGATCAATAGCATCATATGAGCAACACAAAGTGCAAGCAACTCATTTGACTTTGAGAAAATTGCGCCAAATGTATCAAAATAGCATCATTTGGCATATTAATCAACTAGTAAAATCAGCAAGTAAAAAAATGGCGCAACCATGAGCGGCGTACTTAACCATACTCCTTTGATTGATCCCACTTCAAGGCACTTATTAAGGCTAGGGCTACACAATGACAGTTTTTATAATGCAAGTCTATGGTGTCGCACTGCGACTGCGACACGTGAGTCGCAAAAACTCCATAGACTTGCATTATAAAAATTGTCGCGCGATACATGTAGTAGTGTAGTTGTGCCCTATGTGTCGCACGACAAATGTCGTTGTGTAGCCCTAGCCTAAACAATTTGAACTGTGCTCAGATGCATTCTAGTTATGGAGCTGTTCACTTGTGCTATTTTCACGAATCGCTTAACACCACTTTTCTGGCACATTTTGTTTAATAAATTGACAGATTTTTTTTTTAAGGAAGACAAATGTAGATCAAAGAAACAAAGTATCACTGTGGATGATTCACGTGCTACGAGGTATTGTTACGGCTCATTAGTTACATTGTGCTACAGTTATGTGCAACACATTAACAAAGTGCTTATAAACGCTGCAAAAGTTGTCAGTGGGTGCAAAGTTGTGCAGCCAAGACAGGACAACAGACCTCGTCATCCTGGCTATGAATCTGCATTACTATAAGAAATCTCAGATCAGTGAGAGCTGCAGACACTTATCACTCCCCGGAGCAGAACTCAGAAACTAACATCTGCTTGGAAGAAGTTTCCCTGCATTACAATGAGATGTACAGGGGAAATAACAGCTCCTCTCTTACCTGTCTGCTGTCACCAGGGCTAGCAATGGTGGTGGCTCCTGGGGGCCCTCATGTTGTGTATTGTCCTGAGGTCTCTTCTCTCAGCCTGCAGCCTCCATTCTCCTCCCTGCACTCACTTCCTGTGTCTCCAGCTCCTCTGCTGGTTCAGCCCAGTGATTGTAATAATGCTGACATCACCCAGGTGTGTGCAGGACAGGGGAGGAGGGAGCGCAGCTCCGGCAGAACTGGAATCACCCAGTTCTTTACATTCATCTTGTCAAAGCTTTTGTTTTCCTAGAAATAAAGCCCCAAGAAGAAGGACAAGGGTTTGAGGTATATTTGCTGTTAGGGTATATTCACACGTTCAGGTTTTTGATGCTGTTTGAAAGCCAAAATCAGGTGTGGCTCATAAAAGTGAGAGAAAGTCTGAAGAGCAAACATTACTTCTCTTTTCTTAATCCACTTCTGGTTTTGGCTTCAAAACTGCCTCACAAACCTGAACATGTAAATATACCCTTATTTGTACACCTGACGTATTTCATAGGGTGGCGCAGGGAGCACGACCACAGAATCATAAAAAATCCAGCAGTGTTGTATATTTTGCGATTCTCGTATTGCTGTCATTGCAACTTATGAGTCATGCCCGGACCCCATTTGGTCCAGTGTCTGCACCGGTACAATCCGAGCTTTAGTCGTGTGACAGGCGTAGCCAAGATTGATGTGTTGGCCCAGCTTATCATTAATGTCCTAAAATGCATGAAATTAGGATTTAGCGATTATCCAGTGCATAATGGAGTAAAACTGATCATAAAGGCACACGCAGCAAAATATATGTGGCGGGGCTCACTGGGCAGGCTAGACATAATGGGGGGTCATTCAAAAAGCGTGCCAGGACACCCTTTGGTGTAAAAAAAAGTCACAAGACCCCATTTTATGACTTTTTAATGCCCATGAGACAATATTTTGGGAGCTTCGTGGGCCGGGGCTGCACCATCAGCCCAGCATTTTTATTTACATTTACACCAGTTTTAGGCATAAAAGTAGTTGTAAAAGTATTCCACTCGGGATGGGGGGGGGGGGGTTGTTTGTCAAGAGACTTGCGACTATTTTAGACATAAAAATAGTCAAAAGTCCTCATTTGGACAGGCCATATGACAATATTAAAGGGAGTTTTTCACGTTATAGACCGCTCAGATCAGGCTATAGACTCCTTTCTCCATATAACAACGGTACCTTTCGTAGAGCTGTACCTCGTCGATATCTTAGTAAAAACACTTTTATATTACCCCTCTGGCCTGCCCTTGTTTAGTATAAATACCTCCTTCTCGAATCTCGCGCCGGCGCCGCTCCACACTTTCCCCACGCATGCGCTGGTCCGTCCTTCCAGCCCGCTGATGTGGCGTCTTACTTCCGTAGGCTGGATTTGGAAGGACGGACCGTCCTATGCAGGCGCGGGGCAAGTGCACAACTCGTCAGCAGCAGCGCAAATCCTCCAGTAGCGTAAAGGGAAATAAAGACCAGGGTGACAGGGTCGTGGAGTACTTTTTTACGATAGGTGCAAGCAGCAGGAGTACACTCCTAATTTATGATGAGGCACACGCCTCATCCTAAATTAGGTGCATCCCCCGCCAGCACAAACCGGGAGAAAGAAAAACAACGTAAAAAGCCGGTCTATGTAAATGACTCCCAATCTGTACCAAAAAATGGTGCACTTTTTTTAAGGCTCCATTCACACGTCCTGTTTTTCTTTCCTGATTTGATCCTGATTTTTTCAGGACCCATTGAAATGGATGGATCCAGATCAGGATCAGGATCGAATCAGGAAAGAAAAACAGGACGTGTGAATGGAGCCTAAGACTAAGGCCACCCGCACACATTGCGGGATCTGCACCAAAAACCGCTATTAGAAATTGCGGATATGGTGTAGAAAATGCACAGAAATCCACATGAAAATTCGTGTGGATCTTCTGCACGTTGACCTGCACCCATGTGTAGGTACCCTAAGGCTACACAGCGATAGTGGCCACAACGCCCATCATGCGACCAAAGATTGCTGCTGTAACCATTAAAATGAGTGGAGTAGCAAATTGCCAGGTCTGCAAACTCATAACTCCAAAAAATCCAGCAGAATTCTTCTTTTTTTTTAGATTCTCAGTGGCGTAGCTATAGGGGTCGCAGCGGTCGCAGTTGCACTAGGCACTAGGCCTGCAGCCTATTAGAGGCAGGCTCAGGCGGCACGATGACGTCATTGCGGCCCGCCTGAGCCGTACAGCGCGGGACACAGGCCGGAAGAGGCCTGCATCGCATCGCTGATGGAGGTACTGTAAGTATTAGTGTTTATTTTTTTTTTATTGCTGCAATTACGGACCGGAGCTCTATTGGGGGCACTGGGGGCATTTTTACTGGCACTGGGGGCATTTTTTACTGGCACATGGGGGCACTGGGGGCATTTATTACTTGCACATGGGGGCACTGGGGGCATTTCTTACTGGCACATGGGGGCACCGGGGGCATTTTTACTGGCAAATGGGGCCACTAGTGGCATTTGTTACTGGCACATGGGGGCACTGGAGGCATTTCTTACTGGCACATGGGGGCACTGGGGGCATTTCTTACTGGCACATGGGGGCACTGGGGGCATTTTTACTGGCATTGGGGGCATTTTTACTGGCACTGGGGGCATTTTTACTGGCACATGGGGGCACTAGGGGCATTTGTTACTGGCACATGGGGGCACTGGGGGCATTTTTACTGGCACTGGGGGCATTTCTTACTGGCACATGGGGGCATTTCTTACTGGCACATGGGGGCATTTTACTGGCACATGGGGGCATTTCTTACTGGCACATAATTTGGGGGGCATTTCTTACTGGCGCATAATTTGGGGGGAATCTATGGGTGGGGAGCACTTCTTACTGGCACATTATTGGGGTGAAATTTTGGTGGCACTTCTGGCAGATTATTGGGGCACTTCGTACTGGCACATTATTGGGGGCACTATGGGGACACTTCTTACTGGCACATTATTGGGGCACTTCTTACTGGCACATTGGAAGCATTATTACTTCTGGGGCACAGTGGGGACATTAGTACTATTGGGGGCACTATTACTAACAAGTGCACTCTGGCAGAGAATTATTAGTTGGGACTTTTTCAGCACAGCACAGTTATTTCTAGGTGATGTTATGTTTACACTAATACGGGACACTATTTGCTGGGCGCAGTTATTTTAGGAAACTGTGTGTCGATAATTATTGAAGGGCACTATCTGTGTGGTACTAGTGGCACAGTACTGGGGGTGGTAGGATGATTTGTCCAGAAGACGGGAGGATGATGGAAAAGTAGCAAACTAAGATTTTTTTTCTGTCAAACTGCAGAGATGAGAAATGGCTGAAAAATGGCTTCTGGTCTGAAAGGAGAAGATGAGGAAAGAGAAGATCTACATCAGAGGAGACGTCACTGGATGTACGAGGTATGGGGCGCTGTATTATACTGGATGTAAGAGGTATGGGGCGCTGTATTATACTGGATGTAAGAGGTATGTGCGCTGTATTATACTGGATGTAAGAGGTATGGGGCGCTGTATTATACTGGATGTAAGAGGTATGGGGCGCTGTATTATACTGGATGTAAGAGGTATGTGCGCTGTATTATACTGGATGTAAGAGGTATGGGGCGCTGTATTATACTGGATGTAAGAGGTATGGGCGCTGTATATACTGGATGTAAGAGGTATGTGCGCTGTATTATACTGGATGTAAAGAGGTATGGGGCGCTGTATTATACTGGATGTAAGAGGTATGGGGCGCTGTATTATACTGGATGTAAGAGGTATGTGCGCTGTATTATACTGGATGTAAGAGGTATGGGGCGCTGTATTATACTGGATGTAAGAGGTATGGGGCGCTGTATTATACTGGATGTAAGAGGTATGTGCGCTGTATTATACTGGATATAAGAGGTATGAGGCACTGTATTATACTGGATGTAAGAGGTATGGGGCGCTGTATTATACTGGATGTAAGAGGTATGGGGCGCTGTATTATACTGGATGTAAGAGGTATGTGGCGCTGAACTCTTGCACCAGGGCCCATGAGCCTTTAGCTACACCCCTAGGTTGTGGTGCTGTGACCTTACTACAGGTAGGGTAGGTCCCAGCCTGCCTGAGTTCTCCGGATACGGCATTGCCAGATGCTGCCACCTGCCTACTGGATCCCATTGACTGTAATAGTGTCTGGCAAATATGCTGGGAATCGGTCAGACATAATCTGTTGCATGCAACTATTTTTGCCCAGTCAACTCCTGGCATTCTGTGCAGTGACAGCCTGCCAGAGATGACAGCCACAGATGTGAAACTAGCTTTAGTTGCCCATATGAACCAATCAGATTTCACCTTTCATCTTTCAGAGTTCCTTTGGAAAATGAAAGGTGGAATCTGATTGGTTGCTATGGGCAACTAAGCCAGTTTTCCTTTACACCACTTTTAATAAACCTTCCCCAATAAACCAAGATTGCTGTGTGGCCCTAGCCTCAGGGTGCTTCCAAAAGGTTTTTTTTGGCTTTTTTGGTTAAAAAAAACACCATGAAATTCAGCCATTCTTTCCAAGCGATTTTTGCGGGGTTTTTTTGAGTGGACACATAGGGTTGAATTTATCGTACACCAGAGTTTTATGCTGGTCTATTATATCCTCTGTGCTGCTGGAGGACACGCCTCATCATATATTAGGCACATCCTCCGGCAGCCCATGCACCTTAACAGGAATCTACGGCAGCTCCAAGCTGCTGAAGATTCCAGTCTTAATTCTCCAAAACTGGCCTAAATTAAGATAAATGTGTCGGGCTTCTCCCTGCCCTTGGTATGCCCATTTTCAGAAAGTGGCAAGGACAGCATAGAAACACCTGCATGCAGGACTTTTTATTCCATCTGAAATAACGGAAATGGCTGAAACAGATGCCACATGTGCACTGGAACTGATGCACAGGATCTGTTTTTTTTTCTTTTTTTTTTAATCTACAAGATCCTTTTTTTCGCTCTTCTGATGGATCAGAAGAATGGAAAAATAACAGTGTTATGAACTCCCCTTAAGGTCTCATGCACACAGCTGTTGCCTGGCTGTGCCTGTATTGTAGCCCGCAAAAATGGTGGGTCCACAATATACGGGCAGCGGCCATGTACACCCCACATCACGGATGCAGACCCAGTGCTTCCGTGGGGTTTCTGTCCGTGCCTCCGCACAGCAAAAAAGTAGTGCATGCACTACTCTTTTGCGGTGTGGACTGTCGGATGCGGATCAAGTGAATGGGTCCGTGTCCGCATGCGGTGGCCCTACGGTTGGTGCCCATGAATTGTGGTAAAAATACCAGCTCTAAATACATTTTCTTTGTTATTTTTTACTACTAGGATTTTTATTCATTAGGTGAAGATTTTTGTTCTTCTGCCTTCTTTTCAAAAACACAGCATGCTGTAACTCTGATATTTGTTTTATGTTCCTATGAACGCTCGTTAGTGATTATCTGTCGGTGTAAAGGTTACCCAATGAATGAGCGAAACGCTTGTTCATCGGGTAATTGGATCATTTGTGCAGGCACCTAAATCGTCGTTTGCTGGCAGCAGATGGCGCTGTCTAAAGCTGCTCTGCTGCTGGCAAATGATGAGTCTGTATGGGGAAGAGAGATGGCATTAGCGATCGCTCCTCTCCATACTGTGGAGGAGATCACTGCATGTAAATGTAGCAGTCTTCTCCACTGACGAACAGGCGTTTGTCGGGAAGGAACAATTCCATCCTGACAATTGCCTGCTGAATTGTCCCTTCCTTCAGGACCATTACTGGGATTCGAATGTCATCTGATCCTTTGTTTTTGTAGAAGTTAACAGAGACTGAGATGTTAGGCTGCATCAGGGGTTAATCTGGGAATCTATTGTACATCTTTGATTTTTAAAATGTGATGCAGCCATGCTGGTGCCTTGTACTGTAGATGTGATGGCCCCAATCTGCCTCTGGCTGGTTGGGAGGGACTTCATGTTCTTGATGTGAGGAGGAGGAGGAGTAAGTGTGTGGGAAGCAAACAATTAACCATTTTACTGCTGAAGGTGAAGGGTGACATTCCATCCCATCCCATCCAGCAGCTGACAGCTCAGCAATGTGCTACATGATAGCAAATCTAGTTATGAGAACATGAAATGTCCCATGTAGGGGAGACAATCGTATTGCATTGCCTGCACCACAAGGATCAGTATCAATGACGTCTGTGATGTGGATTCATTAGGGCAAGAATGTGGTCGGAAAAGCCCATGTAAAACCTGTAAGCACAGCTTTCTATTGATACAGCTGGAGGCTTTTTTTTTTAATTGTAACAGTTTAGCTGTTTACAGTGACATAAAAAAAAACTTTTGGGAGGGGGCTAAGGGAAAAACAAAGCTGTGGGTTACACAGTTTTGCACAAGGCGTATTAAAAATCACAGTTGCAATACAACTTCTAAGAAAGAAAGACGCAGAACTTGCAGATGAACAACTAGTTTTTAGTTTACAGCGGCAGGACTTTATTAAGTGGTCCTTAACCGGTTGAGGGAGTCCACACCACTGGTGGTCCCAACAAGTCAGGTTGTTGAAAAGTGACTCAGCTCTTAGCCTGTCCTCCTGTGCTGCTGTGGGTCTCTGCAGGATTGCTCTGCTCTTCTGGTTTAACAGAAAAAAAAAATCACATTACTTGGTGACCTCTTTTTCATCTTTTTGGTTGCAGATTCATTAATTCTTGGGTTCCTCTTTCTCCATCCAAAATGGCCGCACACCTTCTAAGACTATCTATGTATACTGTGTATCAGTAGCCCTGCTTGTCCAGCCATGCTCTTGGATTGTCCAGCACTGTTCACGTGAGCAGCAGGAAGTGTCTTGGACTACCAAATGCACAATATGCACCAGGCAGTCTGAGAGGCTGGGCAGCAATCTTGGATGGCAGACCTGCCTCTAAAAACTTGAAATGGAGGGCACCATGTAAGTGTTCTGTTTGTTCCCCAGTTTATGTGAAGGGGTTGTCTCACTTCAGTAAATACAAGGCACTTACTAATGTATTGTGATTGTCCATATTGCCTCCTTTGATGGCTTCATTAATTTTTCGATCAGATTATTCACTGCTCGTATCCAGCAGGTATGTCCACCCTGCAGTCCAGCTTGCTCACTATAGGAAAAAGTGCCAGACTCTCCGGTGGCCGGGACCACAGGAATGCTCATAGACACAAGTGCACAGCAACTCCCGTCCTGGCCATCTCATATCTGGTCTGCAGTGGTGGTCTTAACCCCTGGATACGAGCAGTGTAGAAGCAACAATGATGGTAGTTATAGTACTCCCTTGCTCTTTCTCTCTAAAGAACTCTTTACAGTGTTTCAGAACAATCACTGTTATGCAATGAGGTTCTTATTACTTTTTCTGCAATTCCTAGACAGAGGAGTGCAGAACTTAAATATAGGTGGCCAAAGTGTGGGGGAACTTTAGCAGTATATCCTTCTCCACAGCAACAAAGTCTTTCTTCAATAAACATGCTAAATACCTTGCCATGTGAGTCCAATGTATGACCTTGAGGGTCTAGTCTGGTCTCTGTCCTTCAGGGGTACTTTGGCGGCAGTGTTGTTTCCTTGGAAGCTGTAGTCTAAGAGACAGAGATTCTCTACGCTAGGGCCTAGTCAAGGCAGGAGCTCTCACCACACATGTCTCTCTTATACCTTCTCCTCAGACTAGCCTATATTAAACTCGTAGCCAGGGGTCGGATCCAGTCCATCACCTGGTAACCTAAACACAGTATGCCAATTTGGTAACGATTTGCCTATACATTGCTACTAAGTTCACATAAACATAATAAATCACAACATTTAACGTAAGAACACTGCATTAAATCTTTTGATATTAGTTAACCCTTTACAATAGCCCTTTGGGAGCCCCCAAAGTGAACGAGAGCGCACTGCAAATGTGCGGCCGGCCTCCGTTCATTTCTATAGGAGGACTGAAAATAGCCGAGTTTCGTAACTCCCATAAAAGTGAATGGAGAACACGCTACTCACACTCCACCATTATCCACTGGCCCTCCATCTGAACCTGCTCTCCTGCCTTGCATCCTGCTAGGCTAGTCATCTACCTAACGTAAAGGGCACCCCAATCACCACCAGCCATGAGCCCCCCGAAGTCCAGCGTGTGCCCTGAGGGAAGAAAAGGTGAGGCCTCCCATCACTTCGTGGTCCACGGAGCACCAGGGTGAGGACTGTCACCGTGAGAACCACCAGCCCCATCATTGCGACTGACACCACCATTCTCCTCCTCTTACTATCCTTTCCTGGGGTCCCTGCAGTACTAATAGGAGGGACACTAACAGCTCAGCAATATTTTCAGGAAATCCTGCAGCTACATGTGTTGCCTCCCATAACAAGGCTTTCGACTAGCATTTTTCAGCAGCATAATACTCGCCCACACACAGCAAGGGTTTTACAGGAATGTCTCCGGTAGACTGTAACACTTCCTTCTCACACTCAATCGCCAAAGTTATCGCCACTCGAGCATTTATGGAACCAACTGGAACGCCAGCTTCAGCAACTGATGTGTGTAGGATCTACAGACCCAGATGCCACATCTGTGGGCAAATGTGCAGCAGGATACCATACAGAACCTGCATGCCTTCATGCTCAATGGTATCTTATCTTGTATCCAGGCTAGAGGCGGCCCAACAGGGTCCTAGAACCTCCTTTTCCCCAATAAACTTCTCTTTTGCTCTAATATTGTAATCACCTACATAGGTCATCATTACCTTCACACACAGAACATTTCATTGCATTCCAACAATTGTGCCATGTTATCCCTTATCAACAGGACCAACTGCCTGGACCCCCACCAATCCCGTGAACGGGGCCCACGCTCCCCAGTTCTGATAAGGAGCACTAGATAGCCGAGTACAGAGCTCAAGTATTTTTAGTGCTCCCATAGAGAGTGAATAGAGAGGCAGGGCTTATGCCAGACTGTCCGCTCCATCAGAACGGAGGAATGGGATCGGTGGGGGTCTCAGGGTTGCTGTTTTCTTGAGAAAGGATTTTTATTTATGCAAACAAGGTATTTAGTGCACCGAGGGATGAGGCCTAATCCCTATGTACCTGAACTTTGAATCTAATTTGCATAAAGAATAAGTCTTTTTTCGAGGAAATACTGCAACTGATTTTCACAAGACCGTTATCAATTTAATCAGCTATATCATACCTACCAGGCATTATTGCTGGTTAAATAGGGTTGATTCTGCTGACAAGTGCTGTTTAAGTGTCAGTATTAGGGTCCATTCACACGTCCACAACTGTTTTGCGGTCTGCAAATTGCAGATCCGCAAACCCACGGACACTGGCCATGTGCGTTCCACATTTTGCAGATGGCACATAGCTGGCACTTTTATAGAAATGCCTTTTCTTGGCCGCGGACTTGACTGCTGACAACAATAGGACATGCTCTATCTTTTTTGCGGGGCCGCAACGTGCTGTCTGCATCTTTTGCGACCCCATTGAAAATTAATGGGTCCGCACCCGTTCCGTAAAATTGTAGAATGAATGCAGACCCATTTTGCAGATGTGTGAATAGAACTTTATGGTGAAGACCAAATATTAACCACCATATAGTGATCTAAGTTCTGTTCAATGGAACTGCCAGGAGTCTGGGTCTTGTGGCTGCTAAAGTGTAGTTGCATTTTGGGAGTTTGAGAACGGTATTTACACCGAAATGCACAATTTTGCTAAAATGCTGTGGTTTTGCAAAAATATGGCAAACAGTAATATGGTTGTGCTTTTGTGTTAAGGAAGCACTCCCAAAAACGTTTTATTTTCTGACCTGTTAGAAAGGTAAATTATGTTTTTACTTATTTATTTAAACTGATTTACTTTTTTCTATATTCTGTGTTTTTCATTCAGCCCTGGTTCCATAGAAGTGAATGCAATGCGTTTTTCGCTGACGGTTGCTAGGAGATTGTTATTCTTCAGTTTTTTTTCACGCACATGAAGAAATATCCAAAACTGATTGCACCTGTGCAAAAAAAAAACTGAAACACTGAAAACAATTGCAGACAAAACTGACTGAACTTGTATGCAAAACCATCAGTTTTTTCCAGAACAGATCCTGACATAATCTGTATCGTTCGTGTGAAAAATGGCTAACACAGCATCTTACAGGAAGCAAGTTTCTGTATATATTTCTATGGGAGCCTCAATGTCAGCCTCATAGGAATGCATAGAGAAGTAACTGACCTCCTGTCCTGTATCAGTTGTAGGTCAGAGTGCTGATCACATGACACAGCTGAGGATCAGAAGGGAGGTTATAACTCACAAATCTTACAGTCACTGGTAAGAAGATCGCCTTCACTAGGAATTCCATCATAGATCTTTCTAACAGATCACAGGCAGGGGCATCACTACCATAGTGGCAGACCATGCGATTGTTATGGGGCCCAGTTGGGATCATCCCCTCTTCTACTGGGGGTGAAAACTTGGTCATGACTCATTGAAAGGGGTTTAGGCAGAAATCCTTCTGTCCAGTGTGGGGGGCCTGGTTTAATCCTTGCTATGGGGCCCTTACTTATCTATGAACGCCACTGGTTACAGGATAAAAATTTTTGTGGGAGTGCTTTTTTAATCGTCTCCAAAAATGTCACAAAGCATGATACATCAGAATGTAGAGATACATAAATGGCACCATGTGAAGGCGACCTCTGTGTCTCTGGAAGAGCCAGTTCCATGACTGCTGGAAGTGATGAGGGTCTGCTCTCGTAGATGAGATCACTCATCCCCCATACTGAGTGGCACCAGTTGTGACTTGCTGTGCAGCCGCTCACAGTGATGTAACATTATGCAAGATCAGCAATTAAAGTTACAAAACTGCAGACCTCTGGAAACTTCCACAGCTTCGTCTCTCAGTTGGGACAAGACGCCTCATCTATCACTAAAGATGGTCTTAGACGTCAGATGTTTGTCCAAGCAGTTTCCGGAAATCTTGCATACAACGTTTAATCAGATTTGTTAAAATAAATCCAGTCCTTTTGTTTCATATAGATAAGCGGCATCATATTTATCTGGTAGCCACTTATTTGCATACCCACCACAGAAATGACATTCTTGTTTGGTCCAATGCTAGGGCTATGTAAATGTATCCCATGAACGCCGAATGTAATTCAGTGTAAAGCCCCCTGCAATAGCCCATGAGACATAAGCATGGCAGTTACACCCCTACTAACACCATCTCACTGTTCTGCTCCACGCTCTTGTCCATATACAAGTTCCACCTATTAGATCTAACAGGGGTCTAAATTCATATGATATGAATCCCTGCACTGGATGGCATATTGGCATTGTATGTACATGTTGCATTAGGTGGGGGCGCTGTTACATTAGTGTTTATGAAAAATGTTGCAAAAGCTGCCAGTGGTGAAAACTGATATTGCAAGTTACATACATGATGGTCGGTGGGAATGATTTCGAGGAATCATCTGCCATACGTAATGATGTATCAGCTTATAAAGGCAAAGGAAATGTAAGAACTATTTAAACTTATGTTAATTGCAGACTTTTGTTTGGATCTGGTGTGCACATTAAATCGAGAGGTTTATGTCATGAGCATGGCAGGAGCTCTCGTGAAGTGGGCCCCAGGCTATCTGTCTGTCAGCACTCTCTAGTCATGAAATTCCAGCTGACATTCCAGGCTGGGGGAGCTTTTTACACTCCTAATCACTACAGTTCTAGGATTCCCATTGTAATCTTGGTCTTGGAAGGAATGTGCAAATCAGTTTTACACCATGGACCAACTAGTCATGTAATGCAACTTATAGAATTCTTCTGAGAATTCAGATCTGGATCCCTTTAAGATCTGTTAATGGGTTCCCATGCTTAAAGGGGTTGTCTGAGTGTTTAATCAAAAGGATAGGTCATCAGTATCTTATTGGTGGGGGGTCAGACTCCTGATCAGCTGTTTGAGAAGGCTGTGTCACTCTGTTGGGTGCCACAGTCTCTTCACAACACCATCCATTGGACAGTGGATGTGCTTGGTATTGCAGCTCAGCCACATTCACTTGAATGGGACTGAGCTGCGCCTAGGCCTTATGATGGACAAACGTGACATCACTGACTTAGGAAACAGCTGATTGACGGGGGTGCTGGGAGTTGGCCCTGCACCAATCAGATACAGATGATCTATCCTGAAGATAGGTCTTCAGTATTAAACACTCAGACAACCCCTTTAACTGTCAATCACACGTGCTACTTAAGTGTGACTAGTGAGGGGCTGACTGTTGGGTCCCCATCAAGTCTGAAAGTAAGGCTGCTCAACCAGTCTTTGGTCTCCACCAGCTGACCACGTACAACCACTCTTGATAGAAGTGAAAGGTTCACTCGTTTTAGGTCTCATTCATTTTAGAGGGTGACCAGATGATAAGAGCGAACACATTCTGGGGATGAAGACATTTTTCTCCATCTGCAGCCATGTTATGGACAAGATTGCTTTCAAGACATGACATGGGGCTGGCTGAGTGGGGGAGACAAAGGGGTATACAGTGGTCCCTCAAGTTACAATATTAATTGGTTCAAGGACGACCATTGTATGTTGAACCATTGTAAGGCTACTTTCACACTTGCGTTTTCTTTTTCCGGTATTAAGTTCCGTCATAGGGGCTCAATACCGGAAAAAAAATGCTTCGGTTTTGCCCCATTCATTGTCAATGGGGACAAAACTGAACTGAAGACAACGGAATGCTCCTAAAAGCATTCCGTTCCGTCTCCAGAACGGAGAGCAAACTGCAACATGCGGTCCAGGCATCCGCACCAAGACGGATTCGTCATGACCCCCAATGCAAGTCAATGGGGACGGATTCGTTCAGTGTGACACACTCAGTAAACAGATCTGTCCTCCATTGACTTTCAATGGAGTTCATGACGGATCCATCCACAGTACACCACACATGACAGACACATATACACAGACATACACATAAACATACACACAGCCATACACATAGACATACACACAGACATATACATAGACATATACACAGATATACACCTACACAGACATACTTACATGCTCCCAGCAGCTCCGCACATCGCAGGAGGAGGACTGCGCGCACATAGGAAGATTCTCCTTCCAGCAGAGGGCGCTGTGGGGAATCTTCCTATATGCGCGCCGTCCTCCTGTGCTGTGCAGAGCATGCTGGGAGCATGTAAGTATGTCTGTGTGTATGTCTATGTATGTGTGTGTATGTGTATGTGACATGTGTGGGGCCAGAGCGCTGCTCTGGCTCCTCTCGTGTACTTGCGGCAGCACGGATCCGGCGGCACCCTTCACCCGCCGGATCCGTGCTGCCGCTAATGTGAAAGAGGCCTAAGTTCAGTAATCGGTTCCAAAGCACCAAAATCTCATCCAGGACAAAAGAAAATGAAGATTTAAGAAAAATAAGCAGATAACTAAGACAGATAAAACAAGTCCTTGCATATAACAGTTAGGAATAGCTGATAACTAGCATCTAATGCAGCTATTTTACCAGAGAAGTGACCTTGATTGGTTGGATCTGAGACATTGTATGTTGAGTCTGGTTTCAACTTACGACGGGTCATTGTATGTTGAAAATATTGTATCCTGAGGCCATTGTATCTTGAGGGATCACTGTAATCATCGGAGCTTGTAGTAGAGGTGTATGAATAAATGACAGATAACGCTTGGTACTGTTCCCTGGTATAAAGTTGCAGTAATGTGGCCAAACCCTTTAAAGGGGCTGAAAGCAGGGGCATTTGCTCCCCATTTAAATGGAGCAGCTGACATACATGCTATTCTCTGATGGAACAGTAAGGCTACTTTCACATGTGCGCTACAGCCTTCCGTCAGGATGTTCCGGCATAGAATGCTGGGAATCGACCGGACAAAAAAATGATGCGCACGGTGGTTTCTGTCTGGCTGATTCTCGCCATAGTGGCCAGGTTTCAGCCGGATCTCCACAGGACCCCATTATAGGTAATGGGGCCAGCAGGCATTCTGTTAGCATCTGGCAATTCCAGATCCAGAGAACTCCGGAAGGCTGTTCTCTTCCGTAACAGCTTGCTGGAATGATGTGCTGCAGATGTGAAACTAGCCTAAAACAAAATTCACAACACACGAGATGTAGAAAGTAGAAATAGTAGAAAGTTTGTCTGCCCTGAGCTTATCTGTCTCCTACCATCATCTGTGTATGACTGCCCTCTGCTGGTCATTGACTTTATTTTAAGAGTATAAAATACTTCTATAGAGATCACTGTCTGCGCTCACCTGTGGATCATAACAATGTTCTACATACTGCAGGAATCCAAAAGGAGCAGTGATGCAGAAGGAGCGGCTGATTTTCCAGGTGAGTAATATTTATTTTGTTATTTTAGCACGTCTCCTGCTTTCCTCAACTTTTAAATGTCCCTGACAACTCATTTAATGCGGTTTTCCAGGTGTATTATATTGATGGCCTATCTTTAGGATAGGTCATTCATACCAGATTGGAGGAGGTCTGACACCCGCAATTGCTGCTGGTCAGCTGAATGCGGCGGAAGTAGTACCCCGATGAGCGCCATGGACTCTTCACAGCTTACCAAGTACAACGCCTTCCATTGGATAGCGGCTGTGCTTGGTATTGCAGCACAGTCTCATTCACTTGAATAAAACTGAGCAGCACCTAGGCCAGGTGACTGGTGAATGTGACCACAATGGCCTAGGATGAGGCTGCAGCACTCACTTGAGCACCATGGTCTCCTTAAACAGGTGATCGGCACAGTTGCTGGGAGTCAGACTTCCGCCGATCTGATATTGATGACCTATCCTGACGATAGGCCATCAAGATCAAAATCTCACACAATCACTTTAACACACTTATACTGTATATACCCCAATTAGACATTGTACACTTCTGTGTCTATAGATGGAGAAAAACACAGTATAACTACAAAAAATGTATAATTTTATCACAGAGAAATTAATATATTAGAGCAGAAGAGGGAAGGATGTATCAGTCAGTATGGCAACAGAGACAAGGCACTCATGTTAACTATGCCAGTTTCTCCTGCTTTGGTGCATCACTTGTGGACTGTGTACCAGTGCTGCCTACCTAGGCTTTAAAAGGTTAGTAATGGCATATTGCTAGGAAATGACCTCTCGGAATCCACCTATCCTACGACTGAAGGGGCCACAGCACTAATTTAGCACTGTGCAGCTGGTTGGCCGAGGTGCCACTGTGCAGAGAAAAAGAGCAAAGAGCAGGTGACATTTTATTGAATATCTCACTGGCTATACAAAATGTTTAATTAAATGCAATTACAAAAGTATTCAGATCCAGGGGCTGGTTTGAAAACTGTAGAATATCTTTCGTGTGAAAACCCCTTTAAGATAAAGGAAAACAATATATTATTGTTATTGCTTTGTCTATAACAACCTGTAAAATAAAAAGAGCACATGATTTATCCCATTCCCACTTTAAAAAAAAAAGAAAATAAAAACACCAAAATGATAAGTGGTCAATAAATTGTAGACCAGATTTGGTAATGTGTCTGTGCCAGAAATCTGTGCACAAAGTGGTGCAAATTTGGCACAATTTTGGTACATCTAGGGTTTCTACACTTTTTTCTTGACATAGGTGGGACTTAGCAGAAAGGGTTGTGGCCTAAGATGTGACATTTTGCACCAAAATTGTGCCCAGTTCTGATGTGAAAAACTGTCTCAAAGTAAGCCAACCAATAGGTGGTGTGGAGTCAGAGAAAAATGTCTGTCCCTGCACCAGATTTATTATCCAGCCCAAGTCCGTATGATCAGGGGCGTAGCCAGGGGCGGACTGGGAACTTAAAGTGGCCTGGGAAAAAATACTAAAAGTGGCCCAAATTTGTAGTTCGGTCCAAATTGACGGAAGGCAGGGCTAGTAATACCATATTGTGGCACATTATACCACCCCAACAGAGCCAAATACCACAGTCCATCACAAAATAGTGCCAGCAGTACAAAATACATCCCTAAAAACTTCCACTTGCTGGCAATTAGGAGGGCCCAGATGGCCCCCATGGCATCGGCCCACCGGGAAATTTCCCTGTAAGGTCTATGGCCAATCCGCCCCTGGGCGTAGCTAAAGGCTCATGGGCACTGGTGCAAGAGTTCAGCTTGGGCTCCCGTGCTTTGTGGCCAGAGGCACATAGCCTTTGTGCTGCCTGAGGAAAAAATTGATACAGCAACCCCCCCCATGCCAAATTCTTGACCTCACCACTTGCACTTTATTTAATACCAATGTCTTCTTCTCTGGGCCCCCTCAGGCAGGCTCCTGGACCCGGTAGTGACTGATACCTCTGCACCTCCCTATAGCTACACCCTTGCTTGTGATAAATCTGGTGCAGGTCTAGACAGTCTGAGCTTACTCCATCTACAGGATTAGGCTTCATGCACACGACCATAGCAGGTCCATGCCTGCATTGTGGCTCGCAAACCCATTCACTTAAACAGGTCGGCAATCAGGAAGATATGATGCGGATTGGAGGCACGGATCGGAAGTGCTTCCGTGGGTTTTATGTCCCCGCTGTCGCACTGCAAAAAGTAGTGCATGCACTACTTTTTTGCGGTGTGGAATGTCAGATGCGGATCGCGGACCCCATTCAAGTGAATGGATCCACATCTGCAGATGGCGGGCACACGGTCGGTGCCCATGCATTGCAGACCGCAATTTGCACTGGCCCAGCCAGCATACGGTACATACCACAAAATGGTACTAATGAAAGCTACACCTTGTCCCACATAGTTCTGCAGTAGAAAAATAAAAATGATATGGATTTTTGAATGGGGCAACGCAAAAACAAATCATTTTCAAATATAGCTTTTATTTTACAAGAAATTTTTTTTTTCATGGCATTTACTACGCAAGGTATATAATGGTATAATTTAATGGGTTATTAAGGATGCATTTTTACAGATTGTTAGTAATTGGTATTATTTTATTAAAATATAATTTGGGTTTTTAAATATTTTTAAATACCGTATTGAACAGTTTTTCACATTTTCTGTTCATCCCCTTAGGAGACTTGAAACTGTGATCAAATCAGCAGTTCGAATGCAGTTAAGAGACGTGAAACATAGCAGGCTAGGTGGCCTTCAGAAGACTCCTGGCTGTCATGATGGCTACTTGGCACCTTGCAATTATGTTTTCAGGGTGCCATTTGGAGGGGATTCCCTCCCTCTGTGTTACTGCTCAGATGTCATGGTTGCTTATGACCACAGCATCTGTGGGGTTAAACTGCTGAAATTTGAGTACTATTATGCCACTAAGGCTACTTTCACACGAACGTTGTGTTTTGCGGTTCGCATGGCATCCGTTTTTTTGCGGATCCATTGTAACAAAATAGGACATGTTCTATTTTTTTTTGCGGGCTACGGAACGGACATACGGATGCAGACAGCACACAGTATGCTGTCAGTATTTTAGACCCATAGAAATGAACGACTATAAGTGTTTTGCGATCCGCGAAACACGGATACCGGCCATGTGCACGTGGCCGGCGCTATATAGAGAATGCCTTTTCTTGTCCGCAAGAAAAGGATATGCTCTTTATTTTTTGCTGGGCCATGGAACAGAAAAACGGATGTGGACAGCACACGGTGTGCTGTCCGCATCTTTTGTGGCCCAGTTGAAATGAATGGGTCTGCACCCGTTCTGCAAAATTGCGGACCTATTTATACGGTCCTGTGAATGCACCCTAAGCCTTAACTCAAACGAAGTTAACACACTGCTTGGTAATTTTTACTGGATTTATAGTAAATCCACCAAAAAGAAGTCAACACTATGCCTACATAATATACAATTGATTTTAATAATATCCAGTTTCTATTCCATTTGTTTAATCATACAATTCAGCAGCAGGCTCTTACACAGCTTCAGGCAAGAGGAGACTGTGCTAGTGCGACATCTAGTGGCCAATGTACAGACTGACCACATGAGATTGCTATACATTTGAAATAGGTTTGGCTAGGTTTACACTGTGTTTGGGCATTGCATTTAGTGTGAATGTTCTGAAATGATCCACTAAACTTATGTCCCTGATGTCTATGCAGTTACACTAGATGTAAGGACCTAAGACTGATGCATAAGGAATTTGATCAACAAATCCAAAGTGTGGATTTCTATAACAGACCTATCACTTTGTAATAGGACATGAGTTTTCTGCCAATATCCTACTCTAAAATTAGAGCTCCCTCTACTGGAAGAAGCATTGATCTGTATAGGTTTTTTACACACATACAGTAGAAAGTATTTATTCCTCTTGTTGTTTTTCCTGTTTTGTTGGATTAGAACTTGGAATAGAGATGATTTTTGGGGGTTTTGTGCTTTTTGATTTACACAGCATATCTACCACTTTGAAGATGCAAACAAAAAACATTGTCAGTTTTATCCAATACATTTCCGAACTGTAAGGGTTACCTAGCATCATAAATCAATATAATGCTATGCAACCCCAGCAGTGCTGGAAGTTCAGGACGGGAGCTGCTCTGCGAGTCCAGAGCGTGACACTCACTCGTCTGAAAGCGGCCTTAGGGGCCATTTACAAGAGGTGAATGTATACTCATGTGAAACTCACGGCACAACAGGGGGCCTTACAATTAATTATGTGACTTTGGAAGTTAATAGGTTTGATCAGAACGTATTTAGGGGTTTCATAGCAAAGGGGTTGAATACATATGCACTTTCAACTTTTCAGTATTTAGTTCATTCCATTTAGTCCTATCCTTGTCAGTAATGCGGACAATAATAGAACTAATTTTTTGTGGAACGAGCATAAGGACACAGAATGTGTCTGTTTTTTTGTGGCCCCATTGAAGTGAATGGTTCTGCATATGGGCCGCAAAAAAATGCAACGGACATAGAAAGAAAATACGTTTGTGCGCATGACCCCTAAAGAGCATGAATCTCCTTGGGGATATGTTTGAATACTTTTCAGCACTGAGTTAAATATGATGTGAACAGCCCCTTTTGATTAACTTTACGCCACCAATTGTCCTGTTAAGCGCAATTTTTTTTTAGTAATTTTGGCACACATTGTCCTATCTTAAAAAGAAACTTTTACTTATATTGCATTGTTCCATTCCTCTTTTATTGCCCCAGGAAATGAATAAATAAATTACTAAATGGGTGGGGTCACCCTGGTTTTCCTCCTGAAACCAGAAAGCAGCTTTATGAGCTCTTGCAGCCCTCACTGTCCCACAGGGGCAGACTAGGAACTAAAAGTGGCCCTGGAAATGAAGGTAAATTCCAAATACCACAGTGCAGCAAAAAATGCTGCCACCTGTGCCACAGTATTCAACTGTATCGCTGTCCTGAGGATGTTGATATAGATGAATTCAGGATGGCACTTAGGGCTGCTGGCAAGGCTTGGGTGGCCCTCCTAGATATCTGGCCTCCGGGAAATTTCCCTGTAAGGTCTATGGCCAATCCACCCCTGCTGTCACACTCACCTGGCAACTCCTGCTATGAAGGTGGGATAGTTAGTGTGTACGAGTGTCAGATCTTTCTTCAACAACTATATTAGCCAGACAGAACTAACAGAAAACAGTTGTCAAACACCTAGCATCTCATTCTACAGGGTTCAGGTTTTTTCCTCCCCTATTGCCTTCTTCTATGACAAAGGACCATGACCTCCCTTCCATAGACTGCTCATTATCTGGTTGATGAAGTGATGTTGGAGCTTGCCTCTATGTAGGAAGCCAAGTAATAATTATGGTCTGTAAAGAGATCTTGTGGAACACCAGTGAAATGGCGCCCCCTCACTGAATTGGAAAAGTGCAGAGGTGGATGGATTATACAAATCTGCCAGAATAATAATTCCACCCCTCTGGTGGCAGTGGTGTCTCGCCTCACAGAGGTTTGCGGCCCAATAACATACAGTAAAGTAAAATCCAACTTGAGATTACAGGCTGCTCTTGCCACCACAGATTTGCAGAAATTATATGTAATGGAAGGATCAATCAGGGGTGGACATACTACCTGCGCAGCTGGTTCGGCGTGGAGTGGCAAACCGGCAAAAAAATGTTTTTTTTTATTTTTATTCCCATCCTTTGCCAACAAGGTAACCTGGTCATCTTGGGGTGGGGGAGTTTGGGGGCCATGATTAGAACTTACTGTGTATATGCTGCCTGTTGTGCCTAAACTCCATAGCTGAAGGACCTGCGATGACATAATAGTCATGCAATCTTTTCAACAGTAGAAGTAGTGGTAGGACCTGTTATGAGGTCACCATCATGTGATCAGTGCAGAAAAAGGCAGCCTTCAGCAGTGGAGAGAAGTCGGAAAAGACCTGTGATGACATCATGCCATGGAATGAATGTGAAAGCCAGAGAAATGCTGGGAGGTGTGGTTCTCCCCTATTATACTTCCTCCCTGCTTAGTGGAAGGGAAATATGTTATTCAACTGAGACTGTATGTTAGAGGGGCTGAAGGGAGGGTTCTAATTTACATGGAATTGTATGTTATACAAGACTGTAAGAAAGAGATGTCATTTACATGGGACTGGATATTATAGAAGACTGGAGGGTAAGGAATTATGTTATTTACATAGGACTATGTGTTGGAGGGGGCTGAAAGAAGGGATTTAAGTTATTTACATGGAACTGTGTGTTATAGAAGACTGGAGGGAGAGGAGCAATGATATTTACATGGGACTGTATGGTATAGAAGACTGGAGGGAGAGGACAGGCATTCTAAAGGAGTGCATATCTAGGCATAGCTACTGTGAAGGGGGCACGTATCTGGCATAATTACTGTGAAGGAGGCACATATATGGGCAGCATAACTACTGTGAAGAGGGTGCATATCTGGGCATAACTACTGTGAAGGGGGCACATATCAGGGCATAGCTACTGTGAAGGGGGCACATATCTAGGCATAGATAATGGGAGGGGGGCAAATATCTGGTATAACTACTGTGAAGGGGTGCATATCTAGACATAGCTACTGTGAAGAGGGCACATATCTGGGCATAACTACTGTGATGGGGATACATATTTTGGCATAGCTACTGTGAAGGGGGCATATATCTAGCATAGCTACTGTGAAAGGTGCACGGATCTGGACATAACTTCTGTGAAGGGACCACATATCTGGGCATAACTGCTGTGAAGGGGGCATCTCTGGACATAGCTACTGTGAAGGGGGCACGATGTGGGCATTATTACTGTGTGGTGGCACACAGGGGGAATAATTACTGTGTGGTGGCACACAGGGGGAATAATTACTATGTGGGGACATTAAGGGGGCTGGCCAGGGGCAGACATACCGCCTGTGCAGCTGGTTCAACTTCGCAGGGGCCCAGCAGGTGAGGGGGCCCATTCATACTAATGAGCGCTTCTGGAAGCGCTCACTAGTATGCAAGAAGCGGAGGAGAGAAGCACTTACTTACCCCTTCGCCTCCTACCTGTTCTCCTCCAGCCTGGCTGCGTACAGCGCGCACTATGACCTTACGCTGTACACAGTCAGGTCACATGACTGTGCAGCGTGGGCTCTTGGAGACCAGCAGGGCAGGGACTCACTTCAGGACATCCCAACGGACATGGAGAGCAGCGGAGTAGGAGATGTAAGTTTTTTTTATTTATTTTTAGTCTGATCTGAGGTCTGATAGAGTTCTGTCTGAGCATCCATATGGGGTGGGCTGAGCAACTGACAAATGGGTGAGGGGGCCTGAATAAACAAACAAGTGATATTAGGGGGGATCCTCCTTAGCATCTGATATGGGGAGGTCCTGAGCAACTGACCTATGGGGAGGTCCCCCTGAGCAACTGACATTTGGGGGGGGTCCTCCTGAGCAACTGATATTGGGGGGGGGGGGGGGGACCAGAGCAACTGACATATGGGGGACCTGAATGAGCAACTGATATGGGGGGTCCTGAGCAACTGACATATGGGGGGCCTGAATGAGCAACTGACATATGGGGGGCCTGAATGAACATCTGATATGGGAGGGTATTTACATTTATATTTTTATGTCTGTATGTGGGGAAGGGGGGGGCCCAGGCACATTCTTTGCACAGGAGCCCTTTGCTATCTATGTGCGCCCCTGCTGGCTGTGTATAGTTATGATTTGGGCAGAGTTAGAGGCATGGCCTAGTATGAAAAAATATATATACATGTGTATGTATGGTTTGGGGGTGGGTCCAGGTACATTGTTTGCACAGGGCCCCTCTGCTGTCTGTGTCTGCCCCTGAGGATCAATAGTACGTTTCCTAAATCTGCCAGTACTTGTAGTCCACATTGCCAAGGAAGAGGAAATTGCACCCCCAAATCCGTGGCTGTCCCAGAGCCCAGATTGACCCGTATCAATCCGTTTATTGTTCAGCTGCTTAAAGTATAACTCCAGTGAAAAATAAAATGAAAAACTTCACAGTGCCCATAGATCATCATGTGCAGAACCTTTGGAAAGTCTTTCCATTCAAAGCTCAATCATTTGTGCTGCAGTCCTCTTCTTGCACCTAATCCACAGAACGTTCATTTCATTATCAGGTATGTAACAGATACAGTCGCAGTTACAACCTAATTATTCTCATTACACTACTGAGCTCTCAACCGTCTCACAAGGCAGCCTGTCTACTTAGTGTGTATGGGCTGCTGTAATGACATGACTAAGTTCCTTCTACTTATAAACAGCTTATAATTCCCTGATAAGATATTCAAGCTATTTTACTTATTTCTGTCTTGGTCTTCCTCTTTATCTGCTGATGCAACTTACATCAGCAAGGAGGAAGTAAATGACTACAGTAATTCAAGTTAGTAACATAGTAACATAGTTTATAAGGCCGAAAAAAGACATCTGTCCATCCAGTTCGACCTGTTTTCCTATAAGTTGATCCAGAGGAAGGCAAAAAACCCCTGTGAGGTAGAAGCCAATTTCCCCCACTTTAGGGAAAAAAATTCCTTCCTGACTCCAATCAGGCAATCAGAATTACTCCCTGGATCAACGACCCCTCTCTAGTGACTATAACTAGAGATGAGCGAGTAGTGTTCGATCGAGCTGGTATTCGATCGAATACTACGATATTCGGCGTACTCGATTTAATTCGAGTATAACGGCGATGGCGCACCTAGAATTCGTTTCCCCTCCCACCTTCCCTGGCGCTCTTTTTCCACCAATCACCATGCAGGGGGGGTATGACAGGCACGCTGAGCACGCTGGCAGCGCGAAAACGGCGTCTACATGCATTGGCTGGAAAAACCATGTGACCTCGAATATTAAAAACTCAGCCCTTCCTGCTCGTACGCATATGCTGCGTGAACTTAGTCAGGGACAGAGGCTGGAGAAGGGAGAGACAGATTTTAGCTGTTGGACAGGCAGGAGCGTGATTAAAAGCCCTTATCAGGGCTACTACAGTGGACTTCAGTGATAGCTTACTACAATATAGACTTTACAGAGAACGGCTTCTGTATTCAGGGATAGCTGCTGGAGTAGGGACAGAGAGAGGCATTAGTGGTGTATTAGGTGCTCTGCTACATACCAAACTATATTTGGCACTACTGCTGTGTACCTTGAAAAATACAATATATAGGCCTTATAACTGGCAACTGTACTGTGCGTTCTCTTGCAAAGTAATTTCTCATAACTGGTGTTCATACACACCGTCTGATCACTTAGTACACGGCTGTGTACCTTGAAAAATACAATATATAGGCCTTATAACTGGCAACTGTACTGTGCGTTCTCTTGCAAAGTAATTTCTCATAACTGTTGTTCATACACACCGTCTGATCACTTAGTACACGGCTGTGTACCTTGAAAAATACAATATATAGGCCTTAACTGGCAACTGTACTGTGCGTTCTCTTGCAAAGTAATTTCTCATAACTGGTGTTCATACACACCGTCTGATCACTTAGTACACGGCTGTGTACCTTGAATAATACAATATATAGGCCTTATAACTGGCAACTGTACTGTGCGTTCTCTTGCAAAGTAATTTCTCATAACTGGTGTTCATACACACCGTCTGATCACTTAGTACACGGCTGTGTACCTTGAAAAATACAATATATAGGCCTTATAACTGGCAACTGTACTGTGCGTTCTCTTGCAAAGTAATTTCTCATAACTGTTGTTCATACACACCGTCTGATCACTTAGTACACGGCTGTGTACCTTGAAAAATACAATATATAGGCCTTATAACTGGCAACTGTACTGTGTGTTCTCTTGCAAAGTAATTTCTCATAACTGTTGTTCATACACACCGTCTGATCACTTAGTACACGGCTGTGTACCTTGAAAAATACAATATATAGGCCTTAACTGGCAACTGTACTGTGCGTTCTCTTGCAAAGTAATTTCTCATAACTGTTGTTCATACACACCGTCTGATCACTTAGTACACGGCTGTGTACCTTGAAAAATACAATATATAGGCCTTATAACTGGCAACTGTACTGTGTGTTCTCTTGCAAAGTAATTTCTCATAACTGTTGTTCATACACACCGTCTGATCACTTAGTACACGGCTGTGTACCTTGAAAAATACAATATATAGGCCTTAACTGGCAACTGTACTGTGCGTTCTCTTGCAAAGTAATTTCTCATAACTGGTGTTCATACACACCGTCTGATCACTTAGTACACGGCTGTGTACCTTGAATAATACAATATATAGGCCTTATAACTGGCAACTGTACTGTGCGTTCTCTTGCAAAGTAATTTCTCATAACTGTTGTTCATACACACCGTCTGATCACTTAGTACACGGCTGTGTACCTTGAAAAATACAATATATAGGCCTTAATTGGCAACTGTACTGTGCGTTCTCTTGCAAAGTAATTTCTCATAACTGTTGTTCATACACACCGTCTGATCACTTAGTACACGGCTGTTGTACCTTGAATAATACAATATATAGGCCTTATAACTGGCAACTGTACTGTGCGTTCTCTTGCAAAGTAATTTCTCATAACTGGTGTTCATACACACCGTCTGATCACTTAGTACACGGCTGTGTACCTTGAATAATACAATATATAGGCCTTATAACTGGCAACTGTACTGTGTGTTCTCTTGCAAAGTAATTTCTCATAACTGTTGTTCATACACACCGTCTGATCACTTAGTACACGGCTGTGTACCTTGAAAAATACAATATATAGGCCTTAACTGGCAACTGTACTGTGCGTTCTCTTGCAAAGTAATTTCTCATAACTGGTGTTCATACACACCGTCTGATCACTTAGTACACGGCTGTGTACCTTGAAAAATACAATATATAGGCCTTATAACTGGCAACTGTACTGTGCGTTCTCTTGCAAAGTAATTTCTCATAACTGTTGTTCATACACACCGTCTGATCACTTAGTACACGGCTGTGTACCTTGAAAATACAATATATAGGCCTTATAACTGGCAACTGTACTGTGCGTTCTCTTGCAAAGTAATTTCTCATAAACTGTTGTTCATACACACCGTCTGATCACTTAGTACACGGCTGTGTACCTTGAAAAATACAATATATAGGCCTTATAACTGGCAACTGTACTGTGTGTTCTCTTGCAAAGTAATTTCTCATAACTGTTGTTCATACACACCGTCTGATCACCGTCCTATTCCGCTAGCCCCCCGCCGCATTTTTTTTTTTTTTTACAATATTTTGCCTTCACAGCCGTGAAATTAGTTTGCAAGAGAACGCACAGTACAGTTGCCAGTTATAAGGCCTATATATTGTATTTTTCAAGGTACACAGCCGTGTACTAAGTGATCAGACGGTGTGTATGAACACCAGTTATGAGAAATTACTTTGCAAGAGAACGCACAGTACAGTTGCCAGTTAAGGCCTATATATTGTATTTTTCAAGGTACACAGCCGTGTACTAAGTGATCATGCCTGGCCCACGTTTTTAATCTGGTAGTCCAAATATTTCTGAAGACTTACCCCAACCTGGCAGAGCTACTGGTGAAAGTGCGGCGCTTGTGCGCTCACTTTCGTAAGTCAACTGTAGCTGCTGCTAGCTTAAAAAAACTCCAGCAACGCCTCCATTTGCCTGAACATCGGCTGTTGTGCGACCTGCCGACTTGCTGGAATTCCACCTATTCCATGTTGGCCAGGGTGTGTGAGCAGCAGAGAGCATTGATGGAGTACCAGATTATGAATCCACGCGTGCCTCCAACTCAGCTCCCTCAGTTTGCCAACCACGAGTGGCCATGGATGGCAGACATATGCGATGTACTGCGTATCTTTGAGGAGTCCACCAAGAAGGTCAGCAGCGAGGACGCTATAGTGAGCGTAACCATCCCGCTCCTAGGCGTCCTTAAAGAATCGCTCATCGCAATAAGGGAGAACGCATTGCACGCAGAGGAGACGTGGGTAGGAGGAGACGCAACGGAGCTACACAGTCAGACCACACTTTTGTCTGCTTCACGGTGGCAGTTGCAGGAGGAGGAGGATGAGGAGGAGGACGACGTGGAGGTGGCTGTGGAAGAGGAGGAGGATGCTGGCGGCGAGGGTAGCAGTCAGGCTGTGTGCGTCCCATTGGTTCAGCGCGGATGGGGCGGAGAGGAGGCGGAAGAGGAAGAGGAGGAAATGGCAAGTGATCCTTCTGGTGGGGGCAGTGAGGTCATGCCTATTCAGAGTCTGGCACACATGGCTGACTTCATGCTGGGCTGCTTTTCCCGGGACACACGTGTTGTCCGGATAGTGGAGAACAAACTGTACTGGGTCTTCGCACTCCTGGACCCCCGGTATAAAGATAACATCTCCTCTTTTATTCCGGTAGAGGAGAGGACGAATCGATTGCTGGAATACCAGAGGGAACTCGTGCAGAACATGATGGAGATTTTCCCACCCACCATCGCTGGCGGCAGAGAGGAGAGGGTCTCCCAGAGTCCCACAACATCCATCAGGCCCACAGCCACCAGGGGAACACTCTCCAAGGTGTGGGACACGTTCATGGCACCCCCTCGTGCAACTTCCATCACTGCGGGGCCCGCTATCAGCAGGAGGGACAAGTATCGGCGGATGTTGCGGGAGTACCTGGCAGACCGTACCCCTGTCCTCCCCGATCCCTCGGCGTCCTACACTTACTGGGTCTCCAAGTTGGACACGTGGCTGGAACTGTCCCTGTACGCCTTGGAGGTGCTTGCCTGCCCTGCCGCCAGCGTGCTATCAGAAAGGGTGTTCAGCGCAGCCGGGGGCATTATAACCGATAAGCGCAGCCGCCTGTCAACCGACAGTGCCGACAGGCTGACGCTAATCAAAATGAACAGCAAGTGGATTGACCCGGACTTTGCTTCTCCAACCGTGGAAAGCAGCCAAAAGTGAAGTGCCATCTGTATGAAGTGCCATTTCCTCCTCCACCTCCTCCTCCTCCTCCTCCTTAACCGCCGTAGAATTGCTCCGTAAATAAGAAAAATGTATATGTTTATGGCTCACCTCTTGGGCCTCCTCATAATTTTTAACAGGTCTCACCTCTTGGGCCTCCACATAATTTTTAAGAGGTCTCACCTCTTGGGCCTCCTCATAATTTTTAACAGCTCTCACCTCTTGGGCCTCCACATAATTTTTAACCGGTCTCACCTCTTGGGCCTCCACAAAATGTTTAAGAGGTGTCACCTCTTGGGCCTCCACAAAATGTTTAACAGGTCTCACCTCTTGGGCCTCCACAAAATGTTTAAGAGGTCTCACCTCTTGGGCCTCCACAAAATGTTTAACAGGTCTCACCTCTTGGGCCTCCACATAATTTTTAATACGTCTCACCTCTTGGGCCTCCACAAAATGTTAACAGGTCTCACCTCTTGGGCCTCCACAAAATGTTTAACAGGTCTCACCTCTTGGGCCTCCACAAAATGTTTAACAGGTCTCACCTCTTGGGCCTCCACAAAATGTTTAACAGGTCTCACCTCTTGGGCCTCCACAAAATGTTTAAGAGGTCTCACCTCTTGGGCCTCCACAAAATGTTTAAGAGGTCTCACCTCTTGGGCCTCCACATAATTTTTAATACGTCTCACCTCTTGGGCCTCCACAAAATGTTTAACAGGTCTCACCTCTTGGGCCTCCACAAAATGTTTAACAGGTCTCACCTCTTGGGCCTCCACAAAATGTTTAACAGGTCTCACCTCTTGGGCCTCCACAAAATGTTTAACAGGTCTCACCTCTTGGGCCTCCACAAAATGTTTAACAGGTCTCACCTCTTGGGCCTCCACATAATTTTTAACAGGTCTCACCTCTTGGGCCTCCACAAAATGTTTAACAGGTCTCACCTCTTGGGCCTCCACAAAATGTTTAAGAGGTCTCACCTCTTGGGCCTCCACAAAATGTTTAACAGGTCTCACCTCTTGGGCCTCCACATAATTTTTAACACGTCTCACCTCTTGGGCCTGCACAAAATGTTTAAGAGGTCTCACCTATTGGGCCTCCACATAATTTTTAACGGGTCTCACCTCTTGGGCCTCCACAAAATGTTTAACAGGTCTCACCTCTTGGGCCTCCACAAAATGTTTAACAGGTCTCACCTCTTGGGCCTCCACAAAATGTTTAACAGGTCTCACCTCTTGGGCCTCCACAAAATGTTTAACAGGTCTCACCTCTTGGGCCTCCACATAATTTTTAACAGGTCTCACCTTTTGGGCCTCCACAAAAGGTTTAAGAGGTTAACAGTGGAAAGCAGCCAAAAGTGAAGTGCCATCTGTATGAAAGTGCCATTTCCTCCTCCACCTCCTCCTCCTCCTCCTCCTTAACCGCCGTAGAATTGCTCCGTAAATAAGAAAAATGTATATATTTATGGCTCACCTCTTGGGCCTCCACATAATTTTTAACAGGTCTCACCTCTTGGGCCTCCACAAAATGTTTAAGAGGTCTCACCTCTTGGGCCTCCACATAATTTTTAACAGGTCTCACCTCTTGGGCCTCCACAAAATGTTTAACAGGTCTCACCTCTTGGGCCTCCACAAAATGTTTAAGAGGTCTCACCTCTTGGGCCTCCACAAAATGTTTAAACAGGTCTCACCTCTTGGGCCTCCACATAATTTTTAACACGTCTCACCTCTTGGGCCTGCACAAAATGTTTAAGAGGTCTCACCTATTGGGCCTCCACATAATTTTTAACAGGTCTCACCTCTTGGGCCTCCACAAAATGTTTAACAGGTCTCACCTCTTGGGCCTCCACAAAATGTTTAACAGGTCTCACCTCTTGGGCCTCCACAAAATGTTTAACAGGTCTCACCTCTTGGGCCTCCACATTATTTTTAACAGGTCTCAACTTTTGGGCCTCCACAAAAGGTTTAAGAGGTTAACAGTGGAAAGCAGCCAAAAGTGAAGTGCCATCTGTATGAAGTGCCATTTCCTCCTCCACCTCCTCCTCCTCCTCCTTAACCGCCGTAGAATTGCTCCGTAAATAAGAAAAATGTATATATTTATGGCTCACCTCTTGGGCCTCCACATAATTTTTAACAGGTCTCACCTCTTGGGCCTCCACAAAAGGTTTAAGAGGTTAACAGTGGAAAGCAGCCAAAAGTGAAGTGCCATCTGTATGAAGTGCCATTTCCTCCTCCACCTCCTCCTCCTCCTCCTTAACCTCCGTAGAATTGCTCCGTAAATAAGAAAAATGTATATATTTATTGCTCACCTCTTGGGCCTCCACATAACTTTTTAACAGGTCTCACCTCTTGGGCCTCCACAAAAGGTTTAACAGGTCTCACCTCTTGGGCCTCCACATAATTTTTAACAGGTCTCACCTCTTGGGCCTCCACATAATTTTTAACAGGTCTCTCCTCTTGGGCCTCCACATAATTTTTAATACGTCTCACCTCTTGGGCCTCCACATTAATTTTTAAGAGGTCTCACCTCTTGGGCCTACACAAAATGTTTAAGAGGTGTCACCTCTTGGGCCTCCACATAATTTTTAAGAGGTCTCACCTCTTGGGCCTCCACATAATTTTTAAGAGGTCTCACCTCTTGGGCCTCCACATAATTTTTAAGAGGTCTCACCTCTTGGGCCTGTACAAAATGTTTAAGAGGTCTCACCTCTTGGGCCTCCACAAAATGTTTAAGCGGTCTCACCTCTTGGGCCTCCACATAATTTTTAAGAGGTCTCACCTCTTGGGCCTCCACATAATTTTTAAGAGGTCTCACCTCTTGGGGCTCTACAAAATGTTTAAGAGGTCTCACCTCTTTAGCCTCCACACAATTTTTAAGACGTCTCACCTCTTGGGCCTCCACAAAATTTTCCATGAGCCTCTGGCCAGCCCACGGCCTCTTCCTGCCTTTTGCGGTCCTATGCATCCCTCAACATCCCCACTGCTTTACCTGCTAGACATGACACTGGGCCAGGTCGGGTCACTGACATCTCAAGCGCCAACAATTTGGGCATTTTAAGGCTTCTGCATGTGTTTTTGAGTTGTTTTTACATTTTAAAGAAGACATGTCTGACCACATCTCACACACACACACAATGACAATTAGGGGTGGGGTCTATTTGCTTTCCCCCTTGCCTATGCCATCTGTGGTTGTCATAGGCAACGTGATTTTAAGGGGTGCAGAATTTCATCTTCTTTTTTGTCTAGTTTGGCTTGGGGTCCATGGCAATGTAGAGGAAAGAAGGTTTCCTTGTATGGTCTCACTTTACAGAGAGGTTATATTGTGTTTGGAGTGTATTGTTGAGAGGCTGTGATAGTGGCGTAATAGTGCGACTTGGGCGCGTTATATGCACCCAGACATGCTTCCCCTGCTGTCCTAGTTGCATTCCAGCAGTGTTGGCATCCTTTTCTGAGGTTCCAGGGTGGACTTGGTGACCTCCAAGTGGTCGAATTGAGATTTCCAAGTGGCGAGCATTTTTTCCCCATAGACTTTAATGGGATTCGATATCTGGTCGAATAGTCGAATTTCGCGGTCTATTCGAATCGAATTTCGAAATTTCGAATATTTCACTACTCGCTCATCTCTAACTATAACCTGTAATATTATTACCCTCCAAAAATACATCCAGGCCTCTCTTGAACTCTTTTAGTGAACTATGTCTGCCTTGTTCACAGGAGCCCAGAACTGTACACAGTACTCCATGTGTGGTCTGACTAGTAATTTGTAAAGTGGCAGGACTATGTTCTCATCACAGGCATCTATGCCTCTTTTGATGCAACCCATTATCTTATTGGCCTTGGCAGCAGCTGTCTGACACTGGTTTCTGCAGCTTAGTTTGCTGTTCACTAAAATTCCTAGGTCCTTTTCCATGTCAGAGTTACCCAATATTTTACCATTTAGTATGTACTGGTGACTTGCATTATTCCTTCCCATATGCATAACTTTACATTTGTCAGTGTTAAACCTCATCTGCCACTTCTCTGTCCAAGCCTCCAGTCTATCCAGGTCCCTCTGTAGCAGTGTACTGTCCTCTTCTGTGTTAATTACTTTACACAGTTTAGTGTCATCTGCAAAATTTGATATTTTACTGTGCAAGCCTTCTACAAGATCATTAATAAATATATTGGAGAATAGGGCCCAATACTGACCCCTGTGGTACCCCACTAGTTACAGTGACCCAATCTGAGTATGTACCATTAATAACCACCCTCTGTTTTCTATCACTGAGCCAGTTACCCACATACAGACATTTTCTCCCAGACCAAGCATTCTCATTTTATATACTAACCTTTTATGTGGTACAGTGTCAAATGCTTTGGAGAAGTCCAGATATACGACATCCATTGATTCGCTGCGGTCCAGTCTAGAACTTACCTCCTCATAGAAACTGATTAAATTGGTTTGACATGACCAATCCCTCATGAAGCCATGCTGATATGGAGTAATTTGCTTATTTTCATTGAGGTACTCCAAAAATAGCATCTCTTAGAAAACCCTCAAACAGTTTACCCACGACAGATGTTAAACTTACCGGCCTATAGTTCCCGGGCTCTGTTTTTGGACCCTTTTTGAATATTGGCACCACATTTGCTATGCGCCAATCCTGTGGAACACTCCCTGTCAGCATAGAGTCCTTAAATATCAGAAATAAGGGTCTGGCGATGACATTACTTAATTCTCTTAGGATACTGGGGTGTATGCCATCAGGTCCTGGCGATTTGTCTATTTTAATGTTTTTAAGCAGCTCTACTTCTTCCTGGGTCAGACAGGACACTTTTAATGGGGAATTTACTTTTATATTCTGCATTTCATCTGACAGTTTATTTTCCTCAGTGAATACAGTGGAGAAAAAGATATTTAGTAGCTTTGCTTTCTCCTCATCGCTCTCTGCAACTCCCCCCTCATTACTCTGTAAGGGGCCGACACCTTCAGGTTTATACTTTTTACCATTTATATAATTAAAGAACATTTTAGGGTTAGTTTTACTCTCTTTGGCGATTAATCTCTTTTGGTCTCTAGTTTGGCTGTTTTTATTTGTCTTTTACATATTCTATTTTTTTCCTTATAGTTTTTCAATGCTTCCTCACTCCCCTCCTGTTTTAGTGATTTAAATGCTTTCTGTTTGTCATTTATTGCTTTCTTTACAGTTCTGTTTATCCACATTGGTTTTTTCTTGTTTCTTAACCTTTTATTCCCATAAGGTATGTACCTCTCACTATTAGATATTAGGATGCTTTTAAAAATATCCCATTTTGTGGCTGTATTTTTATTTTTGAGGACTTTGTCCCAGTTAGTTCGGCCACTATTTCCCAGGTGTCCCCCAACCTGCACATCTGTTGTTCTGTCAGGTCTATTGGTTAATACTAAGTCCAGTATGGCCGTCCCTCTAGTCGGGTCCTGAACCAGTTGGGAAAGGTAATTGTCTTTGGTTATTTCCAAGAACCTGTTTCCTTTATGAGATATACAGGTTTCAGTTTTCCAGTCTATATCTGGGTAGTTGAAATCCCCCATAATAACGACCTCATTATGATTTGCCACGTCGTCTATTTCGTTTACAAGTAAATTTCTATGGGCTTTGGTATACTAGGGGGTTTATAATAAACTCCTATTAGTATTTTATTATTGTTTTTGGCTCCATTTATTTCTACCCACAGTGACTCCACATGTTCATGTCCCTCACTTATATCTTCCCGTTAAGATTAAGTTAAGTATAATATTTTTCTCTGCATCAGTTGCAATTAATTGAGTCTCCAGTTGGCAGGTGAATAAAATTAAATAGGGTTTCCCATTTTAGAAAGTGATAGCATTTCACTCTGGTATATCACCACGTTACAATCAGTAGGGGTTTCAACTAGAGATGAGCGAGTAGTGAAATATTCGAAAGTTCGAAATTCGATTCGAATAGACCGCGAAATTCGACTATTCGACCAGATATCGAATCCCATTAAAGTCTATGGGGAAAAAATGCTCGCCACTTGGAAATCTCAATTCGACCACTTGGAGGTCACCAAGTCCACCCTGGAACCTCAGAAAAGGATGCCAACACTGCTGGAATGCAACTAGGACAGCAGGGGAAGCATGTCTGGGTGCATATAACGCGCCCAAGTCGCACTATTACGCCACTATCACAGCCTCTCAACAATACACTCCAAACACAATATAACCTCTCTGTAAAGTGAGACCATACAAGGAAACCTTCTTTCCTCTACATTGCCATGGACCCCAAGCCAAACTAGACAAAAAAGAAGATGAAATTCTGCACCCCTTAAAATCACGTTGCCTATGACAACCACAGATGGCATAGGCAAGGGGGAAAGCAAATAGACCCCACCCCTAATTGTCATTGTGTGTGTGTGTGAGATGTGGTCAGACATGTCTTCTTTAAAATGTAAAAACAACTCAAAAACACATGCAGAAGCCTTAAAATGCCCAAATTGTTGGCGCTTGAGATGTCAGTGACCCGACCTGGCCCAGTGTCATGTCTAGCAGGTAAAGCAGTGGGGATGTTGAGGGATGCATAGGACCGCAAAAGGCAGGAAGAGGCCGTGGGCTGGCCAGAGGCTCATGGAAAATTTTGTGGAGGCCCAAGAGGTGAGACCTCTTAAACATTTTGTACAGGCCCAAGAGGTGAGACCTCTTAAAAATTATGTGGAGGCCCAAGAGGTGAGACCTCTTAAAAATTATGTGGAGGCAAAAGAGGTGACACCTCTTAAACATTTTGTGTAGGCCCAAGAGGTGAGACCTCTTAAAAATTATGTGGAGGCCCAAGAGGTGAGACGTATTAAAAATTATGTGGAGGCCCAAGAGGAGAGACGTGTTAAAAATTATGTGGAGGCCCAAGAGGTGAGACCTGTTAAAAATTATGTGGAGGCCCAAGAGGTGAGACCTGTTAAACCTTTTGTGGAGGCCCAAGAGGTGAGACCTGTTAAAAAGTTATGTGGAGGCCCAAGAGGTGAGCATAAATATATAATTTTTCTTATTTACGGAGCAATTCTACGGCGGTTAGGAGGAGGAGGAGGTGGAGGAGGAAATGGCACTTCATACAGATGGCACTTCACTTTTGGCTGCTTTCCACTGTTAACCTCTTAAACCTTTTGTGGAGGCCCAAAAGGTGAGACCTGTTAAAAAATGTGGAGGCCCAAGAGGTGAGACCTGTTAAAAAATTTGTGTGGAGGCCCAAGAGGTGAGACCTGTTAAAACATTTTTGTGGAGGCCAAGAGGTGAGACCTGTTAAAAATTTTGTGGAGGCCAAGAGGTGAGACCTGTTAAACATTTTGTGGAGGCCCAAGAGGTGAGACCTGTTAAAACATTTTGTGGAGGCCCAAGAGGTGAGACCTGTTAAAACATTTTGTGGAGGACCAGAGGCCCAAGAGGTGAGACCTGTTAAAAAATTATGTGGAGGCCCAAGAGGTGAGACCTCTTAAACATTTTGTGGAGGCCCAAGAGGTGAGAC